>LR738709.1:310095349-310179482 GCA_902687465.1 Secale cereale | reverse complement strand
CCCGCTGCACCGCGTCTTCCGCTCGCCGGTCCGCTCCCCGCGCCGGCCGTCTTGCCCTGCGCCTCCCCTTCCCCGCTCCGTTTCAGCCACGGCCTCGCCTAGCGCCGCACTTGGCCGTCGGCGCCTTGTTGCTGGCATGGGCGAGAGCCTCGTCAGGCTTGCGCCAGTTAGATCCCTAGGGCCTATGACAAGGAGGCCCCACCCCAGAACAAAAACAAAATAAAATTAAAATTAAAATTAAAATTAAAATTAATTAATTAAGGATTTAATTAATCGTTTTTAACTTAAACTGATTAACCTGTGCTAGTTAACCAATTTAACTAACTAATCTGTTAGTTAGGTTATTCAGTCAATGATAGACGGGACCCACCCGTCAGTTTGACAAGTCAACTGACTGGTTGACTGCAGACATCACTGTGACGTCATGCTGATGCAGTATACATATTTTGATTTAAGTTAATTCTGTTAATCCCAGAAAATGATTAAATCTTTATAAATTAATATAAATAATCTGTAACTCGGATGAAAATACTTTGTGCATGAAAGTTTCTTAGAATAACGAGACGAATCCGAATAGGCGGTGCATTCGTTCACCACACGTCCCTAGCATAGCAAACATGCAACAATCCACCTTCCGTCTGTCTGTCCGAAAACGCGAAACACCGGGAATACTTTCTCGGATGTTTTCTCCCTTTGCCGGAATCACCTATCCGTGCGTTAGCTCACCCCTGGCACCACGTATTGCCTTGTTATATTTGGTGATGCTTTGTTTCCTCCGTATTTACTGTTCCTTCCTCCCCCCTCTTCTTCTCCGGTAGACCCCGAGACCGGCGCTGATGTCACTGAGTACGACTACATCACCGACAACCCTTCTTCTCGTGCAATAGAGCTTCCTGATACGTCCAAAACGTATCTATAATTTCTGCTTGCTCCATGCCACTTTTGGGTGATATTGCTATGATATTTATACACTTCCATACACTTTTGATCATATTTGGACTAACCTACTAATCCAGTGCACCCCAGTGCCAGTTTCTGTTTTCGGCTGTTTTTGTATTTCAGGTTTTCACATTATGAGAACTGTCAGGAAAAATCCAGAAAAAATATATAAAAAATCAGCATTCCAGAACCTACCTTGCGCCCGAAGTACAGCCGGGGGGGGGGGGACCAGGGCCCCAGGCGCCTTGGCGGCGCGCCCCCCTGGGCCGCGTCGGGGGGGCGCCTGGGCCCCCCGAGCCGCGTCTGGTGCCCCCCTTTGGCATATATTTAAGCATCCTTCGAAACCCTCGGGACGGGAACTCTTTTTCGCGATCTCATCTCTGTTCCGCCGCCGCCGCCGCTTCCAAGATCGGGAGCACCAGGAGAACTCTTCCCGGCACCCTGCCGGAGGGGAGGATCACCATCGGGAGCCTCTCCACCACCATGGACGGGAACTCTTTTTCGCGATCTCATCTCTGTTCCGCCGCCGCCGCCGCTTCCAAGATCGGGAGCACCAGGAGAACTCTTCCCGGCACCCTGCCGGAGGGGAGGATCACCATCGGGAGCCTCTCCACCACCATGGACGCCTCCCGGATGAGTTGCGAGTAGTCTCCCTTGGACCATGAGTCCATGACCAGTAGCTATGTGATGTTCTCCTCCCGTTCTTGTGCTTCACTAATTAGTCCTCGTGAGCTGCCCTGCATGATCGAGGCACATATGTAATCCTTATGCTGTTGCTATGATGAGTTTGCTGGGATCCGATGGATTATGAGATTATGTTCAGATTGTGATTGAGTAATATATTTGATCTACCTCTTTTATATTTATGTTCATAAGTAATTCTTGCATGTTCTCCGTTGTTATTTATTGCTTTGGCCAAGTAGTAGGTAGTGACTCCAAGAGGGAACGTTATGCTTGATTGTGGGTTCATGCCCCTCGATGACTAGCTTGAGTGACAGAAACATGAGTCTAGTGGATGTGCTGTTGCCACAAAGGGGGAAAACAACGGTGCTTGTGCCCGCGGGTGCAAGGATTGTTTACTTTACGCAAAGTTCTTTTAATGCAGTTGTCTGTTGCTTTGAGTTTACACTATGGGTGGGGCTCGCAACTTAATACCAGCGAGATGTTCTGGATAGATATCTCAAGGTGGATGATTAGTAGTAGATATTGATGGATTTCGGTCTACTTACTTTGGCGTACCGCCCATGCTTTGAACCTCAACCTTTCTTGCAATGTAGTCAGCATTGGTTTGCGTTCGTGGTCCTGTCAATTGCCCAGCTGTAATTCGTTTACCTCACATAGCCGTTTTATCGTCTTTTGGGAGAGATACATCACTAGTGAACATCATGAGACTCCGGTCCATATTACCATCATTGATCACATCCGCTATTTACTTTTCGCTTTTACTTACTATTGCAAACATTATCTATCACTACTATCATTTGCGTTTAATCCTTTGTGAACTACAAGGTCGGAGGGATTGACAACCTCTCTGTACTCGTTGGGAGCAAAGTTATTTGTATCCGTGTGCAGGTCCACGTTGATTGCTAATATCTGGCGCCGTTAGCAGTTGACACCTACTTGTTGAACCTAGGAGTCTCTGGGGATTCGATCCTTGGCATATTTGCTAAGGGAAAAACTTCCACAACACTGCATCTCACACCTTCCACTTGGGGTAACCAACGAGGGGTTAGAGGCCCATCACTTCCATGCAAGACAACCCCCTTGATCAACCAGATATCGCCCACTCTCTTCTCTCTTGTTCTTGCATTAGGTTTGCTACTGTTGATGATTCGATAACTCCTATTATGTTGCATAGCCCGTCATTGTTGCTACAACAATTGATACCTTTACCTGCTATCCTAAATGCTTAGTATATGATGCTAGTATTCCATCAGTGACCCTACATTCTTGTCCGTGTGCCATGCTATACTATCGGGTCGTGATCACGTCAGGATGTGATCACGGGTATATACTATATACATACTTTACGTGATACATGATGTGACTAAAGTCGAGTCGGCTCGTAGAGTACCTGCAAGTGATTCCAATGTGGGGGCTAAAAGGACAGGTGGTTCCATCCAGGTAGTGGTGGCCCTGGGTTCCCAACGGCCCCCTGAGTGATTCTTTGTGGTGGAGCGACATGGCAGGTTGAGACACCGAGGAGAGAGGTGGCCTGGCCCTAGTCGTTATCTGAGGTTATTTCATAATAACATGCTTAACAAGTTTGGATATTTGATCTGAGTTGGGTCGTTGGCCTTATACGCACTAACTGCCACGAAGGACAAGATATGGGCAACCAACGTCGTTGTATCAGCCGAAGCCTTTCGGACGTCAGCGACTGAGTGGCGCGCGTCGGGTTGGACCGCGTAACATAACTTCCTTTCAAATGGAGGTTGCTAGGTCTGCTCACCAGCCGCGTACGCAACGTGCAGGAGTGCAAAGGGCGTTGGCCCATGACCCCTGCACGCTTAGGATTTAGACCGGCCTGCTGACCTCTCTGTCGGGCCTAGGTAGGGCTGCGACATGTTGATCTTCCGAGGCCGGGCATGACCCAGGAAAGTGTGTCCGGCCAGAGGGATCAAGCGTGTCGGGTTATGTGGTGCACCTCTGTAGGGAAATAATCTATTTGAATAGTCATGTCCACGGTAAAAGGACAACCCGGAGTTGTATTCCGACCTCACGACAACTAGAACCGGATACTTAATAAAACACACCCTTTCAAGTGCCAGATACAACCCAGTGATCGCTTTCCCACAGGGCGACGAGGGGAGGATCGCCGGGTGGGATTATGCTATACGATGTTACTTGGTGAACTTTCCAGCTACTCTAGATGGAGGCTGCCAGAAGCATTGATACTTGTTACTATTCCAGCTACTCTCTTCTGCTGCTGCAAGATGGAGGCTGCCAGAAGAGTAGTCTGCGATAGGCCTAGCTTTCCCCCTTTTTATTCTGGCATTCTGTAGTATAGTCCACATATATTACCCCCTTTATACATATATCAACGCAGACGTAGTGTAGATCCTTGCTTGGGAGTACTTTGGATGAGTACTCACGGTTGCCTTGCTCCCCCTTTCCTCCCTTTTCTCTTCTTCTCAGATGATGCAACCAGAGGGTGGTGCCCTGGAGCCAGATGCCACTGTCGACGACTACTACTACCCCGCTGGAGCCTACTACTACGTGGAGTCTACCGACGACCAGGAGTAGTTTAGGAGGATCCCAGGCAGGGGGCATGCGCCTCTTTCGATCTGTATCCCAATTTGTGCTAGCCATCCTATGGCACCTTGATTAACCTATATCTGAACTCAGATATTGTTGCTTCCGCTGACTCATTTATGATCGAGCTTTTGTATTCGAGCCCTTGAGGCCCCTGGATTGTAATATGAAGCTTGTATGATCTTTGATTTGTGTTTAGAGTTGTGTTGTGATATCTTCCCGTGAGTCCCTGATCCTGGTCGTACACACTTGGGTGCATGATTAGTGTACGGTCAAATCGGGGGCGTCACAGAGCCTGACTCCCAGATCGTGCTCTCTGTGCAGGCCCCAAGGGCAAGTTCTCTTCACAGGAGGCGTACGCCCTCTCGCAATTTGGGGGTGTCGGGGCGACGACTGGGACATTTCTCCGATCGTCTCATGCCCCGTTGCGTGTCAAGTTCTTCAGTTGGCTGCTCTCGCTGTCACGCATTCATACGCGGGATGTGCTCCTCCGCAAGACTATCCTCACAGCGGTACAAAAAATATGCTCATTTATGACAAAAATATAATGACCATGGTCAGTAGGTCATTGATTTATGACCAAAATTTACAAAATTGCCATGGAGTATCCATGGGGTTCCAAACTCTACACCATTATGACCATTAATGTTAAAAGGTCATGTTCTGATTGCATCAAATGGTCATAAATAGATATATCACTAGACATAGCCTTATTTTGGGTCTGCCTTGACCAAATTAATAGGGTCATTGGCTTGGATGGGGGCGACTAGGCAGACACCTCATCAATTTCATTTATATGTCATGTATACATGTAGTAATTTTGACCATATGTCGTCCATACATGCCAATCTATCCTATATGTGCAGGACAACAAAGTATGTCTACACTAACACGTAGGACCCAACTAATTGGTGGGACCCACATCTGAGGAGTTTGATCCGCTGATATACGTGGCCCACCTTTCAATTGTTCGAGGATTCAAATTGTTTCAAAAAAATTGTAAAATATTATGCGGATTACCTATATTATCCCATTTCCAATTTTTTATATTTACTTGAAATAAGTGTAGTCCAATTTGAATTACATCCAACAATAAATCGTAGGTGCCACGTAGAGTACATTACCTTCCGTGTGTTTTGTGTCGTCAGCTTGCGATTATTTTTTGTTTGCCGCGCAGTTTATTTACTTTGGCGCCCGTTTGGGCCCACTTATCAGCGAGATATGAAAGTACACGTAGTATTATAGGAGGTAAAATTTTGCCCAAATTCCCTTCCCCAGGCCGAGCTTTGCGCCACAAGTCCAAATCCCCGCTCGCCTCTCTCCCGAAGGGGTTGTTTGGATAGACCGTATATACAAAACTAGATCTCCCTTTGGATATAGGAAACTTGGTTTCGAGAAACCCAATATTTTGGATTTGTGGGAAAACGTGTTTCCCGTACACTCATATCTCAATAGTTTTGCTTGCGCCCATTTATTTCTCAACAAACCTCGACATATATCTGTCTGCCATGATGTGGCCGAGCTCCAGCCCTAGCCTGGCCGCCGTCGCATAGCTGACTGCCATGGGCATCACGATGGATGCATTGAGCCTAGGTCGGGCGGCTCCTATTTGTAGCTTGGGCGGCCGACGTCAATGGGCTGAGGATAGTGGACGGTAGGTGCGACAACCCAATAGTGAGAGGAAGCGGCAGCTGGCAGCCGCGCGTGCTAAAGTCATCGAGGCCCGCGGAGGCATCTCAGTGATGGGTATCGGAACTTGCAACGTCCATCGGTAGCGAAATTAGCGTAAGTGCACATGAGAAAGAGAAGGCCACATGAATCACTATACAAACAAGGAACCCGACCAAGTCATTTAAATACTTTCCTAACCCAAAACATAGTTTTGTACAAACCGATTATTCAGAAAACAATTAATAAAACCGATTTTGCTAAAAACCGGCTTAAAACTCGTTTTCTACAAATCCATTAATACATCCTTGATATCCAAACAAGCACGAAGGGAGCCTTCCAGATCTCGGATAGCCTAACACCTGCTCGCCTAGGTTGTTTCTCTTCCCCTCTCTTCGACCCCCGATACCACCAGCTCCTAGGGTTTCTCCTTCGACGCTGCCGCCGCCACCCGCCTGATCTCTAGCCACCAGAGTCCCTCCTCTCCTCTGGTTGATGGTTTTACATCTACCTCACCCCTGAAGCACTCCGTCCAGATCTTCCCCTCCCACCTCCGAGTGCATGGAAATCTTCCATCGATTTGCATCTCGGAACTGATAAATTATGAGTACCCTGTTTCTAGACTTTCACCCCGCTTTATAAAAGGTCGTAATACTTTTAGCGAGTGTGTAATTTTCTGATGGTCGTCAGAAACTAGGCTTTCACCCCCTTAAGAATCACATTTATTAACCTGGCTTCCAATTCTCCATCCGAATTCTGGGCATAACTCTGGATCTTTTGTCAGTTTTTTTCCATGTTCAATGCATCCAAAAATTTATGCCTTACAGTAACAACACATTGGAAAAAAACTCGTTTCATTTTTATCAAAGGCTTAAACAAGAATTAGTACAGTCATACATGTATTTTTTAGAAAAGTATGCATGTCGTTCCTTTTTTTTTCTTTTGAAGAACAGAATGGTACAGGTTTTGATGCTGAGTCCAGTAGTTACTTTTTTTTATATATTATTAGTAAGTCTTGGCTTCTAAATAGATGTCATTTCAGTCCGGCAAAAAGCAACTGAAAAACTATTTTTTTAATCGGTCTAGACAACAGAATAATCTCAATCACTTTAGATATAGATGAACACATGTTTATTTAGAACAAAATATATATACATAGACATAAAAAGGTCAGAAAAGCTTTGCCTAATTATACATGTGCAATTCAACAATTGCCACCATGCATACGGTCTTAATATGTTATCCTGTGCAACATACCTAACTACATCATACTCGTGTTATTAATTTACTGTACCATCTGAATGTATGACATCATGCCATATTTATGTTAGCTTCATTTGGAAATTGCATGGACGCGTGCCCCAAGAGGATGAGATTGCCGCGCTGCTCCATGTCAATGCAAACAAGGGAAGGGCCGATGATGTGTACCATGTCCCTGCACTAACACGTTAGGTTTTTCTTGGCTGCTTGGGAGTTATATCCCTAATTTTCTTTCGTCTTGCAGGAAACTGGCGCAGCCGCTGTACCCTGGGATGTTGTTGTACCTTGAGATGCTAGACTGGAGCAAGTACCCTGAGGATAGCAACTACGCTCAGATGTGGAAGATCTTGTTCATGGTAGCATGTCATTTAGCTCAACCCAGTCAACTTTTGAATAAATCTCAAGCTATCTGAGTTGATCCATGCTTTGTAAAAAATTGTGAGAGTATATATGGATTCTCTCATGCACACGGTGCATTCTATACGGTCCTACGCACCATACCTTGCTACTGCTCCATACTGTTTTTGAGTGCTTGTGGCCCATAGTATGTTCTATTACCTATATATGTTGCTATCCACACACTATAGGAGTCCTATGTATTCACCTTATATCATCGCCGAGTTGTGGTTTTGCATGTCGAATTCTTCATGTGATACAATAGATCATGTGTGTGCTATGGTTGTGGCTTGTTTTTTAACGTTTTTTATGATGTTTAATGACGCCTGTGTGTGCTATGATGTCGAGTATATGTTGGTCCTAATATCCCCATGGTTGCAATGCTTCTCCTAACTAAGGCTACTGTTTAGTGCTCCTATTATGATGCCATGGCTGGGTTTGTGTAGGCTATTATTTATGATTTAGGCACTGTACTGTGCACAAACTTGCTACTGCTTATTGGCATGGTCTCTATTGTTAGCAGCAAATGCTTAACTATAATTTCTAGAATTGGTCATGAGCTAAAATTACTATCATTGATTTTATTTGTGCTCTGCAACTGCTTAATTGCATTGTTGTGTGTTTGCGCATTAAGCAGATTTACATGTTATTGTATGTATGTTGCCTCATCTGTCACTCATGGTCAAATTCTTGCAGGCGCTGGGTGGCGGCGTCCTTCCATCATCACCTGCCCCTTGAGAACTCATTTTATTTCTGTAGCAAGTGCATCTACTTCAACTACTCCAGCCTCTATGTTCAGATATTTACACCACTGACTAAAACCCCTAGATTTAGCTTGCTTTGTATAATATGTTGTGACTTTGAACTATGCTCTAATTTATTTATGTCGAATAGAGATTTCAAATGAGTTGTTATGCTAGAGTCTTGAGTCTAGTTGGGCCAGCAATAGTGGAGAGCTGCAAATTACCTTGCCTGATCTGAATTATGGACATCTGATGATTTTGTTGGTGCAAATAAATGGAAGGCGATGCTTTTGGATGTTACTTGCTATTCCTCATTTTTTAGAACACAACACTGGTTAAACTAAGTGCACATGACATTTATTGCATTCGTATGTGAATCGAACCCTATTAAACAACATTTAACCACATCAAATGACATTTGTTTATTTGATAATAGGCATGTAAACCACAACCTATCCCACATTGCTATTTTTTGAGATATTTAGTTTGATGAGTTGCTCCTCTTAGTGAGTAGTTGTCTTGTGAGAAAATGCCTCATGACACCTTTGTTGGTTCGATGAACCATCAATCTTAATTTTAGTGCTTTCCTTGTTACAGTATGCATCTTAGAACAAGCATGTCCCACTGCCATATTCGTTTATGATGTTTCAAGTCAATTGGTACATTTTGAAATGTCCATGTGTCTTCTTTTCTTCCTTCTGGTATGTATGTTCTTTTCATTTGTGATCCTTCTTAATGTCAGGATGTTCCTCAATACAGAATTGACTACTCATAAGAAGTGGAACAGTGGAAGACGGGCAAAGCTATGGATTCTCAATTTGTTGTTACATGTTAACAATTTAATTTTGTGTTCTTTAGGGCCAGTTCTTTTGGACGGCTTAAAAAATAAGTTTCCTCTCCCCAGCTTAAAAAATAAGCCACTCATAAAATTTGTTGTGACTTCTCAATTAGTTATTCCATAACTAGCGTAGAAGCCCTAATGAATAAGTGAGGCGGCTTATGTGATAAGTTGGGGAGGATGCGGCTTATTTTTTAAGCTGCCAAAAGAACTGGCCCTTAATGTGTTCCATTGAAACCGCAGTGGTTCCAGCTGTGTGCAAAGTATTGGTAGTACAGTACCAACACTCATTGGATTTGTAGTGGAGTTGAAGGCCGAATTATTTTATGTGGTGCATGTCTGTGAAGTATCTGCCATGATGCCTATTGCTGAAATGAACAAAACTATTTATCATAATGTTTTTTCGCTGGAATTATCTACACTGCCTAGTGTACCAAAACTGTGCAAAAATAAGGCCGCTCCCTAGATAAAAAATATTAAAGGTTTGAAATATTAATTATCGGTCTATGAACGCATCACAAAAAATGGAATCCCAATGGGAAAAAATGTCTGAATTGTTGGACTGGGCTAGTAAATTTGTGACCTTATTTTTCAGTCATGGGTGATCCGCCATGTCATCACCTTAGCCATGTGGTTGACGCCACGTCAGATCCTGCGTGGTTCAAGTACACATGTAATGACCAAAAAAATTGGTCAACGATTTTATGACCTAATTTGTTTGGTCAATGAATACATGACCAAAACACTTAAAAGGTCATGTTTGTTCATTCTTGATGGTCAAATGTTGACCCTCCAAATTTGGTCAAAAAAGGTCGTAAATAGATACCAATGACGATTCTTTGACCAAAATGGATGGTCATTGATGAGTGTTTTTCTTGTAGTGGGAGGCGGGGTGCCCATGTTGTGAGGTTCAGCTGGAGACCGCGAATTGCCTCATTTTCGGCTGCCCTTTTGCGGCTCGGTTCTGGCGGTGTCTCAGCCTATCAACGGAGGGGCGGCGGTGGGGTCTCTTCACTGCTTTGACGTGTCCCCCGCCGTCGGTGTTGCATCGCCTGCCGCCTTCGTCCTCCTGTGCTGCTGGATGCTCTGCAAGTGGCGAAACGTCGTCATCTTCAAGAATGACCCACAATCTCTTGCTGCCACCTTCAAAGCCTATCGCGACGACGCCGTGCTCTGGCGGGCTCGGCTAATGAGGGGAGATCGCACCCACATTGATGCCTGGCTGTCCGTCCTTAGGTGTGGGTAGTGACTCTAGGTTAGTGAGGCGTGTGTGAAAACTTTTATGCCTCCTCCCCTCCCTCTTCCTTATAAATCTGATCACTCTGGGCCTTGGTCCCTTTTTTGGATAGTATATTCAGGTGGCGGAGGCTCCCCCTCCCCCAGTGAAAATTCAAAAAAAATGTTCACCTTCACGCAATCAGGTATAAGAAGATGGTAATAGCATCTCTAATACCCGCATATTTTGGGGCAGTAGCTCTTTTTAGGCACTTGCAAAATGCCTTTCAACAACTGCCCCAAGCCAGAATCCACCCTCCGTCACGCTGCCGCCACATCCTCGTCGCCAATTCTCCTTCCTGCCTCCCTCCCCCGAGCCGCTGCCTCCTCAGCATGCTGACGAAAGGCAAGGGCAAGGTTGTCATGCCGCTTCAGCGTCGAGGTCAAGCATGGCGGCCAGAGGTACTAGCTCGGCACTTATTTGACGACCAACATTGCCGCCAATGCCTACAATGTCGCAGTGTGGTGGCTCAAGCTACCGCACAAGAGGCTCAACTTTCGGGAGATCGAGTATCGGGCGGTGGCGGAGCATGTCGGGCCTCTGGTGACCATTGAGTCTAGCCTGGCCAAGCTGGCGAACCACATTGTTATCAACGAGTCGGGTAATGTACGAGAGATCAACGTGGAGGCGATGGCGAGATTTGCGAGGGAGCACTAAGAGTATGTGCAGAACGATATGGAATTATACTGCAAGTGGGATCTCGAGAAGCGTAAGAACAACACTGAGTCGGCCTTCATCCGAGGTCAAGAAGGAGGAGGATTCCAACGACGATGACATCGATTGGGATGATCTGTAGTGTAGGTGTAGTTTGCATGACGTGGTAGTTTAAGTTTGCATGTCCTACTAGTTTAAGTTTGTAGGTGAACTATGTTGAATCTATAAATTTTGAATGTGGTTGAAGTTGCTTCAAAATATGAAATATGGTCGAAGTAGTTTGAATGTTCATTTAAAAAATTGTTTGCTGATCTGGGTGCCCTATTATAGGGCAGTTGTTGGAGACGACACTTTTTCGTTCCCCAAAAAGCACTTTTGGTACATAATTTCTTTTACAACACCCTCTTTTGGTGCCCTAAGATAGGGAAGCTATTGGAGATGCTTTAACGGGACACGACAATGTTGTCTCCACTCGTTAGGGTTCATGGCATCTCCAACGCGAACCCTTAAACTTCCAGCATCTGTTCAAGATCACGTGGTCCGGACGTATTTTTTTCATCCAACACAGTACCCCACTAGTGTACATAATGCTAGTGCCGGCGTTCTAAAAACCACATTGTTGGCATGAGGGGTCCACGCCACCAATATGGCATCATTGTTAACAAATACTAATGGCATACGGGCCCCACGCCATTGGTATTTTAAATACTAGTGGTGTGACACTATTCATTCACGCCATCACTAAGTGAAATAGCAATGGTGCGCGCATTTACCCACGTCACTACTATTCACTAGTAGTAGTGATGTAAGAAAAACCCACCAATAGCACCACTAAGTATTTGTGGATTTAAAAATAAAATACACAATTCATCCATGCATCAAATATTTATATATTCATCAGTATATCCAAATACATACGGATAGTTCATCTATATATTCAAACATATACATCTGATTCATACATTTAGTATATAGACATTGCCGAAATCCACGCGTTCAACCCACCGCCGCGCGTAAAGGTTGTCTTTGTTGCTTCAGCCTTGTGTGGATGCTGATACGTCCAAAACGTATCTATAATTTCTGCTTCCTCCATGCCTCTTTTGGGTGATATTGCTATGATATTTATACACTTCCATACACTTTTGATCATATTTGGACTAACCTATTAACTCAGTGCACCACAGTGCCAGTTTCTGTTTTCTGCTGTTTTTGTATTTCAGGTTTTCCCGTCACGTAAACTGCCAGAAAAATCCCGGAAAAATTATATAAAAAATCAGCGTTCCGGAAGCTTCCACACGGCCGAAGTAGGGTCGGAGGTGGGCCACCAGGGCTCCAGGCGCCCTGGTGGCGCGGCCCCCCTCCTGGCCGCGCCGGGGGGGCGCCTGGGCCCCCCAGGCCTCCGCTGATACCCCCCTTTGGCATATATTTAACACGCGTCCCGAAACCCTCGAGGACGGAACCCTTTTTCACGATCTCATCTCTGTTCCGCCGCCGCCGCGCTTCCAAGATCGGGAGCACCAGGAGAACTCTTCCCGGCACCCTGCCGGAGGGGAGGATCACCACCGGGAGCCTCTCCACCACCATGGACGCCTCCCGGATGAGTTGTGAGTAGTCTCCCTTGGACCATGGGTCCATGACCAGTAGCTATGTGATGTTCTCCTCCCCTTCTTGTGCTTCACTAATTAGACCTCGTGAGCTGCCCTACATGATCGAGGCACATATGTAATCCTTATGTTGTTGCTATGTTGAGTTTGCTGGGATCCGATGGATTGTGATATTATGTTCAGATTGTGTTTGAGTAATATATTTGATTTACCTCTTTTATATTTATGTTCTTAAGTAATTCTTGCATGTTCTCCGTTGCTATTTATTGCTTTGGCCAAGTAGTAGGTAGTGACTCCAAGAGGGAACGTTATGCTCGATTGTGGGTTCATGCCCCTCAATGACTAGCTTGAGTGACAGAAACATGAGTCTAGGGGATGTGCTGTTGCCACAAGGGGGAAACAACGGTGCTTGTACTCGCGGGTGCAAGGATTGTTTACTTTACGCAAAGTTCTTTTAATGCAGTTGTCTGTTGCTTTGAGTTTACACTATGGGTGGGGCTCGCAACTTAATACCAGCGAGATGTTCTGGATAGATATCTCAAGGTGGATGATTAGTAGTAGATGCAGATGGATTTCGTTCTACTTACCTTGGCGTACCGCCCATGCTTTGAACCTCTACCTTTCTTGCAACATAGTTAGCATTGGTTTGCGCACATAATTCTGTCAATTGCCCAGCTGTAATTCGTTTACCTCACATAGCTGTTTTATCGTCTTTTGGGAGAGAGACATCACTAGTGAACATCATGGGACCCCGGTCCATATTACCATCACTGATCACATCCGCTATTTACTTTCCGCTTTTACTTACTAGTTGCAGCAATATCTATCACCATTATCTCTTGTGTTTGATCCTTTGTAAACGACAAGGCCGGAGGGATTGACAACCTCTCTGTACTCGTTGGGAGCAAAGTTATTTGTATCTGTGTGCAGGTCCAAGTTGATTGCTAAGTATCTGGCGCCGTTAGCAGTTGACACCTTCTTGTTGAACCTTGGAGTCTCAGGGGAAATCGATCCTTGGTATCTTTGCCAAGGGAAAACTACCGCTACACTGCATCTCAAACCATCCACTTGGGGTAACCAACGAGGGGCGAGAAGCCATCAGATGCTGTCACCATCGTCATCGCCGGCACGGCCCCTTGTTGATGTCATCATCATCGTCGCCGCTACAACCCCGTGTTGATGTCGTCGTTGTCGTCGCCGCTGCCGCTGCCCCGTATGGATGTCGCCACTTCTCCTCCTTCAGCCCCGTATGGATGTTGTTATTGCATGACACTCTCCTGGTCACTCCGACCAACTCCCCTTTGGGCTAAGTCATGGGTAGCCCCGGATGCCACTCTGTAGATATGCCACCTTTGTGGCCGGCCACCATCGTGGCAAAAATAAAAATTGTCCCAAACGGGGACAATGGTACCATACAACTCGGGCACACAAGGCTTATGGCCGCTTACCTGATCAGGGTTGCACACACACATAACCTTTCCTAGTTGGAGGCACCGGCGAGAGGCATGAAAATACACCGAATTAAGGCCTCCCCATAAAGGCAATTGTGTTTTCACTCGTGAGCTCGGTTCGGCGGCACCTGACCAATGAAATGACAAAATTTGTCCCCAAAGAATATCTGATACTCCGATACCATATATCAATCTATAATCCAAGTCATAGCAATATCCATCCAATAATCCGATGAATAATATAGTCATATCATAATAAACTCCAAGGGTAGCGTATTAACTAAGATCATGAAATCCAAAGACTATGATGCTACTAATCCGACAACAATATTAAGATAGTTAACCATAGATCAATATGATAGCATCAAATCCAAATAATACTTCAAAGCATAATATCCAATATGATCATAATGAAAACATAACTACTATTCCTAGTAATCCAATGGTAACGTGTCATCCTCAGTCTGCAAAGCATTAGTCCTAGAAATCCTAGCATCATCATGGAAATCGCAAGATCAACTATCACTCCAAGAAATGCCATGAATAAATCATATTTAGCTAATGAAAATTTTAAGAGTTAATTTAAATAAACCATGACAATCTCGGTGCGACCGAGATCCATATCGGTGAGACCGAACTGATTAGGGTTTGTGGCAGTGGCTATGTCAAGTGAACTCGGTGGTGCTGGATAGATCAAATCGGCGGGGCCGAGTTTAGCTTTTAGGTTTAGGACATATGTGGAAATAAGAAAGTGGTTGAGGGATTTTGGAGCATATCACTAAGCATTTTGAGCAAGTAAGCCATTAAGCAACACCTCATCCCCTTTTAATAGTATTGGCTTTTCCTATGGACTCAATGTGATCTTGGATCACTAAAATGAAAATGTAGAGTCTTGAGCTTTTGCCAATCTTTTTCCTTAGCATTTTGATGGGTCCATATATCTAATCCATGCCATGCCAATCATTGAACTTCCTGAAATATTTGTCTTGAAAGGATATTAGTTCAATGAGCTATATGTTGTTATTAATTACCAAACCCACCCGGGGATTAGTTGCACTTTCATCCTCCCCCTTTATGGTAACTGATGACAACATATAGATCAAGGCTTCGACAAGTGATAATAAGAGTGAAATATATCGTCACTTTGAGAAGTATGTGGTAAGCAAGAGCTCCCCCTAAATTTGTGCATTATTTAAGATTTTCTTTTGAATGCAAATGCATAATCAATTAGGATCATGGGTTACTCTTCCATGTCACATACATCTTGGTGGAGCGCTCAAAATGATATGATTTAAGCAACAAGCACTCATCACCAAAATAACCAAGTGAATGATCATACACAATCAAATAGGCACACATTAAGCATAATATGATATGATCAAGCAAGTAAAGTATCTCACACACATAAGAAAATTGTAGCAATAACCAAACGATCAAACGAAGTAGCAAGCAAAAACCAATCAAAGAGAAGCAAGACACTCTCTCTGGAAGCCTAATGACATACACTTTCTCCCCCTTTGGCAACAAGTTACCAAAAAGCTCGAAAATGCATAGTGCTATACGACACTCTAGGCACGATCTTCGGGAGCTGCTGAAGAGTTTGGCTCCGGTCTATGTAGACAGCATGGAGATGAGAGCATCTGCAAACGCTTCCGATGAAGTCTGTGGATCTTATCCATAGCAGTCTGGATCTCTACGACCTTCAAATCTAGATCGTAGAATTTAGCTTCCACTATCCTCTCAAGACTCTCTTGATTCTGAGTCAAGTTGGCCAAACTCTTCTCAATCCTTAGAGTGGCCTCAAGCAGATGGTTGAGCTGATCTTTCTTGGTCTTGGAGACTCCAGAAGCACTTGCTAGCTTTGCTGCCTTTGCTTGTGCAATCTTCTCTTGGACTTCAACAAATGTAGGATGGGATGCATCCATAACAACTTCCTTATCTTCAAATTCTGGCCTAAGAGGTAGATGCTTCTTGTCAAGAAGATATGTCCCTTTCTCCAACCTGGAGTTGATCAACATCTGAATGTGAGGGGCATATCCACAAGACCTCTTCTGGTCTACTGCTGTCCTCTTGATTGTCTCTACAATCATGCTCATGACCTTAAACTTCTCTAGAACATCAAACATGTGGAGCAAGTTGATGGAGTGACCTCGGATCATCCTATGATCTCCTGACTTGGGCAACAAAGTGTGCCTCAATATGATGTCGATAGTGGTTAGTCCAGGCATCAGATGATATATAGAACCAAGCTTGTGTGTCTTCAAGTCTTTGTCAGGAATTGGCTTATACATGTTTGCCATAGAGTGAGGATCCTTCCTGGGCTTGGCATACACCTCTGTGTCATTGTCATCTTCCTTGGGGGCATTGATCAAACTTGCCCATTCAGCAACTGTTGATTGATATCTGGTTCCTTCATTCATCCATACCATTTTCCCATCTGGATAGAAATGAGTAGTGGAGTAGAATTGCATGATCATCTCATCATTCCATATGGCCAGTTTCTTTCCAACAAACTTGTCAACCTTATTCTGCCTGAAGCTTTCATGCACACCTGGTAAGAAATCAGCATGCTTGTCAATGTATTTCCAGTCAACCCACTTCATGTCACAAACAATGGGCTTCTTGTCCAACAACATTGTCTCATAGAAGTCTTGCTGCTCCATGGTGTGAAATCTATAGTCCACAACAGTCCTCCCCTGGTAGCATATGGACCAGTGTGTCTCCAACGCCTCAAGCCTGCATCCTGATACATCTCCAACGTATCTATAATTTTGATTGTTCCATGCTATTATCTTATCCATCATGGATGTTTTATATGCATTTATATGCTATTTTATATGATTTTTGGGACTAACCTATTAACCTAGAGCCCAGTGCCAATTTCTGTTTTTCCTTGTTTCTGAGTTTTACACAAAAGGAATACCAAATGGAGTCCAATTGACGTGCCTATTTTGATGATTTTTATGGACCAAAAGAAGTCCCCGGAGTAAAAGAGTTGGGCCAGAATAGTCCCGGGCCGTCCACGAGGGTGGAGGGCGTGCCCTACCCCCCTTGGGTGCGCCCCCTGCCTGGTGGACGACTCAGAGACCCCCCTGACGTGAGCCCGACACCAAAATTTCCTATAAATAAAGAAACACCCAGAAAGAAACATAGTGTTGGAAATATGCCCTTGTCGGTGTACTAAGGTAGGGGTACCTCAGTACCCCAACTTGTGCACGGGCAGTAGCAGCTTCCTGCGGCAGGGCCTACCACGCGCTCGTCGGAGACCTTCCTGCTCCATATAAAACCATTCAAAAACAAAGTATACAAGACAGAAGATCGAGACCCCGGCGAGCGGAGCTTGCCGGGAAGGCCGTTCCAGGCTCAAGATTACCTCACTCACGCAAGGCCCTGGCAAGAGGAGCTTGCCAGGAAGACCAGAAGACTCTATTACAGAAGACATGCCTCGGCGCTATACGCGCCCCGGCAGGGCCCGGGGAGCGACGAGCTTCAGAGCCCGACAAGACCCCGGGCCCGGCGAGGTCAAGACCCCGGCAAGGTGCTTGCCGGGGAGAGTTGTGCTGTGTGCCCGCGCTCCAGCTCATCGAACCACGCGTCGCACTGGGGCCATTCCAGGGACGCGTGGCGGATGGCTGTGCAGCCTGGGGGACAAAGTGGCACTCCACGGTGGTGAAGCCATCGTCGTGGCAAACGGAGACGCAAGGGCGGGCGCTTTTGGGGTCGACGGCGACGGGCATTGAATGCTCTTGTCCCCCACTGTCAAAGTAGGTAGTGACCACTGTTCACGCACTGTAGCTCCACTATTCCCGCACTATTACAACTACCACCTCTTTTACATTTTTGCCCTCTCTCCTACGTTGACACCTGTCGGTGACCCCTTGCACTATAAAAGGAGGCCCATGCACAACGTAGAGGGGGTTCGGAACCTAGATCGCTCATAGGCTCGGTGTAGCTAGTTCTTCAAGCTCCCGAGCTCTCCAACTCAATACAAACTAAGCAGGAGTAGGGTTTTACGCGTCCATCGCGGCCCGAACCTGGGTAAAACTGCCCGCGTGTTCACTACGATCTGCTCTTCGTGCTCCCTCCGCCCTCTTACCGCACAAGCAAGGGGCTCCGGTCCCATAGGTGCTCGTGGTGGACAGTTTCCCCCGACATCTTTGGCGCGCCAGGTAGGGGGCATCGAGGTTGTGCGAACCTGATCCGGCGTTTCACGCGGGCGCATTCTTCATCAACCTCTCCGAATTCGTCAGCAACCTCTTCAGCAACAGCACCATGGCCCCGAAGAAGAAGGCTTCGGAGGTCGGAGGCCCGTCTGCGTCTCATCCGCCGCCACCGGATCCAACGGTGGGCGGGGGAGACGCCGTCGGAAGGGTGGTCGCCGGCGAGGATACTCGCGGCGCCACCAAATCCAAGGACAGGACGGACGACCGAGCCTCGGTCTCCGTGGACGCGCCGCGTCCGTCTCAGCAAACAACAACCCAGCAGCGCCATGCCACAGGAGGTGGCATCCGTTTGCTGGGCCAAGGGCAAACTGGAGGATCGCGGGACGCTCCGGGCCATCGTCCTGGCACGAGCAAGGCGCGGTCGCCGGGGCGGGACCCTGCTCCTTCTAACGCCGTTAGGAGTCCGAGCATATCCCGCTCCTCGCACCGCTCGCCCCCGCTCCCCTCCACTCCAGCAGAAGCGCTCGCAAGGGCGCAACTGCTCCTCGACTTCCCTCCAGCGGCAGACAAGGCCGAAGACTGGAGGGCCACCATCCAGAGCCTGATCGGCTTCGCCAACAACGATACACCGCAGCAGCCGGCGACCTCGCGGCCGCGGCAAATCGAGAAGACGAAGGCCGACGCCGACAAGACTGCCGGGGGTGCAACCACCGTGCACTCTCCGCCGCAGAAGCAGAAGACGCCACCCCGCCGGAACAACGCCGACGACGGCTCCACCGCGTCGTCGGATCCGCGCGCTCGTCGGGACCAGTGCCAGGTCCTTGACGACAGGCGACAAGAAGACGCTCGGACAACAATCGAGCGCCGCCGAGAAGCCCGGCGACAATCAGACCAGAGAGCTGGGAACGCTGTCGACGCGCGCGCGCCCGGTGAACCAGGCGACTTGTCGTACGCGGCAGGCTGCCCTGCGTTCACCCGCGAGCTGCGGCGCGTCCAGTGGCCCAGCATGAAGAATTTCAAGCCCGACGTACCGGAGAAGTACGACGGCAAGACGCACCCCTCGGAATTCCTCTGCATTTACACCATCGCGGTGCAGGCTGCCGGGGGGCGCGACGAGAAGATTCTAGCGAACTACTTCCCGCTAGTGCTTAAGCCAAACGTCCGTTCTTGGCTTATGCATTTGCCGGAAGGTTCCATTTCTTCTTGGGCGGACCTTTGCCACCAGTTTGTTGGCGCCTTCACCGGCGGCCACAAACCCCACGGCCAGGAGAGCGATCTCCACATTCTGGCCCAGAAGGAAGGAGAATCCCTGCGCAAGTACATCCAACGCTTCAGTCGAGTGCAGCACAACATCCCCGACGTCCACCCTGCCGCGGTTATCAGCGCGTTCCACCAGAACGTGCGTAACCGCCGCATGCGTGAAGAAATGGCCATGACCAAGATTCGGGATGTCAGCGAGCTCTACGCTCTGGCTGATAAGTGTGCACGCGCAGAA
This sequence comes from Secale cereale, assembly GCA_902687465.1. NCBI lineage: Eukaryota > Viridiplantae > Streptophyta > Magnoliopsida > Poales > Poaceae > Secale > Secale cereale. The sequence goes on along the minus strand of LR738709.1, from coordinate 310,159,740 downwards.
GAGGGGAGGAGACTCCCCGGGGAGGATGCTGGCGCAGGAGGAAGCGACAGCGACGACGCCGCCCCGGCAAAGAAGAGCCGGCGGCGGAACAACAGGAGGAAAAACAAGAAGGAGGTGCTTGCCGTCGAGAAGTCCGGCAAGGAGGCTCCCGCCAAGCAAACACAGGCTGGCGGCTCCGGCAAGGAGCCTGCCCCTGTAGCGGCGGCCGACAAGCAGGACGGCTCCGACAAGCAATACTGCAAAATCCACCGCACCAAGGGCCACGACCTCTCCAACTGCAAACGCGTCGAGTACCTCGTCGACAAGGAGAAGGCCCAAGGTGGCGGAGAAGAACCAAGCAAGAAGCGGCCATTCAATGGCCGGGGAGGACGCCGCGGCAAGGCCAAACAGCGGCAAGGTGATCGACTTCCCCGGGGCCGCGACAAGGATGAAGAGGACGACGACGAAGACACGGAGGATGAGGATAACAGCGAGCAGGAGTTCCAGAAGGCCACGGAGGTCCTGTGCGTCAACGGTGGCGCCTCTCTGCACACCTCCCACCGCCAGCTCAAGCAGTGGGTGCGCAAGGTGAATGCAGCAGAGCCGCCCGTGGAGTCGCGCAGGCTCCTCAAATGGTCCAGCACGCCCATCATTTTTGATCTTGAGGATCACCCTGACCGCACCACTGCGGTCGGGTGCTTGCCGATGCTGGTCTCACCCACCATCCGCAACCTCAAGGTCACCAAAATGTTGGTTGACGGCGGGGCCGGGCTGAACTTGATCTCCTCTGCTGTGATCAAGAAACTCCAAATCCCAGATGGCGAGCTCGAAGAGACCGGTTCTTTCCAAGGAATCAACCCGGGAAGGAGCAAGCCCAAGGGGAAAATCACTCTGCCGGTGACCTTTGGCGGGGAGCTCAACTTCAGAACTGAGCGCATCACTTTCGACGTCGCTGATATTCCATTGCCATACAATGGAATACTCGGCCGTCCCGCCCTCGCCAAGTTCATGGCAGCTTCCCACTATGCTTACAACGTACTCAAGATGCCGGGGCCGATAAGCGTCATCACTGTCCATGGCGACAAGAAAGATGCGCTGGTCTGTGCCGACAAGATCTACCGGGATGCAGCAGCCGCAGCAGAAAAGGACACACTTGCCGCTGAAGCTCCCGGGAGGAAGAAGACGAAGACCAAGTCCGGCAAGTGCTCTGGGGCCCACTCCGGCAACCGCACCTCTTCGGAGTGCTGCGCTGCCGTCGAGGACGTTCCATCGAGCTCCACCGGCAAGTGTAAGAAAGGGATGGCCGCTCCTCCGGCAACCAAGAAGGTGTCCGCCAAGGAGGACGGCACTGGTGGTACCTTCACCATCAGTGCCACACTTGACAGCAAATAGGAAAGCGCGCTCGTTGCCTTCCTGCGGGCGAATGTCGATGTGTTTGCATGGCAACCATCTGACATCCCCGGTGTTCCCAGGAAGGTAATTGAGCACAAGCTTGCTGTTTGTCCTCATGCGCGGCCCGTCAAGCAGAAGGTGAGGAAGCAAGCCGTGGAGCGCCAAGAATTCATCAACGAAGAGATCAAGAAGCTAGAGGCAGCAGGCCTAGTGAGAGGTGTGATCCATCCGACGTGGTTAGCAAACCCAGTCGTCGTGCGCAAGGCCAACGGGAAGTGGAGACTGTGTATAGACTTCACCGATGTGAATAAAGCATGTCCCAAGGATCCATTCCCTTTGCCGCGCATTGACCAGATCATTGACTCCACTGCCGGATGTGAGCTACTCTCTTTTCTTGATGCATATTCAAGCTACCACCAGATCTTTATGGCCAAAGAAGATGAAGAGAAGACTGCATTTATCACTCCATGTGGCACTTATTGCTTCATACGCATGCCATTTGGACTGAAGAATGCAGGGTCAACATTTGCAAGGGTAGTACACACTGCTTTCGAGCCACAGATCCACAGAAATGTAGAGGCTTACATGGATGACATCGTGGTGAAGAGCAAGAGCAAGGATACCCTGGTCCAAGATTTGGAAGAGACATTTCAGAACCTGCGCAGAATACAGCTCAAGTTGAACCCCGAGAAGTGCGTCTTTGGAGTCCCCTCCGGCAAGCTTCTCGGGTTCTTTGTGTCACAGAGGGGGATTGAAGCTAACCCCGACAAGATCAAAGCCATCGAGCAGATCGAGGCCCCGAAGCGCGTCAAGGATGTCAGAAGGCTTGCAGGTTGTGTGGCTGCCCTCAGTAGGTTCATTTCGAAGTCTGCGGAGCGCGCCCTACCTTTCTTCAAAATCTTGAAGAAGGCAGGTCCCATGAAGTGGACTCCGGAAGCAGAGGCAGCGCTGCAGGATTTGAAACGGTACCTATCCTCCACTCCGATACTTGTCGCACCTAGACCACAGGAAAAGTTGTTGCTATACCTAGCGGCAACCAACCAGGTGGTTAGTGCTGCGTTACTAGCGGAGAGGGAGGCCGACGAGGAGGCTGCACCACCGGCAAGCGAATCCAGCGACAAGCAGGGGGCTGCTCCGACAAGCTCTGGCCCCGACAAGGACAACTCTGCGCAGGAACAGGAAGAAGTGCGGAAGAAGATGGTGCAGCGCCCAGTGTATTTTGTAAGTTCCCTTCTCCAGGGGGCTAGATCAAGATACTCTGGTGTGCAAAAGTTGCTTTTCGGCCTCCTCATGGCCTCGAGAAAGCTGCGCCATTACTTCCAGGCACATGAGATAACAGTGGTCACTCGCTTTCCGCTGAAGAGGATATTGCACAATCCAGAAGCAACAGGCAGGATCGTTGAGTGGGCGCTGGAGCTGTCGAGCTTTGGACTCAAGTTTGAAAGTACCTCAACCATACAGAGTCGAGCTTTGGCAGAATTCATAGCTGAGTGGACCCCAACGCCCGATGAAGAAGTCCAAGAAATAAGTGCACCCGTACAAGAAGCGACAAGTGAATGGGTAATGTATTTTGATGGTGCCTTCTCGCTGCAAGGCGCCGGTGCCGGCGTGGTACTCATCGCGCCCACCGGAGAGCACCTCAAGTATGTTATTCAGATGCACTTTCCCAGGGAGCAAGCGACGAACAACACTGCTGAATATGAAGGCTTGCTTGCCGGCCTCAGGATTGCGGACGAACTTGGGATCAGGAAGCTGATTGTGCGGGGAGATTCTCAGTTGGTGGTCCGACAAGTCAACAAGAATTATCAGAGCCCTTTGATGGAAGCTTATGTAGATGAAGTGAGGAAGCTTGAGGAGCACTTTGAAGGCCTGCAAATGGAGCACGTCCCAAGGGCTCAGAATGAAATAGCAGATGGCCTTTCAAAGTGTGCTTCTATGAAGTTACCTGTGGAACCAGGGACCTTCTTGCTCAAGCTAACTCAACCATCCGTTACACCATCAATTGGGCAGTCCAAGAAGAGAAAGTTGGTCTCCGGCGACTACCTGCCGGCGGATCTTCCTGAAACCGCCGCCAAGGTCCCCAAGATCAACGACCAGAACGCTGAGGGACAGTCTGCTCCTATAGATCCGAGGATCTGTGCAGTTGAAGCAGGTGTTCCCGACAAGCCTCGCCCCGGCGAGCTTGCCGGGGGATCATCAGCTCCGGCGGAACCGGAGGTTCTTGCCGTAGAAGCTGGGGTCCCCGCAGCGGCCCTCATGCCTTTAGTCCTTGCCGTCGAGCCTCAGGCTCCGGCATGGGCACAGCAGATCATCCGTTTTCTGCAAACTGGAGAACTTCCCGACGACCCAGAAGAAATAGAGAAGATAACCAGGCAGTCAAGTATGTACCAGTTCGTGGATAACGAGCTGTACAGAAGAAGGCTCAATGGTGTCAGACTGAAGTGCATCTCCAGGGAAGATGGACAGAAGCTGTTGGCAGAAATACACGGAGGCATATGCGGCCACCACATTGGCGCAAGGGCGCTTGCCGGGAAAGCTTTCCGGCAAGGGTTCTTCTGGCAAGAAGCCCTCCAAGATGCAACTGCGCTAGTAACCAAGTGTGAAGCGTGCCAGTTCCATGCAAAGCAGATTCATCAGCCAGCTCAAGCTCTCCAAACAATTCCTTTGTCCTGGCCCTTCTCGGTCTGGGGGATCGATATCCTCGGCCCTTTCCCCCGAGCTGTCGGGGGCTTTGAGTACTTGTACGTTGCAATCGACAAGTTCACAAAGTGGCCAGAAGTGGAACCGGTGAGAAAGGTGACAGCGCAGTCAGCGGTCAGGTTCTTCAGGTCGATTGTTTGCCGTTTCGGGATCCCTAACAGGATCATCACCGACAACGGTACGCAGTTCACTAGCCGCACCTTCATGCAGTACGTCCAAGACCTTGGCGCCAAGGTCTGTTTCGCTTCTGTTGCTCACCCAAGGAGCAACGGTCAAGCGGAGAGGGCAAATGCTGAAGTGCTGCGCGGACTCAAGACAAGGACCTTTGACAGGCTGCGCAAGTGCGGAAGAAACTGGATAGAGGAGCTACCGGCGGCTCTTTGGTCAATCAGAACGACACCAAGTCGAGCCACCGGACAGACACCCTTTGCTCTAGTCTATGGAGCAGAGGCAGTTCTCCCCACGGAACTCGTATACGGATCTCCTCGAGTGCTCGCTTATGATGAGCTCGAGCAAGAGCAACTGCGACAAGATGATACATTGCTCCTCGAGGAGGAACGTCTCCAGGCTGCTGTACGAGCTGCTCGATACCAGCAAGCCTTGCGCCGCTACCATAGCCGCAAGGTCAAGGCCAGGAGTCTCGAGGAAGGCGACCTTGTTCTTCGGCGTGTTCAGTCCGCCAAGAATTCCAACAAGTTGACGCCAAAGTGGGAAGGCCCTTATCGGGTGAGACAAGTCACAAGGCCCGGAGCTGTCCGCCTTGAGACCGAAGAAGGCTTACCGATGAGCAACTCCTGGAACATAGAGCATCTTCGCAAATTTCACCCATAAGGCGCGGTTGCCGTGATCCGCTCCGGCAACCACCTTTTGTACAAGCTTTGCCGCTGTTGCATGTAACCCTTTGTACAAAGCCGGGCGCAGACCCCGTGCATCAGTAAAGTTTTTGTGTTTTGCGCTATTTGCCTTTTGCATGCTTTTCTTTGCTATTTGCATGTGTTGTTTGGCATCTTGTGCAACCTAAACACCCGGTAAGCATTGGCACGACGAAGGGCCATGTACTTGTTTCCCTCTTCTTTTTCCTTGCCTCTTAAGCAGAAGGAATGTTCCTCGCGCACAAGTTTTCCGGGGGGGAAGGAGATGGAGGAGGAACCGAGTGCTGTTCAAGAAAGAGAAGCCTTACCGAGAAGCAAGCAATATATGAAAGCTAAGTTATTAGAATTCGATCAGTTAAATTTTTTAATTTTTAAATTGTTTTCCTTGAACAATCACACTTTGTATGGAAAACCTGTGCGCGGAGGAACTTACCCGTAGCTAGCCGCACCCTTGTCTTGTTTCCGAGTACGCTCAACGATTTAAATGAGCTGCGACAAGTGTCGTGCCCTTACTTCGTTTTCGAGTTCGCTCAGCAAGCTAAGTGCGTTGCGACTAGCTGCGGCAAGGTTGCTTGCCGGTAAGACCTTGGCCAGCAGGCTGCTCAGAGTCCAGCACTCAGCGCTCGCGGCAAAGGCCCCTTGCCGGCAAGCTCCCCGGGAGCGTAGGGTGAAAAACATACAAAGTAGATGACCAAGACAAGGAAGATAACATTGCACTGATTGATTAAAATAAGATAAATATCTTACAAAGGATAACTTGTCGCAATGATTAATGAGTTCATAACAGCCTATGCAGCAACAAAAGAGATAAAGATAAAGGAGGCCTAATCTACGCGGTCGCCCTCGATCCTGGAGATCTTGTTCACTTTGGCGATGATGTGGGCGACCTGCTCCTTCAGCGCCTCCATGTTCGCGTCGGCCGGCAAGCTGCGGAGGACGTTGGTGAGGTTTATGCCGGGATTGCGGTATACAATCTTCGTCAGCACACGCTCCAAGGTTCCCGTGCAGAGCCGGCGCGACTCCTCGGCTAGTTGCGCGGGGATCTTCTTCCGAAGATCTGCAAGAGCCGGCGCGATCCCCCTGAAGAAGAGGCTGAGCTTGGCGCTGTGGGGGAGGTTTGGGTCCGGAGAGTAGATGAGGTGCTCCAACTTCAGCGCCAGCAGCTCCTGGTCGATGTTGGATGCAGAAGACACCAGGTCCTCGGTCCACACCTCGACGGTCCGGCGGAAGTTCTCGGCCGCAGTGTTGGCGCTCTCCACCAAGCTTCGCTCCTTGCGGAGCTCCTCCTTCAGCTTGGTTTCCCGGTCCCAGACGGCGTCGAGCGAGTCCTTCAACGTGGAAACCTTCAGCTCCAGGTCCTCGATGGAGTCCTTGGCGGCCTTCAGCTCGTCGCCCTGCTTGGAGAGGCGCACCTGGAGTTCGGAGTTGGTGTGGGCGTCCTTCTCGCGCTCCGTGTTGAGCGCGGTGACCCTCTCCACGCTCGCCTTCAATGACTCCTCCAGCTGCGCGACCTTGGCGGCAAGCTCCTCCTTGGCGGTCTCCGCGGCGGCCGCGGCGGCTTTCGCCTCCTTCAGCTCTCCGCCAAGGGCCTGCTCCCGAGCGGCAAGGTCTTCCTCGTGGGAGTCGAGGTTGACCTTCCGCTGGGCGAGCTCTCCTTCTCGCCGGGACAGCTCCACCCCGGCAAGTCGCTGTTGCTCTTCAGCTTCAGCCCTCTCCAACAACCATTCCTGATACTCCCCGGCGAGCCTTTTGCGCTCCTCCGCCACATCGCGGAGGGCAGCCTGGTTGGCGGCGCGGAGCTCCGCCGCGCGTTTCTCCATCTCGACGGCGGCCTTGGCGGCAAGGGCCTCCCGAGAAGCAAGTTTCGCCTGCCTGGCCCGGTAAAGGGCCAGGAGCTGGTGAAGCAGCTTCTCCTCCTCGGGCCCATCGCTTCCGCCGGGCGCCTCGACGATCTTCAAACCCGCGGAGGCGAGGACCTCTCCATCGAAGGCCTCGCCCTCCGCGGGGGCTCGCGAAGAAGAACCCCACGGCACCTGGATGAAGACGCCGTTGGGGGCTTCAAGATAGTAGCCCGCCTGCTCCTTTTCGGCGGAGGAGTCGGCGGCCGGCGCAGCACTTGATGCTCCTGCCGCCTCCGGGCCGGCAGTGCGGTCGCCGTCCCCCTCCCCGGCCGCTGCGTCTGCAGCCGGAGCGGTCTCCTCCGCGGCCGGCTCGGCGGCTCCCGCCATGTCCTCGGCGACAGGGGCGTCGCCGCCGCCGCCCTGCGCGCCCTCCTCCTCGATGACGATGACTTCCGTCTCCATCTGCTCGGGGGGAGGAGGATCTAGAAGAAGAAGAAAAAGCAAAAGAAGTTCAAACAAATATCCAAAAAGAGACGGGTCCAAGAAGACTAAGTTACGGAACTTACCTTGGCGGACGTCGTCAGCGGCGGGCTCCCTCGCCGGGGAGCTCTGCCTTGGCGGGGTAGCCGCCTTCGCCGGGCTGTTCGCCCTTGGCGGGGTACTCTCCCTTGGCGGAGTACCCGCCCTTGGCGGAGCGCTCTCCCTTGCCAGGGAGTTCGGCCTTGGCGGGGATGGCGGGGCCTGCGGCTCCTCGGGAGCGACCTCCGGACGCTCCTGCGGTTGTGGCTCCACTTCTGCACAAGACAATCAAGACAAAAATATCAGGATATCAGCACAAGGACAAATCCTCAAGCGCGCCCGACGAGCGGAAGTACAGAACCCAGACTTACGCTGGGGGCTGCGCTGGGGGCTGCTCCTCGGAGCAGCGCTCGTGTCCGGCAGGCTTGGCTCCGGCACGTCCCCAGTCGCCGCGATGGGTGAGTCGTCCGCGACCTCGACCACGGGCACCTTGGCTTTCTTCGCCACTCGCTGGGCCAAGGTCCTGAAGTTAAAACAAGAAGCAAGATCAGAATCTACAATAATCAAGACGAAATTTAAGAAGATGCAAGATCTCAAGTTCTTACTCCTGTTCATCCTCGTCATCGTCGTCGCTCAAGGCGGAGAAATCAAACTCCACCTGGGGCGCGTCCGCGCGGGGAGCAGGAGGCGAAGACTCCCTCGGGCGCTCGGCAGTCCCCGGGGCTGGGGGCTGCGAAGACCCAGCCCCTGTGGTAGCCGAGGCCCGGGGAGCGGGCGGAGCTGCCGCTCCGCTCTGCGAAGTCCCTCCTCCGCTCGGCGCTGACTTGCGGGGCGCCTCTGCCGTGGCCTGCGTGCGGGCCGCCTCCGCCATGGTTGGTACGCCGGGCGCCCCCGTCGCAGTTTGGCTCCCCCGGGTAGCTCGCGCCGCCCGGCGAGCTGGTTGTTGCCAGGGCGCCTGCGCCCTCGTCCCCGTCGCCGTCTTGCGGAGACGCTTCAGCGGAGAACGCCTAGGGCTTGCCCGGGGCGGGGAGGTCTCCGACGACGAGGAGAGGTCGTCGGCGTAGAGCCCCAGGGATCCGTCGGAGTCTTCGTCGGCCCCGGCGTCCTCCTCCCCCTCCTCCCCGGCAGGCTTGCTGGGCCCAGCGCCCTGCACTGGGGCCTCTTTCCCTCCGGCGCCTCCGCTCCCTCCGGCGCCTCCACTCCCTGCGGCGCCTTTGTTTCCTCCGGCGGCGTTGCCTCTCGCCGCGGCCTCGGTCAAGATTCCCTGAATCCCGGAGTTCCTCAGGGAAGGGACCCCGGCGAGCTCGTCGGGAGGAAGTTTCAGCAGCCTGCGGATCTCCGCCTCCTCTGCTTGGCAGGACGCTTCCGCAGCCTCTGCCTCCTCGGGCGAGAAGCCGAATTCTCCCGCCGCTGCGGCTGCAGCGGCCTCTTCAACCCGAGAAGCTATGTACGCTATCTCCTGGTCGGTGGTGTCCCGTGTCAGCTCCCGGACCTCGTTCTTGTTCTTCGCCACCTCCACCAGGTTGTCGAAGAAGTTCAAGACGACGTCTGGCTTGGGCGGAATCCACGTGCGGTCGACGCCGTGCGAGTCACACGCGGGCATCATGGCGCGAAGGGAATCCCGGGCCGTGCTGTTGCAGAGAGGCACCACTCCCCGGGGACCCCTGAACCATTCTGGGTGGGCCGGGTCATGCTTAAATAGTTCCCGGACCATCCCCTTCAGCTCCAGCAACGTGAAATTGAAGTTGAGCCCGGGGCGCAGCCTCATTATATCCGCCGAGTTGCCGTACTCCCAGGCCGGCCTCTTCCTATCTTGAAGAGGGGCGATGCGGCGGCGGAGGAAATCTGTGCCTACTTCTCCGACAGACAGTCTTGCTACCCGGAGACGAAGAATCCTGATGAGGGCGACGTCGAGCTTGCTGTCGTCCGAATCCAGCTCGCTCCAGTCCCTGCCGCGCACGATAGGTGTTGTGCGCGGCGCGGTGAAAGATTGCGGCTGATCCTCGACAATCCAACACCAGTCAGCACGCCACTCCTCCCACTTGCCGCGGAGCTCCACCGGCAAGTAGGACTCCTTCTTGTTCAAGCGAAAAACCCAAGATATTCCTCCGGAGAGGGGGGCACCGGCCTCTGCTCTAGGGGTGAAGAAGTGCCTAAACAGCGCTACGTTTGGGTATATCCCAATATAGTTTTCGCACATGTGTGCGAAAACCGCCATCGTGAGGATGGCGTTGGGGGTGAAGTCAAGAAGATGGAGGCCGTAGGTGTGCATTATGTCGCAGAAGAAATCAGAAAAAGGGGGACAGAGGCCGCAGTGGAAGAAAGCTGCGAAGAAATAGTACCCGCCGGGGTAGTTGTCCTTGGCGGCGGCCGGATAGGCTCGAGTGCGGGGATGCGCCTTGGTCTTCTTGGCCCAGAACAAGTAGTACTTGTTCCAGAGCTCCCGCGCGCTGAGCCTCGGCGAGAAGACGAGGTTCCGCTTCCGGAACAAGGTAAGCCTCGCCGCTTGCTCCGATTTCTCCTTCTTGGTCTTCTCCACCTTCGCCTTCTCGGTCTTCGGGGCCATGGCGGAGGCGGCGAGGGAAGGGGGACGAAGGGTCCGGCGGCACCGCAGATGCGGACGGCGGCGGAGGAGGTGTGGAGGCGGAGCGCAAGAGGGGATCTCTGGAGATGGAAGAAGATGCAATGAAAGCGTAGGAGGGGAACCGCTCCTGCTTCCTCTGCTTTTATGGGGAAGTGGGGGGGCGTTTCGCTCTTTCCATTAAATTAACGTGGACACGTCCCATCCCACGACGCCGCAATCGACGCGTGCCGTTACGGGGGGACGCGGCGGATGCGGAAGTGGATTCGGCGTGCCGTGGGCCGCGCGTGCCCGTGCACTGTTTTGGGCCTGGCCCAACAGCGCTCGGCACCGTGTGTGGCCTAGGCCCGGGGGCTCCTATCGGTGTACTAAGGTAGGGGTACCTCAGTACCCCAACTTGTGCACGGGCAGTAGCAGCTTCCCGCGGCAGGGCCTACCACGCGCTCGTCGGAGACCTTCCTGCTCCATATAAAACCATTCAAAAACAAAGTATACAAGACAGAAGATCGAGACCCCGGCGAGCGGAGCTTGCCGGGAAGGCCGTTCCAGGCTCAAGATTACCTCACTCACGCAAGGCCCTGGCAAGAGGAGCTTGCCAGGAAGACCAGAAGACTCTATTACAGAAGACATGCCTCGGTGCTATACGCGCCCCGGCAGGGCCCGGGGAGCGACGAGCTTCAGAGCCCGACAAGACCCCGGGCCCGGCGAGGTCAAGACCCCGGCAAGGTGCTTGCCGGGGAGAGTTGTGCTGTGTGCCCGCGCTCCAGCTCATCGAACCACGCGTCGCACTAGGGCCATTCCAGGGACTCGTGGCGGATGGCTGTGCAGCCTGGGGGACACAGTGGCACTCCACGGTGGTGAAGCCATCGTCGTGGCAAACGGAGACGCAAGGGCGGGCGCTTTTGGGGTCGACGGCGACGGGCATTGAATGCTCTTGTCCCCCACTGTCAAAGTAGGTAGCGACCACTATTCACGCACTGTAGCTCCACTATTCCCGCACTGTTACAACTACCACCTCTTTTACATTTTTGCCCTCTCTCCTACGTTGACACCTGTCGGTGACCCCTTGCACTATAAAAGGAGGCCCATGCACAACGTAGAGGGGGTTCGGAACCTAGATCGCTCATAGGCTCGGTGTAGCTAGTTCTTCAAGCTCCCGAGCTCTCCAACTCAATACAAACTAAGCAGGAGTAGGGTTTTACGCGTCCATCGCGGCCCGAACCTGGGTAAAACTGCCCGCGTGTTCACTACGATCTGCTCTTCGTGCTCCCTCCGCCCTCTTACCGCACAAGCAAGGGGCTCCGGTCCCATAGGTGCTCGTGGTGGACAGTTTCCCCCGACATCTTTGGCGCGCCAGGTAGGGGGCGTCGAGGTTGTGCGAACCTGATCCGGCGTTTCACGCGGGCGCATTCTTCATCAACCTCTCCGAATTCGTCAGCAACCTCTTCAGCAACAGCACCATGGCCCCGAAGAAGAAGGCTTCGGAGGTCGGAGGCCCGTCTGCGTCTCATCCGCCGCCACCGGATCCAACGGTGGGCGGGGGAGATGCCGTCGGAAGGGTGGTCGCCGGCGAGGATACTCGCGGCGCCACCAAATCCAAGGACAGGACGGACGACCGAGCCTCGGTCTCCGTGGACGCGCCGCGTCCGTCTCAGCAAACAACAACCCAGCAGCGCCAGGCCACAGGAGGTGGCATCCGTTTGCTGGGCCAAGGGCAAACTGGAGGATCGCGGGACGCTCCGGGCCATCGTCCTGGCACGAGCAAGGCGCGGTCGCCGGGGCGGGACCCTGCTCCTTCTAACGCCGTTAGGAGTCCAAGCATATCCCGCTCCTCGCACCGCTCGCCCCCGCTCCCCTCCACTCCAGCAGAAGCGCTCGCAAGGGCGCAACTGCTCCTCGACTTCCCTCCTGCGGCAGACAAGGCCGAAGACTGGAGAGCCACCATCCAGAGCCTGATCGCCTTCGCCAACAACGATACGCCGCAGCAGCCGGCGACCTCGCGGCCGCGGCAAATCGAGAAGACGAAGGCCGACGCCGACAAGACTGCCGGGGGTGCAACCACCGTGCACTCTCCGCCGCAGAAGCAGAAGACGCCACCCCGCCGGAACAACGCCGACGACGGCTCCACCGCGTCGTCGGATCCGCTCGCTCGTCGGGACCAGCGCTAGGTCCTTGACGACAGGCGACAAGAAGACGCTCGGACAACAATCGAGCGCCGCCGAGAAGCCCGGCGACAATCAGACCAGAGAGCTGGGAACGCTGTCGACGCGCGCGCGCCCGGTGAACCAGGCGACTTGCCGTACGCGGCAGGCTGCCCTGCATTCACCCGCGAGCTGCGGCGCGTCCAGTGGCCCAGCATGAAGAATTTCAAGCCCGACGTACCGGAGAAGTACGACGGCAAGACGCACCCCGTGAATTCCTCAGCATTTACACCATCGCGGTGCAGGCTGCCGGGGGGCGCGACGAGAAGATTCTAGCGAACTACTTCCCGCTAGTGCTTAAGCCAAACGTCCGTTCTTGGCTTATGCATTTGCCGGAAGGTTCCATTTCTTCTTGGGCGGACCTTTGCCACCAGTTTGTTGGCGCCTTCACCGGCGGCCACAAACCCCACGGCCAGGAGAGCGATCTCCACATTCTGGCCCAGAAGGAAGGAGAATCCCTGCGCAAGTACATCCAACGCTTCAGTCGAGTGCAGCACAACATCCCCGACGTCCACCCTGCCGCGGTTATCAGCGCGTTCCACCAGAACGTGCGTAACCGCCGCATGCGTGAAGAAATGGCCATGACCAAGATTCGGGATGTCAGCGAGCTCTACGCTCTGGCTGATAAGTGCGCACGCGCAGAAGAGGGGAGGAGACTCCTCGGGGAGGATGCTGGCGCAGGAGGAAGCGACAGCGACGACGCCGCCCCGGCAAAGAAGAGCTGGCGGCGGAACAACAGGAGGAAAAACAAGAAGGAGGTGCTTGCCGTCGAGAAGTCCGGCAAGGAGGCTCCCGCCAAGCAAACACAGGCTGGCGGCTCCGGCAAGGAGCCTGCCCCTGTAGCGGCGGCCGACAAGCAGGACGGCTCCGACACGCAATACTGCAAAATCCACCGCACCAAGGGCCACGACCTCTCCAACTGCAAACGCGTCGAGTACCTCGTCGAGCAGCAGAAAGCTGAGTACGAGAGGCGCGACAAGGAGAAGGCCCAAGGTGGCGGAGGAGAACCAAGCAAGAAGCGGCCATTCAATGGCCGGGGAGGACGCCGCGGCAAGGCCAAACAGCGGCAAGGTGATCGACCTCCCCGGGGTCGCGACAAGGATGAAGAGGACGACGACGAAGACACGGAGGATGAGGATAACAGCGAGCAGGAGTTCCAGAAGGCCACGGAGGTCCTGTGCGTCGACGGTGGCGCCTCTCTGCACACCTCCCACCGCCAGCTCAAGCAGTGGGTGCGCGAGGTGAATGCAGCAGAGCCGCCCGTGGAGTCGCGCAGGCTCCTCAAATGGTCCAGCACGCCCATCATTTTTGATCTTGAGGATCACCCTGACCGCACCACTGCGGTCGGGTGCTTGCCGATGCTGGTCTCACCCACCATCCGCAACCTCAAGGTCACCAAAATGTTGGTTGACGGCGGGGCCGGGCTGAACTTGATATCCTCTGCTGTGATCAAGAAACTCCAAATCCCAGATGGCGAGCTCGAAGAGACCGGTTCTTTCCAAGGAATCAACCCGGGAAGGAGCAAGCCCAAGGGGAAAATCACTCTGCCGGTGACCTTTGGCGGGGAGCTCAACTTCAGAACTGAGCGCATCACTTTCGACGTCGCTGATATTCCATTGCCATACAATGGAATACTCGGCCGTCCCGCCCTCGCCAAGTTCATGGCAGCTTCCCACTACGCTTACAACGTACTCAAGATGCCGGGGCCGATAAGCGTCATCACTGTCCATGGCGACAAGAAAGATGCGCTGGTCTGCGCCGACAAGATCTACCGGGATGCAGCAGCCGCAGCAGAAAAGGACACACTTGCCGCTGAAGCTCCCGGGGGGAAGAAGACGAAGACCAAGTCCGGCAAGTGCTCTGGGGCCCACTCCGGCAACCGCACCTCTTCGGAGTGCTGCGCTGCCGTCGAGGACGTTCCATCGAGCTCCACCGGCAAGTGTAAGAAAGGGATGGCCGCTCCTCCGGCAACCAAGAAGGTGTCCGCCAAGGAGGACGGCACTGGTGGTACCTTCACCATCAGTGCCACACTTGACAGCAAATAGGAAAGCGCACTCGTTGCCTTCCTGCGGGCGAATGTCGATGTGTTTGCATGGCAACCATCTGACATCCCCGGTGTTCCCAGGAAGGTAATTGAGCACAAGCTTGCTGTTTGTCCTCATGCGCGGCCCGTCAAGCAGAAGGTGAGGAAGCAAGCCGTGGAGCGCCAAGAATTCATCAACGAAGAGATCAAGAAGCTAGAGGCAGCAGGCCTAGTGAGAGGTGTGATCCATCCGACGTGGTTAGCAAACCCAGTCGTCGTGCGCAAGGCCAACGGGAAGTGGAGACTGTGTATAGACTTCACCGATGTGAATAAAGCATGTCCCAAGGATCCATTCCCTTTGCCGCGCATTGACCAGATCGTTGACTCCACTGCCGGATGTGAGCTACTCTCTTTTCTTGATGCATATTCAAGCTACCACCAGATCTTTATGGCCAAAGAAGATGAAGAGAAGACTGCATTTATCACTCCATGTGGCACTTATTGCTTCATACGCATGCCATTTGGACTGAAGAATGCAGGGTCAACATTTGCAAGGGTAGTACACACTGCTTTCGAGCCACAGATCCACAGAAATGTAGAGGCTTACATGGATGACATCGTGGTGAAGAGCAAGAGCAAGGATACCCTGGTCCAAGATTTGGAAGAGACATTTCAGAACCTGCGCAGAATACAGCTCAAGTTGAACCCCGAGAAGTGCGTCTTTGTAGTCCCCTCCGGCAAGCTTCTCGGGTTCTTTGTGTCACAGAGGGGGATTGAAGCTAACCCCGACAAGATCAAAGCCATCGAGCAGATCGAGGCCCCGAAGCGCGTCAAGGATGTCAGAAGGCTTGCAGGTTGTGTGGCTGCCCTCAGTAGGTTCATTTCGAAGTCTGCGGAGCGCGCCCTACCTTTCTTCAAAATCTTGAAGAAGGCAGGTCCCATGAAGTGGACTCCGGAAGCGGAGGCAGCGCTGCAGGATTTGAAACGGTACCTATCCTCCACTCCGATACTTGTCGCACCTAGACCACAAGAAAAGTTGTTGCTATACCTAGCGGCAACCAACCAGGTGGTTAGTGCTGCGTTACTAGCGGAGAGGGAGGCCGACGAGGAGGCTGCACCACCGGCAAGCGAATCCAGCGACAAGCAGGGGACTGCTCCGACAAGCTCTGGCCCCGACAAGGACAACTCTGCGCAGGAACAGGAAGAAGTGCGGAAGAAGATGGTGCAGCGCCCAGTGTATTTTGTAAGTTCCCTTCTCCAGGGGGCTAGATCAAGATACTCTGGTGTGCAAAAGTTGCTTTTCGGCCTCCTCATGGCCTCGAGAAAGCTGCGCCATTACTTCCAGGCACATGAGATAACAGTGGTCACTCGCTTTCTGCTGAAGAGGATATTGCACAATCCAGAAGCAACAGGCAGGATCGTTGAGTGGGCGCTGGAGCTGTCGAGCTTTGGACTCAAGTTTGAAAGTACCTCAACCATACAGAGTCGAGCTTTGGCAGAATTCATAGCCGAGTGGACCCCAACGCCCGATGAAGAAGTCCAAGAAATAAGTGCACCCGTACAAGAAGCGACAAGTGAATGGGTAATGTATTTTGATGGTGCCTTCTCGCTGCAAGGCGCCGGTGCCGGCGTGGTACTCATCGCGCCCACCGGAGAGCACCTCAAGTATGTTATTCAGATGCACTTTCCCAGGGAGCAAGCGACGAACAACACTGCTGAATATGAAGGCTTGCTTGCCGGCCTCAGGATTGCGGCCGAACTTGGGATCAGGAAGCTGATTGTGCGGGGAGATTCTCAGTTGGTGGTCCGACAAGTCAACAAGAATTATCAGAGCCCTTTGATGGAAGCTTATGTAGATGAAGTGAGGAAGCTTGTGGAGCACTTTGAAGGCCTGCAAATGGAGCATGTCCCAAGGGTTCAGAATGAAATAGCAGATGGCCTTTCAAAGTGTGCTTCTATGAAGTTACCTGTGGAACCAGGGACCTTCTTGCTCAAGCTAACTCAACCATCTGTTACACCATCAATTGGGCAGTCCAAGAAGAGAAAGTTGGTCTCCGGCGACTACCTGCCGGCGGATCTTCCTGAAACCGCCGCCAAGGTCCCCAAGATCAACGACCAGAACGCCGAGGGACAGTCTGCTCCTATAGATCCGAGGATCTGTGCAGTTGAAGCAGGTGTTCCCGACAAGCCTCGCCCCGGCGAGCTTGCCGGGGGATCATCAGCTCCGGCGGAACCGGAGGTTCTTGCCGTAGAAGCTGGGGTCCCCGCAGCGGCCCTCATGCCTTTAGTCCTTGCCGTCGAGCCTCAGGCTCCGGCATGGGCACAGCAGATCGTCCGTTTTCTGCAAACTGGAGAACTTCCCGACGACCCAGAAGAAATAGAGAAGATAACCAGGCAGTCAAGTATGTACCAGTTCGTGGATAACGAGCTGTACAGAAGAAGGCTCAATGGTGTCAGACTGAAGTGCATCTCCAGGGAAGATGGACAGAAGCTGTTGGCAGAAATACACGGAGGCATATGCGGCCACCACATTGGCGCAAGGGCGCTTGCCGGGAAAGCTTTCCGGCAAGGGTTCTTCTGGCAAGAAGCCCTCCAAGATGCAACTGCGCTAGTAACCAAGTGTGAAGCGTGCCAGTTCCATGCAAAGCAGATTCATCAGCCAGCTCAAGCTCTCCAAACAATTCCTTTGTCCTGGCCCTTCTCGGTCTGGGGGCTCGATATCCTCGGCCCTTTCCCCCGAGCTGTCGGGGGCTTTGAGTACTTGTACGTTGCAATCGACAAGTTCACAAAGTGGCCAGAAGTGGAACCGGTGAGAAAGGTGACATCGCAGTCAGCGGTCAGGTTCTTCAGGTCGATTGTTTGCCGTTTCGGGATCCCTAACAGGATCATCACCGACAACGGTACGCAGTTCACTAGCCTCACCTTCATGCAGTACGTCCAAGACCTTGGCGCCAAGGTCTGTTTCGCTTCTGTTGCTCACCCAAGGAGCAACGGTCAAGCGGAGAGGGCAAATGCTGAAGTGCTGCGCGGACTCAAGACAAGGACCTTTGACAGGCTGCGCAAGTGCGGAAGAAACTGGATAGAGGAGCTACCGGCGGCTCTTTGGTCAATCAGAACGACACCAAGTCGAGCCACCGGACAGACACCCTTTGCTCTAGTCTATGGAGCAGAGGCAGTTCTCCCCACGGAACTCGTATACGGATCTCCTCGAGTGCTCGCTTATGATGAGCTCGAGCAAGAGCAACTGCGACAAGATGATACATTGCTCCTCGAGGAGGAACGTCTCCAGGCTGCTGTACGAGCTGCTCGATACCAGCAAGCCTTGCGCCGCTACCATAGCCGCAAGGTCAAGGCCAGGAGTCTCGAGGAAGGCGACCTTGTTCTTCGGCGTGTTCAGTCCGCCAAGAATTCCAACAAGTTGACGCCGAAGTGGGAAGGCCCTTATCAGGTGAGACAAGTCACAAGGCCCGGAGCTGTCCGCCTTGAGACCGAAGAAGGCTTACCGGTGAGCAACTCCTGGAACATAGAGCATCTTCGCAAATTTCACCCATAAGGCGCGGTTGCCGTGATCCGCTCCGGCAACCACCTTTTGTACAAGCTTTGCCGCTGTTGCATGTAACCCTTTGTACAAAGCCGGGCGCAGACACCGTGCATCAGTAAAGTTTTTGTGTTTTGCGCTATTTGCCTTTTGCATGCTTTTCTTTGCTATTTGCATGTGTTGTTTGGCATTTTGTGCAACCTAAACACCCGGTAAGCATTGGCACGACGAAGGGCCATGTACTTGTTTCCCTCTTCTTTTTCCTTGCCTCTTAAGCAGAAGGAATGTTCCTCGCGCACAAGTTTTCCGGGGGGGAAGGAGATGGAGGAGGAACCGAGTGCTGTTCAAGAAAGAGAAGCCTTACCGAGAAGCAAGCAATATATGAAAGCTAAGTTATTAGAATTCGATCAGTTAAAATTTTTAATTTTTAAATTGTTTTCCTTGAACAATCACACTTTGTATGGAAAACCTGTGCGCGGAGGAACTTACCCGTAGCTAGCCGCACCCTTATCTTGTTTCCGAGTACGCTCAACAATTTAAGTGAGCTGCGACAAGTGTCGCGCCCTTACTTCGTTTTCGAGTTCGCTCAGCAAGCTAAGTGCGTTGCGACTAGCTGCGGCAAGGTTGCTTGCCGGTAAGACCTTGGCCAGCAGGCTGCTCAGAGTCCAGCACTCAGCGCTCGCGGCAAAGTCCCCTTGCCGGCAAGCTCCCCGGGAGCGTAGGGTGAAAAACATACAAAGTAGATGACCAAGACAAGGAAGATAACATTGCACTGATTGATTAAAATAAGATAAATATCTTACAAAGGATAACTTGTCGCAATGATTAATGAGTTCATAACACCCTATGCAGCAACAAAAGAGATAAAGATAAAGGAGGCCTAATCTACGCGGTCGCCCTCGATCCTGGAGATCTTGTTCACTTTGGCGATGATGTGGGCGACCTGCTCCTTCAGCGCCTCCATGTTCGCGTCGGCCGGCAAGCTGCGGAGGACGTTGGTGAGGTTTATGCCGGGATTGCGGTATACAATCTTCGTCAGCACACGCTCCAAGGTTCCCGTGCAGAGCCGGCGCGACTCCTCGGCCAGTTGCGCGGGGATCTTCTTCCGAAGATTTGCAAGAGCCGGCGCGATCCCCCTGAAGAAGAGGCTGAGCTTGGCGCTGTGGGGGAGGTTTGGGTCCGGAGAGTAGATGAGGTGCTCCAACTTCAGCGCCAGCAGCTCCTGGTCGATGTTGGATGCAGAAGACACCAGGTCCTCGGTCCACACCTCGACGGTCCGGCGGAAGTTCTCGGCCACAGTGTTGGCGCTCTCCACCAAGCTTCGCTCCTTGCGGAGCTCCTCCTTCAGCTTGGTTTCCCGGTCCCGGACGGCGTCGAGCGAGTCCTTCAACGTGGAAACCTTCAGCTCCAGGTCCTCGATGGAGTCCTTGGCGGCCTTCAGCTCGTGGCCCTGCTTGGAGAGGCGCACCTGGAGTTCGGAGTTGGTGTGGGCGTCCTTCTCGCGCTCCGTGTTGAGCGCGGTGACCCTCTCCACGCTCGCCTTCAATGACTCCTCCAGCTGCGCGACCTTGGCGGCAAGCTCCTCCTTGGCCGTCTCCGCGGCGGCCGCGGCGGCTTTCGCCTCCTTCAGCTCTCCGCCAAGGGCCTGCTCCCGAGCGGCAAGGTCTTCCTCGTGGGAGTCGAAGTTGACCTTCCGCTGGGCGAGCTCTCCTTCTCGCCGGGACAGCTCCACCCCGGCAAGTCGCTGTTGCTCTTCTGCTTCAGCCCTCTCCAACAACCATTCCTGATACTCCCCGGCGAGCCTTTCGCGCTCCTCCGCCACATCGCGGAGGGCAGCCTGGTTGGTGGCGCGGAGCTCCGCCGCGCGTTTCTCCATCTCGACGGCGGCCTTGGCGGCAAGGGCCTCCCGAGAAGCAAGTTTCGCCTGCCTGGCCCGGTAAAGGGCCAGGAGCTGGTGAAGCAGCTTCTCCTCCTCGGGCCCATCGCTTCCGCCGGGCGCCTCGACGATCTTCAAACCCGCGGAGGCGAGGACCTCTCCATCGAAGGCCTCACCCTCCGCGGGGGCTCGCGAAGAAGAACCCCACGGCACCTGGATGAAGACGCCGTTGGGGGCTTCAAGATAGTAGCCCGCCTGCTCCTTTTCGGCGGAGGAGTCGGCAGCCGGCGCAGCACTTGATGCTCCTGCCGCCTCCGGGCCGGCAGTGCGGTCGCCGTCCCCCTCCCCGGCCGCTGCGTCTGCAGCCGGAGCGGTCTCCTCCGCGGCCGGCTCGGCGGCTCCCGCCGTGTCCTCGGCGACAGGGGCGTCGCCGCCGCCGCCCTGCGCGTCCTCCTCCTCGATGACGATGACTTCCGTCTCCATCTGCTCGGGGGGAGGAGGATCTAGAAGAAGAAGAAAAAGCAAAAGAAGTTCAAACAAATATCCAAAAAGAGACGGGTCCAAGAAGACTAAGTTACGGAACTTACCTTGGCGGACGTCGTCAGCGGCGGGCTCCCTCGCCGGGGAGCTCTGCCTTGGCGGGGTAGCCGCCTTCGCCGGGCTGTTCGCCCTTGGCGGGGCACTCGCCCTTGGCGGAGTACCCGCCCTTGGCGGAGCGCTCTCCCTTGCCGGGGAGTTCGGCCTTGGCGGGGATGGCGGGGCCTGCGGCTCCTCGGGAGCGACCTCCGGACGCTCCTGCGGTTGTGGCTCCACTTCTGCACAAGACAATCAAGACAAAAATATCAGGATATTAGCACAAGGACAAATCCTCAAGCGCGCCCGACGAGCGGAAGTACAGAACCCAGACTTACGCTGGGGGCTGCGCTGGGGGCTGCTCCTCGGAGCAGCGCTCGGGTCCGGCAGGCTTGGCTCCGGCACGTCCCCAGTCGCCGCGATGGGCGAGTCGTCCGCGACCTCGACCACGGGCACCTTGGCTTTCTTCGCCACTCGCTGGGCCAAGGTCCTGAAGTTAAAACAAGAAGCAAGATCAGAATCTACAATAATCAAGACGAAATTTAAGAAGATGCAAGATCTCAAGTTCTTACTCCTGTTCATCCTCGTCATCGTCGTCGCTCAAGGCGGAGAAATCAAACTCCACCTGGGGTGCGTCCGCGTGGGGAGCAGGAGGCGAAGACTCCCTCGAGCACTTGGCAGTCCCCGGGGCTGGGGGCTGCGAAGACCCAGCCCCTGTGGTAGCCGAGGCCCGGGGAGCGGGCGGAGCTGCCGCTCCGCTCTGCGAAGTCCCTCCTCCGCTCGGCGCTGACTTGCGGGGCGCCTCTGCCGTGGCCTGCTTGCGGGGCGCCTCTGCCGTGGCCTGCGTGCGGGCCGCCTCCGCCATGGTTGGTACGCCGGGCGCCCCCGTCGCAGTTTGGCTCCCCCGGGTAGCTCGCGCCGCCCGGCGAGCTGGTTGTTGCCAGGGCGCCTGCGCCCTCGTCCCCGTCGCCGTCTTGCGGAGACGCTTCAGCGGAGAACGCCTAGGGCTTGCCCGGGGCGGGGAGGTCTCCGACGACGAGGAGAGGTCGTCGGCGTAGAGCCCCAGGGATCCGTCGGAGTCTTCGTCGGCCCCGGCGTCCTCCTCCCCCTCCTCCCCGGCAGGCTTGCTGGGCCTAGCGCCCTGCACTGGGGCCTCTTTCCCTCCGGCGCCTCCGCTCCCTCCGGCGCCTCCACTCCCTGCGGCGCCTTTGTTTCCTCCGGCGGCGTTGCCTCTCGCCGCGGCCTCGGTCAAGATTCCCTGAATCTCGGAGTGCCTCAGGGAAGGGACCCCGGCGAGCTCGTCGGGAGGAAGTTTCAGCAGCCTGCGGATCTCCGCCTCCTCTGCTTGGCAGGACGCTTCCGCAGCCTCTGCCTCCTCGGGTGAGAAGCCGAATTCTCCCGCCGCTGCGGCTGCAGCGGCCTCTTCAACCCGAGAAGCTATGTATGCTATCTCCTGGTCGGTGGTGTCCCGTGTCAGCTCCCGGACCTCGTTCCTGTTCTTCGCCACCTCCACCAGGTTGTCGAAGAAGTTCAAGACGACGTCTGGCTTGGGCGAAATCCACGTGCGGTCGACGCCGTGCGAGTCACACGCGGGCATCATGGCGCGAAGGGAATCCCGGGCCGTGCTGTTGCAGAGAGGCACCACTCCCCGGGGACCCCTGAACCATTCTGGGTGGGCCGGGTCATGCTTAAATAGTTCCCGGACCATCCCCTTCAGCTCCAGCGACGTGAAATTGAAGTTGAGCCCGGGGCGCAGCCTCATTATATCCGCCGAGTTGCCGTACTCCCAGGCCGGCCTCTTCCTATCTTGAAGAGGGGCGATGCGGCGGCGGAGGAAATCTGTGCCTACTTCTCCGACAGACAGTCTTGCTACCCGGAGACGAAGAATCCTGATGAGGGCGATGTCGAGCTTGCTGTCGTCCGAATCCAGCTTGCTCCAGTCCCTGCCGCGCACGATAGGTGTTGTGCGCGGCGCGGTGAAAGATTGCGGCTGATCCTCGACAATCCAACACCAGTCAGCACGCCACTCCTCCCACTTGCCGCGGAGCTCCCCCGGCAAGTTGGACTCCTTCTTGTTCAAGCGAAAAACCCAAGATATTCCTCCGGAGAGGGGGGCGCCGGCCTCTGCTCTAGGGGTGAAGAAGTGCCTAAACAGCGCTACGTTTGGGTATATCCCAATATAGTTTTCGCACATGTGTGCGAAAACCGCCATCGTGAGGATGGCGTTGGGGGTGAAGTCAAGAAGATGGAGGCCGTAGGTGTGCATTATGTCGCAGAAGAAATCAGAAAAAGGGGGACAGAGGCCGCAGTGGAAGAAAGCTGCGAAGAAATAGTACCCGCCGGGGTAGTTGTCCTTGGCGGCGGCCGGATAGGCTCGAGTGCGGGGATGCGCCTTGGTCTTCTTGGCCCAGAACAAGTAGTACTTGTTCCAGAGCTCCCGTGCGCTGAGCCTCGGCGAGAAGACGAGGTTCCGCTTCCGGAACAAGGTAAGCCTCGCCGCTTGCTCCGATTTCTCCTTCTTGGTCTTCTCCACCTTCGCCTTCTCGGTCTTCGGGGCCATGGCGGAGGCGGCGAGGGAAGGGGGACGAAGGGTCCGGCGGCGCCGCAGATGCGGACGGCGGCGGAGGAGGTGTGGAGGCGGAGCGCAAGAGGGGATCTCTGGAGATGGAAGAAGATGCAATGAAAGCGTAGGAGGGGAACCGCTCCTGCTTCCTCTGCTTTTATGGGGAAGTGGGGGGGCGTTTCGCTCTTTCCATTAAAAGAACGTGGCCACGTCCCATCCCACGACGCCGCAATCGACGCGTGCCGTTACGGGGGGACGCGGCGGATGCGGAAGTGGATTCGGCGTGCCGTGGGCCGCGCGTGCCCGTGCACTGTTTTGGGCCTGGCCCAACAGCGCTCGGCACCGTGTGTGGCCCAGGCCCGGGGGCTCCTAACGGTGTACTAAGGTAGGGGTACCTCAGTACCCCAACTTGTGCACGGGCAGTAGCAGCTTCCCGCGGCAGGGCCTACCACGCGCTCGTCGGAGACCTTCCTGCTCCATATAAAACCATTCAAAAACAAAGTATACAAGACAGAAGATCGAGACCCCGGCGAGCGGAGCTTGCCGGGAAGGCCGTTCCAGGCTCAAGATTACCTCACTCACGCAAGGCCCTGGCAAGAGGAGCTTGCCAGGAAGACCAGAAGACTCTATTACAGAAGACATGCCTCGGCGCTATACGCGCCCCGGCAGGGCCCGGGGAGCGACGAGCTTCAGAGCCCGACAAGACCCCGGGCCCGGCGAGGTCAAGACCCCGGCAAGGTGCTTGCCGGGGAGAGCTGTGCTGTGTGCCCGCGCTCCAGCTCATCGAACCACGCGTCGCACTGGGGCCATTCCAGGGACGCGTGGCGGATGGCTGTGCAGCCTGGGGGACACAGTGGCACTCCACGGTGGTGAAGCCATCGTCGTGGCAAACGGAGACGCAAGGGCGGGCGCTTTTGGTGTCGACGGCGACGGGCATTGAATGCTCTTGTCCCCCACTGTCAAAGTAGGTAGCGACCACTGTTCACGCACTGTAGCTCCACTATTCCCGCACTGTTACAACTACCACCTCTTTTACATTTTTGCCCTCTCTCCTACGTTGACACCTGTCGGTGACCCCTTACACTATAAAAGGAGGCCCATGCACAACGTAGAGGGGGTTCGGAACCTAGATCGCTCATAGGCTCGGTGTAGCTAGTTCTTCAAGCTCCCGAGCTCTCCAACTCAATACAAACTAAGCAGGAGTAGGGTTTTACGCGTCCATCGCGGCCCGAACCTGGGTAAAACTGCCCGCGTGTTCACTACGATCTGCTCTTTGTGCTCCCTCCGCCCTCTTACCGCACAAGCAAGGGGCTCCGGTCCCATAGGTGCTCGTGGTGGACAGTTTTCCCCGACAGCCCTAGAGGCAATAATAAAATGGTTATTATCATATTTCCTTGTTCATGATAATTGTCTATTCTTCATGCTTTAATTGTATTATCCGGAAACACTAATACATGTGTGAATACATAGACCACAAAATGTACCTAGTAAGCCTCTAGTTGACTAGCTCGTTGATCAGTAGATTGTTACGGTTTCCTGACCATGGTCATTGGATGTCATTGATAACGGGATCACATCATTAGGAGAATGAAGTGATGGACAAGACCCAATCCTAAGCCTAGCACAAGATCGTGTAGTTCATATGCTAAAGCTTTTCCAATGTCAAGTATCCTTTCCTTAGACCATGAGGTTGTGCAACTCCAGGATACCGTAGGAATGCTTTGGGTGTGCCAAACGCACAACGTAACTGGGTGGCTATAAAGGTACACTACGGGTGTCTCCGAAAGCATCTGTTGGGTTGGCACGTGCCGAGACTGGGATTTGTCACTCCGTATGACGGAGACGTATCTCTAGGCCCACTCGGTAATACATCATCGTAATGAGATCAATGTGACTAAGGGGTTAGTCACGGGATGATGTGTTACGGAACGAGTAAAGAGACTTGCCATAAAGAGATTGAACAAGGTATCGGTATACCGACGATCGAATCTCAGGCAAGTACTATACCGCTAGACAAAGGGAATCGTATACGGGATTGATTGAATCCTTGGCATCGTGGTTCATCCAATGAGATCATCGTGGAACATGTGGGAGACAACATGGGTATCCAGATCCCGCTGTTGGTTATTGGCCGAAGAGATGTCTCGGTCATGACTGCATGGTTCCCGAACCCGTAGGGTCTACACACTTAAGGTTCGATGACGCTAGGGTTATAGGGAATGTAGTACGTGGTTAACGAATGTTGCTCGGAGACCTGGATGAGATCCCAGACATCACGAGGAGTTCCGAAATGGTCCGGAGGTAAAGATTTATATATGGGAAGTCCCGTTTTGGTCACCGGAATTGTTCTGGGCGTTATCGGTAACGTACCGGGACCACCGGAAGGGTTCCGGGGGTCCACCGGGAGGGGCCACCAGCCCCAGAGGCTAGAGTGGGCTAAGTGTGGGAAGGGACCAGCCCTAGGTGGGCTGGTGCGCACCCCACCAAGGCCCAAGGCGCAGGGAGAAGGGGAAGGGTGGAAACCTTAGGCTTTGATGGGCCTAAGGCCCACCTAGGGTGCGGCCCCCTCTCTTCCCCTCTGGTCGCCCCCCTAGATGCAATCTAGGGCTGGCCGCCACCCCTAGGGGTGGAACCCTAGATGGGGGCACAACACCTCCCCTCCCCCTATATATATGTGGGGTTTCGGCGCTGCCAGATGGATGAGTTCCTATATTTCTTTGCGCAGCCCTACCCCTCTCCCTGCTCGTCTCTCGAGGTGCTTGGCGAAGCCCTGCTGGAGTGCCACGCTCCTCCACCACCACCACACCATCGTGCTGCTGCTGGATGGAGTCTTCCCCAACCTCTCCCTCTCCCCTTTCTGGATCAAGGCGCGGGAGACGTCACCGGGCTGCACGTGTGTTGAACGCGGAGGCGCCGTTGTTCGGCGCTTAGATCGGATTCGACCTCGATCTAAATCGCTTCATGTATGACTCCACCAATCACGTTCTTGTAACGCTTCCGCATCGCGATCTTCAAAGGTATGAAGATGCACTCCCCCCTCGTTGCTAGTAATCTCCATTGATAGATCTTGGTGATGCGTAGGAATTTTTTTGATTTTCTGCAACGATCCTCAACAGTGGCATCATGAGCTAGGTCTATGCGTAGTTACTATGCACGGGTAGAACACAAGTTGTTGTGGGCATAGATCATGTCAATTTACTTGCCGCTCCTAGTCTTATCTTGATTTGGCGGCATCGTGGGGTGAAGCGGCCCGGACCGACCTTACACATACGCTTACGTGAGACAGGTTCCACCGAATGACATGCACTAGTTGCATAAGGTGGCTAGCAGGTGAGGGTCCTTATGAAGGGTAAATAGTAATTGGCATATCACGTTGTGGTTCTTGCGTAGGTAAGAAACGTTCTTGTTAGAAACCTATAGCAGCCACGTAAAAATTTGCAACAACAGTTAGAGGATATCTAACTTGTTCTTGCAGCATGTGTCGTGTGATGTGATATGGCCAAAAGGATGTCATGAAGGATATATATATATATATATATATATATATATATATATATATATATATATATGATGTATGAGATTGATCATGTTCTTGTAATAGGAATTACGACTTGCATGTCGATGAGTATGACAACTGGCAGGAGCCATAGGAGTTGTCTTATTTATTGTATGACCTGCGTGTCATTGAAATCGCCATGTAATTACTTTACTTTATTGCTAACCGTTAGCCATAGTAATAGAAGTAATGTTTGGCGAGACAACTTCATGAAGACACGATGATGGAGATCATGATGATGAAGATCATGGTGTCATGCCGGTAACAATGATGATCATGGAGCCCGGAAGATGAAGATCAGAAGGAGCAAAATGATATTGGCCATATCATGTCACTATTTGATTGCATGTGATGTTTATCATGTTTTACATCTTATTTGCTTAGAACGACGGTAGTAAATAAGATGATCTCTCACTAATATTTCAAGAAATTGTGTCCCCCCTAACTGTGCACTGTTGCTAAGGTTCGTTGTTCCGAAGCACCACGTGATGATCGGGTGTGATAGGTCCTAACGTTCGCATACAACGGGTGTAAGCCAGATTTACACACGTAATACACTTAGGGTTGACTTGATGAGCCCATCATGTACATACATGGCCTCGGAACACGGAAGACCGAAAGGTCGAACATGAGTCATATAGAAGATACGATCAACATAAATATGTTCACCGTTGATGACTAGTCCGTCTCACATGATGATCGGACACGGCCTAGTCGATTTGGATCATGTATCACTTAGATGACTAGAGAGATGTCTATCTGAGTGGGAGTTCATTAAATTTGTTTAGATGAACTTAATTGTCATGAACATAGTCTAAAATCTTTACAATATGTCTTGTAGATCCAATGGCCCACGCTAATGTTGCCCTCAACTTCAACGCGTTCCTAGAGAAAACCAAGCTGAAAGACGATGGTAGCAACTATACAGATTGGGTCCGTAACTTGAGGATCATCCTCATAGCTGTCAAGAAAGCATATGTCCTTAAAGCACCGCTAGGTGATGCACCCGTTTTCCCAGCAACTCAAGACGTTATGAACGCCTGGCAGTCGCGTAGTGGTGATTACTCCCTGGTTCAGTGCGGCATGCTTTACAGCTTAGAATCGGGGCTTCAAAAGCGTTTTGAGCAGGACGGAGCATATGAGATGTTCCAAGAGCTGAAAATGGTTCTCCAAGCTCATGCCCGAGTCGAGAGATATGAAGTCTTCGACAAGTTCTACAGTTGTAAGATGGAGGAGAATAGTTCTGTCAGCGAACATATACTCAAAATGTCTGGGTTACATAACCGTTTGTCTCAGTTGGGAGTTCATCTCCCAGATGACGCGGTCGTTGACAAAATCCTTCAGTCGCTCCCACCTAGCTACAAGAGCTTTGTGATCAACTTTAATATGCAAGGGATGGATAAGTCCATTCCCGAGGTGTATTCAATGCTGAAATCAGCGGAGGTGGAGATCAAGAAAGAACATCAAGTGTTGATGGTGAATAAAACCACTAAGTTCAAGAAAGGCAAGGGTAAGAAGAACTTAAAGAAGGACGGCAAAGGAGTTGCCGCGCCCGGTAAGCCAGTTGCCGGGAAGAAGCCAAAGAATGGACCCAAGCCTGAGACTGAGTGCTTTTATTGCAAGGGAACGGGCCACTGGAAGCGGAACTGTCCCAAATACTTAGCGGATAAGAAGGCCGGAAACGTCAAAAGTTTATGTGATATACATGTTATTGATGTGTACCTTACCAGCGCTCGTAGTAGCTCCTGGGTATTTGATGCCGGTGTAGTTGCTCACATTTGTAACTCTAAGCAGGAGCTGTGGAACAAGCGGAGACTAGCAAAGGACGAGGTGACGATGCGCGCCGGGAATGGTTCCAAGGTCGATGTGATCGCCGTCGGCACACTACCTCTGCATCTACCTTCGGGATTAGTTTTAAACCTCAATAATAATTATTTAGTACCAGCTTTGAGCATGAACATTGTATCTGGATCTCGTTTAATGCGAGATGGCTACTCATTTAAATCTAAGAATAATGGTTGTTCTATTTATATGAGAGAAATGTTTTATGGTCATGCCTCGCTGGTCAATGGTTTATTCTTAATTAATCTCGAACGTGATGTTACACATATTCATAGTGTGGATGCCAAAAGATGTACGGTTGATAATGATAGTCCCACATACTTGTGGCACTGTCGCCTTGGTCATATTGGTGTCAAACGTATGAAGAAGCTCCATGCAGATGGACTTTTGGAGTATCTTGATTATGAATCATTTGACACGTGCTAACCATGCCTCTTGGGCAAGATGACCAAGACTTCATTCTCCGGAACAATGGAGCGAGCAATCAACATATGAAGAAGCGATGGCGGGCCCAGACTCCAACAAATGGCTTGAAGCCATGAAATCCGAGATAGGATCCATGTATGATAACAAAGTATGGACTTTGGTTGACTTGCCTGATGATCGGCAAGCCGTAGAAAATAAATGGATCTTTAAGAAGAAGACTGACACGGATGGTAATGTGACCATCTATAAGGCTCGGCTTGTCGCTAAAGGTTATCGACAAGTTCAAGGAATTGACTACGATGAGACTTTCTCTCCCGTAGCGATGCTGAAGTCCGTCCGAATCATGTTAGCAATTGCCGCATTATATGATTATGAGATATGGCAAATGGACGTCAAAACGGCATTCCTTAACAGCTTCCTTAAGGAAGAACTATATATGATGCAGCCGGAAGGTTTTGTCGATCCTAAGAATGCTAACAAAGTATGCAAGCTCCAGCGCTCCATCTATGGGCTGGTGCAAGCATCTCGGAGTTGGAACATTCACTTTGATGAGGTGATCAAAGCATTTTGGTTTATACAGACTTGGGGAGAAGCCTGTATTCACAAGAAAGTGAGTGGGAGCTCTGTACCATTTCTCATATTATATGTGGATGGCATATTGCTGATAGGAAATGATGTAGAACTCTTGGAAAGCATAAAGGCCTACTTGAATAAGACTTTTTCAATGAAGGACCTTGGAGAAGTTGCTTACATATTAGGCATCAAGATCTATAGAGATAGATCGAGACGCCTCATTGGTCTTTCACAAAAGCACATACCTTGACAAGCTATTGAAGAAGTTCAATATGGATTAGTCCAAGAAAGGGTTCTTGCCTGTATTGCAAGGTGTGAGATTGAGCACAGCTCAATGCCCAACCTTGGCAGAAGATAGAGAAAAGATGAGGGTCATCCCCTATGCCTCGGCCATAGGCTCTATTATATATGCCATGCTGTGTACCAGACCTGATGTGGACCTAGCCATAAGTTTGGTGGGGAGGTACCAAAGTGATCCCGTTATGGAGCACTTGACAGCAGTCAAGAACATCCTGAAGTACCTAAAAAGGACGAAGGATATGTTTCTCGTTTATGGAGGTGATGAAGAGCTCGTCGTAAAGGGTTACGTCGATGCTAGCTTCAACACATATCTGGATGACTCCAAGTCACAAACCGGATATGTGTATATTTTGAATGGAGGGGCAGTAAGCTGGTGTAGTTGCAAGCAAAGCATCGTGGCGGCATCTACATGTGAAGCGGAGTACATAGCTGCTTCCGAAGCAGCGCAGGAAGGAGGCTGGATGAAGGAGTTCATCACCGACCTAGGAGTTATTCCAGGCGCGTCGGGCCCGATGACTCTCTTCTGTGACAACACTAGAGCTATTGTCATTGCCAAGGAGCCCAGGTTTCACAAGAAGACCAAGCACATCAAGCACCGTTTCAACTCCATCGGTAATTATATTCAAGATGGGGACATAGATATTTGTAAAGTGCATACAGATCTGAATGTCGCAGATCCGTTGACTAAATCTCTTGCATGAGCAAAACATGATCAACACCAGAACTCTATGGGTGTTCGATTCATCACAATGTAGCTAGATTATTGACTCTAGTGCAAGTGGGAGACTGTTGGAAATATGCCCTAGAGGCAATAATAAAATGATTATTATTATATTTCCTTGTTCATGATAATTGTCTATTGTTCATGCTTTAATTGTATTATCCGGAAATAGTCCTACATGTGTGAATACATAGACCACAACATGATCCTAGTAAGCCTCTAGTTGACTAGCTCGTTGATCAATAGATGGTTACGGTTTCCTGACCATGGACATTACGGGATCAGATCATTAGGAGAATGATGTGATAGACAAGAGCCAATCCTAAGCCTAGCACAAGATCGTGTAGTTCGTATGCTAAAGCTTTTCCAATGTCAAGTATCCTTTCCTTAGACCATGAGGTTGTGCAACTCCAGGATACCGTAGGAATGCTTTGGGTGTGCCAAACGTCACAACGTAACTGGGTGGCTATAAAGGTACACTACGGGTGTCTCCGAAAGCATCTATTGGGTTGGCGCGAACCGAGACTGGGATTTGTCACTCCGTATGACACAGAGGTACCTCTGGGCCCACTCGGTAATACATCATAGTACTGAGCTCAATGTGACTAAGGGGTTAGTCACGGGATGATGTGTTACAGAACGAGTAAAGAGACTTGCAATAACGAGATTGAACAAGGTATCGGTATACCGACGATCGAATCTCGGGCAAGTACTATACCTCTAGACAAAGGGAATCATATACATGATTGATTGAATCCTTGACATCGTGGTTCATCCGATGAGATCATCGTGGAACATGTGGGAGCCAACATGGGTATCCAGATCCCGCTGTTGGTCATTGGCCGGAGAGATGTCTCGGTCATGACTGCATGGTTCCCGAACCCGTAGGGTCTACACACTTAAGGTTCGATGACGCTAGGGTTATAGGGAATGTAGTACGTGGTTATCGAATGTTGTTCGGAGTCCCGGATGAGATCCCAGACGTCACGAGGAGTTCTGGAATGGTCCGGAGATAAAGATTTATATATGGGAAGTCTCGTTTTGGTCACCGGAATTGTTCCGGGCGTTATCGGTAACGTACCGGGACCACTGGAAGGGTTCTGGGGGTCCACCGGGAGGGGCCACCAGCCCCAGAGGCTAGCATGTGCCAAGTGTGGGAAGGGACCAGCCCTAGGTGGGCTGGTGCGCCTCCCACCAAGGCCCAAGGCGCAGAGAGAAGGGAAAGGGGGAAACCCTAGGCTCAGATGGGCCTAAGGCCCACCTAGGGTGCGCCCCCCTCTCTCCCCCTCGGGCCGCCCCCTAGATGCAATCTAGGGCTGGACGCCACCCCTAGGGGTGGAACCCTAGATGGGGGCGCTGCACCTCCCCTCCCCCTATATATATGTGGGGTTTCGGGGCTGCCAAATGGACGAGTTCCTCTATTTCTTGGCGCAGCCCTACCCCTCTCCCTCCTCATCTCTTGCGGTGCTTGGCGAAGCCCTGCTGGAGTGCCACGCTCCTCCACCACCACCACGCCGTCGTGCTGCTGCTGGACGGAGTCTTCCCCAACCTCTCCCTGTCCCCTTGCTGGATCAAGGCACGGGAGACGTCACTGAGCTGCACATGTGTTTAACGCGGAGGCGCTGTTGTTCGGTGCTTAGATCGGATTCGACCGCGATCTGAATCGCTTCGTGTACGACTCCGCCAACCGCGTTCTTGTAACGCTTCCGCATCGCGATCTTCAAAGGTATGAAGATGCACTACCCTCTCGTTGCTAGTAATCTCCATAGAGAGATCTTGGTGATGTGTAGGAATTTTTTTGATTTTCTGCAACGATCCCCAACACCTAGATCATGAGTTATGCCACCGCAAGCCTGTGTAGCCACCGAAAACCAATCTAGACTCGTTCTGGCACCCTGCCGGAGGGGGCAATCCCTCTCCGCTGGCCATCTTCATCATCCCGGCGCTCTCCATGACGAGGAGGGAGTAGTTCACCCTCGAGGCTGAGGGTATGTACCAGTAGCTATGTGTTTGATCTATCTATCTCTCTCTCTCTCTCTCTCTCTCTCTCTCTCTCTCTCTCTCTCTCTCTCTCTCTCTCTCTTTCTCTCTCTCGTGTTCTTGATATGGCACGATCTTGATGTATCGCGAGCTTTTCTATTATATTTGGATCTTATGATGTTTCTCCCCCTCTACTTCTTGTAATGGATTGAGTTTTCCCTTTGAAGTTATCTTATCGGATTTGAAAACACTTGATGTATGTCTTGCATGTGCTTATCTGTGGTGACAATGGGATATCACGTGATCTATTTGATGTATGTTTTGGTCATCAACTTGCGGGTTCTTGTGAACTTATGCATAGGGGTTGGCACACGTTCTCGTCTTGACTCTCCGGTAGAAACTTTGGGGCACTCTTTGAAGTTCTTCGTGTTGGTTGAATAGATGAATCTGAGATTGTGTGATGCATATCGTATAATCACGCCCATGGATACTTGAGGTGACAATGGAGTATCTAGGTGACATTAGGGTTTTTGGTTGATTTGTGTCTTAAGGTGTTATTCTAGTATGAACTCTATGATAGATCGAACGGAAAGAATAGCTTCGTGATATTTTACTACGGACTCTTGAATAGATCGATGAGAAAGATTAACTTTGAGGTGGTTTCGTACCCTACCATAATCTCTTCGTTTGTTCTCCGCTATTAGCGACTTTGGGGTGACTCTTTGTTGCATGTTGAGGGATAGTTATATGATCCAGTTATGTTATTATTGTTGAGAGAACTTCCACTAGCGATAGTATGAACCCTAGGCCTTGTTTCAAAGCATTGCAATACCATTTGTGCTCACTTTTATCTTTAGTTACCTTGCTGTTTTTATATTTTCAGATTACAAAAACCTATATCTACCATCCATATTGCACTTGTATCACCATCTCTTCGCCGAACTAGTGCACCTATACAATTTACCATTGTATTGGGTGTGCTGGGGACACAAGAGACTCTTTGTTATTTGGTTGCAGGGTTGTTTGAGAGGGACCATCTTCATCCTACGCCTCCCACGGATTGATAAATCTTAGGTCATCCACTTGAGGCAAATTTGCTACTGTCCTACAAACCTCTGCACTTGGAGGCCCAACAACGTCTACAAGAAGAAGGTTGCGTAGTAGACATCACATCCTTCCTCAGTTTCATGTTTTCTGCTACAAGATGCTCATCATTGTGATCTGGAAGTTTTGGCTTGAGCTTCCTGAGCATCATAGACTCATCATCATCTGAAGATTCCTCTTCCTGATCTTGCTCTTCTTCTTGAACATTTGGCATTGGGGCCTTGTTCTTCTCAGCTGCAGGAATGTCTCTGGTGGATCTCTTGGGTGCTGAAGCCTTGGGGCATCTTTGGGCTTGGATGGGGCAGCCCTAGCTTTGTTTGCATCCCCCATCAGCTTCTGAGTGTTTTGCAACTGGTGGGACATGCTCATTTGCATCATCGTCAGCATCATCATCTTCTCTCAAAGATGGTTTTCCAATCACTCTGGCAATAGTCTTCCTAGCTCTCTTCTTGGTTCCAGATGGCTCATCATATCTTGATTCAAGAGTAAACACCATGGTTTCTTGAGAGGAAGATCTTGCTTTTGACATTAGCACTCTCTTGGCTGGAGCTTTCTTGTGCAACCCTGTGACACCCCGAGACCGATGCGCCAGGTGTCAACCAATTATTCATTGCTGTTGCCATGTCATCTGCTTGCGAGTTGCATCTTGCCATGTCATCATGTGTGTTGCATCAGCATGTTTTCAAAACTTGCATCCGTCCGAGTCCGCCTGTCCTTTCCGTTGTCCGTTCTGAGCCCAGACACACTTGCACGTGCCCGCGGCACCTCCGCATATTTATTTTGTGAGTGGCCGAAAAATGTTCTCAGAATGGGTTGAAACTTGGCGTGTGGTCTTATTATAGCATAGGTAGACCGCGTGTCAAGTTTCGTCGCGTTCGGAGTTCGTTTGATAGCCCAACGGTTAACCGTGTAAACCGCCGGAATCCTTCTCTCTTTTGGCCCAGCACCCCTTTAACACAGCCCACCAAGCCCATTCTAACCCCCTCGATGCTCTTGGCCGTTCGATCACGATCGCGTGGCCGCGAACCGCTCCTCATTTGGACACTCCTAGCTCCCTCTACCTATAAGAGAGTCTCCCCCGTCCAAATTCGCAGTGCAACCCTAGCCATCTTCCTCCTCGCGCAGCCGGACACGTCCGCCCCGCGCCGGACATGTCCAGCTGCCACCTCACCTCAGCGAATCAGTGGCTGCCACCTCATCTCAGCGCTTCTCTCCTCCACTCCCGGCTCGCCACGTCAGCGCACCCCTCCACCGCACCTGCCTCTCGCCGTCGCGGCCCGTGGGGCCCGAGCCAGGCCCGCTCGGCCCAGGCGCCCGCCGCCGCCAGCCGCGACGCTCGCTCCTCCCGCTCTGCCTCGCCGCCTGGGCCTCCGACGCCCCAGCCCACTCCGGGCCGGCCTCCTTCTCACCTGGGCCGAAGCGCCTCAAGGCCTAGCGCGCCCGGCCCACGTGCAACCCCCGAGCCGGCCTGCCTCACCTCTTCTCACCTGGGCCGAGCCCAGTGGTAAGAGCCCGCTATTCCCCGCCCGAGTGACATATTGTTATCTTGCGCTCACTTCTTTTGTCTGCGATTTTGGCTAAGTCCCAGAAAACTGTTAATATGTTGCTATGTTCATGTGGCTGTAACTTTTTGCGTGCTTATCCAATTTGAGTGAATGATATGTCAAAATTATCGTGGTGATATGCTCTACACTTTGTTCCATTGTGGCATGCTTGTTTGACTTCATGTTGATGCCCTAATCTGTGTTGCAAGGATGCTACTTGTTTAAAACTGTTGTTAACAATAATTTTGTTGCCTACTTGTGATGCTTGTAACTTTGTGCATGTTTATCCAAATGGAACATATGATATGTCAAAATGTTCATTGTAAAGTGCTCTACATGTTGGCTGCTGTAGCATTCATGTTAGGTGCCATATTGCCATGTTAATCTCTGTTGCAAAAGTGCATGTGGCTGTTAAGTGCTGAAACTTGTTATGAGATGTTGATTTCACTTGCTCATTGCTATTGATGTGTTTGTCTTCATGCCACATGTCAATATGTTTTAGAAGCACAATCATATGGTATTTGCGGTGGTGCAATACATTTTCCATGATATGCCTCGAGGTGTCTTAAACAAGCTTGTAAACATGCCATGTCGTTGTTGCTGTTTTATACTTAGTGAAAAAACTGCTAAGTCTGGAATCTGTTATAACCTGATGCTATGTTTGCTTGATGCCCCACTCAAATCCATGCTTATTTTGGAGTGTCAAATGATCATGTCTTGTTGTCCATGTTTTTGTCTATCCATGCATGCCCTATTTTGCATATATGGCCTGCTGTAGCTTATTTATTTCTTGCTCTCAAGTTGCTATAAATTATACCTGTCAGGTTTTTATCAGCATGTTCAATTTGGTGAAGCTTGTTGTTATTGATCCATGCCTCCTATGGAGTTGCTCCAATGGAGTTATTTGATGTATGCTATGTCTACTACATGTCCATGCTCTTTATATACTTAGTAGAGTTGATATGCTTGTTGTTTTGTGCCTCCGAAGGCAGCATCGTGATGATGTTTTCGCCTTGCTAGATTTTGGCTAAGTCTGGATAATTTTATTGCAACTTGCCATGCTTGTTTAATTGTGTTCCAGCAAGCTTTTGGGTGTGTTCTAAGTTCATGCTTGTTAAGTAACATGTCTACTTCACATCCATGCTTCTTGTTATCATGTTTGAGTGCTATAGCATATATTTACCTTGCTCCAAAGTTGCTATGTGGCTGTTAACTTCAGCTTGTTGTTATATCTTGTTTCATGTGTATGTGTTGAGCCGTTGCTCCGTTTTGAGTGTGCCCTATATGAAACTTGTGTGTTTTAATGTGTAGAAGCATAATATCATGTTGTTTACATGTTTGGGGTGTGTTTGCTTGATGTTTGGGTGCATCTTGCACCGTTGCCATGTTTGACTTGTTTTGCTCATATCTTCTAGGCCGTAGCTCCGAATTAAACAAACTTTATATGAAACTTGACTAGAATTTCATGTAGATCATCATGGTGCATGTTAACTTGCTGTTTAAAAACATTACCTTAAGGTATGTTCAGATCTGGACTAATTTCAAGTTATGCATATGAGGGCTTACCGGATTTGTTATGTGTTGATTCCGGTCTCATTTAAAATTGTTGACTTGTGTTGTTCTTGTGTGCTTCATCCCTTGCCATGTATTGCATCATATATAGACTTGTTTTGCGTCATACTTGGTTGAGCATCTGGTCATGTTCTTGAGTGGTGTGTTTACCGTATTGCTTGCTTCTTCTTGCTAGTTCTTTTCCGTTGCGATCATGAGGATTCGTTCGTCTACACGTGGTTCGTCTTCAAGTCTTCTTCTTCGTCTTCTTCATGGAATCATTCTTCTTCCTTGCGGGATCTCAGGCAAGATGACCATCACCTTGGATACCTTTACTATCATTGCCATGCTTAGTTGTCTCGATGCTATCGTTATATGTCGCGCTACCCATCATTATTGTCAGCCTCTCCTTGTTGCCATGAAACCTCTAACCTTTGAAACCTTCCTAGCAAAACCATTGTTTGGCTATGTTACCTGCTTGCTCAGCCCCTCTTATAGCGTTGCTATTTGCAGGTGAAGATGAAGTTTTTTTCCATGTTGAAACTTGATGCTTTGGGCATATCACAATATCTATTATTATTATTATTATTATTATTAACACACCTATATACTGGGCATGGGTGGAAGGCTTGGACTTTTGCTCGGTGTTTTGTTCCACTCATGCCACCTTAGGAGCCGATAAACCGGCATTATGTTCCTTGATTTTGCGTTCCTTACACGGTTGGGTATATGGGGACCCCTTGACAGTTCGTCTTTGAATAAAACTCCTCCAGCAAGGCCCAACATTGGTTTTAATTTGCCTCATAATAACAACTTAATTAATCAATTAAAATTGCATAGGGGGTCGCTCCCTCGAGATTCTTTTCTACATAGCAGGGGGGCTAGTGCTGATGGTGTTGGTCCCAAATAGAGTCGTTTGCGGCGCCCCCTTGGAAACTTGGGGTTTGGTTGCCGTACGATGTGCTCATCCAGTCGTGGCCTGAGACGAGATATGCGCGGCTATTATCAGGGTGTCGGCACGCCAGGAGGTCTTGCTGGACTTGTTTTACCATTGTCGAAATGTCTTGTGCACCGGGATTCTGAGCCTGATCAGATTGTCCCTAAGATAAGTGGCAATAATTATTATTATCTCATCTGATCGTGAGAGCTTGTGATGGGCTAAGTTGGGACACCCCTGCAGGGTTATGATCTTTCGGAAGCCGTGCCCGCGGTTATGTGGCAGATTGGAATTTGTTAATGTCCGGTTGTAGAAAACTTGACAGAGGATCCGAAGTAAAACACACAACTGTGTGAGTAACCATGACTGTCTCTTTTCACTTTGCGAAGAGAACACGGTGTGGTTATGTTTGACTCGTAGGTAGTTCAGGATCTTTAGCGATGACTACTAGTTTGCGACCGTTTGCGTAGATGCTCACCTTATTCTTGTACTTGTAAGTTAGCCACCATACTTTTGCTTTGCCGCTGCTGCAACCTCACCACTTTACCTCTCCTTACCCATTAAGCTTTGCTATACTTGTTACCCATGGTTATGGGATTGCTGAGTCCTCGTGGCTCATAGATACCACAACTACAGTTGCAGGTGCATGTTTCCGATGACTTGACGTGAGAGCGTTGTTCGTTGTGTTGGAGTTCTTCTTCTTCTTCTTCTTCTTCAGTCTTGGGTTAGGTTCCTGGTGGGCAGCCTGGGATAGCAGATGTATGTCGTTGTGCTTTTCATGTTTGCATCCGTAGTCGGATGATTTGTATTGATGTTGTTGTATTCATGTGACTTGTATGAATTATTGTATCCCCCATGTATGTATGTAATGGTTCAATGTAATGATATCCATCTTGCTAAGCGCTCGAAATGCGGTTGTGCCCCAATCACGTAAGTGTCACGTGATCGGGATAGAATCGCATCTTGGGCCAGATAAGTTGGTATCAGAGCCTCGACCGACCATAGGAGCCCCCTTGATTGATCGTAGCTTGGCCGTTGTCGAGTCTAGCAGAAACTTTTTTTGGAGACTAGTTATATCGGAGAGTAGGAATTCTTTTTACTCCCCTACCCCTTCGTCGCTCTGGTGAGGAATCTTGATGTAGGTGTTTTGAATTACTCCTCTTCCCCTTCAATTTTTTTTAGGATCACGTGGTTAGTTTTTGTTTGTTGCGTTGTCAGTTCTTTCATTTGGTGCATCTCTCGTCAAATGGATTCAACCCTCTTCTTCTTTGCAAGTTCAATCCTCAGTTCTTTCCAATCGATGTTGTTTTCCCCTTCCAAAGTTGTCTTTATTTTTCCCACCCACCCACCCTTTTTCTTCTTGGAGCCAGAGTCCTTAATCGAGTATCCATCCTACTCGTGTGAATCCTTTGCTTCTTTTCCTCAATTATTTCAACTAGAGAATTCTCCTCTCAGTCGATATTCTTCACCTCTATTCTTCTCCGGTGGAATCAATTAAAGTTTTCGATGTTCATCATATTCGTTTCCCCCGGCTCAGATGTTTTCCTCTTGCTCGTTCATCTCTCGCCATTAATTATTCCGGAGTTCCGAAGACATCTCAGGAGATTCGTCTGTATTCCAATTAATTCGAGGTTGTCACCTAATTCGAGTCTTTCAATCGTTCCGGTGCATCATCTCCTTTTCGATCTTTTCAAGGTGTTTTCTCTTTGGTGGGCTCATAACCCAGAGGTCTTTTCCCAGGATCTTACCTGACTCTTCTAATTTTCCGGAGTGTTCCCAAATTCTTTTCAAGTGTGACGTAAGTATGAATTTCATCAGTCATATGCCTTCTCCAAGATCGCTTTCAAATTCTTTTCATCCTTGATTCAACCTTTCTTCTTTTCATTCTTCCAGAGTATTTCAGGAATTCTTTTCTTTGTGTTCCTCCAAAGGCCATCATTTTAGAAGATTTCTCCGTTCTCAGTTTTCAACTTCGTCCTCCAAATATTCTTTATTGACGCCTCTTTGTTCGTCTCATATTTGTCCGGTGCTTCATTCAAGTATTCTTTAATCAGTTCACGATCTCTTCGTTCTTGTCATTCTAATTCCCTCAAGTTAATTATTCTTCCCGGCGATTCATCGTATTCACTCTATATCAATTCTTTACAGTGCCTTCTTCTTTTTCATCACTCGATTGTAATTCTTCCCGGTGGTTTGTTCTCTTTCATCACTAGATTTCAATTCCTTACGGTGGTTCGTTCCTTTTCTTCACTCGGCTTCAATTATTACGGTGATTCGCTCAATAGTCCTTTTCCGGTGTTATCATATCAATCCATTCATTTATTCCAATCCTACCAGTGTTTCATGAAGATTTTCTCAAGTCCGTGAGTTATCCCTCTTTAATCATTTCATCGAGAATAAGTGATATGCGAATCCACTGCTTCTCATCAATGTAATTGGTGGAGGCTAAGCATAACATAATTCTTATTCTTTCTTCAAGTTGATTTAATCCTTCCATTCGGAATTTGTTCTTGACAAATAAATTCTAATCCCAAGTGTTTTATTATTTTCTTCCCGGAGTTCATAGTTTCTCGGCCTTCTCATCGGAACCCCGACTAATCATCGCAATACTTTAATCTTGTTCTCTTCATCCGTCATTTCTATATCATCATCCTATTCGCTACCGGAGTTCTTCACGGTGGTTCAGCATGAGTAATTCATTCTTCAAGTGTTCATCTAATTCTTCTGGAGCAGCTCAAGCATTATTCTTTTGGGTCTTGAGATGCAAATAATTCTCCGCATTCTTTTCAATGGAGTTTGCATTTCTTCCTTCTTCTCATCTATTCAATCTTTTCGTTGCGGCATAATTCACCTCAAATTTTGAGATGTTTTCAATAAGTCCACAACAAGCTATTCTTTTGTTGTTGATTTTCTCAACAACTCCGCTCAAGTCTTTCTGTTATAAATTCTCGTTCATGTCACTCGTGCTCAAAGTTGTCATCTTCTTCTCTGTTCTTTTAATTCCATCATTTCAATTATTCCAGAGGCATTGTCTTGTTCATTTCGTCATGTTTCCATTCCATCTTTTCAAGTTCTTGTTCCATTCCATTCATGTTCAACCGGTGTGCTATTTCTTTCAGTTTGAGCCGGAGTGCTGGTCAAATTCTTTGATTCTTGTTCCTTGGCTATTTCGTTATACCAGTGCAGTTTCATATTCTTTTTCGGCCATGAACCTCTTGTTTCGTGCCTTTCAACCTCCTTGATTTTCGTCGTATTCCTTGTTCCTCTTCTTTAACGAAGTCCTTGCAACTTCGTTCTTCGTCATTGTATCCTTTCTTTCAAGTTGCTCAACATCCCAAGGTTCTTTGGTTTCACTCTTTTGTCCTCGAAGAACTTTGTTCTTCCTTTTTCCTCTTCCGTCTCGTTCCTAAGATCTCGGGACGAGATCTCTTGTTAGTAGGGGAGTGTTGTGACACCCCGAGACCGGTGCGCCAGGTGTCAGCCAGTTATTCGTTGCCGTTGCCATGTCATCATGTGTGTTGCATCAGCATGTTTTCAAAACTTGCATCCGTCCGAGTCCGCCTGTCCTTTTTGTTGTCCGTTCTGAGCCCAGACACACTTGCACCTGCCCGCGGCACCTCCGTATATTTATTTTGTGAGTGGCCGAAAAACGTTCTCGGAATGGGTTGAAACTTGGCGTGTGGTCTTATTATAGCATAGGTAGACCGCCTGTCAAGTTTCGTCGCGTTCGGAGTTCGTTTAATAGCCCAACGGTTAACCGTGTTAACCGCCGGAAGCCTTCCCTCTTTTGTCCCAACACCCCTTTAACACAGCCCACCAAGCCCATTCTAACCCCCTCCATGCTCTTGGCCGTTCGATCATGATCGTGTGGCCGCGAACCACTCCTTATTTGGACACTCCTAGCTCCCTCTACCTATAAGAGAGTCTCCCCCGTCCAAATTCATGGTGCAACCCTAGCCATCTTCCTCCTCGCACAGCCGGACACATCCGCCCCGCGCCGGACATGTCCAGCCGCCACCTCACCTCAGCCAATCAGTGGCTGCCACCTCACCTCAGCGCTTCTGTCCTCCACTCCCGGCTCGCCACGTCACCGCGCCCCTCCACCGCGCCCGCCTCCCGCCGCCGCGGCCAGCGGGGCCCTAGCCAGGCCCGCTCGGCCCAGGCGTCCGCCACCGCCAGCCGCGACGCTCGATCCTCTCGCTCTGCCTCGCCGCCTGGGCCTCCGACGCCCCAGCCCACTCTGGGCCGGCCTCCTTCTCACCTGGGCCGAAGCGCCTCAAGGCCCAGCGCGCCCGGCCCACCTGCAGCCCCCGAGCCGGCCTGCCTCGCCTCTTCTCACCTGGGCCGAGCCCAGTGGTAAGAGCCCGCTATTCCCCGCCCGAGCGACATATTGTTATCTTGTGCTCACTTCTTTTGTCTGCGATTTTGGCCAAGTCCTAGAAAACTATTAATATCTTGCTATGTTCATGTGGCTGTAACTTTTTGCGTGCTTATCCAATTTGAGTGAATGATATGTCAAAATGATCATGGTGATATGCTCTTCACTTTGTTCCATTGTGGCATGCTTGTTTGACTTCATGTTGTTGCCCTAATCTCTGTTGCAAGGATGCTACTTGTTTAAAACTGTTGTTAACTATAATTTTGTTGCCTACTTGTGATGCTTGTAACTTTGTGCATGTTTATCCAAATGGAGCATATGATATGTCAAAATGTTCATTGTGAAGTGCTCTACATGTTGGCTGCTGTAGCATTCATGTTAGGTGCCATATTGCCATATTAATCTCTGTTGCAAAAGTGCATGTGGCTGTTAAGTGCTGAAACTTGTTATGAGATGCTGATTTCACTTGCTCATTGCTATTGATGTGTTTGTCTTCATGCCACATGTCAATATGTTTTAGAAGCACAATCATATGGTCTTTGCGGTGGTGCAATACATTTTCTATGATATGCCTTGAGGTGTCTTAAACAAGCTTGTAAACATGCCATGTCGTTGTTGCTGTTTTATACTTAGTGAAAAGCTGCTAAGTCTGGAATCTGTTATAACCTGATGCTATGTTTACTTGATGCCCCACTCAAATCCATGCTTGTTTTGGAGTTTCCAATGATCATGTCTTGTTGTCCATGTTTTTGTCTAGCCATTCATTCCCTTGTTTGCATATATGGCCTGCTGTAGCTTATTTATTTCTTGCTCTCAAGTTGCTATAAATTATACCTGTCAGGTTTTTATTAGTATGTTCAATTTGGTGAAGCTTGTTGTTATTGATCCATGCCACCTATGGAGTTGCTCCAATGGAGTTGTTTGATGTATGCTATGTCTACTACATGTCCATGCTCTTTATGTACTTAGTAGAGTTGATATGATTGTTGTTTTGTGCCTCCGAAGGAAGCATCGTGATGATGTTTTTGCCTTCCTAGATTTTGGTTAAGTCTGGATACTTTTATTGCAACTTGCCATGCTTGTTTTATTGTGTTCCAGCAAGCTTTTGGGTGTGTTCTAAGTTCATGCTTGTTAAGTAACATGTCTACTTCACATCCATGCTTCTTGTTATCATGTTTGAGTGCTATAGCATATATTTACCTTGCTCCGAAGTTGCTATGTGGCTGTTAACTTCAGCTTGTTGTTATATCTTGTTTCATGTGTATGTGTTGAAACGTTGCTCCGTTTTGAGTGTGCCCTATATGAAACTTGTGTGTTTTCATGTGTAGAAGCATAATATCATGTTGTTTACATGTTTGGGGTGTGTTTGCTTGATGTTTGTGTGCTTCTTGAACCGTTGCCATGTTTGACTTGTGTTGCTCATATCTTCTAGGCCGTAGCTCCAAATTAAACAAACTTTATATGAAACTTGACTAGAATTTCGTGTAGACCATCATGGTGCATGTTAACTTGCTGT
Organism: Secale cereale; assembly: GCA_902687465.1. Lineage (NCBI taxonomy): Eukaryota > Viridiplantae > Streptophyta > Magnoliopsida > Poales > Poaceae > Secale > Secale cereale. The sequence goes on along the minus strand of LR738709.1, from coordinate 310,116,654 downwards.
TTAACAACTTTACCTTAAGGTTTGTTCAGATCTGGACTAATTTCAAGTTATGCATATGAGGGCTTACCGGATTTGTTATGTGTTGATTCCAGTCTCATTTAAACTTGTTGACTTGTGTTGTTCTTGTGTGCTTCATCCATTGCCATGTATTGCATCATATATAGACTTGTCTTGCGTCATACTTAGTTGAGCATCTTGTCAGGTTCTTGAGTGGTGTGTTTACCGTATTGCTTGCTTCTTCTCGCTAGTTCTTTTCCGTTGCAATCGTGAGGATTCGTTCGTCTACACGTGGTTCGTCTTCAAGTCTTCTTCTTCGTCTTCTTCATGGACTCATTCTTCTTCCATGCGGGATCTCAGGCAAGATGACCATCACCTTGGATACCTTTACTATCATTGCCATGCTTAGTTGTCTTCATGCTATCGTTATATGTTGCGCTACCCATCATTATTGTCAGCCTCCCCTTGTTGCCATGAAACCTCTAACCTTTGAAACCTTCCTAGCAGAACCATTGTTTGGCTATGTTACCCGCTTGCTCAGCCCCTCTTATAGCGTTGCTAGTTGCAAGTGAAGATGAAGTTTTGTTCCATGTTGGAACTTGATGCTTTGGGCATATCACAATATCTATTATTATTATTACTACTATTATTATTATTATTATTATTATTATTATTATTATTATTATTATTATTATTATTTTTAACACACCTATATATTGGGCATGGGTGGAAGGCTTGGCCTTTTGCTCGGTGTTTTGTTCCACTCATGGCACCTTAGGAGCCGATAAACCGGCATTATGTTCCTTGATTTTGCGTTCCTTACACAGTTGGGTATATGGGGATCCCTTGATAGTTCGTCTTTGAATAAAACTCCTCCAGCAAGGCCCAACATTGGTTTTAATTTGCCTCATAATAACAACTTAATTAATTAATTAAAATTGCATAGGGGGTCGCTCCCTCGAGATTCTTTTCTACATAGCCGGGGGGCCAGTGCTGATGGTGTTGGTCCCAAATAGAGTCGTTTGCGGCGCCCCCCTTGGAAACTTGGGGTTTGGTTGCTGTACGATGTGCTCATCCGGTCGTGGCCTGAGACGAGATACCCGCGGCTACTATCAGAGTCTCGGCACACCGGGAGGTCTTGCTGGACTTGTTTTACCATTGTTGAAATGTCTTGTGCACCGGGATTCTGAGCCTGATCGGATTGTCCCTAAGATAAGGGGTAATAATTATTATTATCTTAGCTGATCGTGAGAGCTTGTGATGGGCTAAGTTGGGACACCCTGTAGGGTTATGATCTTTCGAAAGCCATGCCCGCGGTTATGTGGCAGATTGGAATTTGTTAATGTCCGGTTGTAGAAAACTTGATAGAGGATCCGAAGTAAAACACACAACTGTGTGAGTAACCATGAATGTCTCTTTTCACTTTGAGAAGAGAACACGGTGGGGTTATGTTTGACTCGTAGGTTGTTCAGGATCTTTAGCGATCACTACTAGTTTGCGACAATTTGCGTAGATGCTCATATTATTCGTGTACTCGTAAGTTAGCCATCATACTTTTGCTTAGCCGCTGCTGCAACCTCACCACTTTACCTCTCCTTACCCATTAAGCTTTGCTAGTCTTGTTACCCATGGTTATGGGATTGCTGAGTCCTCGTGGCTCACAGATACCACAACAACAGTTGCAGGTGCAGGTTTCTGATGACTTGACGTGAGAGCGTTGTTTGTTGTGTTGGATTTCTTCTTCTTCTTCTTCTTCTTCTTCTTCTTCTTCTTCTTCTTCTTCTTCTTCTTCTTCTTCTTCTTCTTCTTCTTCTTCAGTATTGGGTTAGGTTCCTGGTCGGCAGCCTGGGATAGCAGATGGATGTCGTTGTGCTTTTCATGTTTGCATCCGTAGTCGGATGCTTTGTATTGATGTTGTTGTATTCATGTGACTTGTATGAATTGTTGTATCCCCCATGTATGTATGTAATGGTACGATGTAATGATATCCATTTTGCTAAGCGCCCGAAATGCGGTTGGGCCCCAATCACGTAAGTGTCACGTGATCGGGATAGAATCACATCTTGGGCCTGACAAACCCAGTCTTGGTTGCAGCAACAGTGCCATACTCCTTGTTGACAACCTTCTTCTTTGAAGTGACTTCCTCATGAGCCATAAAATCTTCATCCTCACTATCAGAAATCTTCTTCTTCCTTATCTTGGTGGCAGCCTTTAGCAAATTGCTTAGAGTGCTTCTGCTGCTCTCATAGTAGCTGTTGTTGGAGGGACTAGAGCCCTCACTAAGATCTGCCTGCTCCACTGATCTGTCCTGTCTGTCACTGCCCTCAGACATTACTGAAACTGCAAGCTGACCCTGTGAATGGATATAGTTGAGATAGAGTGGATGAGCATCATAAAGTGCAGAGTTTTTGCAAAACAATTGAGTCAAAAACTTAGTTTTAGGTTTCTACAGAAAGCATTTCGGAGCTACCGATTTGTTGAACTCGGTGACACCGAAGCAACATTAGAGTCTAAACTAGTGGAATCGGTCAGACCAAGACATAGTTCGGTGACTCCGAGATTGCTAGGGTTTCACTGAGAATTGAACTCGGTCACACAGATTTGTAAGTTTTGGTCAGACCGAAAGTCACAATTGCAATGGCCTAAGCCAAATCGGTGAGACCAATTTCCACAACTTGGTCGGTCTGAGATGAGTTTGGCGGAAACCTAACCCTAAAATTTTGAATCAAATCTAATCTAAAGGAAGATTTCGCTGGATAGGATAATCTCAAACATGGCAAGAATCATGGCATTGACTTTGTGCTAAGAATCAGATTGAGAAAAGCACAAAGGATCGAACGCATACCCTAACTTGGTGATGAGTTCACTACGGCAACAACGGTGGTGAGGATTCCCATTAACGATGGCGGAGACCAGCGGCAGGGCGTCGCTCACGACGAGGAGACGATCTGGAGACCTCGAGTCGGTAGAGATGGACATGCACGGGCGAAAGGTTTCAGAAAAAATTCCAAAGTTCGGCCCGTGGATATTTATATCCAGACCCTGTCGGTGTGATCGAGTGGAACGGCTCGGTGGCACCGAGATGCAGAATCGCAAGCGGTTACTGCAACTCACTGATACCAAACTAGTCAAATCGGTTGCATCGAGATTGAAACCTAGATCAACTTAATGGACTCGGTATGACCGAAAGGAATGAATCGGTTAGGACGAAATGCAGTAAGAGGTTTTGGAAGTTTAAGTCTATGACGAATCGGTGACTCTGAGTGCTCCTCACCCAGAGGGTTCGAATCTGACTTGATAAAACTTTGTGATGCATCATGAATAGAGTTTGAGACAAGAAAGCATAAATAGCTAGAGGGAGTTCTTAGGCATTCTTGTCCATCCATTTGGCAAAAGAAGAAATCCAAACAATCAAAGCAACAAATGGATGTCCTCGAATGATAAAAAGATGCACTCAACATGCTCACACAATGAGATAGAAAATGAAATATGTGGCAAAGCATGCATAAACACTCTAGCATCTATCAAGCAATTGGCGATGACTAGGTTATCTATATATGAGTATATTGACTTAGGACTCAAATGAGAACATTTGATCATAGGTCATACTCATCGTTTAAGCTCAAGTGGGGTTACCACTTTTACATAAAGCATTGGTGTGTTCACACCATTAGAGTTTCTTTAGCTCAATTCTTAGAGTAAAGCTCCCCCCTAGATGTGATGTCCCCCCTAAGAGGGATGAACTAACATTGGGTTTTGTCGATGATGACTTCATGTAGGTGTTGAAGATGTAGATGCTCAATATTGATATAGATCATTTGGAGCAATCCATTGGAGTGAGTTACACTTTCAATACCTACATGGGTTAGTCCCACAAGGAACAAACAAGGATATCCATGGACATAGAGTGAAGTACACACAAGATGATGTCCATGAAAGCATTATGTTACCTTGTCCCTTGTCTAACCAACAAGAGGGTTTGTGACTCCTTGGACTAGTGCAAGATGTGGAAGTTGATTCCACTTGTCCTTGCCAATATGAATATGAGTGAAGTATGTGGTGGAGTCACCCTCAAGAACTCTCTAGTTCTTCTTCTTCGGGATCCACATCATCTTGATGGGAATCCTTGGAGTTGTAGATGTACTTTATGAAGTAGAACTTGACGTAGTCTTGGGAACCCACTTGACCAAGGCCTTAGGAGCTTCTTCAAATGCATCAATTTCCTCTTGGAGCTTGTCCTTGCCTTTTAGCTTGTGGTCTTGTAGTGGAAGATCATCTTGAGCTTGTGTCCCCTTGAAGGAAGTCGGATCATACTTCTCTTGTTGAGGAACAAACTTTGTCTTGGGGTATTTATCTTCTTCCCACTCAACTCCATTGGCATTGAACTTTTGTTCAAAACCAACACCTTGATTCTTCCGGTGCCTTCCTTGATTGCGTACAATTTCCTCGAATTGCTTACTCCCGACAAGGCTCTTATAGACACCTTTCTCTATAATTCCCTTCAATAAGCTATTTTCTCGCTCAAGTGTAACTTGGCTAAGAGAATCATTAGTGGAATCAAGAGAACTACTAGAAGCAACAATATTGGATTTATCATGATTATTGTTACTACTAGAGGAAGAATCTTTCTTGTTCTTATTGCTAGATTTTACTTGTGGCATGTAAGTAGACAAGAGTAAACGGTTGGCAATGTAAGAAGAACTTTTCTTACGAAGATCATCATTGATTGCTTTTAAGAACCCATGCTCTTGCTCTAGATTGAGCTTTTCAAAGCGTAGCTTCTCATGAGTCCTCAAAAGCTCTCTATGATCTTCTAAGGTAGTTTCATGAGATAACTTTAGAGTGTTTTGTTATTTAGTTAGATGCTCAATCACCTTCTTATCATCATCATTCATTTTATCTTGATTAGCATGATTGATAGCAATTTCATCATAGTTTTCATCAGTAGTGCTACAAACAAGTAAATTATCATATCCTAGCAAATCACCTTCATCACTATAGAAATCAAGATATTCGGGGTGTGATACCTTAGGGCCTTTAGCCATGAAGCATCTTCCAATTCCTTCATTAGGTGAGTCAAATATATCGTAGGAGTTGGATGACACAAGAGCAACTCCAGCAACACCTTCATCTTGATTATCTTCGGAGTCGGAGTAATAGCTTCTCTCTGAGTGGTCATCGGAGTCGGAACCGGATACCCATTCACCAAGATGAGCTTGATGTCTCCGTCTTGTATAGCTCCTTGATGATTTGTCCTTCCTTTTTGAATCCTTGCTTCTACGAGAGGGTCTTTGTTCATAACGATCATCTCTACGCCTTCTTTCTCTTGGTGGTGAATCTTCTATTCTACTTCTCCTTTTAGGTGAATCTTCTCTTCTCTTGTGTGTATCCGTACACTCATTTGAGTAGTGTCCGGGTCTCCCACAATTGTAGCAATTCCGATCACGACTAGTAGATTTTTGTCATTGTAGGACCTTGACTTAGAGTTCCTTTCTTTGCTTCTATTCTTGTAGAATTTGTTGAAGTTCTTCACTATTAAGTTCAATTCTTCATTGAAGACTTGTTTCTCACTTGATGATGTAGGAGCATCACATGAAGCTTTGTAAGCGCCACTAGACTTGTTGTGAAGCTCTTCTTTATCCTTGAGTGACATCTCATGAGCAAAAATTCTACCAATGACTTCCGTTGGCTTGAGATCTTTGTAATTGGGCATCATTTGGATCAGTGTTCACACGGTATAATTTTTTTCATCCAAGCCTCTTAGGATCTTCTTGATGATGAATCTATCGGTCATCTCTTCACTTCCTAAGCCGGCAATCTCATTTGTGATGAGAGCAAGCCTAGAGTACATTTCAGCGACACCTTCACCATCCTTCATTTTGAACTTGTCAAGTTGACTTTGAAGCACATCCAACTTGGATTCCTTGACGAAGTCAGTACCTTCATGCATATCAATCAAAGTATCCCAAATTTCCTTTGCATTCTCAAGACGGCTGATTTTGTTGAATTCTTCGGGACACAATCCATTGAAGAGGATATCGCAAGCTTGAGAATTGTATTGCAACATCTTCAATTCTTCAGCGGTAGCTTCACGATTCGGTACTTTCCCATCAAAGAATTCACCTTGCAAACCAATACACACAATTGCCCAAACGACGTGATTATGTCCAAGAATATGCATTTTCATCTTATGCTTCCAACTAGCAAAATTAGTACCATCAAAGTAAGGACCTCTATGGTGGTAACTTCCCTCGCTAGACGCCATACTCTCCTAGGTTGTGAAACCAAGGCTATGATCACCAAAGCTATGGAAATCAAGGCAAATGGAGACCAAAGCTCTGATACCACTTGTAGGATCCAAAGTATGTCTAGAGGGGGGGATTAGACTACTTGGCCAAATAAAACATAGCCTTTTCTCAATTTTAAGTTTTGATAGATTTTAGCAACTTAGCACTAATCAAGCAATCTTCCTACACATGAAATTCTAGAGTTGTGGCAACGGAAAGTAAATCATTGCATATGAAGGTAAAGGGAGGGGTTGGAGAGTGCAAACGTAATGGAGACACAGATGCTTTTGGCGTGGTTCCGATAGGTGGTGATATCGTACATCTATGTTGATGGAGAATTCAATCCACGAATGGTAACAACTGCGCGAGTCCACGGAGGGCTCCACCCACGAAGGGTCCACGAAGAAGCAACCTTGTCTATCCCACCATGGTCGTCGCCCATGAAGGACTTGCCTCACTAGGGCAGATCTTCATGAAGTAGGCGATCTCCTTGCCCTTAGAAAATCCTTGGTTCAACTCCAGAATCTTGTCGGAGGCTCCCAAGTGACACCTAACCAATCTAGGAGACACCACTCTCCAAAAGGTAATAAATGGTGTGTTGATGATGAACTCCTTTCTCTTGTGCTTCAAATGATAGTCTCCCCAATTTTCAACTCTCTCTCATAGATTTGGATATGGTGAAAAGATAATTTGAGTGGAAATCAACTTGGGGAAGGCTAGAGATCAAGAATCTTGTGGTTGAATTGGAATATCTTGGTCTCAACACATGAGTAGGTAGTTCTCTCTCAGAAAATGAGTAGTGGAAGTGTAGGCACGTTCTGATGGCTCTCTCATAGATGGAGATGGGGTGGAGGGGTATATATAGCCTCCACCCAAAATATAGACGTTACACACATTGGACCCACCTCGGTCAGACCGGATAAAAGAACTCAGTCAGACCAAAGCAGTTCAAAATGTGAATGTTAGGCTTTTCGATGGGACCGACAATATCAACTTGGTGAGACCGATGCATTAGGGTTAGGGAAAACCTCATCTCGATGAGACCGATCACATGAACTCGATGAGACCGATTTCAGCGATAAGCTAACAGAGACTTGGCCAGGCAAACTCGGTGGGACCGATCGCTCATTTGGGTGAGACCGAAACGTTACAAAAAGGAAATAGAGAGTTTGCATTGCCAACTCGGTGGGACCGATTCGCTCATCTCAGTTAGACCGAAATGTTACGAAGGGAAACCGAGAGTTTGCAATCCCATCTCGGTGAGACCGAGATCCCTATCGGTGAGACAGAACTGATTAGGGTTTGTGGCTGTGGCTATGTGAAGTGAACTCGGTGGCGCCGGAGAGATAAAATCGATGGGGCCGAGTTTGACTTTTAGGTTTAGGACATATGTGGAAATGAGAAAGTGGTTGAGGGATTTTGCAGCATATCACTAAGCATTTTGAGCAAGTAAGCCATTAAGCAAGACCTCATCCCCTTTTAATAGTAGTGGCTTTTCCTATGGACTCAATGTGATCTAGGATCACTAAAATGAAAATGTGCAGTCTTGAGCTTTTGCCAATCTTTGTCCTTAGCATTTTGAGGGGTCCGCAGCTCTTATCCATGCTATGCCAATCAATGAACTTCCTAAAATATTTGACTTGAAAGGATATTAGTTCAATGAGCTATATGTTGTTATTAATTACCAAAACCACCCGGGGATTAGTTGCATTTTCACCCTCCTGACACTTGGCTTGCACGACATGACTGGAGGAGGTGTGTATGGGCACTCGTGAGCCAGCGCGGGACTCACGAGGCCCTACCTCCAGGCGGGTTGCGCCTGATTTTGATTCGGAACACTTATGATGGTCCTACGAGATGGCTAGGAAGCCTGCGCCGAGTGAATCTCCTGAGGATATCACATGAGAAGGCCCAACACCAACGACCCCAGGAGTTGACGTGAAAGGGACCGGCCTGCCAGACAGAGCTCAGTCGTTGGTTTTGTCGGTGCTGCAGGGACGAACCCGAGCACATAAGTCGTGCCCAGTCTTCTCATGCGAAGGTCCTGAAGAAAGACAACCGGCGCACGGCTCCCACGACGGTGAGGCACCGGGTCGCGCGCCCTAACTCATCAGCTCCCTATTAGCTCATGCGAGAACAAGGCACCAAGGACCATGGGACGTGACGTGCGCGGGAGCGGGCCCGCGAGCCAGAGCTCAGCCACTTGGATTTAGCGACACTGTAGGGACGGAACCGAGCATAGACGTCGTGCCAATCCTTAATCATGAGGCGGTCGAGGGCAGGTTTGTAAGGGCGCATGACGTTCATGGCGATGAAGCACCGGACAGACAAGTGATAATCATAAGCAACTCATGGAAAGGGTAAGGCAAGTTCTGGTAGATGCAAAAACGATACATGCCGCACGGACGGACCCACACGGCTTGGAATAATGCAGCCCGAGGGGCACCCCCAACTGAACAAACCAAAAAGTGTCACTTGGCACCATTGCTGAAGAAGTGTTGGGGTAGTTGAAGGCGCAGGCTGCAGAAGTGGCCCCTCACGAGTCGCCCTTGTCCTGAACCTCATGAGGCCCTGGGGGCCCGGGGAGCTCGCGAGGATCTGGCGCCACCTTCGATAGGATTACCTGGTATCCGGCCTCGTGCACCGCCAAGATCCCCGCATGTGGCGCTGGTGCGAGCCAACCCTATTCAGCAGACCGAAAGGCATGCAAACATAGCTGTGAGGGGGGCCCTCGCACCGGCCGGGTGGGACGGCCAGTAGAGCTCCTGAGACACGGCTCTATTCAGCCCTGGGATGTTGATGCGGACGCGCAGCCCCCTGCCATCGTTGGTAGAGGGAGCGACACTTGGTGGTGCGGGGCGACGCTAGCCTCGCATGGCCCTCACCTCCCGAGGATCCTCGATCACCTTGGTGATGAACTCCTGAGTGGCTGGCGCTTCTCACCATGCGCTCTTCTCGCGGAAGTGCGCACTGAAGCACGCCTCCACAGGGTGCCCTAGCACCTCTCTCGTGACATTTTCCAGATCAGAGACCCTCTAGAGGAGAGCCCCCGAGCCCAGCCTGAGGGGGGCGCCGGGCACGCCTTCTTGTGCGAGAGGAGAAGGCGCCCCATCCATGGGCGTAGGTCCTGAAGCGCGACCGCCGGGCATCCCATCCTCCTAAGATCGCAGGCAGAGTAGCTGCTTCTTCTTCTTAGGGACGGCCTCAGGAGCGTAGGCAGTGCCCTCGTCATCTGGGTTCTCAATCGCCGCAGCTTGGTAAGCACGCTCGAGGGAGCACACCGCATCGTTTTCGCCGCAAGTGACAGTGATGGTGCCACAACTTCCTGGCATCTTGAGGACATTGTAGCCATGAAATTGGCCAGGGCCTGCTACCCAAGGATGGCGTTGCACGGGAGGCAAATGTGGGCGACGTCGAAGTCAATGAGCTCAGTGCGGTAGTTGTTGCGGTCGCCGAAGGTGACAGGAAGGCAGATCTGCCCTATTGGGGTGGTGGACCATCGGTCACTCCTGAAAAGGGCTTGGTAGGTTGAAGCTGGTTGTATGGCACCTGGAGCCTGTCGAAGGTCTCGACGGAGAGGACATTGAGTGTCGCACCTCCATCGATGAGTGTCTTGGTGACGAGCACGTTGTTGATGGTAGGCGAGCAGAGCATCAGGAAGGCGTCGACTGCGGTCGTGCACTTGAGATGATCAGTTGAGTAGAAGGTGATAGCATACTTGGACCATCTGAGCGGACGCATCGCCTCGAGCTTGGGGAGGGCCGCGTTCACTTCGCGGGCGAATTGCTTGAAGATGCGATGGGATACAGGGGCCTGAGCGCCGCCTAGGATGCAAGCGATGGCACGAGGCTCCTGAAAGCCCCCAGACCCATCATCTTGTTGGTGGGCGTCATTCCTTCCTGGTGGTGGCGGCAGCAGAGGAAGGCTAGCGTTGCCCTAAGGATGGCCCTCACAAGGCTGATCCCTCCAGGGGCCCTCATGAGGCTGGCCCTGTCAGCGGGCCTCACAAGGCTGATCGTGCCAGTCCTGGCGGGGGTCGCGGTTTTCCCAGCATCATCCACCTCGGCCTCCTCCATGGCCGTAGCCTCGGTCACCTCGCTCGGGGCGATGACCAAGGCCCCCATCGCGGATGGCCCTAAGCTCCTGGCAGTCGTTGGTGTTGTGGCTGTGCACATTGTGGAAGACACAGAATGGGCGGCTATCCATGGAAGACTTGCGGTGGTCGCAACCACGCTTCATCTCAGGCTCAGCCGCGAGCACAGCTGGTCCCTTGTGCTTAACATCCTTGGCCTTGGCCTTCTTGTCTTCTGGATCAGCCTCTGAGAGCTCGACGAGCGAGAGGCGACCCTCTTCTGCCCTTGCGCACTTGGCTGCCAAATTGACCATCTCCAGAGGCGAGCACATGTCCTCGTGGATAGCGAGCTATTCTTTCATCCTGACGTCATGAACGCCATCAGTGAACACTGAGATGATGGCCCCGTCTAACACCTTGGGGATTTTGAGGCGAACGTTGGTGAAACACTAGAAGTATTTGTGCAGGTTCTCCCCCGGTTGCTGCTTCATGCGCCGCAGGTCACCCACCGTTGGGGCACGGTCGCGAGTTCCCTGGAAGTTGGAGATGAAACGCTCGCGTAGCTCATCCCAGGAGGAGATTGACCTCGTTGGGAGGTTCAGGAGCCATGAATGCCGTCCTTAAGGGCCATGGGAAACCAATTCTCCATAACCTTCTCGTCTTCGCTGGCCACCTCGATGCTCAGCTCGTAGAGCTGTAGGAACTCGGCGGGGTCAGGTGTTCCATCGTAGCGGGGAGGCAGGCTTGGCTTGAACTTGTCGGGCCAAACGACGCGACGCAGCTCTGGGGTGAATGCTCGTCAGCCCTCCGCACTCATGGGGGTCCACTGCAGAGGCGGAGCCTAGTCCCGGTGCTCGTGTGCTGCCACCTGGGGTGGCACGCGGCCTTGACGGGGCGGTGCTACGAGCGCACACGCCTCGCCTTGGGGCTGCTGCACCACTTGGCAACTTTCTTTCATCGCACGCGGGCGCCCTGCGCGGCGGGTCACGCTGGGGAGCCTCGCGTCTTGGCTCGCGGACGATGTCACGCCGGAGAGGAGGAGGTGGTGTGCCATGGGCCACATCGACTGCTTGAGGTGGTGGGGGAGGCAGTGAACGGGACGGTGCCGGAGCTTCTCCCTTGGTGTTCACGAGTTCGGCGATGCGGTCCAATCAATCCTCATAGAGGTCGTCGGCCGGGCGGTAAGCTAGAGCTCACGTGCCATGAGCAGCGCATGCTGTGAGTTCACCGGCCCGCGACGGGCGTGCGAGGACGAAGCGGTAGCGGGAGTCAGCGATGGGGTGGTGGTGCGACCGTCGCGCCGCGCACAAGGAGGCAATGACAAATCTTGCTGCTCGTGGGCCACGGGGGCGGTGGCGGAATTTTTCGCATGCGATGGGGAACGGCGTGGGACACTGTCGCGTGTAGGCGTTGTCTGGGCGACGCGAGCGTCAAGGGCGGCCTAGCGCTCAGCACGAACTCAACGAGCATCAGCCATGGGAACAACAAATCGATGGCAAATCGACCGGAGGAAGAGAGGCTCCGACGCACCCCTACCCGGTGCGCTAAATGTCGGATTCAGGGTTCCACAGACCCTAAATAGATTCGAACTCTCGGGTGCGTGCGAAGAACCCAGTTCCTCAGTTTGCCTACTTGTGGACCTCACGGCCTAGCTCGATGAACTGGAAGGAAATGGAACAAGGCAGTTTACCCAGGTTCGGGCCACCTTGCAGTGTAACACCTTACTCCTACTTTGTGGTGGATTAGCCTTGAGTTGGGCTGAGGATGAATTAGTACAGTGGAGGAACAACCTCAAGATGTGTGTTCTTGTGCGTGTGTGGGTGAGGATGGTCTAAATGCTCTGTTTTCTCTCTATGGTGGTAACTAGGCTATATTTATAGTGGCATTGGTCCTCTTCCCTCAAAATGAAGGCGGGAAAGGATCCCACACTGGCCAAATTCGAAGGAGGACAACTAGTACATCTTCTCCCGATGAAAGGTGGTATTTGCCTTCAAAGCTTCTGGCCGTGACACCATGGTGGGCTCGGTGACGACCTTCGTCCTGTCGTCCTGGCTATCTTGGTCTTGTTGCATGGAAATGGAAATCTTTGGCTGATTCCTTGAGACTTCGCGCTTGCGCTTGCCTCTTTAGCACTAAAGAGGAAACCTGGTATACTGCGCCCGCTAGTGCCCGCTTGGCCTTGGTCATCTTGGCTTGCATCATCTGAACCTCACGAGGTGGGGACTTGCACAGAACTCTCCACTCCTCAATAGCCAGCCTAGTGAGGCTGCTGCCTCCGAAGGTCTTATCATTGTCCACCTCGCGAGGCTTGGCCCCTCGCGAGGGTCTTGCGTGTTGATGATGAAGTTGGGCCGTGCAAGGACGTTAATGGAGCCACGCTATGGGCCGCAGGCAGGAAAGTTTGGGTACCATGGTTCCCAGAACGCCAAGATATGCAACACCAATTTCCGGAAGGGTTTAAACCCGTGAACATCAAGAAATACGATGGAACGATAGATCCCACCGTATGGATTGAATTTTCTTCTCGACATTTACATGTCTTGCGGAGATGACCTCCACGCCATTAAATACCTCCCTCTAAATCTGAAAGGACCAGCGCGGCACTTATCGGGGATATACCCTGCGGTATGACCCAGCCGGAGATATAACCCGGCCGGACTTGGCGGTTTACTTAAGACAGTTTACACTTTGCGATTGACTTGCGTGCCACCCTGACCAGACGGTTTTTATGATTCACTGGTAACCCGGTGGGTGGCAGATGGATAACAAGGCCCAAGGCCCAGAAGGCCGGTTCATGTTATGGTGGGCCGGTTTATGAGGAAAGCACAAGGAATATTCTCCTACAAAGGAAGCAAGACTAGGACTCCACTTGTAATAGAGTAATCCTAATCCTACTAGGACTAGTCATGTAACCCGCCCCTTCAACATATATAAGGAGGGGCAGGGCACCCCAAGGGGGAAAAGGTTCTCACAAGTTAGAGGCAAGAAGAAACAATCTCTAGGGCTAGACACAAAGAGACAGTTTAGCCGGCGACTCTCTCGTGATCATAATGAGACCTAGCCACAAAAATCATGTAGGGTTGTTACCGGATGATGTTTCCCGAGGCCCGAAGCTGTCTAAATTCTTGTCTTGTGTTGTGTCTCTCGATTCCGCGCAATCCCTCACAAGCTACCACATAGATGCATTGGCCTCACGACTAAGTACTCACCCTAGGACATCTGCCGTGATAATTCCACGACAGTTGACGCCCACCGTGGGGCCTGGGCATGGTGGTGTTGAGTTCTTGGAGGGATCTCCTTCAGGAATCGAGGAGTTTGTAATTTTTCCAGATGAAAAAAGACTAGCTCGGAAGGAACAGTATGAGCTTCAAGATTATCAGTCCAGATTTGCAAGCTGTGGGATTCAATATTACAGTTTTGGTCAGCCGCCGTCTCGTGATCAGTTTGACTGCTTTCAAGTCGCCGAGACAGGTAGCGATTGTTTCTCAAAGTCACCAAGATGATAGACTTCTGGAAAAGATGTGTCAAATCATCCGATGAGTGGCCCTTCGACCGCACCTTCACTTCGAATCCGCCTTGGATTTTTCCCGCTGCGCTCACAGCGAGTCGCCACCGGATACCCTGCTCCGCACCTTAGGCCAACTCCACCGCGTGACCCATCCGTGACCCATCCGGTCCGTTTTTGTCCGTTTGGGGTTAAATACGACCCAGCGGTAATACCCAAACGGACAGAGTTTTCTTATGGACGCTTTTTTTATCCGGCCCAACCCCAAACCTGGAGCAAACTTGGTCCAAGAATGCTCTCGAACGGACAGAAAGTGGACACTCTCCTCGCCCCTCTCGTCCGCTCCTGTCCGCCCATGCCATCCCTCTGGCCCACAAATTAGTGAGACCGAGAGGCTGGACGGGACCCGCCGCCGCCCCGCTGCTCGCCGCCCCGTTGTTTGCCGCCGCGCAGCTCGCCAGGCCCGCCGCACTGCTTGCTCTGCTACCGCGCGCCCACCGCCGCTCGCCGCGCTGCTCGGCAGGCCCGCCGTGCTGCTTGCTCTGCTCCCGCGCGCCCGCCGCCGCTCGCCGCGCTGCTCCCGCGCGCTCCGCAGCAGCTCGCTGCGCTGCTCCCGTGCGCTCCGCTGCTGCCTGCCCTGCTCGGGCGTGCCCTCGCCGCTTCCCGCGCTACTCCGCGCGCGCTCCGCCACCCTCCACTCGCCGCCCGCCCGCCCGCCCGCCGCCTGCCGCACGCACGCGCTGCACCGACGCGCCCCCGCTGCACAGGGCTGCGCGAGCTCACTGGGCCGCAGCGGAGACGGCAGAGGAAAGGGCGGGCGCGGCTCGGCGCGGCCTGAGGCGAGGCTGGGGCGCGTGCGCGGGGCAACGCGAGCTCGGGGCGGGGCACGCACGGCAGGGCGGCGGCGAGCTCACGGCGAGGCGGGGGGTTCGCGTGGGGCGGCATGGCGAGCTCAGGCGAGGCGGCCTGGCAAGCTCGCGGTGGGGCTCCGGGGTGTGCGGGGCGGCATGGAGAGATCGGGGCGAGGCGGGGCGGACAGTTTGGGGTCCCAGAGGCCTTCTGCGCGTCGGGTGCAGATGCCCCATACTTCTGTCTGCCCCCTGGACGTCAGCCAAATCGCACCCCAGATGGACAAAAATGGACGTCCGGATGGGTCCCAGATGGGTCAAGCGGTGGAGTTGGCGTGGGTCCTGACTGCCTTGGGGTGGATCAAGCGTCTGAGCTGCCAGGGCATCAACCTGAAAATTCACTTGCGTTAGAAGATGGAAGATGACAAAACTGCACTACTACATCATAAAATTCCAAGTACTAAGGGAACACGACCCGGAAATAGGATACGATAGCAACCCGGACTCCTCCACTGTCCACGTCTCGAGTCCATGACCCGGACTCCTCCATCGAGGCCGGCGGTCCCGCCTCGTCCTGGTCGCGGCCTCTCATCATCACCCGTTCGCCAGCACGTCGGCCACCACGTTGAGCCGTCGGCTGCCGAGCCCTGCGTGCTGATGTCCGCTTCAACCTACGTTGTCGGCGGGCTGCCTGTTCGTCCTTAAGCCGACCCAGTGCCTCTTCTGCCGCCTCAAGCCGCTGCCGCCGACTGGTGCCTGGCTGCTCTAGTGGGCGTGTACTCGTTTCACCGCCGTTGTGGCCATTGCTGCGCCTCAAGCCCACTTCTGAGCCGCCCTCTGCTGGCGCTGTGGCCGTGAATGCACCCCGGGCCACCCGCACCAGACTGGCCTGTCTCTGCTGCCTCCCCCGCCGGTCGCGCCTCTCCTCTTCTGCTACAATGGCCAAGCCGCCAAAGAGCCGATCGAGTCACCGCTTCCGAGCCGCTCTCGCATCGCATCGCCTTCATCGCTCCGAGTCACCGCTAGCCGGCGGATCACCTGACTCCGACTCCGCCTCACCACCACGTGCTCGCCGGCGCGTATCTGAGTTGCCTCCAAGGTCTGGCTTCGAGCCGCCACCGGAGGGCCGCCCAACGTTGAGCCGCCGCTGTCCGAGGGCACTGTCCGCCGTTGCCTCGTCACGTTGCGCTGAGCTGACCCACCTCATCGATCTGCCCCGTGTCAGCTCACTGTTGCTGCTCAGCCACACACTATCAAATCGCTGCTATATCACGCCGTGCTGGGCCACCGATGCATCTGCACCTCTATGCTTTATCGTCAAGCCGTGACTGCCTACCGCAGCCTCCGCGAGACGCCACACATCCATTCCCGCGGCTTCGGCAACCCACCATCGTGGTTCACTTCTGCCTCCGTGATTCTGCATCCGCCGCAGTTGTAACTCGCCGCAGATGAGCCGCCCCCACTTCCGCTCCCGCTGCTATGAGCCGCCGCATGTGGCCTCGATTCAACCTGTGGTGCCATAATCCACCACCATGGCTTCACCCAACTTTCAAGCTCGTTGACCTGCCATCCGAGCCGTTCTGGCCTCGACGTTCACCACCATCACCTTAAGCTGACTCAGACCTAGCTGTTTCTGTTCCAAGCCGCCAACGCGCCGCCTCTGTCGGACTCTACGACCCGGCCTCGTTGCTTTAGACCGGAGCCCCCGGGCTGCCTCCTCCAAGTCGCCATGGCGGCGCGCCGTGCCGAGCCACAAGCCGCCTCCCGCGTTGAACCGGCCATGGCCGCGTGCCGTTCCGTCCAGCGCCCTTCTACTTCAGGCCGCCGTGCCTTGGGTCGCCTGTTGCCCGAAAGCCGCCTGCTACTGCGGTCCACTTTCAGCTCTGTCGCAGGGCTGCTGTCATTCTCAACTCCGTGGCCTTGTTAAACCAGTTGCGCACGAGCGCTGTGCGTACGCATGGACTGGAGGGAATACTACAACAAGTTTATCACCAAGTTCCTAGACTAATAAGGACCGAAGGGAACACACATCATCGGATCAACTGAACATCTGTTATCTTTTTTGTCTGACAAAAATACCAGGACAAATTATTTATTACGAAGTTGGTGCTATAGTGCGGGTACGGGATGTGTGTCAGCGTCACTCTGCACTGGCGTTTGTTTGTGCCATACTGCTCGACGGACGTGCGTGCGAGCGGCCGCCCGTGCAGCTTGATCTACATCAACTCGCCGAGATCGCGTCCGTGATTGAATCGCCGTCTGTACGGCTTACCGCGCCTACGATTAACTGGCCCGTCAATACCGGCTTACAACGCCACGGCCGGCTCATATGTCTGTGCCGCCTGTGATGTTGCGGTCGTCTTTGTCGTCCGTCT
Organism: Secale cereale; assembly: GCA_902687465.1. Lineage (NCBI taxonomy): Eukaryota > Viridiplantae > Streptophyta > Magnoliopsida > Poales > Poaceae > Secale > Secale cereale. Next base: position 310,099,570 of record LR738709.1, on the reverse strand, counting down.
CTCGTGGCCTGGTCTACATCAACACACCGGGTCACACCTGTCTGCATGCACTGTTTATTGAGTGTAAGCAAGTCACTGCTTGGGTAGCCCGGTTTTCTTTCAACAAATTGGAGGCAAATTATCATATATTATCAGCCGCCATCTGCACTGGATGGCTCAATGGCAGGCGCACAAGTCACCGCCACTACAGTTTGGTTAACTTCAAATAGCCAGTTGGGATGAACTATTGGCCGAGTTGCCGACACGGCTCATACGGGATCATTTATAACCCGTCGCAGTCACCTCAACTTTCTATGGATTCACATCGCGCTATCAACACCAATGATATACATCTTATGCTATGGTCAAGTCTGGAGAATCTCAAGCCAACTCCTCGGGTCGTCTTGAGACTCCAGGGCTACAACGATATGATTCAGCAAGTCTTGCCAGTTTCAGCAAATTCAAGAACCCGAGACATTGGAGAGAAAAATAACCCGGCCCCGGAGGCAACTGCCCTATTGGTGAAAATTTCAAAAACTGTCAGAAATATATCCGGCTCAAGGAATAATTGCCTCCCACAAAGCGCTATCTGGTTCACAATCTGGCTCAAGGGAGATATATCTCCCACAAAACTCTAAAGCTCTCAAATCCGGTTTAAAATTCCAGCTCAAGAAGAATGTCCATCTCTCGCAAGTTCAAGTTCTCAAGAAAATTACAGGGACCAAAGAGAGTTGGATGCGCAGCACAGCTCAAACATAGGTCCCTGATGAGCACAAATTGTAAGTATGTCACGTGGGGGCTTCCTGTTCAAACATGGGCGTATTCGACCAAAGAGAACATAGCGTTAGTACCATTTTGACCAGGTTATCTTGTTCAAACATAGGCGTATTCAACCAAAGAGGACATAACATGTGGGTCATCCTACCTGTATACCAGCTGCTTCAACTCCATCAGGTCATCCTGATTGACCCGCCGAACTCTTAGCAATCAATCTTTTACGGCGTATCCGACCAAAGATCCTGAGCTTGCTAAGGTTAAAACGCCGGTTTGTCATGTGAGAGCACGGCTTACAGATAGTCAGGATAGATCCTGGCTTATAAAGCCGCCTTCCTTGAAACTTGGATAAATCGGCATGTGATGCATCATGCAACTCTGACCGCGCGTACTCTAGATAAGTCTATCTTTAAATAAAGACCTGAACTTATTTAGGTTCAAATGTCGATTGGGTACTATGAGAGCCGGCTCACAGCAAGCGCGTACCTTCCAGTGGCCAACATGCTAGTTTCATTGAGGAAGAACCTTTGGCTTGGCGGCCTGCAAAAGCCTCGGATTTTTTTATTGAAGTTTTCTGTCACCATACACATACATCATCATTTGCATCATACATTACATCATCATTACATCATCATAGCATGCATACATAGATATACTGATTTATATTGCAGGAATCGTTTTTCAAACTTGATTATATTATTCAAATCTTTAATAGCCAAACATGGCTGGATTTTTATTATGGTTATAAATAACCAATATTATGATTGATGTTTTCAAAGTCGCTTTAGCGCAATGGCTATTATCTTATCAATGGATATAATTTATTCTACAATGGAAGGAATAGTCCCGAGTCGCTACAGGCTTACGACCCGGCACTTGGTGGCTACATTATTCGAATTGAGACTACATTAAATGTGCAAGTCCCATGTGCTGCAAGCATGCACCATGACACTTGGGGGCTAATGCAAAGACATTTTTTGCTCACCTTATTGAAGACCTGACTCATCACATTGTAATGAGCCGGCCCTTGGGGGCTACCAATTGCTCCTGTCAACAATTCAAGGTACACAAGTATTAATCCATTATATTGAAGGATCCACTGCTCAGTTGGAAAAACACAAAGCTCTTAACCTTGTGGACGTGGGTTCAAGCCCCATGATGGGGGTTACATCATATGATGTTCTTTTGAAAGAAATATATATAAAGTCCCGGCTCAATATTATCTTACTGAGCCGGCCCTTGGGGGCTACACGTTGCTCTTCAAGTCTACATGATCATATTTATAAAGTGCCTGCTCATTATTAAACAATAACCCGGCCCTTGGAGGCTACACTAGTTGAAGTTTTTGAGCATCAGGCAATTACAAGTCCCAGGTTGATGCAAGCATGACAACCCGGCACTTGGGGGCTACATAATATGGAGTATTCAGTTTTTACTAGAGACTGGGATGAACAATCTGGATTTCTTCAAGGTTGCAACATTTATATTGAAACAAGTCTTAAGCTATCGCTATGTTCTCCTCTTAAGACTTGGGGGCTATAGGTAATATGCCTATAAAGGAGGAACATCTTCAAATTCTCAGTTTCGGGCAAATCAGGAAGATTGATTGTGTGACCGGGCGTTGGCAACAATCATAACCTGATGTCCATAAACAATCATGAAACGGGATCATCAGTTTTTATAACCCGGCAATGGTGGTAATCATAAACCGGCATCCTCAAGACGGCTCAGTATTAGATGAGTATTTCAAACACCAATATTTTTTTGTTAAGCATTGGAAGCCGATTCAAGTGGATTATCTCTTACAATATTTCTCTATGAGCCACCAACGTCAGCAAATGGATTATGAAGCTGGTCTATTGACTCGGATTTTTCAGAAGAAGTGCCTAGATTGTTTGCATTGGTAATGTTTGAACGTATCCACTAAGGAGATTTGCTATGAGATCATGGATACATATCAAGGAGGAAATGACAAGGATTTGAGGATGATCAGGTGCCGGTTCGGGAGAATTGTTAACCCGGAGCACAACCTGTCAAATTTGTTCTTGTGTTTATTTTGCAACATAAGTTTACCATGGATAAATCCAAGCTAAACTAGGGGCTAATGTCGAGGATATACCCCGCGGTATGACCCGGCCGAAGATATAACCCGGCCGGACTTGGTGGTTTACTTAAGACAGTTTACACTTTGCGATTCAGTAGCGTCCCGCCCTGACCAGACGGTTTTTATGATTCACTGGTAACCCGGCGGGCGGCATGGATAACAAGGCCCAAGGCCCAGAAGGCCGGTTCATGTTATGGTGGGCTGGTTTATGAGGAAAGCACAAGGAATGTTCTCCTACAAAGGAAGCAAGACTAGGACTCCACTTGTAAAAGAGTAATCCTAATCCTACTAGGACTAGTCATGTAACCCGCCCCTTCAACATATATAAGGAGGGGCAGGGCACCCCAAGGGGGAAAAGGTTCTCACAAGTTAGAGGCAAGAAGAAACAATCTCTAGGGCTAGACACAAAGAGCCGGTTTAGCCAGCGACTCTCTCGTGATCATAATGAGACCTAGCCACAAACAACATGCAGTGTTGTTACCGGATGATGTTTCCCGGGGCCCGAAGCTGTCTAAATCCTTGTCTTGTGTTGTGTCTCTCGATTCCGCTAAACTCCTCTCAAGCTACCACATAGATGTGTTGGCCTCGCGACTAAGTCCTCACCCTAGGACATCTGCCGTGACAATTCAACGACAACACTGGTTGAACAGCCTCCCGGAGAACTCCATTGGAAGTTGGGAATACTTAGAGGACACTTTTCGGGCCAACTTTCAGGGCACTTATGTCCGGCCACCGGACGCTGATGACCTGAGTCACATAGTCCAGCAACCCAGAGAGTCAGCCCGCAAACTTTGGAATTGGTTCATAACTAAAAAGAACCAAATCGTCGACTGTCCAGACGCCGAATCCTTAGCGGCATTTAAAGACAGCGTCCATGACGAATGACTTGCCCGACACCTCGGTCAGGAAAAGCTAAAGACCGTGGCACCTCTTGCTACACTTATGACCCGGTTTTGTGTGGGCGAAGATAGCTGGTTGGCTCATAGAAGCAACAATACCGGCGACCCAGGCACTTCTGAGGCCAGGGATGGCAATGTCAGGCCACGACTCAACAAAAACAAGTGTCAGAACAATAACGGAGAAACAGAGGATACGATAGTAAACTCCAGATTCAGTGTTTCCAAACCCGGTCAGCAGAAGAATCCGTTTAAAGGTAATAGGGACGGTCCATCCAACTTGGACAAAATACTAGAGAGACCTTACCAGATTCATGGCACCCTAACAAGCCTGCCAACCACAGCAACAGTAATTGCTGGGTTTTCAAATATGCCGGTAAATTAAATGTCGAGCATAAGGGGAAAGGACGTCAAGGCGAGGACGATGATGATCCTCGCCCGCTGAACACTGGGGGACAGAAACAATCC
>LR738709.1:310064352-310095243 GCA_902687465.1 Secale cereale | reverse complement strand
CCCCCCCCCCCGACGTGAAAACGGTGAACATGATCTATGTCACCCACATCCCCAAGAGGGAGCACAAACGTGCATTAAGGGACGTCTACACCGTAGAACCTGTCTCCCCAAAATTCAACCCATGGTCGGCTTGTCCAATCACCTTCGATCACAGGGACCACCCAACCAGTATCCCTCACGGAGGCTCGGCGGCCCTGCTACTCGATCCTATCATCAACGGATACCATCTCACTAGAGTCCTTATGGATGGTGGCATCGGCCTCAACTTGATCTATAAAGATACTGTCGGTAAGATGGGTATCGACCGGACAAGAATCAAGCCTAGCAACACTACCTTTAAAGGAGTGATGCCTGGTGTGGAGGCCCGTTGCACGGGCTCATTAACACTGGAAGTAGTATTCGGCTCTCCAGACAATTTTTGAAGCGAAGAATTGATCTTCGACATCGTCCCTTTTCAAAGTGGTTATCATGCACTGTTCGGACGAAGCCCTTTCGCCCGCTTTAATGCAGTCCCACACAATGCTTATCTAAAGCTGAAAATTCCTGGACCTCATGGTGTCATCACAATAAATGGAAATACGGAGTGCTCCCACCGTACTGAGTAGCATACCGCGGCCCTAGCAGCTGAAGTGTAGGGCGGCCCCATCAAGACAAACAACTCATCGATCATCAAGACCCGTGACACTACTAAACTAGTCCGACATGCGTTACAATGCGGTAGCTTGGTGGAAACTGAACTTGACTAAAAGTTTAGCCTCCGCCGATTGCCCCATAAGGTTGCGGCATACGTACCTCATGTTGTAATGCCCCGGATGCGACTATATCTCCTACGTGTCGAGGCACGAGTTAGAGACATAATCGCATTCTGGAATGATCGCAAGCATGGTATCTTTGCACAACTCATGTAATGAACATGGATGAAAGAGTTAAATAGTTGGCTTACAGTCGCCACGTCACACAATTAATTTAACATTCATACATTCATCCAAATAACACAGGGTCCGACTACAGACGAAAACAAACGAGAAAAGATACCACAACCACAAGTCCTGATTGCCCCTAGTAGGAAACACTACTGACCATCGGGATACGTCACATACATACGACCACGCTCTTCATCGAACTCCCAGTGAAGTTCTTGTCCATCTCCTGCGTCGTACTCAGTTGTACCTGCATCTGGTGTGTGTTATAATCTATGAGTCATAAGGACTCAGCAATCCCATTCCCGGGTATCAAAACTAACAAAGCCTTTTTCGGTGTGGAGAGGTAATAAAGTGGTTGCAGCAAGCACTAAGCAACTAGCTTACAAAGTCAGAGCGAGATGAAGATATGTGCAAACGGTCGCCAAAGATGATCAATAAGTGATCCTAGCTACTCACGTTCATGCATAAACCCACCGTGTGCACTTTCCGAAACCCCTTCAAAAAGAGACCATCACGGTTACTCACAGAGGTAGTGTATTCTTAAGGATATGGTGTCAAGTTATATACAACCGGATATTAACAAATTCCCATCTGCCACATAACCGCGGGCACGGCTTTCGAAAGTTCATAACCCTGCAGGGGTGTCCCAGCTTAGCCCATCACGAGCTCACGATCCGCGGAGTCGCAACTCCATGTTGGGAAGACCTGATTATTCTCGGAATCCCATGCTCAAGATATTTCGACAAAGGTAAAACTAAACCAGCAAGACCTCCCGACGTGCCGACCCCTGATAAGAGCCATGCATATCTCGTCTCAGGCCACGATGGGGTGAGCTAAGCTTACGGATCGCTGAAGTCCAAGTTGCCAATGGAGCGACGCAAGGTGCTCTAGGTTGGACCAACACTCATGAGGAGCACTGGCCCGGGGGTTGATTAAGAACTCGAGTTAATTACTCCCTATGCAAGTTTTTGGTTGTTAGGCAAATGTAGTACCAAGGTTGGGCCTTGCTGGAAAAGCTTTAAGCAATGCAAATTATCAAGGGGGGCCCATAAACCCCAACCGTGTTAGGAACGCAAAATCAAGGAACATAACACCGGTTTATGTGGTCCTAAGGTGGCATGAGTGGAACAAAACACCAAGCAGAAGGTCAAGCCTTCCACCCATTACCAATATATACGTGCATTAATTTAATTAAGATATATATTGTTGAAAGTGCAACTAATCCCCGGGTGGTTTTGGTAATTAATAACAACATATATATCATTGAACTAATATTATCTTGAGAATCATTTCAGAGAAGTTCGATGATATGGGTATGGAAATGTCTGAAGAAGTGGACCCCTCAAAATGCTAAGACTAGCATTGGCAAAAGCTCAAGACTCCATTTTTGGTTTAGTGATCAAAGATCACATTGAGTCCATAGGAAAAGCCAATACTATTAAAAGGGGATGAGGTTGTGTTAATGTTCTTGTTGCTCAAGTGCTTGGTGATCTAACTCCCTCAACTATCAGCACTATTCACTACTTATCACAAACCCTAACATCTCGGTCACACCGATTTCTCCAACTCAGTCCCACCGAGATGAACCTCTTCAGTTGTTTCTCCAAACCCTAGCTTCTCGGTCAAACCGATTCTGAGTTTCGGTCTCACCGAAAAAGGGCTGCCAACCTTCTGTGATCAGTTGACATCAATTCGGAATATCCGAGTTTATATTTTCGCTCTCACCGAAATGGCAAACCATAACCTTTGACTCACTTCGGTCTCACCGAGATGGTATTTTCGGTCCCACCGAAAATCCCAACGTTCACTATATTTGAACTTTCGGTCCAACCGAGTTTTCACTTCGGTCTGACCGAGATTGGTCAAATGTGTGTGTAACGGTTGGATTTTGTGTGGAGGCTATATATACCCCTCCACCCCCTCCTCATTCGTGAGGAGAGCCATCAGAAAGTACCACCACTTCTACCATACACTTTCTGAGAAGTGAACCACCTACCCTTGTGTTGAGATCAAGCCATTCCATTCCTACCATATGAAACTTGATCTCTAACCTTCCCAAGTTGCTTTCCACTCAAATCTTTCTTCCACCACAGCCATATCAGTGAGGAGAGTTGAGTGTTGGGGAGTTTATCACTTGAAGCACAAGAGCAAGGAGTTCATCATCATCAACACCGTCTATTACCTTTTGGGGGGTGGTGCCTCCTAGATTGGTTAGGTGTCGCTTGGGAGCCTCCGTCTTAATGATGTGGAGTTGAACCAAGAAGTTTGTAAGGGCAAGGAGATCGCCTACTTCGTGAAGATCTACCCCGAGTAAGGCTAGTCCTCCGTGGGCGTAGGCCGTGATGGAATAGACAAGGTTGCTTCTTCGTGGACCCTTCGTGGGTGGAGCCCTCCGTGGACTCGCGCAGCCGTTACCCTCCGTGGGTTGAAGTCTCCATCAACGTGGATGTACGATAGCACCACCTATCGGAACCACGACAAAAATCTCCGTGTCACCAAACTGCGTTTGATCTTCTCCACCTCTCTTTTACATGTGCAATTTACTTTCCGCTGCATATACTCTAGAATTGCATGTGTAGGGTGTTACTTGATTTGATCTTGTTTGTGAAACTGCCAAAAACTTTGCATGATCTAAAGGCAGATTTTTTATATTGTCAAGTAGTCTAATCACCCCCCTCTAGACCTACTTTCGGTCCTACAAGTGGTATCAGAGCTTTGGTCTCCATTGCCTTGGTTTCCATTGCATTGGACTCCATAAGCTTGGTTTCACAACCTAGGAGAGTATGGCGTCTAGTGAGGGTAATTATCGTAGAGGTCCTTACTTTGATGGTACAAATTTTGCTAGTTGGAAGCATAAAATGAAAATGCATATTCTTGGTCATAATCCGGCCGCATGGGGCATTATTTGTGTTGGCATGCAAGGTGATTTCTTTGAAGAAGGAAAAGTTCCGGATCGCGAAGCTACACCCGAAGAGTTGCGGATGTTGCAAAACAATGCTCAAGCTTGTGACATTCTCTTCAATGCTTTGTGTCCCGAAGAGTTCAACAAAATCAGCCGTCTTGAGAATGCTAAAGAGATTTGGGATACTTTGGTTGAAATGCACGAAGGTACTGAATCTGTGAAGGAATCAAAGCTAGATATTCTTCAAGGTCAACTTGACAAGTTCAAGATGAAGGATGGTGAAGGAGTCGCTGAAATGTACTCTAGGCTTGCTCTCATCACAAATGAGATTGCTGGCTTAGGAAGCGAAGAAATGACCGACCGATTCATCATTAAGAAGATTCTCAGAGCTTTGGATGGAAAGTATGACACCGTGTGCACCTTGATCCAAATGATGCCAAACTACAAGACTCTCAAGCCAACTGAAGTCATTGGAAGAATTGTTGCTCATGAGATGACACTTAAGGATAAGGAAGAGCTTCACAACAAGTCAAGTGGTGCTTACAAAGCTACAAGTGATGCTCCTACTACCTCAAGTGACAAGCTAATTTCCAATGAAGAAATAAGCCTAATGGTCAAGAACTTCAACAAGTTCTACAAGAATAGAGGCAAGGAAAGAAGCTCAAAGTCTAGATCATATGATGGAAAGAGATCTTCTAGTCGTGATCGAAACTGCTACAATTGTGGAAGACCCGGACACTTCTCAAATGAGTGTACGGCTCCCCACAAGAGAAGAGAAGAATCTCCAAGAAGAAGAGCAAGAGATGAGTCACCTCGGAGAGAGAGAAGGAGTAGAGATGATCGTTATGAACGAAGACCTTCTCGGAGAAGCAAAGATTCGGAGAGGAAAGACAAGTCATCAAGGAGCTACACAAGAAGAAGACATCAAGCTCATGTTGGTGAATGGGTCTCCGGCTCCGACTCTGACAGTCAATCCGATGGAAGCTATCACTCCGACTCCGACTATAGTCAAGATGAAGGTGTTGCCGGACTTGCACTAGTATCCTCCAACTCCAACTCCTACGACTTATTTGATTCACCAAATGAGGGAATTGGAAGATGCTTCATGGCTAAAGGCCCCAAGGTAACACACCCTGAATTCATTGATTTTGATAGTGATGAGGATGACTTACTTGGTGAAGATGAGCTCTTGCATGATAAATCTAGTGAGCTTAGTAATGATGAAAATGCTAGTAGTCTTTATAGTCGAGAAGAGTCGAATGACAATGCTATGAAGGAGATTGAGCGTCTAACTAAAGAACTAAACACTCTTAAGTTAGCTCATGAAACAACTCAAGAAGATCATAGAGAGCTCCTAAGATCTCATGAGAAGCTACGCTTCGAGAAGCTCACTCTAGAGCAAGAACATGAGTTTCTAAAAGCGATCAATGACGATCTTCGAAAGAAGAGTTCTTCATATCTTGCCAAACGACTTCTCTTGTCTAATTTCTTGCCACCTATTAAGACTAAGCATGACAAGCATAAGAAAAATTCTTCCTCTAGTAGTAACAATAACAATGTTAAATCAAATGTTGTTACTTCTAGTAGTTCTCTTGATTCCACTAACAATGTTTCAAGCCAAGTTACACTTGAGCAAGAAAATAGCTTATTGAAGGAAATCATAGAGAAAGGTGTCTACAAGAGTCTTGCCGGAAGCAAGAACTTTGAGGAGATTGTTCGCAAACAAGGAAGACACCGGAAGAATCAAGGGATTGGTTTTGAGCGAAATTTCAACGCCGAAGGTGTTGAGTGGGAAGAAGGTCAATACCCTACTCCACAGTTTGTCTCACAAAAGGAGAAGTATGATCCTACTTCTTCCAATGTGGAACAAGCTCAAGATGACCTTCCACCACAAGACCACAAGCTAAAGGCCAAGGACAAGCTTCAAGAGGAGATTGATGCATTCATTGAAGCACCTCAAGCCATGGTCAAGTGGGTTCCCAAGGACACATCAAGTTCTACTTCGTCAAGCTCAACTACAACACCAAGGATTCCCATCAAGATGATGTGGATCCCAAAGAAGAAGAACTAGTAGGTTCTTGAGGGTGACTCCGCCAACAAACTTCACTCATATTCATTTTGGCAAGAACTTGTGCAATCATCTTCCACATCATGCACTTGTTCATGGAGTCACAAACCCTCTTGTTGGTAAGTCAAGGGACAAGGTAATCATTGCTTTCTTGGACATTATCTTTTGTGTACTTCACTCTATGTCCATGGATATTCTTGTTTGTTCCTTGTGGGACTAACCCATGTAGGTATTGAAAGTGCCCTAATCCAAGGATAGCTCTCAACTCTTGATGATCTACATCAACATTGAGCATCCACATCTTCAACATCTACATGAAGTCTTCTACGACAACCCAAGGTTAGTTTGACCCTTTAAAAGGGGTTCTCACATCTAGGGGGAGCTTTGCTCTAAAAAATTGAGCTAAAGCATCTCCAAATGATGTGAACACATAAATGCTTTATGTAAAAGTGGTAACCCCACTTGTGCTTAAACGATGAGTATGACCTATGATCAAATGTTCTCATTTGGCTCCTAAGTCAATATACTCATATATAGATGACCTAGTCATCGACAAATTGTGTGCTAGTAGCTAGAGTGATTGGTTGTGCATGTTTGACACATATTTCAGTTGCTATCTTATTGTGTGAGCATGTTGAATGCATGATTTTATTCATTCAAGGACATCCATTTGTGGTTTTGATTGTTTTGGTTTCTTTTTCTGGCCAAATGGATGGACAAGAATGCCTAAGCACCCTCCCTAGCTATCTATGCTATATTGTCTCAAATTCTATTCATGCTTATATCACAACTTTGAACAAGTCTTTTTCGGACAGTCCGAGTGAGGAGCACTCGGAACTACCGATTCGTCTAAGGCTGACTTCCAAAACCTTCTAAGTCCATTTCGGTCTGACCGGCTTCTCAATCTCGGTCCAACCGAAACACTTAGATTGATCTAGGTTTCATCTCGGTGAAACCGAGTTCAAAATCTCGGTCTGACCGATATGCGTAACTGCACTGCAATTATGCATCTCGGTGACACCGAGTTTTTCAACTCGGTCCCACCGACAGCACGGGGTTATATATACTGAGGGCTGCGCGCGATCTATTCCTTTCAAATGTTCGCCCTCCAAGACCCCTGCTGCCGCCGCCCTGGTCTACGGATCGTCGCCTTCATCACCTGTGCGCCCTCGCCGCAGGTCTCCGCCGCCGTCAACGGTAATCTTCTCCGCCGTTGCCGCCGTAGAGGGACACCACCAAGTTAGGGTGTGTCCCGATCCCTTTCATGCTCCACTTCTGATTCTTGCATGATAGGACTGCCCTGATTCAATCCAAGTTTGATATGATCCCAATACATTGTTAAGATCTTCTAGTTTCGAGGAAAATTCTTAGGTTTAGGTTTCCACGGAATGCATCTCGGTGAAGCCGATTCCTGAAACTCGGACTGACCGATTTGGTCTCTGACCATTGCACTACACAGTTCGGTCTGACCGAGTTGGGAAAATCGGAATGTCCGAATTGAAGTTTCTGTGAAACCCTAAGTTTTCGGTAGGACCGAAACCCATTTCGGTCTGACCGAAAGTGGTGTGTAGGTTCTGTTGAACACTTCGGTTACACCGAAACTTGAAATCGGTTTGACCGAAATACATTCTGTGAAAACTCAAAACTAAGTTTTTAACTCATTTTTTCTTGCAAAAACTTCTGCAGTTGTGATAACTCTTCTACTCTGCCTACACCTTATCTGTTCACAGGTCTTTCAGCCATGTCAGATGTCAGTGACAGCCAGAACAGGTCTGAATCACCATTTGCTGAAATCCCAGAGGCAGAAACAAGTCCTGCAAGCAGTTCTAGTGATGATGGTGAGAGGAGCACCCCTAGTGGTCTGCCTCCTGCAGCTACGAGAACCAGGAAGAAGAGAACTTCTGATGATGAGGATTCCGACTTTGTTGCTGAGGAAGTTACCTCCAAGCCCAAGAGGAATGTGGTTGCCAAAGAGCACCAAGGGCAGCAGCCAAGGAAAGGTACAAGCAAGGTAAAACAGTCTGCAGTTGCCAAGAAGCTCAACTTGGAAGAGCCTGCTCCAAGCAAGGTGAAGAAGACTTCCAAGAGGAAGAGAGTTGTTTATGCTGAACCTCAAGTTGATGCTGCTGAAGAAGAAGAAGAAGAAGCACCCCAGCCTCCTCCTCAGAAAGCTAAGTTCATGGGTGATGCTATTCGGGCTCAAGCCTCCTCCAAGCCCAAGGAGCCTGCTCCAGCTAAGGCAGCTCCAGAGAAGCCCAAGAGGACAACCAGAAGCATTCCAGCTTCTGAGAAGAACAAAGGTGAGATGCCACCTTCTGAGTCAGATGAAGAGCATGTGTTGCTCAAGCTCCGTCCCAAGTTGCCACTCCACAATGATGCTCATCCTCAAGCTGAGGACATGAAGGCAAGGAAGGACAAAGGTCTCAGGCTATGGAGACAGTCTGATCCATATGCCGTAAGAAGAAGGACTGCTGTGGACCCCAGATTCCACACCAGAGAGCAGCAGGATTTCTATGAGACAGTGCTAATGGATAAGAAGCCCATTGTTGCTGACACCAGGTATGTTGACTGGAAGTACATTGATAGTAGAGAGCACCGGGACTTCTTTCCCCATGTGCATGAGAGCTTTACTGCATGTGGAGTTGCTGATTTTGTGGGTCAAGAACTGACAGCATGGAATGACGAGATGATCATGCAGTTCTATGCCACAGCCCATTTCTACCCTGATGGCAAGATCACCTGGATGACTGAAGGTCAAAGGTTTTCTTCAACTGTTGCAGAATGGGCAGAACTTCTGAACGCTCCTGTGCAGAGAGAGGACGACATTGATGTCTATGGGATTCCTAAGAAGAGTCATGATTCTATGAAGAATATGTACAAGGAGATCCCAGCTGCTGATTTGGAGGGATGGAAGCTCGGCTCAGTGTATTATCTCCAGGCTGGTCTGACCACCACTAACACTATTCTGAGGCATACTTTGATGCCTAAGTCAGGTGACCACCGGATGATACGAGGCTATTCTATCAACATGCTGCACATTCTCGATGAGAAGGCACCTTTTAAGGTGATGGACTTGATGGTAGAAACCATTAAGAGGACTGCAGCTGACCAGAAGAGGTCGTGTGGGTTTGCTCCGCAGATACAGATGCTCATCAACGCCAAGTTTGGCACGGGCAAATTCATGTTGGATAGGAAGCACTTGCCACTGCAGCCAGAGCATGAGGACAACGTAGTTGTGATGGATGAAGAGGATCCCACCTCAGTTGAAGGGCAAGCCAAGATCGAAGCTGCAAAGAAAGCCAAAGCTGACAAAGAGGCAGCAGCAGCAGCTAAGCCAAAGAGCTTTGGAGAACAGATTCTTGAAGCAACCCAGAGAATTGAACAACGCCTGGCCAGCATTGAGCAATCTCAGGAGAGCCTTGAGAGGATTGTCGAGGACAAGATCCACGCTCTAGACGTGAAGCTGACTGAGATTCAGGTGTCTGTCAACAAGCTTGAGGCAGACATGGAGGAGACTAGGCAGGAGAGAGCAGAGCTTATGCAGGATGATCTAGTCCAGGACTCTCATCGCCAGGCTGCTCAGGTTCCCAGAGGATCCAGATCTGCAGCTATCCCAGTGACAGACTCCAGGGCTACCACTTCAGCTCCAGCAGTTCCTACAGCTCCAGCATCCACTCCTCCACCGCAGACATCAGCAGAGGTCTTCGCAGATGCAGCTATCTCTACACCGACATCGACCCAGACGGGAGCAGCCAGCCGAGCCCGCAGTGACGTTTAGCTCTATACCTTTTCGAACTTTTTGGTAACTTGTTGCCAAAGGGGGAGAAATTGTTATAGATCATAGGGCTTCGAGAGAGAGAGTGCTCTTTCGTTTTTTCGTCTTTTGCCGGTTTCTCTGTGATACATTGGTTTCTTTTGGTTCCTGAAACTTTAAGTGTGCTTGCTACTACGTTTGATGCTACCTTAATGAGTGCTTAGCCATACTATGCTTTAATGTGTGCTTATTGCTTATCCTATGCTATTCCTTATTGTACTCCACCAAGATGTATGTGACATAGAAGAGTGACCCATAATCCTAATCGATTGTGCATTTGCATTCAAACGCAAATTTTAAATAATGCACAAATTTAGGGGGAGCTCTTGTTTATCACATACTTCTCAAAGCGACGATATTATTCATTGATTATATCTTTTGTCGAAGCTTTGATCTATATGTTGTCATCAATTACCAAAAAGGGGGAGATTGAAAGTGCAACTAATCCCCGGGTGGTTTTGGTAATTAATAACAACATATATATCATTGAACTAATATTATCTTGAGAATCATTTCAGAGAAATTCGATGATATGGGTATGGAAATGTCTGAAGAAGTGGACCCCTCAAAATGCTAAGACAAGCATTGGCAAAAGCTCAAGACTCCATTTTTGGTTTAGTGATCAAAGATCACATTGAGTCCATAGGAAAAGCCAATACTATTAAAAGGGGATGAGGTTGTGTTAATGTTCTTGTTGCTCAAGTGCTTGGTGATCTAACTCCCTCAACTATCAGCACTATTCACTACTTAACACACACCCATAAGTAATCTCGGTCAAACCAACTCAGTCCCACCGAGATGAACCACTTCAGTTGTTTCTCCAAACCCTAGCTTCTCGGTCAAACCGATTCTGAGTTTCGGTCTCACCGAAAAAGGGCTGCCAACCTTCTGTGATCAGTTGACATCAATTCGGAATATCCGAGTTTATATTTTCGGTCTCACCGAAATGGCAAACCCTAACCTTTGACTCACTTCGGTCTCACCGAGATGGTATTTTCGGTCCCACCGAAAATCCCAACGTTCACTATATTTGAACTTTCGGTCTGACCGAGTTTTAACTTCGGTCTGACCGAGATTGGTCAAATGTGTGTGTAACGGTTGGATTTTGTGTGGAGGCTATATATACCCCTCCACCCCCTCTTCATTCGTGAGGAGAGCCATCAGAAAGTACCACCATTCCTACCATACACTTTCTGAGAAGTGAACCACCTACCCTTGTGTTGAGATCAAGCCATTCCATTCCTACCATATGAAACTTGATCTCTAGCCTTCCCAAGTTGCTTTCCACTCAAACCTTTCTTCCACCACAGCCATATCAGTGAGGAGAGTTGAGTGTTGGGGAGTTTATCATCTGAAGCACAAGAGCAAGGAGTTCATCATCATCAACACCATCTATTACCTTTTGGGGGGTGGTGCCTCCTAGATTGGTTAGGTGTCGCTTGGGAGCCTCCGTCTTGATGATGTGGAGTTGAACCAAGAAGTTTGTAAGGGCAAGGAGATCGCCTACTTCGTGAAGATCTACCCCGAGTAAGGCTAGTCCTCCGTGGGCGTAGGCCGTGATGGAATAGACAAGGTTGCTTCTTCGTGGACCCTTCGTGGGTGGAGCCCTCCGTGGACTCGCGCAGCCGTTACCCTCCGTGGGTTGAAGTCTCCATCAACGTGGATGTACGATAGCACCACCTATCGGAACCACGACAAAAATCTCCGTGTCACCAAACTGCGTTTGATCTTCTCCACCTCTCTTTTACATGTGCAATTTACTTTCCGCTGCATAAACTCTAGAATTGCATGTGTAGGGTGTTACTTGAACTGATCTTGTTTGTGAAACTGCCAAAAACTTTGCATGATATAAAGGCAGATTTTTTATATTGTCAAGTAGTCTAATCACCCCCCCTCTAGACCTACTTTCGATCCTACAGTATCTCATGGAATCTTTTAGCTTAAGGGGAGAAGACTTAGAGGAATCTTCACAATTGATATCCTATGAAAAGCAAAATCTCTCAGAGTTCATTGAAAATCTTTTAGCTTCGGAGACATGTTTGCTGATTCAAGCCTGTGCTCAAATATGAGACACTCTTTATACATGTCCTCCCTGGCTTGGTACTCTTGATGTTCTTGCAGTTGGTTGAAGGAATACTCTTGTGTTATCTAACCTTGTTTTCTCAAGTTTATCCCTTCAGGTACAATGTCAAGGAACCTCAAGGTAAGTATATGCATCTTGCAGAATGTGCATGATGGTGACTTGCTTGTAAATACTTGTTTGCAAGAAATCACCATGCACATATGCATTATCACTCAATTCCTTTTCTTCTGCTCTGATGCATATAGCCAAGCTGCATGTAGCACATCTTGCTTATCTCTCTTGTGTGCTTGTGGTAGTCCAAAACCATAATATATGAAAATCTTGCACACTTGTAGGGGGAGCCTGTGTACTACATGCTTGTCAAAGCTTTTATGATAATTCTGTCTTTCTTTCAATAAGCTTTGATGTTTTGTTTAAGTATAATTTTAGTGTGTTGCCATCAATTACCAAAAAGGGGGAGATTGAAAGCACATTTGCTCTCCGGGTGGTTTTGGTAATTAATGACAACATACTTTGTGGTTGGACTAATACTTTTATCAAGTATGTTTCAGGAAACCCAATCACATTGGTATGGCAAGATGATTGAAGAAGTGGACCCCTCAAATGCTAAGACAAGCATTGGCAAAAGCTCAAGACTCCATTTTTGGTTTAGTGATCAAAGATCACATTGAGTCCATAGGAAAAGCCAATACTATTAAAAGGGGATGAGGTTGTGTTAATGTTCTTGTTGCTCAAGTGCTTGGTGATCTAACTCCCTCAACTATCAGCACTATTCACTACTTAACACACACCCATAAGTAATCTCGGTCAAACCAACTCAGTCCCACCGAGATGAAGTTATTTCCACAAACCCTAACATCTCGGTCACACCGATTTCTCCAACTCAGTCCCACCGAGATGAACCACTTCAGTGTTTCTCCAAACCCTAGCTTCTCGGTCAAACCGATTCTGAGTTTCGGTCCCACCGAAAAAGGGCTGCCAACCTTCTGTGGTCAGTTGACACAAATTCGGAATATCCGAGTTTATATTTTCGGTCTCACCGAGATGGCAAACCCTAACCTTTGACTCACTTCGGTCTCACCGAGATGGTATTTTCGGTCCCACCGAAAATCCCAACGTTCACTATATTTGAACTTTCGGTCTAACCGAGTTTTCACTTCGGTCTGACCGAGATTGGTCAAATGTGTGTGTAACGGTTGGATTTTGTGTGGAGGCTATATATACCCCTCCACCCCCTCCTCATTCGTGAGGAGAGCCATCAGAAAGTACCACCACTTCTACCATACACTTTCTGAGAAGTGAACCACCTACCCTTGTGTTGAGATCAAGCCATTCCATTCCTACCATATGAAACTTGATCTCTAACCTTCCCAAGTTGCTTTCCACTCAAATCTTTCTTCCACCACAGCCATATCAGTGAGGAGAGTTGAGTGTTGGGGAGTTTATCACTTGAAGCACAAGAGCAAGGAGTTCATCATCATCAACACCGTCTATTACCTTTTGGGGGGTGGTGCCTCCTAGATTGGTTAGGTGTCGGTTGGGAGCCTCCGTCTTGATGATGTGGAGTTGAACCAAGAAGTTTGTAAGGGCAAGGAGATCGCCTACTTCGTGAAGATCTACCCCGAGTAAGGCTAGTCCTCCGTGGGCGTAGGCCGTGATGGAATAGACAAGGTTGCTTCTTCGTGGACCCTTCGTGGGTGGAGCCCTCCGTGGACTCGCGCAGCCGTTACCCTCCGTGGGTTGAAGTCTCCATCAACGTGGATGTACGATAGCACCACCTATCGGAACCACGACAAAAATCTCCGTGTCACCAAACTGCGTTTGATCTTCTCCACCTCTCTTTTACATGTGCAATTTACTTTCCGCTGCATATACTCTAGAATTGCATGTGTAGGGTGTTACTTGATTTGATCTTGTTTGTGAAACTGCCAAAAACTTTGCATGATCTAAAGGCAGATTTTTTATATTGTCAAGTAGTCTAATCACCCCCCCTCTAGACCTACTTTCGGTCCTACAATTGTGTTATCCCAATTAAACAAGCCCAAACATGAAGCAATCTTCCAACTTCACCTGCAACTAACAACGCTATAAGAGGGGCTGAGCAAAAGCGTACTTAGCCAATCAACGGTTTGCTAGGAAGGCGTTTAGAGTGTTTCATAGCAACATAGGAGGCTGACAAGATAAGAATGGGCATCGAGGCATAACTATAGAGCGGGACAACTAGCAAAGGAAAGATAGAGGTGATATCGGGGAACGGTCATCTTGCCTGGGATCCCGCAAGGAAGAAGGACGAGTCCATGAAGAAGGCAAGCGGACGTAGTCGAACGAATCCTCACAACTCCGGAACAAAACCGAAACTAAGAAGCAACACCGGAAAGAAGCAGACAATATCGTAAACTCACACACATAAACATGGCATATGATGCGCAATCAAGTATGATGCATGCCCGGTTTAAATATGCATGGCATGGCAAAGTGCACAAACAACACTACAATTTAAGTGGAGCTCAGTATGCATCAGGTTGCATACTGATGAAACGCCACATTCGATTATTTAGTTTGATCTCGATTATGAACTCAACAAGTTTAATTGTTTTTAGCATGGCAAGAGGTGCAACACAATTAAACTACACTATCTAAGCAATTTAAATTGAGCCAGAAACAACAAACAACAATTCCAGAAAATCCCCATGTCATATTTAGCAATTATTAAAGCAAATAACAATTTAAACATTTTAATGTTGTTATCATGATGCGGATGAGAAATGCAAGTTTTATGCAATTTTTAGATAAAAGTTGACATGAAGATGATATGGAGTAACTCGTCACCGTGGTGGAAGGAAAGGGGCCACGGCAGCGATAACCGAAAATGATGCCACGACAACATATCGGTTCCGGTAACTTGTAGAGAGACCGGTGCAAAAGAAGGACGGAGAGCGTGTCATGCAAAGATGGTGGGTGCTCCCGGTTACCCGTTCCCACGTGACAACGGCATGGCAACAAGGAGGAACATGCAAGGACAACTCGGACACGGTGCAACAAGTGGAACATCTCATACATCTCACACTCGTTCACGGGCGGTCGTCTCGGGGTTATACCTTCGAAGCGTGTGGTTCGGGGTGGTTCGATTCTCGAGGGAAGTAGCCGTTCACGTTTCGTAGATGTTCGGGGTCACGACGAGGAACTTGACGTCCACGGAGTCGACGGTAGTGGAACTTGGCGTATTGCAACCCGGTTCTTCGGCTACGGTAGTTGTACACGGGGCGTCGGGTTCGTCGTTGACGTAGGGGTACACGTTTTTGTAGATGTCCATGTCGTCGTGTCGTGGTACTTGGGGTCTTCGGACTTGCCGGTCTTGGTTCTTCCGACTGTAGTGGTACACGGTCGTCGTGGAGGAACTTGATGAATCTAAAGGTGTACTTGACTTTTCGGTGCGGTAGTCGTCCGGGTGGTCATGTGGTCTTGACTCCAGCAGGACGATGGGCTAGGCCTTGCTGCTAGCGCTATGGCCAGGTGGCTGTATGACATGGTCGATGCGAGCGGGAAGCTGGGCGAGGTCGATCCTCCTAGATCGGCGTGGCAAGGAGGAAGACGAGGAGAAGCGTGAGGAGGGACTTGGCGTGGTTGAGGACGACTGGTTTCCAAGCACGGGAAACGAGGACTACCAGCGATGAGCTCCTTCGTCGGGGACCATAGGGGGGGGTTGCTGCTGCTCCTGGCTGGTCGAGTTGGACAGAGGCCCGGCGCACTGGCGGCGAGGTCACTATGGCTGCTCCAGTGACAAGGAGCACGGGGACGCTGAGCTATATGGTGTAGGAGATGGATCCGGCGAGGCTCGTCGAATCTGGAGCTAGAGGAGCTTGTGCTTGGTGATGGCGTGACGCGGGGTGATTGAGGAGGCGGGCGCGGCTGGCTAGGGCTTCGGGTTAGCCGGCGAGGAGGTTGGGGCGTGGCAGGGGCGAAGTGGCAGATGGCAGATCAAAAGGGCCGGAGGTCGTGGGGCGGAGCATGGGACGGAGGCGTGGGAGGCTGGCGAGGCCCTGCGCGGTGGCGGAAGAAGAAGAAGGACGAGGGGATCGGTAGGAGCAACGCTGACTGCGGGCGAGCGAGGGAGATCGAGGAGAGGGGGAAGAGCGAGGCGACGAGGACGAGTGGCTGGCGTCGCGATAAGAGGAGAGGGAGACGAGCGAGAGAAGTGGGTCGGGGATAGGGTTAGATAGGGGTTGCTGGGCTGTGGGCCTGCTGCGGGGATGGTTGGGCCCAACTGGGCCTAATCGGCCTGGTTCTCTCTCTCTGTGCTTCTATTTTCTTTAGCAGAAAACAATAGAGAGAACAAAAAGAAAAGAAAAAGGAAAAGAGGGTTAGGGGAAGAATTTGGGCATGAGGCTAATTTCTCTGGACTGGCAAAAATGAGTTTGATCCCAAAAAATTAGAAGTGGGCATAATTGGTAAAAATAAATTCAAATTCCTTTGAATTTATTTCAAATGGTTTGAACAAAGACTAGGATTTATAAGTGTCCAAAAATGTTCGGATTTTTGGAGGAAACTCGGCAAATGGGAAGAGAATTTTTGGCAAGGGTTTGAAGTCAAACTTGAAGTAGAGAAGTCATGGGAATTTTGCAAGTGTGTTTTGTCGATTCCAAGGAAATGGAATATTTTTATAATAGCTCCACAAATATTAAGAGGATATGTTATAAAGAGAAGTCACTCTTCCCTCGATTTAAATGGATCGAAGATCCACACAATTTATTTAGTTGAGATGCAAAAGATTAATGACATGATGGCATGATGACATGATGCAATGCAAAATAAAATGGAGCAAGCAAATAAAACACACGGCGAAACCCGGAATAGCTGGAAGTCTTCTGGAGCGTCAGTCTTGGGGCGTCACGCACGTACATAACTACGCACTTAAAATACATTGGGTAGCGCCTGAGGCACACTGCGGAAAAGGTCCATAGTATGGCTTGACCCTATTCCGACCTCAAATATTTTTATTCCACTATAGGTTCGTTAAAGAACCTACCTGATCTATGGTCGTGCAGGGACTCCTTTCTAGGTTCCTCTTTTTAGCAGATGACCATCAGACTCCTCCTCTCCAAGGATGTCTCACCAAGGAGAAATGGCACAGACGTGCAGCTGGGCATCATTGGGATTCTTAATACATTTCTTTTAGGCTTTGTATAAACCTTTCTCTTGTGTAAACTTTTGGCATGCAAAATGGCCTAGATGTTTTTGATATTATCTATAACAACACAACTCGACGTATTAATCCGGGTATAAAGGAAGCAGTTGATCACCACTTTGTTTGGCAATCATTTTATTTTATCAAATATTACGTCCATAGAACACTAACCCTTTATCTGTCGGGCTCCTTCTAGAACGTCGTCCAAGTACCTCTCTGTCTTCCGATGATCTTTCCCTTTGGGCGGGCCTACAGTTGATACTTTGATGGCCTTCATCTTCATCCATTGCATTTTGACACGGGCGAAGGCCATCCGGACACCCTCTATACAGGCCGAGCACTTTACAACATCAATCCGCGACCGCACATTGACAAGCCGCTTCACCAAACCGAAGTAGCTGCTAGGGATCGACTCGGTCGGCCAGAGTTGGACTATTAGGTCCTTCATGGCCAAACCTACCACCCTATGCAGCTCCACCAGCTGCTTCAGTTCGTTGTTCACACGCGTTGGGTGTTCTGCAACGAGAAATTGCAACCAGAACAGCTTCTCAGACGATTCCTCTCCTGGGCTCGAAAGAACTATGCGGCATCGGCGGCACTCTTCGGAAGATCCGTAAACACGCATGGAGAACTCCACACTCGTGTGATCAAAGCATAACTCTGACCTCCAAAGATACTATACAAAAGAAAGGCCTTACCAGCCGCTATGTGCCTCTCCGGTGGATCTCTTCGTGAGCGCTCCGGGACTCGCTCCGCGCCTCTTGGGCATCCTGGACAGCCTTGGCAAGTTTGGAGGACTGGGCCGAAGTGTTCTGCTCGAATGTTTCGCATTTGCTAATGGCATCCTTCAGCTCCTGCTCGACTTCGGCCACCCGAGCTTCATGTTGATGGCGGGCAGCTTGTTCGGCCTCTAGTTCAGCAGCTGCTTTGTCAGCGGCTGCCTTATTCGCCTCCGCCTCTTTCTTGGCCTAGGCGAGGGCACCTTTGAGGGTCTTGACCTGCTGCACCAACTGTGATCATAATCAAATCATCCTATGAGTTAACCTCTAAATATACATATCACCTATGATATGAAAATAATTTTTTAACATCGTGTGGATACCTTGCGTTTTGTCGAACAGCTTGTTGATGCGGTCGAGTTCCTCGTTGGCCACCCAAAGCTTTCGATTCAGCCTGGACACTTTCGCGGCCTGGGCGGTTGCCGCCAACATGGAGGCATGATATAATAATATCACAATATGTTATATTCCCATATACTATGTGGATCCTCTGTCCGGCTTCTTCCAAACCGGACAGAGCCTCAGGGGCTACTGTGTGTACACAAGTTTATTCTTCTACATGAATACTGTAAAGTTTTTAGAACATTATGCCGCACACCTCGAAGCCTGTCAGTAGGCTACTGACGGCTTCATCCAGTCCATTTTTAGCAGACTGAACCTTCTCAATAACCACACCCATGAGGGTGCGGTGCTCCACCACGATGGAGTCACTTTGCACTACTTCCTCCAGAGCATTGGGCCCATCCGGATTAGTGGAGACTGCCGATGGAGTTGGTGATCCTCCCCCTCTTTCTTAGGGGTCTACTTATCCAATCCCGGAGCCATGCTTGCCTCCAGAATGGTGTTCGGCTGGAGACCGGATTGGTTGGGCTCCCCACCGTCCGTTGTCATGGGAATTTCCTCCCCTTGGTTTTCGGCGACCGAGGTATTATCCTCGGGCGCTCTCTTGTCGTCCCCGCTCGCCCCCTCTCGGCCAGGGGATGTCCTCTGGGATGACACTTCGGTGTCCTCCATGGCAGTAGGCGAGAGGGCTCGTGGCGGCGTGTCATGCTACTTCTCGAGCTTGCGTTCTATTCCCTCGAAGAGGAAAGGGTGATGCAGCACATTAGTGTAAGTATTTCCCTCAGTTTTTAAGAACCAAGGTATCAATGTAGTAGGAGACCATGCGCGAGTCCCTCACACCTGCACAAACAAATAAGAACTTCACAGCCAACACGATAAGGGGTTGTCAATCCCTTTACGGTCACTTACGAAAGTGATATCTGATAGATAGGATAGTTTGATATTTTTGGTATTTTTGGATATAATAACAGAAAGTAAAAATAGTAAAGGAAAGTAGATTGTAGATTGATATGTTGAGAATAGACCCGGGGGCCATAGGTTTCACTAGTGGCTTCTCTCATGATAGCAGAATTTTACGATGGGTGAACGAATTACTGTCAAGCAATCTTTACCTAATAATAAAGCACCCAGTGCTTCTGCCCGCACACCCGTCAGGGCGTTTTTACAGAGAATCCCTCGACTTTTATGGAAATAAAACCCGTAGTCCAATAAATAAGTGAAAAAAGAACGTTTTAGTATGTCTGCCGCACCCGTGGAAAACCCGAGTCGAGCGACCGCGTCTCCCACCTGCGTTTGGATTCGCCGCCTCACCGCCGCCGGCCTGCATCCCCCGCCGAGCCGTGCCGCCGTCCTCCACGCACCCCGGCCTACCTCCTCTCCGCAGCGCCATCCTCCCCGCGCCGTCCGAGTCCTTCGCGCGTGGTTCGCCGGTGCTGAGGCCCAGGCCGCCGCGCTCCGGGCCCGCGCCGGCTAGCTTGAGCGCGCGCCACCCACAGCGACGAGCTGCTCAACACTCTCCTCGCCGCTGCGGGCAAAGGCCAGCAGGAGGAGGAGGACGCGCAGGAGGCGCGACAGCGTCACAATCAGCGCGTCGGATTTGGCCCCTCGGCTTACGGCGGCACGGACGTGGAGGCTCTGACCGCGGCCGCCGCGCTCTATGCCCCACCCCTTCTCGCCCAGCCCTGCCTCTCCGGATCTCCAGCCATGTACGCTGTCGGGGACCCTGGGGGTCCAAGCTCGTCGTTGAGGGGGAACGCAGACGACAACATAGCCCGTCAGTAACATGGCAGTAGGCCTCTTCTCCCCCTCTCAGTTTACAACAGTGTGCAACACTCTCTCAGGCTCTTGTCTCTCATCAGCACACCGATTCAGAGGCAGATCCTGACTTGCAGCTCGTGGACACAGAGGAGGAAGCCTACGATCAATCTCAAAAGTTGTTATCATTGTTCTCAGCCAGCGATGCATAGGGGAATTGTTCGCTCATCCGTGTGTTAAATCTGGGCCTCTTCATCCAGTTCAACGAGGACGAGATCAAGCTGCGTCTGCGGTCCTCTGTCCACCACCACAATTTAGGAGTGCATCGACTTTTATCTGCCCAGGTTGGATCCTTCACTCCTCATTCTCATCCTTATTTCTTGATGTTGGGCAAGACACTCTAGATGAGTTGCTAACTTCAAAAGGCTTCAATTCTAACTAGAAGAAATTTTCCTCAGGAATATTTTATCAGTTTTGTGGTCTATCAACTGGTTCTACCATGAAATCTTCCCCTAGCATTTCAACATTATTGTGTTCTGTAGCCATATACATCTGAATCATTTGATAATAAGACTTTCCTCCTATGCCATTCATCCAGTGTAGCGCTCCAGTGAGACATAATTAATGGTGTACTTATCCCCTTCACATGTTCCTTTATTCACATTTTTACATTGAATTCTAAGCTAAGTGCTTAGTCTTTTGTTACTTGCAGGCAGGAACATGGGCATGCATGTCTGGGAGTTAGCAAGAAGGCGTTGACCCTCATATATATTGTTGCTCTCTGCCAGAAACCAAATAAATAGCATTTCTATGTTGCTGCTCACTAATCGATGCTAAATATATTGCTTGTTCTCGAGTATTGTTTTCACTTTTTGATTCATATGGAATTTGAAGATATGTATGACTCTGGTTTGTTTCTTTCACTACTATAAAATTCTGTTCACCATTAGCTTACGGGCAATGCTCCAGATCCACGCGAACATGCATGAGTAAATGCTCTTTATGGTTCCATGTTCTTATATGTAATAAGACTTGATGTGTTTCATCTTCCAACAATTCAGACATGGGTTTCCGCAACTTGATACATGATGTTGACAAGAGTTAGAGGGTTTGGTTTGATATTATTATTTGTCGTATGACTATTTGTTCTCATTTGGCACACCTTATTTATCTTTTATTCAGTTACTACATAACATGTCTATATTACTTGAAACATAATTATACTGCATACATTTAGTGGATACTAATGTTGGAGTATAAACAAAATTCGAACTTCAAATTACATATTGGATTTAGAATGTTTCCTTACAAACCAAGAGTTATTTTTTTATGGAACTGCCAGATTGGCTTTTCATTCATGAAGAAGGGGTGTAGTACAAGGTGCTTCTCAAAAATACAGGGTAGTACATACGAACTGTATGCGAGAAACATACAGTGGAACATAACTGAAGTATCTCTAATCTGGCTCCCTTGGTCTTTGATCTAGCTCGTTAAAACCCAAGATATCTTTTGCGATTCACGGTAGTTGTTTACTAGAGGTATCAACTATCCTTCAGAAATTACAAGTGTTAGCAAAACAAAGTGGAACTGAACTGAAGCTATTTCCATTAGTATTGTCTATGTCTCCTTGACCTTTCATGGGAATGTGATGTAACAATCCTTCAACCTGCACATACTGTATATGATATGTAGAGAAGATTTCAATATTACTTATTACTTCCTTAGTACCATGCTATTCTTCTCTGCATAAATCATTTATAAAGCTGTAGGAGGAGCTCAGCTTACATATCTGAATATCCAACTAATTGCCTTACCACTAATTAGTTGCCACACTGCAACTACTGACAGTGGATACTGACATCTTATTCTCTTGGCAGAGTTCAAAACAACATGAATCAAGCTAATGAAATTCAGTTGCTTTTCCGACCATGCAGTTTTTAAAACTGCTGTGAAGGTCCTCTCATATGTAATTAAGCACACACGCGAATGTCCTTGTATGCGCTATAGAATCCTATAGCGGACAATATTCAACTTTTCTGATGTTGTAAGGATGTCAAGCGTTATTTTGTCATTGGTGTTTCAGTTTGTCAGTTACAGGTATATCATTCCAATATTCATACTATGGAAGTTGTTGTCAGGGAGTGCGAGAGGGGCAGCACAGTGGCCAGTGAGGGGAGCACCATCACGGGAGCTGTGTTCATAGAAGGCAACGTCGAGGAGATGTCGACGACTTCCGTGGATCAGCAGTGGTCGTGAGAGTTTGTCGAGGAAGACTAACTCGATCGTGGGGTGGCTATAGCTGCAGAGGGCGACGCTAGCAGCAGAGACATCCATCCATTTGTGCCACCATCGATAACAACAGTGTAACAAGCAAGGCTCTGCACATGTGAGTAGAACTCTTCCTCGAAATCCAATCCAACTATTGGCTTAATATGTTCTAAACTTTGTTGCCTGACTGCCTCATCTGTGTGTCCATATCTCTGTTGGGAATTTGTAGGTTGCTGAAGCAGTAGAGAGGCTTATGTCCTGTAGGCAACTGGTGGCTACAAGGATCTGTATGTAAACATGGTATGTGAAACTTGTGCTACACAGGAATGGAAATGCCAATTTACAAAATATAATATGCGTGTTTGGATGATGATTAGTTGGGGTAGCCGAATAAAAGTTGGAATCAGTATTTTTTTAGCAAATTGTTGGAATCAGTATAACTGAAGTGTAGCCCTCACATTCAACTCAACAAGATTTTTTTAAAGTTTTAATCATTGCCTTGCGCAGTCACGGTTCAACGTTAACTCACCTAAGGATTAACCACGTTTGAACGCACTGTGAATCAAATGACGTGGATCTTTAGCAATGTTTATCAGACTAGCCGCGTGTGATTTTTTTCTCCCGTTGCAACGCACGGGCCCTTTTGCTAGTTGATAGAAAAGGGAATAATTATGAGAATATCTAGGCATGATCATTATATATACGCATCACGTCCGTGAAAAGTAGACCGAAACGATTCTGCATCTACTACTATTACTCCACACATCGAGCGCTATCCAGCATGCATCTAGAGTATTAAGTTCACAAAAACAGAGTAATGCTTTAAGCAAGATGACATGATGTATAGGGATAAAATCAAGCAATATGATGTAAACCCCATCTTTTAATCCTCGATGGCAACAATACAATACGTGCCTCGCTACCCCTGCTGTCACTGGGAAAGGACACCGCAAGATTGAACCCAAAGCCAAGCACTTCTCCCATTGCAAGAACTATAGATCTAGTAGGCCAAACCAAACCGATAATTCGAAGAGACTTGCAAGGATATTATAATCATAGATAAAAGAATTTATAAAAGAACCAAATATTTCTCATAGATAATCTTGATCATAAACCCACAATTCATCGGATCCCGACAAACACACCGCAAAAAGATTACATCGAATAGATCTCCACGAAGACCGAGGAGAACTTGGTATTGAGATCCAAAAAGAGAGAAGAAGACATCTAGGTACTAACTATGGACCCGAAGGTTTGTGGTAAACTACTCACAACTCATGGTGAGGCGATGGTGTTGATGTAGAAGCACTCCGTGGAAGATCCTCCCTCCGGCGGAGCTCCGGAACAGGCCCCAAGATGGGATCTCACGGGAACAGAAGGTTGCGACGGTGGAATTAGGGTTTTCTCTGTTGCCTCGATGTTTTCAGGGTACATGGTTATATATAGGAGGAAGGAGGGAATCGGGGGAGCCAGAGGGGGCCCATGAGGGTGGGGGCGCGCCCTGTAGGAGGGGGCACGCCCTGGACCCTCGTGGCCACCGCCTTCGTTACCTCGCATGTACTCCAAGTCTACTGTGTTGATTTTGTTCCAAAAATAACTCTCGCGAAGGTTTCATTTCGTTTGGACTCCGTTTGATATTCCTTTTCTGCGAAACCCTGAAATGGGCAAAAAACAGCAATCTACACTGGGCCTTTGGGTTAGTAGGTTAGTCCCAAAAATAATATAAAAGTATATAATAAAGCCCATTAAACATCCAAAACATCATATATAATAGCATGGAACAATCAAAAATTATAGATACGTTGGAGACGTATCAAGCATCCCCAAGCTTAATTTCTACTCGTCCCCGAGTAGGTAAATGATAAAAACAGAAATTTTGATGTGGAATGCTAACCAACATAATTTTCAATGTAATTCTCTTTGTTGTGGCATGAATGTTCAGATCCGAAAGATTCAAGACAAAAGTCTATATTGACATAAGAAATAATAATACTTCAAGCATACTAACAAAGCAATCATGTTTTCTCAAAATAACATGGCCAAAGAAAGTCATCCCTACAAAATCATGTAGTCTGGCTATGCTCCCTCTTCATCACACAAAATATTCATATCATGCACAACCCCGGTTTCAGGCAAGCACTTGTTTTCATACTCATTTTTTTCAAACCTTTCAAGTTTCACGCAATACATGAGCGCGCGCCATGGATATAGCACTATAGGTGGAATAGAGTGGTGGTTGTGGAGAAGACAAAAAGGAGGAACATAGTCTCACATCGACTAGGCGTATCAATGGGCTATGGAGATGCCCATCAATAGATATCAATGTGAGTGAGTAGGGATTGCCATGCAACAGATGCACTAGAGCTATAAATGTATGAACGCTCAACAAAAGAAACTAAGTGGGTGTGCATCCAACTTGCTTGCTCACGAAGACCTAGGGCATTGGATGAAGCCCATTGTTGGAATATACAAGCCAAGTTATATAATGAAAATTCCCACTAGTATATGAAAGTGACTAAACAAGAGACTCTCTATCATGAAGAACATGGTGCTACTTTGAAGCACAAGTGTGGAAAAAGATAGTAGCATAATGCCTTTTCTTTTCTTTTTCTTTTCCCCTTTTTTGGCCTTTCTTTTTCTTGGCCTTTCCTTCTTTTTTTTCTTTTTTTCTTTGGGACAAGGCTCTAATAATGATGATCATCACACTTATATTGATTTACAACTCGATACTAGAACAAATTATGTCTCTATATGAATGCCTCCGGCGGTGTACCGGGATGTGCAATGACTCAAGACTGACATGTATGAAAAATTATGCATGGTGGCCTAGCCACAAATACGATGTCAACTACATGATCATGCATGGCAATATGACAATATTAAGCATGGCATATGAACGGAATGGCGGAAAGTTGCATGGCAATATATCTCGGAATGGCTATGGAAATGCCATGATAGGTAGATATGGTGGCTGTTTTGAGGAAGGTATATGGTGGGTGTATGGTACCGACGAAAGTTGCGCGGTACAAGAGAGGCTAGCAATGGTGGAAGGGTGAGAGTGTGTATAATCCATGGACTCAACATTAGTCATAAAGAACTCATATACTTATTGCAAAAATTTACGAGTCATCAAAACAAAGAAATCAACGCATGCTCCTAGGGGGGAGGTTGGTAGGAGTTAACCATCGCGCACCCCCGACCTCCACACAAAGGATGACACTCAACAAATACCTCATGCTCTAACTTCGTCACATAGCGGTTCGCCATACGTGCATGCTACGGGAATCACAAACTTTAACACAAGTATTTCTCAAATTCATAATTACTCCACTAGCATGACTCTAATATCACCATCCTCGTATCTCAAAACAATCATCAAGTATCAAACTTCTCATCATATTCAATGCACTTTGTATGAAAGTTTTTACTACATTCATCTTGGATGCCTATCATATTAGGACTAGTTTTATAACCAAAGCAAATTACCATGCTGTTCTAAAAGACTCTCAAAAGGATATAAGTGAAGCATGAGAGATCAAAAATTTCTACAAAATAAAATCACCACCGTGCTCTAAAAGATATAAGTGAAGCACTAGAGCAAAATTATTTAGCTCAAAAGATATAAGTGAAGCACATAGAGTGTTCTAACAAATTCTAGACCATATTTATCTCCCTCAAAAAGGTGTGTCCAGCAAGGATGATTGTGGCAAACTAACAAGCAAAGACTCAAATCATACATGACGCTCCAAGCAAAACACATATCATGTGGTGAATAAAATTATAGTCACGAGTATAGTTACCGATAGATGAAGACGAAAGAGGGGATGCCTTCCCGGGGCATCCCCAAGCTTAGGCTTTTGGTTGTCCTTGAATTTTACCTTGGGGTTCCTTGGGCATCCCTAAGCTTAGGCTCTTGCCACTCTTTGTTCCATAGTCCATCAAAGCCATACTCAAAACTTGAAAACTTCACAACACAAAACTTAGCCAAAAATCTCGTGAGCTCCGTTAGTATAAGAAAACAAACCACCACTCAAAGGTACTGTAATGAACTCATTCTTTGTTTATATTGGTGTTAAACCTACTGTATTCCAACTTCTCTATGATTCATACTTCCCAATACTACTCATAGATTCATCAAAATAAGCAAACAACACGCGAAAAACAGAATCTGTCAAAAACAGAACAGTCTATAGTAATATGTAACTTTCGAATACTTCTGTAACTCCACAAAAAATGAAATAAGTTGGTAAACGTGAGGAATTTTTCTATTAATCATCTTCAAGAAGAATCAACTAAATAGCACTCTCCAGTAAAATCTTGTGACTGTTCTCGTGAGCGCTAACGTTTCTGTTTTTTACAGCAAGATCATATAAACTTCACACAAGACTTCCCAAAGGTTCTACTTGGCACAAACACTAATTAAAACACAAAACGAAATCTAAAAAGAAGCTAGATACAATATTTATTCCTAAATAGAAGCAAAAAACAAAGAAAATAAAATTAGGTTGCCTCCCAACAAGCGCTATCGTTTAACGCCCCTAGCTAGGCACGATACTAGGATAGATCTAGGTATTACCATCTTTGATCTTACCCTTTTAACGGTGTCAAGCTCGAATCCAGGAGGTTCTTTATGTTTCCCTTCATATTCATAAATCTTTAGATCTAATGAATCCAACCGCTTATTACAAAGGGTAATCAACATATTCATGCGGTGGATATTTCCACTAACACTCTTAAGAGATTCAAGAGATTTTTGTAAAAATTTTGTTACTTCGCAAATTTTCTCAAAAACTTGTGTCTCTTCCTGGGTCTGATGTAACCCTTTTTGTTAGGTAGTGTTACCACTATTCCCTCTATAAGTTCATGCGCAATACTAGGATCAATTTCAATAAAATTCCCTTTGGCAACGCAATCCAAGAGTTGTCTATGGGACATATTTAGGCCAACATAAAAATTGCGAAGTATAATCCTAAAATTCACCTCTAAGGTACAGCTATGATAAGATTTCATCATCCTGAACCAAGCCTCTTTTAAGTTTTCTCCTTACTTTTGCTTGAAGTGAAGAACTTCAAACTCGAGAGACAAAGGAGCGGATAAGGGATTAGCCATGACGGCAAGGCAAGGCGAATGATAAACACACGGCAAAAGAAGGGCAAATAAAACGGCAAGGGTGAAGTGGGGGAGAGGAAAACAAGAGGCAAATAAATGTAATGCGAAGGATAAGGGTTTGTGATAGGTACTTGGTATATGACTTTTGCGTAAGCCTCCCCAGCAACGGCGCCATAAATTGTTCTTGCTACTTCTTGAGCTTGCGTTGTATTCCCTCGAAGAGGAAAGGGTGATGCAGCACAGTAGCGTAAGTATTTCCCTCAGATTTTTAGAACCAAGGTATCACTCCAGTAGGAGACCATGTGCGAGTCCCTCGCACCTGCACAAACAAATAAGAAATTCGCAGCCAACGCGATAAGGGGTTGTCAATCCCTTTACGATCACTTACGAAAGTGACATCTGATAGATAGGATAGTTTGATATTTTTTGTATTTTTGGATATAAGAACAGAAAGGAAAAATAGTAAAGTAAAGTAGATTGTAGATTGTATGTTGAGAATAGACACGGGGGCCATAGGTTTCACTAGACGCTTCTCTCATGATAGCAGAATTCTACGATGGGTGAACGAATTACTGTCGAGCAATTGATAGAAAAGCGAATAATTATGAGAATACTTAGGGATGATCATTATATATAGGCATCACGTATGTGACAAGTAGACCGAAATGATTCTACATCTACTAGTATTACTCCACACATCGACCGCTATCTATCATGCATCTATAGTCTTAAGTTCATAAGAACAGAGTAATGATTTAAGCAAGATGACATGATGTAGAGAGATAAACTCAAGCAATATGATATAAACCCCATCTTTTTATCCTCGATGGCAACAATACAATACGTGCCTTGCTGCCCCTGCTGTCACTAGGAAAGGACACCGCAAGATTGAACCCAAAGCCAAGCACTTCTCCCATTGCAAGAACTATAGATCTAGTAGGCCAAACCAAACCGATAATTCGAAGCGACTTGCAAGGATATTATAATCATACATAAAAGAATTCAGAAAAGAACCAAGTATTTCTCATAGATAATCTTGTTCATAAACCCACAATTCATCGGATCTCGACAAACACACCGCAAAAAGATTACATCAAATAGATCTCCTCGAAGACTGAGGAGAACTTGGCATTGGGATCCAAAAAGAGAGAACAAGCCATCTAGGTACTAACTATGGACCCGAAGGTCTGTGGTAAACTACTCACAATTCATGGTGAGGCGATGGTGTTGATGTAGAAGCACTCTGTGGAAGATCCCCCCTCCGGCGGAGCTCCGTAACAGGCCCCTAGATGGGATCTCACTGGGACAGAAGGTTGCGGCGGTGGAATTAGGGTTTTCTCTGTTGCCTCGATGTTTTCAGGGTACATGTGTATATATAGGAGGAAGGAGGGCATTGGGGGAGCCAGAGGGGGCCCACGAGGGTGGGGGCGTGCCCTGTAGGAGGGGGCGCACCCTGGACCCTCGTGGCCGCCTCCTTCGTTCCCTCGCGTGTACTCCAAGTCTTCTGTGTTGATTTTTTTTCAAAAATAACTCTCGCTAAGGTTTCATTCCATTTGGACTCCGTTTTGATATTCCTTTTCTGCGAAACCCTGAAATAGGCAAGAAACAACAATATGCACTTGGCCTTTGGGTTAGTAGGTTAGTCCCAAAAATAATATAAAAGTGTATAATAAAGCCCACTAAACATCCAAAACATCATATATAATAGCATGGAACAATAAAAAATTATAGATACGTTGGAGACGTATCATGTCACTCTCTGCCATTTCGGGCGGCAAAAAGTTCCCCTCCGATAATGGAGTACCGGGGAGCACACGGGGAGGGCTGAAAGGCAAATAATAAAATAATTTACATAATGGAAGCAAGTATACCGAAGATAACAATGTGTTTCTGAATACTTACGATCTAGCCCGGGACTTTACCCTGGGCGGTTTTTTGGGGACTACTTCAGACTCTGAGTCCGAACTGTCCGGGAGGGTTAGCTTCCCCCTCTTGGGTGCCTCCACCTCTGGGTCTTCGGAAGCCGCCCTATTCTTCCTCCTCCCCTTATGGGTGGAGTCGCTTTCCACCTCCTCCTCCTCTTCCTCCTCGTCTCCTTCGTGGGAGGAGAGGGCTTCGGTCTCTCTGGACACTACTTCCGAGTGACCCTTGGGGCAGGGGACGCCCTTGGCCTCCTTTCCCTTCTTCTTCTTGGTTTTCTTCTCCGGCGCCTGATAGGGCGCCGGGACCAGCATCTCTGTTAGCCGGGGTGTGGCCGGGTCCTCGGGCAGCGGTGCCATACAATTGATCTGCCCCGCCTTTGTCGTCCAGACCTGTAAGGAAAGCAGGCAATATAATTTCTATTATATCTGAAATATTGACCGGATAGGTCTTCAGAAAGATTATGCTTACCGCCGTGGCCGGGTTCTCGATGTCGAGTCCGATGTTCTTAGTCTTCTTTGGTCACTTTTTCTGAGCCTTGAAGAGCTGCTTCCATATATATTCATGTGTGGTGCCGAAGAAGCGGTTCAGGATCCATGGCTCCTCCGGATTGAACTCCCACATGAGGGAGGCCCGAAGCTCGCAGAGAAGAGTGCGGCGGAAGAGCATCACTTGAATCACATTTGTGAGACCGGTGTTCTCACCCAACATGTCGGAGATGCGCTTCTAGAGCATCTTCACCTCTGATTTGGACCCCCAATCAAGGCCCTTGGCGGTCCATGAGGTGAGTCTCACGGGGGTTCCGAATCCGAAGTCAGGTGTGGCCGCCCAGGTGGCGTCGCAGGGCTCGGTGATATAGAACCACTCCTGCTGCCATACCTTGACTATTTCTATGACTGCCCCTTTTGGCTAGATTGTGTTGGGGAGCTTGCTTACCATAGCTCTGCCACAATCCGCATGCTGCCCGTCGACCACCTTCGACTTTAGAGTGAAGACTTTGAGCCACGGGCCGAAGTGTGGGGGGATGCGGAGGAGATCAGAGTTGTAGGCGCTAGAGCTGGGAGATTAGGAGACAGAGACTAGAGGAAGGCGTGAAGAAAAAGGAGGGGTCTTTATCCTTTTATAGACGATGAAAATTCCAAGCGTCCCCCTCTAAAGCCATAAAACTCTCTTGTTCCCAACATGATCGTGCGTAAGGTGCTGTTGGATTACCCAAATCATATTGATGAGAATCCCGTAATCGGCGGGCATGATCTCTGTTTCGACAAGACATGCCAATGGAGGCTAGGCCTCAAAATGGGAAATGAGAAGCATGTAAACAGTTCGAAATGTTAAAAAGTCAATTGTGACGCTTCGCCAAAAAAGTTGTTAGTAAAGACAATGTTCCTATTTGGACGTCTTGCCTTCATGACCGAGGGTTGTATTAATTATGTAGAGCCATACACAATCCATTTATGCAAGAACACAACTTAAAGTATACAGGAGAAGGAACTCGGCTTGCAATGTCGAAGACAATTCGCGTGCCGAACACATCATCATCGAATACTGGTTTAGGGGCTGCTGAGGGAGTCCTGGACTAGGGGGTCCTTGGGTGTCCGGACTTTTCCATATGGGCCGGGCCGATGGGCCGTGGAGACAAAGCAAAAGACTATCCGTCGTGTCCGGGTAGGGCTTCTATGTGCATAAACAGCAAGTTCGGTGTCTGGGTGTAACATTTCCTTCCTCTGCAAACCGACTCTGTAC
>LR738709.1:310011352-310064228 GCA_902687465.1 Secale cereale | reverse complement strand
CCCCCCCCCCCCGTTGTGTATATAAACCGGAGGGTTTTCTCTGTTGGAAAGATCAGAAGAAGAATCATAGGCTAGACAACTAGGGTTTAGCCAGTACGATTTCGAGGTAGATCAACTCTTGTAACCCCTATACACATCGAATACAATCAAGTAGGACGTAGGGTTTTACCTCCTTTAAGAGGGCCAGAACCTGGGTAAACATCGTGTCCCTATTGTCCCTTGTTACCATTGATCCTTAGACACACAGCTTGGGACCCCCTTCCCGAGATCTACCGATTTTGACACCAACAACGACCACCATGGTCTTCTTCAATGAACTCTCCAGTGGATCCTCCTACGATGATGACTATTTCACCAACCTAGTATGCCTCTCTCCTGTCTCTCGGGTTATGATTTGGAATAAAGGATATTAAACTAGTGGCCGATTTGAGTCATTTCTCCCTCTTGTAGCTCTCTAGGACAATCACTTGCAACGAATGGAGCAGGGTGGCTGAAAACCTGCCTACTCGTTGTCACCATCAATCTCCATGCATGAAGTTAGTTGATTTTGAATTTGTGGACAACGGGAAGAAGTTTCTGGCATGTGTAGAGAAGATTAGCCCCACTTTCGTTGTTATAAATCATTTGTTAGATGTGATTGATACTAGGGATGAAAATGTAGTGGAAACTTTCTGCTTTTCCAAAGGAAAAATGGAAACGGATAGGAAACATGAAAACGAAAATGGATATTTGCAAAACGGAAGTGGAAATGGAATTTTTAATGCGGAAATGGAAACAAAAACGGAACCGTGTTTCCCGGTGGAACATGCGTGGAAACGAAACTTTCCATTTCCGTGAATATCGAATTTTCATTTTTACTATAGACTTATGGCTGCTCTGTAGTCCAACCGACAAACAACACACAATGACACAATGAGTAGAATGGATCATTTGATGACCAACTTCTAGTACCACACATGTACTCAGCTTGATCTTATAGCCATGTTAAGAATTCATAAAATGTTTCTTTTTGTGTTTTTTTCTATATGATTCAAGGGGTTTTTAAGTTCCGGTCAATGCCCACTTTTGTTTCCGTGTCCTCTTTGTATTCGCTCCGTGTCCATTTTCGGCAGTATATGTTCCGTATTCATTTCCGGAGTTTCCGTATTCGTTTCCACTTCTGCAAAAATATATGAAAACAAATATGGAAGCACTCAGTTCCGTCCATTTCCGTTCCGTTTCCATCCCTAATTAAGAGACTATCACTATGCTATGTTATTCTGGATGTGATTATGATAGTGTCACAGTTTCTACCTATTATCTAAATATGTTACCATCTCATCGCCGGTGCCCTAAAAAAATTATTTGGTACCGCTTCAACAGTTTGTGCAGCCAACTTTGCTTCACACATCCGAGCAACCAAGTAGTGAAGCACTAAAACTTCATGGCACGAAGGAACTAGTCTTCGGAGCAACTAGGTGCTCCAGAGTCCGTCTCCCTGAATTTTTATTCTAGCATCAGCTCGGCAGTGCAAGGCACCGGTGCCAAATGTAGCAATAGTTGTTTCGACACCGGTTTTGTCCTACATAGTGGACGGCCTTAGTGCTATTAGTTATATGTTACTAAATTTGTGCATGTACACACTTGTTAGTATTAATTTGATTCATCCTAACACTATCGCTATGTTGTTGCAATTATATTATATGTTCCTCATAAAATGTTCAATTTTTTATTTATAGTATATAAATAAGAACTTGTAGCATTGTTGCAATTAATTATAGCTTGTGATGTTCCTGAATTTGGTTGTTGTCTCACGATCAATTAATTCATTTGCACATTGACCGTTTTGAGAAGATATGTCATAATTAACGTGTTTCTTAAGTTTTTCAAAATATGTATGTGGTGATTTTCTATGTTGCTAGAAACCCATTTTTCCTACATTTGTTACTGTTTTAGTTTTAAATATTATAGGATGAACGAAACTATTCTTACCTGGAGTGGGTTGATCAAGAGTGGCCACAGTCTTTGAAGATGTGCCTAGCAAAACTCTGGAGCATGTATGAGGAAGAGAACAGGCTTAGAGAAAATATTGTCACCGCTAAAGATTATTTCAAGATATGGGAAAAAGAGGAAGATGGAGAATAATCTCAGATTTTTGAAATTAGACTTTGCTAAGATGGTGTTGGTGAAGGAGGAGGCACTTTCCCAGTTGGTCAGTGCAAAACATGTTCTTACTGGACTGAACGAAGAGGTGGAGAAGCAAGCCTGGCTGATCATGCATCAATGGATTAGGGAAATGAACATATTGTTCTAATATTGTGCTTATGAAGTTGAACTAGCTATATTCTATATTGTATTGTTTTCACGTAGCTATCGTACTGTGATGTTAAAATATATTTTTGTGCCTAATATAAAATTGGCAAAACAGTTGTTCGATATGAAATGTGAATTTGGTTAATGCTGGAATTATTAATAGTAAACTAATAAACCTGCTAAATGGCTCATGGAACTTTACAAATGGTTATAACAGAAAAAGTGTGTTTGATGGATATCCCAATGGCATACACTTTTCTTTAGCGAATCATGTGGGATATACTTGAATAATGTAAATGGTTAATGGAGGCAGAGCGTGTATGATCGTTACACCTATCACACATGAGACTATATAGAAAACTCTATGCGATGTATATATAAAAGAAAATGTTTGTCTAGGATTCACTTTGTTGGATGTACATACAAATAGAGACATTTGTATGTGATTCACCGTGTGGGATGTACATAAAAATGGAATCATTTGTCTGGGACTCACTATGTGGGATGTACATACGAAAGGAAACGTTTATCTAGGATTCACTGTGTGGGATGTACTTACGAACGAAAATGATTATGTTTGTATAATTGTATGCGATGGCTAGCTCTACCGCACACGAGCTCATTTTGACCAACATGTGTGACTGGAGGACCTATCCCCGATGGTTTCTGGGTCATGTGGGAGGGCTCCCTATCACAGACACATATAACACAATGGTTTAGAACTCCGTCGTGGGAAGGGGTTAAAGCCCATTTGTATAGAAGCTCATTGTACTAGGGGATCACCCACATCTGGTTGTGAGTTCATATAACCGTGATGAATACCCTTATGACAATGTTAAAGTCAATGGGGATATGAAATTAATGCTTAGATCTTTTGAGGCTTTAATGTGGGTCAATAGGTTTCTCGTAGAATATACATCGATCACTAAGCATGAATGCTTGTTGGAGAGAGTTTATGACTTTTGCATAGATAATAAATTTTATGTGAGTCCTTTGTACAAGGACTATGATACTTATATGGCCGCCATCTCCCAAGCCAATAGTTTATAGGAACATAACCTTATGCACGAACATGAAGAAAATATCATTGAGCCACAAGAAGAAGAATACTTAGAAAATGATGACCCCGAGGAACACGGAGATGAAGGATGGAATGATCAATGTCCGGAAACTCCCACCAATGGTAATTGTTTTGACATAATTAATGTGTTGCTTGATGAAAATGATGAAGGTTATGATTCTCCTCATCCTCTCGAATATAAACTTATTGTGAAGTTGCAGCCACTAATTATTCAGGCACCTCCACTTAGGTATGTGCAACAGTATTCTCCAAAGAGCGAGTATCAATTTACATACATGATGATGATACACCGTAAGCTAGTGCACCTCCGACCGAGCTCTGCTATGAGGTGCACCAAATCCCGATCAGAGGTAGGTATGAAGCTCGGGGTTGAAGTCCCTTTGGATCCGGGTGGATGACCTTATGGAGCACTGAAGCCAAGCTATATATGGTTATAAAGAAAGCACTTCCACAGAGGTAACCCAAAAGTCCGTGTGCGCCTTTCCTAGCCTTCTTTCTTGAGTCTAGTTGCATCCATGTTGCATTGGCATTTTTATTTTATTTTGAGTAGTTTCTATTTGAGTTGGTTTTGTGACATGTTCATTGGTACAATTTATAGCATGTTGATAGCCAGTATTTGATTGCATACCCCCTATAATCTTGCAAATATTCTATGTGCCTAACGTGAGTTGGAAGAACAATTTTTTGTTTGTAGTTCTACAGCTTCAAAAGAAAAGGCGGTGTAGCAAAGGACTGCCAAGGTCGTATGCGTGCTCGTATGAGCTTGTGGCCGCGAGCACCAGGAGGTCCAGAGAAAAAAGATGACCTATCATATGAGGAACCGCGCTCGTATGTGCAGTTATATCAACTGGCGGCCACTAAGGAGTACTTTAGAGATAAAAAGATGTTGTATCCTGCGAGCGCTTACACTCGTACATGCGGTCGTATGCCATGCCCACCCCAACAAAGGAATTTCCAGAGCAGAAGACGTGTACTATACAAGTGCCCGCACTCGTACGCTCGCTCGTACCCGAGGGTGGCGGTGGGCATTGGCTACCGGAATGCATGACGATGTTCGATACGACCACACCCGGTCGTACACACGCTCTTATGAGGCAAAAATATCTCCAATTTATTCATTTTTTTACTCTAAGGCGGACGAGGTGTTTTCTAACTGGTCATTTGCTTTCTACTTAGCATTAATAACCTTTTAAACTCCGTAACCAATAATTCTCTATATCAACTATACTAAATCGATTTTTTTGTGTTATTTTCACAGGGGCTTGGACATTATGTGGTGACGTATACAGTATGGTGCCAACCATATAAAAGATCCACACAAGTGTAACATCCCAAAATTTTCCAAATTGTGGAATGTTAATAATAAGATATTAAAAAGTGAATTGGCATGATTTTTAGGGGAAATTAAAACTTTTGATTCCTCGTTGAAAACTTTTCAAACTAAGTAATAAAGTTGGATA
Organism: Secale cereale; assembly: GCA_902687465.1. Lineage (NCBI taxonomy): Eukaryota > Viridiplantae > Streptophyta > Magnoliopsida > Poales > Poaceae > Secale > Secale cereale. The sequence goes on along the minus strand of LR738709.1, from coordinate 310,059,395 downwards.
ACATTTTATCCACTAAAGAAAACTATGGCTGGAAAGTTTATTCAAATGCCATTTCATTTATTTTTAAACTTTTTGAAATATTTTGAAACCACATTCAAATAGTTGAGTGAGGATAAAATGACTTTCTCAATTGTGGTATAAAAATTTCATAAAGGATTTTTATTTGAAATTTGGAGGTTCTCTTTAGAAGTTGGATCTTATTTGCTTTTAGATACTATTTGAATATATCCAATAAATCATTTAATAAAGGTATGAGAGGAGATAATATGACTTCTTCGGAACTGTAATTGGTAATAAGTAAGAGTGCTCAATTGTCATATTTGGGTATTTATAAAGCTCTTAAATAAAGTTTTAGGGAAATTATAAAGTCCCTATTGCATTAATAAACATTAAGTGCACACATATAATTTTATTAAATTCTGGAACCCATGTCCCTAGACTCCAAATAACGGATACGTAAAAACTGAAGATTTTTATTCCTGTTTCAATTAAACTTTTGCACACTAAAAAAACAAGTCAATTAGTCGTAAGACTAATTGGGCTAGGACGAACCAACTCTAACAGCCCAGCTCCTCACATACATGAGGTTTTCGCCTTGCTAGCGCTCAGCCAGGAAGGCGTGGCAATGTACAACACACATGCCAGATCCCCACCCCGCACCCAGCGCCTCCTGTTCACTCCCCCCCCCCACCATCTGACCTCCTGAATCGTCACCTGCGCCCTCCCTCGACCCTTTGCCTTCCTTAACGTGCCTTGGAGATTCCCGTAGTAGCCATTACAAGGTAGAGGCACACCCACCATTAAGCACCACCATCTACTCGAATTTTGACCTCCCCAAGCCCTATAATAAGCACCCCCGCAAGCCCCTCACACCCCTCGCCTGAAGCCCCTCATTTCGGGACCTGTCTCACTCCCCATCCTGCTTAATTTCTCATCGGAGTTCCTGGAAACCGGCAGCTTATCCACCGTGTTAGGAGACGAGATCGACCCCCCCGACATTGCTCCCCGGGTCCGCCTCACGCTGATCTCCACCGTCCTGTTTTCTCCTTCCGCCGGGAATGCTTGCATCGCCGGAACCGAGTGTGCCCACACCGACACCGCCGTCTTCTTCGTCTCCAGCCACATCTCCGGTGAGCCCAACCCTCTTTTTCTGAAAAAAATGAATGGGTATCCTCCTATAGCAGCGCGGCATGTGGCATATCATATCAAATCTCGTAATTGATTTCCAAAAAAATGCCCAATCTTTAGAAATTCGTATATCTTGATCTACTTATCCAAGTTTGACAAATAAGATATCCCTCGATTGTTGAGAATATCTAGTTTATTTTTAAAATATAAAATTTCATTTTTGCACAAATTCAAATTTAGTTTTGATTTAAATAAGAATTTTGGTAGTTTTGGTATATATTTTAATCTATAATTCACATGTCAAAGTTTATTTTATAACAATTGGTCATCGGAACAATACTTTCTGTTAGGACTCATAACTTAATTTTCAGTTCATGTTTTAGCCTCTACACCATAATATGACCTTCTTTACTCAGAATTTGAACTCTCCAAAATTGTATCCTTAGATGGATCTTCGCTGGTCATATGTTAGCATCACAAAAATTTGGAGTTACAAGATTAAGGATTCAATTCCTTTGTCTTGAAACTTATGTCATGCCAGTTCCATTTAACCTAAGTTAAATATTCTGATCATACCCTTTATAGAATTTGTCGTAAACACCCACAACCCTTCTTCTATATCAAACCCTGATCTCCACTTAGTATCAATTGGATCCAACCCTAGAATATGACTATGTCATCTTTTCTTCAAAAACCAAACTCGATCCTACATCAACCCTAACCATGTCCTAGGATTTATCGTTGTGGCAATCGAATAACTTGTGTCATTATTTTATTGTTCATTTGGATTTTGCTGTGTGTTGAAGTATTTTTCTTTTACCGTTAGATATATCATAACGAGGAGTGACAGCAACAAGTAGGAAACAACTACAAGACACAGGCAAGTTGTAGTTGATCATACTGTGTCCTATGTTGCTATAATATGCATGAACTCTTTTATTACTATGCATGTTTTTCAAAATAGTTATGCAAATAGATAGTGCTAGCTAAAGCCCTAGGCACTTGTAGCTATGCTTAGCGGTGCAAGTTATAAACATTAAACAAGTTATAAACATTTTATTTGCCCTGTTTTGGGGCAACGTTTTGTGAAAACTTTTGAAAAACAAAATTATATACTATTCTACTTATACTCTCTGGCCAAATTGGTATTGACGGGAGCGTTACAAGTGATTGCACCCATCGGGGTCTTGCAGTGAATGCGCCTGACTGGGGTCTTGCACACAGGTTTTTGCTAGGGACCATTGTCTAGGAGACCAAGATTTTCCTAGTACAATTTGATGTAGCTTCTAGTATAGCCACATGGTACTATGGGCTCTAGCTTAGCTTAGTACTAACGAGAAACTCTACCCCTGGACCGCCATCGGAGAGAAGCCTTCGTGCCAAGTTACGGGCAGCTTGGTCGGTATAGGGGCTGTTACGGAAAGGCTTCATCACAATCTTCTCCTAGTCGTGCACCCAAGTGTGTAACAATAAACGGGGTTGATTGTCTCATGCGGGGAACATGTGCAACCTCTACAAAGGGTTAAACCTAATAGATTAGTCATGCCCCCGGTTACGGGCAAAGCAACTGAAGACTTGGTCTGAAGAAGAATCTCCCCTCACTTTTCTAAAAGTATGTTTTAAAGGTTTAGGTTGAGGATTGAGCACATGGAATGTGTTACACTTCAACCCTATATATATGTTTTATGAGAATTAGGAGAATGAGCTTGGTGCATATATCCAACGTCTCACTCCAAACTTTTGTAGTAAAAATATATTTTCAAGGAAATATTTATAAAAATTTAGTATAGGGAAAAATTGGCTTTATGCAAATAAAACCTCCACCAATACTTACCATGCATATATACTATGGTATGCTTTCCTTTGCAACTTGCGAGTATATTCCACGTACTTATCTACACCTGTCATGTGCAGATCTCGATAGATTAAGAGACGATAGGGTTACGGTCTACATTCAACGAGCCTAGTGGCGTTGATGGAGTCCTAACTTAGCGACTACGTATAATTTCACTACATTATGTACTAGCACTGACCTGTGCCAATGGCATATATTTGCTTAATTCTGGATCCACCGTTGTAGTGAAATGATATATGTTTTACTGATATTCATTCTTATTACCGTGTGTGCTAGTTACGATCCAGAGATAGCGCATTAAGCACATAGTGGATTTTACCAAATCTGGGTAGTCACAAGAAGCCACTTGGTTGCTTCATCAGGGCGAACTTCAACCACAAGTGCAGTTTTCCAATACGAACCTTGCTCAAATAAAAGTTCTTTATTAGTGATATTCTTGCCTTTGGTAAGGATCTTTCTTTCTAATTAGGCACATAGGAGGTTGCGTACTTGTGTTTCTACCTTGTCTCACTTTCACTTCATCCAAATCTAGGAGTACTTAAGACTTCTAGATATAGTTTGTTGACTTAAGCGTTGTGCTTATAAAGATGAACCGATCTAGTTGAGATCAATATTTTTATAAGTTGTGTTGCTAATTCCTTGTGGTACATTATTTTGACAAATCACAACAGTACAAACACAGTTTATTTTCTTCTTGGGTTCGTTTTTAGTAGGTTCTATCGAAGGGCGGCCACCGTACCACAACAAGGAGATCAATTGAAGCAAGGTCCATGTCTATTAGAAGAGAGGTCATATGCACCGCAATGGTATAATTTTCTAACCTTGATTGAATGTAAGCTTGGGGAGGTAACCACTTCCCACGCTCTCTTTTTGTAACTTCACTTTATCTTTTACTTACGTGATCTTTCCTAGTTAAGTATTGCAAATATCTAATCGTGGAGAGGTTACTTTTGCATGTGTACTGGTGTGTGCAATGCTATTGATCATATGGTTTTTGTGTATTAGTGTGTCCCGCTATTTTGACATGCTTTCTTTGCATTTGCTCTTCTTAGCATGTGGAAATCTTGTTATGTTCTGAAAAACATTGCCATGTTCTTTCTATCAAAAACCAAATAAAGGAGTCCTGTGAACTATTGTCTTTCTTTCACCTAATTACATAAGTTGGGGACACTAGTGGTGGCTTGATTAGTGATTGAATAATTGAAGAGGCATTTTGCTGATGAACCCAACATCTTGGGTTAATCTGGGACACACAATGGGCTTACCGAACTATCCCCTCTGGTTACTTAGCGTTTGAGTCTCACGCAACATGAAATCACGATAATCTCTTAAGTGTTTGAGTTCTTTACGATTGAAGCAAGTTCAAAGCCTTGGCACTTCTGTTTATCTTTTATTGCTAGCATCTAGGATACCGTGCATTGCCCACTCTCACATTGAGACTTGGTGCATACTTAACAGGTACATCCGAACCCGTGGGATGACTTTCTCTTGTTCACCTACACATAAAACACAATTTCTCAACAAAAGCCACCATAGCTACCTACATGGCATTTAATAGCCATTTCGAGCATATCGACATGCACTACCATCACATTACATTACATGATTAGAGACATGTTTTCATGTTCCTTGCATGATCATAGTATGGCTAGCTCGATACTTATATTGCTTGTTTGTTTTTACGTCTATGCTATGCCGGATCATTGCACATACTGGTCCATTACCAGAGGCATTCATCATATAGAGTTTCTATCATGTTTTTAGTTTTGAGTTATGATTATGTTCATTTGAAGTGATTCATCATGCAGTGTATTATCCTGGGGGATGCACGATCACCAATGGGGCAGGGACGCATCTTAGTGGTTTGGTGAGGGGGATGATCACATTGCACAAAGAGCATAAATGATAGGGCAGCACGGTGAGGAACAACTCTCTTTTACCCAGGTTGGGCCGCTTATCAGCGTAAAAACTCTACTCCTGCTTTGGTGGATTGATCTTGAGGAAGACGAAGACACAAAGCGCTCTAGCCAGGAAAGGGTGCCCTGGGAAGAGCAACTACGCGCGTACAGGTGTTGAGGGCTCAAAAGTTCGAACCCTTTGCTGGGTTGCCTCGGGCCTCCTTTTATAGGCTAACGGGTCACCATAATGGAAAAACAATCATTTTAGTAAGATTTGATAGCTAACAGTGCTATCATACCTAACTCTGGCAGCTAGGACAAAGTGCATGAAATGCACTACTAGGCGTCATGTGGAGGTTGAATCCCAGCAGGTTGCCATGCTGATTATCCAGCTATCTCCTATTGGTGTGACACACCGCCTGGATGGGTGTCAATAAAGTTAATCTTCTCTCCAGCAGGCTGCCACGTTCCTGGCAGGATCCTCCTAGCCACCTGAGAGCTCGACACCACACTGATTAGTTACTTGCATATGATGAGGTGGGGCGGTCATATTCTTGGTAAAGGTTTTTCCGGTGTGGAGCTTGTCGGGGGTTGGCTTGAGTCTTTTCTTGGACCTTGGCGGACCTCGGAGGCCTTGTCGAGGAGAGGCTTGGCTGACCAGTCCCAGTTTTGACCCCACAGGGCTCGCATGCCCGGTAGGGGAGACCTTTCTGGTGGATCCTTTGGTCGCCTTTGTATTCTTGATTCGCTCCTTGATCTCACGAAGAGCAGTTTATCTGGCTTGTCTTTAGTCCCTGTCAAGGTGCCCTGCCACAATGGCTATAACTGTCTATGCACAAGTCAGGGGCGGAAGGGACCCCTTCCTAGTGCACCGACAGGAGCCCCCAGGCCTGGCCCATACGTGTAGCATGTGTGTCGTTGGGTCAGGCCCAACAACGTGCACAGACACACGTGGCGGAGAGAAACTGATATGATCTTGACGGTTCTCATCACGGCACGTCTAATCCGCGCATTAACTGCGAGACGTGGGAGCGCGGGTATGGTTGCGGTTCCCAAGTGAGACGTGCTGGCGGCAGGTGTAGCTAGCGGAGGCATCGAACAGCTAGCCCCACTCGCACGTTACCCATAAAAAGTTAACCGTGAAGGTGCGCTACCTGTTTGTTCTCGCCCTCCCCTGCTTCTCCTTCTCCCCTTGCAAATAGAAAACCACCTTCGCTGCCGCCGGGGCCTGCGCCAATCTGCTCTGGCCCCGAAGCTTTCTTCCTCCCCGTGCCTTCGGATGGCACTCAAAGCAGCCGCCGCGAAGGGGAAGAAGGTGGCTAAGTTCCTTGACTCCACGGTAGAGCAGAAGAGGAAGGAGTTGGAGGAAATTGATAGGCAGCGGAAAAAGAATGTCGTCTTCTCGCAGCCTAGCATGTTCGCCAATAACTTAATCGAGAGGTACTCGTACATGTGGCGGAGAGCAACTACCGGTCATGGAGCCTCCAAGGTTCTTCCTTTCAGCCCCATAACTGCAAGCAATGCCTATCCCTTTTTCTGTGCATACTATAACTGCGGAATGATACCGCCATACTAAGATTTCTTTTGCGAGCTGATGTCGACCTATGGATTCCAGCTTCTCAACTTCACGCCCAATGCCATGACGTGCATGGCAGTCTTTGCACATTTCTATGAGAACTTCATTGGGGTTATGCCCAATGTAGATTGGTTTCGCCATTTCTTCATCCCCCGGGTGGAAAATGACGCACTGTCTGGGAGCGTGACGTGGTTCCTATGAGGGAGGAAAGAACAGAGAGATTACATCATGGGGCAGTGCCATGACAAATGGGAGGAATTGAGGGGAACATGGTGTTGGATCCAGGATGAAAACGCCCCAACATTCTGCCAGCCGCGGACAGCGGAGATTGAGCATGATGACAACTGGAAGAAGCTTGGCGCCAGCGAGAATAAGCTTGGAGCCAACGAGAATAAGCTCCACCCAGTGCTGAACAGGATCGCACGCCTGCGGGAAGCCAGCCTTACCATAGAGATGGTCGGGGCTAACTTCCTGCGACGACGTATCACCCCGCTTGAGCAGAGGGATAGGCCGACTTGGCTATACCAGAATGTCGGGTATGTCATGAGGATATATCCGGCGCCTGGCCGCAATTTGACGGTGATGGCCACTCCTGGGTCTGCCAATAGCTATTTCATAAGTTGGCCACCTTCCATTTGCCGCCCTAGGTCACGCCACTTCATAATAACACAGAGAGGACAACCATCTTGGCGTGGATGCCAGACTTCCCAGCTGCTGGGGTCAAGGACAGCTGGGAATTTCCCTCGCTATAGGATGAGAAGAACCGGGCCTCTGAGTTGGTGGAGAAGGCCGAGCGAGTGAAGCAAGATCTGGTCATAGTGACCATAGAGGAGGGGAAGGCATACATAGTCAGCAGACTTTAGGAGGTGCGGAGGTTGGAATTGCAAAGCCCACGGCCCCCATTAATAATACAGAAGATGATACCGAGGAAGAACAAGATAACGCGGACGAAGACGATGATGAAGAGCTTGCCGAGGAGTGGTGGGAAGAGCCCACCCGGGAAGAGATTGCCAGGGAGGAAACGGCGGATAGCCCCAAAGAAGAAGGACCCAAAGTTGGCGAGCCGCCATGCTGGTTCTATAGCAGGGGGAGCCACGAGAGAGCGGGCACTCCCGAGCCCCGACCCGCTTCAATGGCAAGGACGTCCACCACGAAGTCCGGAGATCAGACGACGATACACTGCCAACCCACGTAGTTGGGTAAACTCAAACCTCCGTCTTACCAGGAAGAACTTCCCGAGGAGGATGAGATTCCACCCCCGCCAAGGTCGCCGCCTTCGGCCGTTAAGAGGGCCAGAGAGTCGTCGCCACCCAAGTACAACATGGGGATGATCGAGTCCGATGAAGAGTGAGCACTCCTCGACTTCTCCTTGTCTTAATCCTTTCAATCTTATTGGTCCTAACATGGTCCCATGTTATTTCAGGGAAGTCGAGGAGCCCCTCATCCGCATGAAGAAGCGGGCCAGATCATCGGTGGCTCGGGGCTCGTCGTCAAGGGTTGCACAGAAGGCACTGGTGGAGGATCCCGTGGTTTTCATCGCCCGGTCCTCCCCCCAGCGTCCAGACGAGCCACCTGATCAGCCCGACGCTCCACATGTTGAAGAGAATTCTTCTGGTAAGGGCGACGAGGCCAGAGGGGATCGCCAAGGCGAAGAGGACCATGGAGCCGACCCTGCCAAGGGTCCCCCACCAAGCTCTGCCCCTGAGAGCTTTTCTCAAGCAAGGGCCTCCAACGGCGATGTGGTTCACATTAGTGCCTCCCCAACCACGGGGGTCGTCGAGGGCCATATGCCGGCCACGCAAGCTGCTAATGGCGAGGTTGCTCCCACCGAACAAGTGCAGTCAGGTACCTCTTCACACCGTAAAGTTGTGCCCATGAGAATTTTTCCTTTGGCTTGTCTTGATAACCGGGATCTTACTCATTTCATCATGTCTTGATTTTTCAGCTCCAGCTTCCTCCTCAGGGGTTGACGAACTTGTGGAGGTTGCAGGGATCGCTAAGGCCGCCGCCGATGAGGCCACCGAAATTGCCACTGCGCAGAACCGCGCGCGCACTGATCGCGACATCTAGGAGGTGGACGTGGTGATGGAGGAGGAGCCCGCCGACCGATCCGAGCCCATCATGATAGATGTGGACATGGCACAGTCCATCAATCTGCTGCCAGTGCTTGCCGAGCCACCAGTATCGGTGGCCCCGCCAATCCTTCCCACTAGCACTCACATGGTGGCCTAGCAGGCCAATCTTGAAGCCCCCAGCTTGTTTGGTACTGAGGAATTGAACTTCGAGGAGGAAATTGTGCGAATCTTGCTCCCCTTGGCCCAGAGATCCACATATGCCGAAGACATAGCCAATGAGCAGAAGGACTACGCATTCCTATAGACCGTGGTTGCTAGGATCAAGGATGCACAAGCCAGGTATGGAAGAAGGTGGAAGCAGATCGAAGGCGAGTGCAAGGCCCATGACGCAGCCGATCGGTAGCTGAGGGAGAAGGCCGAAGAGTTGCACACATGGTATAACAAGCGATCCTCCAAACTCAGGGGCCATATGGAAAAGATGGCCCCAACTGAAGAGAAGGCGAAAGCTCGCGATAGCTAGCTGATGGAGTGTGAGGCGCAGCTCAACACCAATGCCCAGGACCTTGCACTACAAAAAAAGACACATTCCTGACATTTTGGTCTGAATGAAACTTTTTTCTGTCATACTTATGACACTTCTATGACAATAATTGTGACAAAACACGGTATCATCATAGATGTGGTGTACTTCTATGACAAAAAATCATGACAGAAAATGGGCTTTTCGTCCTGGGCGGGCCGGAGACGCAGCTGCATGACATTCTTTGGGCCGCCCATGACGGGAAAAACCGTGGTAGAAGCGAGGGCGAGGAAAATATCAGGGTATTCCCGGTTACGGTGGGTGGTCGGGGCGGAGCGATGCGCGTTTCTCTCGTAAACACACGCACGTGGGTGCGAGGCGTTGGGCTCTAACTGAACGCGAGCGAGGCGTTGGGCTCTAACTGAACCCGAGGGACTGCACTGCAGGCTACGCGTTACGGAACCGAGCGATCGATCGATGGCTGTTAACTGAACCCGATCGAGAGATTCCTTCGCTACTGCTGCTAACTGAAGCCGATCGATGCTGCCTCTGCATGAATAGTGAGCGTTGCTGGGGAGTTGGATGAACAGTTCCCGATGGGGGTGGCTGAACAGGACCCTGTGGTGTTGCCTCTGCATGAACAGGACCCCGTTCGATCGAGCCGGTTGGGGCTGCATGAACATGACCCCGTGGAGGGCTGCCTGAATAGGACCACCCCGTGGAGGGCTACATGAACAGTAGACGGTGGAGGGCTGGATGCATAGTAGCCCGTGGTGGGGTGGTTGAATAGGAACCCGTGGAGAGGGCTGGTTGAACAGTAGCCGGTGGAGTAGCGTGCGGTGGAGGCTGAACAGTCGCAGGTGGAGGCTGGAGGAGGTCGATGATGGATGAACAGTAGCCCATGGAGGCTGGAGGGGGTCGAAGGTGGTGATGAACAATATCCCGTGGAGTCCCATTTTGCGGTACACCACACCCCTCCCAATGAACAGGCGCTCCAACACAAGTCTGTTTCCTCCGTTTTGCGGTACGCCACACCCCTCCCGATGAACAGGACCCCCGTTTCGACCGTAGCCCTCCAACACAAGTCCGTTTCCTCCGTTTTGCGGTATGCCACACCCCTCCCGATCAAAAGGAAACCCGTTTTGACCGTACGAGGTCCGTTTCCTCCATTTTGCGGTACGCTAGACCCCTCCCGATGAACAGGACCCCGTTTCGAACGTGGCTGGTCAAACACAAGACCGTTTCCTCCGTTCTGCGGTACGCCAGGCCTCGTTTCCATCGGCTGTTCCGTTCAAGCCCTCCCGATGAACACGACGACGCATTCTGTTCCGACCCAGCCGGTTGGCCCTCCATGAACACGAAGGCCACATAGTTTCTCTGTTCCGACCCAGCCGATTGGCCCTCCATGAACACGACGGCGACATAGTTTCTCCGTTCCGACCCAACCATGTACATGAGCCCTGGGCGTACATATGCGCGAGTAGGCGTTCGAGACCCTGCCCGTATGTACGTACGTGGCCATATTTTCTTTCTTGCACACTTGCCGCTGTACGTACGTGTACATGCTACGTGCACGCCTCTACCAGTATGTACGTACACATTCGCGACCAGAACAACACTACGTACGCTTCGACCAGGTGAGTCCCTACTATCAGGCACTTCCTTGCCTGCGAAGATGTAACTGGTGGGTCCCAGCAGTGAGGGGGGCGAATCTTTTTTTGCCCGGACGCACTTCCTTGCGTGCGAAGATGTAGCTGGTGGGTCCTAGCAGTCAGGGGAAAACATTTTTTCGCAAAATACGGTGGCCCGTCCGGTGGGTCCCCGATGTCAGGTGGAGGAATAATTATTTTGCGTGCAATAAGGAGGCACTTCCTTGCTGCGGCCGTGGACCCAGCTGTCAGCCTCTCCACGCACAGTACTCTTCCGATGGAAGTCGTTCCTTCACCATGTTGACCACACCGCGCCAAAAGCACCAGGGCGGTGAACAACGGCAAGGCCTAGGAAGGGGATGATGCGGAGACTGGGAAGACGCGGCAGTGGAAGCCCGTGCGGAGGGGAGTATGAGGGTTCACTGGTTCGGCTGCGGTGTGAAGTTGTCGTCGCTGCAGAATAACATGGGGTGTGGGTGAGTGGAGGGATGGCATGGCCAGCGATGGGAGTAGTAGGGGGCGGTGAGGCCTCTGCGGCAGCACAGCCGATCACGAGAGGTAGGAGCACGAGGCACGACCAGCGCTGGTTTGCTAGCTGGTTTGGGCGGCTGGAGCAAGAAGACCAGAGGTTGAAGAATCACTACGGCCGTTGGATGGACATCGTACGGTCACTAGAGCTAGAATCGTGCATATTGACTAAGTTGATAAAGCCCTCTGTCCCCGTCAACTTAGTAGGCCCACAAGTCAGCCTGCCACTATACTAGGCCCCAGCTAACAGGGGGAGTATTCATTTTTTTGTGCGTTAAAAGAGGCACTTCCTTACGTGCGAATATATAGCTGGTGGGTCCGAGCTGTGAGCGACGGTAACGTTTTTTCGCGAAATACAGAAGCCCTTTCGGTGGGTCCCTGATGTTAGGTGGAGGAATCATTATTTTGTGCGTAATATGGAGGTATTTCCTTGCGTGCGGCCGTGGACCTAGCTGTCAGCCTCTCCACGTACAATCCACTTAAGATGCATGTTGGTCGTTGACCATGTTGACTAGGCCGCGCCGAGAGCACCAGGACGATGGACGACGGCGAGGCCTAGGAAGGGAACAACACGGAGCCAGGGAAGACTCGGCAGTTGTTTCCCAAGCAGAGGAGTACGAGGGTTTACTGCTTCGTCTGTCGTCCCTGGAGAAAACAGCAGGTGTGGGTGAGTAGAGGGATGGCTAGGCCAGCGATGGGAGTACAGTGAGGTGGTGAGGCCTGATCGGCAGCATAGCCGGCCGCGGGGAGGAGAGAGCAGGCAGTCCCGCCGGCGCTTGTTTGAGCGGCTGGAGCAGGAAGAGCAGAGATTGAAGAAGCACGATCGCCGTTGGATGAACATCCAACAGTCACTGCTTGTGCGTCAACCTTTTTTTAGGAAAGCCTCAAATCTGTGGAAAACATCATACAGTCCATCTGCCATTATTAATAATAATTTACAGCCCATTTTCTAATTCTTAAGGTTTTTTTGGAGCCCATATTCTTTTTGTTAGCATTACAGCCCATATTGTGGCCACAGTTAAAAAATTATACGAAATTTTGCATATTTCGGTGCGGTCCGAACTATTTTTAATCCCAAAATTTTGAGTCGCATTCAATCTGATTTTAGAAATAAATGTATATCAATATAAAATCCAACAAATTGTCCACGTATAAAAATCAATGCAATTTAAAATCTTGAAATGAAAAAAAGAAATTTGAAACTAAGTGCCGGTTTGATGTGTTTTAAAAATGTACAACCCATTTCTCATTACTGATAGGCCATTTTCTCGGCCAGCCCAATGAAGCTCTCCTCGTCTTGAAAGATTTGCAGCCCAACAGCCTGACAAAGCGACTTACTTGGCAAATCACAAAAAACGGGGCTATGGCCGTGGACCCAGCTGCGGCCGTGGACCTAGCTGTCAGCCTCTCCACGTACAGTACTCTTCCGATGGAAGTCGGTCGTTGACCACATTGACCACGCCGTGTCGAGAGCACCAAGGCGGTGGACGACGGCGAGGCCTAGGAAAGGGACGACGCGGAGCCGGGGATGACGCGGTAGTGGATGCCCACGCGGGGAGGAGTACGAGGGTTCACTGGTTCGTCTGTGGCGTGAGGCTGTCGTCGCCGCAGAATAAAAGGGGGTGTGGGTGAGTAGAGGGATGCCCTGGCCAGCGGTGGGAGTAGTAGGGGACGGTGAGGCCTCTGTCGCATCGCAGCCGGCCACAGGAGGCAGGAGCACGAGGCACGACCGGCGCTGTTTGGGCGGCTGGAGCAAGAAGACCAGAGGTTGAAGAAGCACTACGACCGTTGGATGGACATTGTACGGACACTGGAGCTAGAATCGTGCATATTGACTAAGTTGACAATGCCCTCCATCCCCGTCAACTTAGTAGGCCCACAAGTCAGCCTGCCACTATACTAGGTCCCAGCTAGCAGGGGGAGTATTCATTTTTTGTGTGCGTAATAAGGAGGCACTTCCTTGCGTGCGAAGATATAGCTGGTGGGTCCAAGCTGTTAGCGGCGGTAACGTTTTTCTAGTGAAATACAGAGGCCCTTTTGGTGAGTCCCAGATGTCAGGTGGAGGAATCATTATTTTGCGTGTAATAAGGAGGCATTTCCTTGCGTGCGGCCGTAGACCCAGCTGTCAGCCTCTCCACGTATAGTCCACTTCAGATGCATGTCGTTCGTTGACCACGTTGACCAGGCCGCGCTGAGAGCACCAGGGTGGTGGACGACGGCGAGGCCTAGGAAGGGAACGACACGGAGTCAGGGAAGACTCGGCAGTTGTTTCCCACGCAGAGGGGAGTACGACTATTCGAGGGTTTACTGGTTCGTTTGCCGTCGCCGGAGAATAACAGCAGGTGTGGGTGAGTAGAGGGATGGCTTGGCCAGCGATGCGAGTACGGCGTGGCGGTGAGGCCTACGCGGCAGCACAGCCGGCCGCGGGGAGAAGGGACCAGGCAGTCCCGCCGGCGCTTGTTTGAGTGGCTGGAGCAGGAAGAGCAGAGATTGAAGAAGCACGACGGCCTGTTTTTAGGAAAGCCTCAAATCTTTGGAAAACAGCATACAACCCATCTGCCATTATTTCTAATAATTTACAGCCCATTTGATAATTCTTAAGGTTTTTTGGATCCCATATTCTTTTTGTTAGCATTACAACCCATATTGTGGCCATGGTTAAAAAATAGGAAAATTTTGTTTTTGCCTCTCTAGATTTTGCCAAATTTCCTTATGCCACTCTAGATTTTGACATTTCACTTTTGCCACTATTAGTTTTTGGCAATTATCACAATTTCCATTTTGTGATAATTCTCAAAAACTAAGAGTGGCAAGAGTGAAATGTCAACATCTAGAGTGGCATAAGGAAAATTGGCAAAATCTAGAGTGGCAAAAACAAAATTTTCCCTTAAAAAATTATACGAAATTTTGCATATTTCGGTGCGGCCCGAACTGTTTTTAATCCCGAAATTTCGAGTCACACTCAAACTGATTTTAAAAATAAATGTATATCTATATAAAATCCAATAAATTGTCCACGCATAAAAATCAATGCAATTTAAAATCTCGAAATGAAAAAAAGAAATTTGAAACTAATTGCCGATTTGAACTGTTTTAAAAATGTACAACCCATTTCTCATTACTGATAGGCCATTTTCTCGGCCAGCCGAATGAAGCTCTCCTCATCTTGAAAGATTTGCAGCCCAACAGGCCCGACAAAGCGACTTACTTGGCAAATCACAAAAAACTGGGTTGTGGCCGTGGACCCATGTGTCAGCCTCTCCACGTACAGTACTCTTCCGATGGAAGTCGGTCGTTGACCACATTGACCACACCGCGCCGAGAGCACCAAGGCGGTGGACGACGGTGAGGCCTAGGAAGGGGACGACGCGGAGCCGGGGACGACGCGGCAGTGGATGCCCATGCGGAGAGGAGTACGAGGGTTCACTGGTTCGGCTGCGGCGTGAGGCTGCCGTCGCCGTAGAATAACAGGGGGTGTGGGTGAGTAGAGGGATGCCCTGGCCGGCTGTGGGAGTAGTAGGGGGCGGTGAGGCATCCGCGGCATCACAGCCGGCCACGGGAGGCTGGAGCACGTGACACGACCGGCACTGCTTTGGGCGGCTGGAGCAAGAAGACCAGAGGTTGAAGAAGCACTATGGTCGTTGGATGGACATCGTATGGTCACTGGAGCCAGAATCGTTCATATTGACTAAGTTGACAAAGCCCTCCATCCCCGTCAACTTAGTAGGCCCACAAGTCAGCCACCCACTTTGGTGGGTCCCAGCTTGCAGGGGGGTATTCATTTTTTTTTCTATGCGTAATAAGGAGGCACTTCCTTGCGTGCGAAGATATAGCTGGTGGGTCCGACCTGTCAGCGGGGGAAACATTTTTTTCGCGAAATACAGAAGCCCTTCCCACGTATAGTCCACATACAGTGCATAATAAGGAGGAACTTTTCTTGCGTGCGACCATGGACCTCGTGGGTCCCAGCCGTTAGGCTCTGCACATACAGTCCTCTTCCGATGACTCTCATATGTTGACCATGCCGTGTCGAGCGCTCCGAGGCGATGGACGACGGCGAGGCCATGTCAGCCAGTCCATTTGTTTTTTAGTCCATTTGGTGGGCAGGGGTGAAACAATGATGTAGCATCTATGCAGCCCGTTTATATATATGGTAGAATTTAAAGCACATTTTCATTTTTCTCGAAATCCGTGGACTTGCTGGGCTGGGTGAAAATATCATGTTGGGCTAGATGGAGAAATGTTATAATAACATACACACATGATTGCACGTCTATTACTGCATTGGTCAGCAAAATCTTTGCAAGCTTATGTACGCAATCACTAGGAGTTAACTTGCCAAGTTATATATAAACAATTATTATTATTATTATTTTGTAAGAAACTTTCAACTTACAAAATAAAATAAAATCCCTCGCAAAAAAAACTTACAAAATAAAATATAAGTTAAATTTGATGAGTTAATAGTATGTGGGGTATTATTATTTTTAGGCTAGACGTGGGACAGTCGAGTTGTTTCTAGGGAAAAGTACTGGGAGAAAACTCAGTTTACATTGAAAAAGAAAGTAGGATAAAATTCAGATATAGGATTAATGAAAACAAAAAATAGAACTGAGCTATGCGTCGTCTTGAAAAAACAAACATAACTTTGGCTGCTGATGTTATAGACAAGCTAGGTTGGGAGGCCCAGAGGCCGCTTGATACCTGCTGCATCGAAAAAATGTTGAAACATGTCGTGGGCTGCCCATGTCAAACAACAAAACCTACGCCATGGACCTGGTGGGCCCGGGACTGTCAGCCTCTGTACGAACAGTTGTCTCCCGATTCCTCTTGTTTTGCTGACCATGTTGGGAACGACGAACGGCGGCGTCGCGACTAGAGCACCAAGGCGGAGGACGACGTCGAGACCTCGGACCAAACGAACCGGAGCGGGGGAAGACGCATTCGGAGGGGAGTACAAGGGTTGACTTGTTCGGGTGCAGGGTGGATTCAGAGGTACCTCACATGCCCTCCTGGTCGCGTAGGTTATGTAAGCTAGATTCAGAGGTACCTCCCACGTGTTCAGGTCATTGTTATCGTTGTCTTCTTTCATGTTGGCGTACCATGGGTCGATGATGGTCTCGGCTAGGTTAACCACGGAGTCCTTCGCCTACCCATTGATGATGATCTTGTATTGCTTCTGGATGTCAACAAGCTTGTTGCACAAGATGGCCGAATCGTCGCATTCTTCCTTCTCTCCACCGTAGCGAAGGTGCAGTTGGCGCTGCCGATGAAACATGCGAATGCTCTAGAACCTCTGATGGCCCTACAGAAGTGGTAGATGAGAACCTCGTCCCGCACACATACCTTGGCCACGGTGATCTGCTGGTCCATGTCAGGAGACGAATGGATGGGCACAAGGTCTAGTCCTGCAACCTTGTGATTTCTCATCCTGTAGGTACTGCTTGAACCCGGTGAGGCAGAGCTTCACCGAGTCCGGATCATTGGTGTACATCACATTCAACTTGGTGCAGCTATAGGACTGAACGGTGAACTCAAAGGGGAACTCCTTGTTGAAGTCCATATCCAGCAGGCTCACCCCTCGGATCGCCATTGGAGTCTCTTCAAGTGAACGAGTGTGTAGGCGGCAGCAGCAGTCCGTTTTTCAGCTCTTGGGGAAGTGGATTCAACAGTAAACTGAGTGTGTACAGGCGACAACAGTTACTGCTCCTTGTTGGGGATCGTAGCAGAAATCAAAAAAATTATACGCATCACCAAGATCAATCTATGGAGTAATCTAGCAACAAGGGAGAGGGGAGTGCATCTACATACCCTTGTAGATCGCAATGCGTAAGCATTACAAGAACACAGATGAAGGAGTCATACTCATAGCGATTCAGATCGCGGTTGCTTCCGATCTAAGCGCCGAACAACGGCGCCTCCGCGTTCAACACACGTGCAGCCAGATGACGTCTCCCACGCCTTGATCCAGCAAGGAGAGAGGGAGAGGTTGGGGAAAACTCCATCCAGCAGTAGCATGACGGCGTGGTGGTGGTGGAGGAGCACGGGAATCCAGCAGGGCTTCACCAAGCACTGCGGGAGACGAGGAAGGAGAGAGGTAGGGCTGCGCCAGACGAGAGAGGTCAAACCGTGTGTTGGGCAGCCCCAAACCTCAAGTATATATAGGGGGAAGGGAGGGGCTGCGCCCCCACCTAGGTTTCCACCCCTAGGGGCGGCGGCCATCCCTAGATCCCATCTAGGGGGGGCGGCCAAGGGGGAGAGAGGGGGGCGCACCACTAGGTGGGCCTTAGGCCCATCTGAGCCTAGGGTTTCCCCTCCATCCCTTCTCTCTTCGCCTTGGGCCTTAGTGGGGGGGGGGGGCGCACCAGGCCACCTGGGGCTGGTCCCCTCCCACACTTGGCCCACGCAGCCCTCTGGGCCGGTGGCCCCACCCCGTGCACCCCCGGGACCCTCCCGGTGGTCCCGGTACGCTACCGATAGCGTCCGAAACCTTTCCGGTGACCAAAACGGGACTTACCATATATGAATATTTACCTCCGGACCATTCCGGAACTCCTCGTGATGTCTGGGATCTCATCCGGGACTCCGAACAACATTCGGTAACCGCGTACATACTTTCCCTATAACCCTATCATCATCGAACCTTAAGTGTGTAGACCCTACGGGTTCGGGAACCATGCAGACATGACCGAGACAACTCTCCGACCAATAACCAACAGCGGGATCTGGATACCCATGTTGGCTCCCACATGTTCCACGATGATCTCATCGGATGAACCACGATGTCAAGGATTCAATCAATCCCGTATACGATTCCCTTTGTCTATCGGTATAGTACTTTCCCGAGGTATAGTACCTTGCTCAATCTCGTTACGGCAAGTCTCTTTACTCGTTCCGTAACACATCATCCCATGATCAACTACTTGATCACATTGTGCACACTATGATGATGTCCTACTAAGTGGGCCTAGAGATACCTCTCCGTCATACGGAGTGACAAATCCCAGTCTTGATTCGTGCCAACCCAACAGACACTTTCGGAGATACCTGTAGTGCACCTTTATAACCACCTAGTTACGTTGTGACATTTGGTACACCCAAAGAATTCCTACGGTATCCGGGAGTTGCACAATCTCATGGTCTAAGGAAAAGATACTTCACATTTAGAAAAGCTTTAGCATACGAACTACACGATCTTGTGTTAGGCTTAGGAATGGGTCTTGTCCATCACATCATTCTCCTAATGATGTGATCCCGTTATCAATGACATCCAATGTCCATGGTCAGGAAATCGTGACCATCTGTTGATCAACGAGCTAGTCAACTAGAGGCTTACTTGGGACATGGTGTTTGTTATGTATCCACACATGTATCTGAGTTTCCTATCAATACAATTCTAGCATGGATAATAAACAATTATCATGAACAAGTAAATATAATAATAACCAATTTATTATTGCCTCTAGGGCGTATTTCCAACAGTCTCCCACTTGCACTAGAGTCAATAATCCAGTTCACATCGCCATGTGATTAACACTCAGAGGTCACATCGCCATGTGACTAACATCCGATGAGTTTAGTAGAGTCAATAATCTAGTTCACATCACTATGTGATTAACACTCAATGAGTTCTGGGTTTGATCATGTTATGCTTGTGAGAGAGGTTGTGGTCAATGGGTCTGCAACATTCATATCCCTATGTACTTCGCAAAGCTTTGTCATATCGTAGATGCTGCTACCATGTTCCACTTGGAGCTATTCCAAATTGTTGCTCCATTATACGTATCCGGTATCTCTACTCAGAGTTATCCGGATAGGTGTTAAGCTTGCATCGACGTATCTCTTTACGTCGAACACTTTATCACCTCCATAACCGAGAAACATTTCCTTATTCCTCTAAGGATAATTTTGACCACTATCTAGTGATCTACTCCTGGATCACCTTTGTAACCTCTTGCCAGACATGTGGCAAGGCACACATCAGGTGCGGTACTTAGCATGGCATACAGTATAGAGCCTATGACAAAAGCATAGGGGACGACCTTCGTCCTTCCTCTTTCTTCTGCCGTGGTCAAGCTTTGAGTCTTACTCGTATTCACACCTTACAACTCAGGTAAGAACTCCTTCTTTGACTGATCTATTTTGAACTCCTTCAAAATTATGTCAAAGGTGTGTGTTCTTTTGAAAGTATCATCCGGCGTCTTGATCTATCTCTATATATCTTGATGCCCAATATGTAAGTAGCTTTATCCAGGTCTCCTTTGAAAAACTTCTTTCAAACAACCATTTATGCTTTCCAGAAATTCTACATCATTTCGGAACAACAATATGTCATTCACATATACTTCAAAGAAATGATGTAGTGCTCCCACTCACTTTATTGTTAATACAAGTTTCTAACAAACTTTGTATAAACCCAAAAACTTTGATCACTCCATCAAAGCGTATATTCCGACTCCGAGATGCTTGCTCTAGTCCATCGAAGGATCGCTGGAGCTAGCATATCTTTTAGCATCCTTAGGATCGACAAAACCTTTCTGATTTTATCACATACAACCTTTCCTTACGAAAACTTGTAAGGAAACTTGTTTTGACATGCATCTGCCGGATTTCATAAATGCAGCTAATGCTAACATGATTCCGACGGACTTAAGCATCGCTACGGGTGAGAAAATCTCATCGTAGTCAACTCCTTGAACTTGTGAAAAACTCTTCGCCACAAGTCGAGCTTCATAGACGGTGACATTACCGTCCACGTCCGTCTTCTTCTTAAAGATCTATTTATCTCAATGGCTTGCCGATCATTGGGCAAGTCCACCAAAGTCCATACTTTGTTTTGATACATGGATCCTATCTCGGATTTCTCGGCTTCTAACCATTTGTCGGAATATGGGCCCACCATCGCTTCTCCTTAGTTCGTAGGTTCATTGTTGTCCAAATCATGATATCTAAGACAGGATCACCATACCACTCAGGAGTATTACATATCCTTGTCGACCTCTGAGGTTCGATAGCAACTTGATCTGGAGCTTCATGATCACTATCATTAGTTTCCTCTTCAACAGTCATAGGTTCCACAGAAACATCTTTCTGTGTTGCACTACTCTCCGGTTGAAGTGAGGGTTCAACAACCTCATCAAGTTCTATCTTCCTCCCACTCAATTCTTTTGAGAGAAACTCCTTCTCGAGAAAGGACCCGTTCTTAGCGACAAATTTTTTTTGCCCTTGGATCTGAGATAGAAGGTATACCCAAATGTTACCTTTGGGTATTCTATGAAGATGTATTTGTCCGCTTTGGGTTCGAGCTTTTTCCGGCTGAAGCCATAAGCATCGCAGCCCCAAACATTAAGAAAACGACAACTTTGGTTTCTTGCCAAACCATACGGCGTCGTCTCAACGGACTTAGATGGTGCCATATCTAAAGTGAATGCAGCTGTCTCTAATGCACAACCTCAAAATAATAGCGGTAGATCGGTAAGAGACATCATAGATCGCACCATATCTCATAAGGTTCGATTACGACGTCCGGACACACCATTACGCTGTGGTGTTCCAGGTGGCTTCAACTGCGAAACAATTCCACAATGTCTTAAGTGATTGCCAAACTCACAATTCAGAAAATCTCCCCTTGATCAGATCGTAGGAACATGATCTTCTTGTTATGATGATTCTTAACTTCACTCTGGAATTGCTTGAACTTTTCAAACGTTTCAGACTTTTGCTTCATTAAGTAAATATACCCATATCTACTCAAATCGTGAGTGAAGATGAGAAAATAACGATATCCACCAAACGCCTTAATTCTCATTGGATCACACACATCAGCATGTATGATTTCCAACAAGTCATTTGCCCGTTTCATTGTACCTGAACACGGGATCATAGTCATCCTGCCCATGAGGCATGGCTCGCATGTGTCAAGCGATTCAAAATCAAACGACTCCAAACATCCATCAACATGGAGTTTCTTCATGCATTTTATTCCAAAATGACCTAAGCGGCAGTGCCACAAGAAAGTGGTACTATCATTATTAACTCTACATCTTTTGGCGTTAATATTATTATCATGTGTATTACTATGATCGAGATTCAATAAACCACTGGGTGCATGACCATAAATCTATTATTCATGTAAAAAGAATAACCATTATTCTCTAACTTAAATGAATAACCTTATTGTAATGAACATGATCTAATCATATTCATGCTCAACGTAGACACCTGATAACATTTATCTAGGTTCAACACCAATCCTGAAGGTAGAGGGAGCGTGCGATGGTGATCTTATCAACCTTGGAAACACTTCCAACACACATCGTCACCTCGCCCTTAGCTAGTCTCCGTTCATACCGTAGCTTTTGCTTCAAGTCACTAATAATAGCAACTGAACCGGTATCCAATACCCAGGTGCTACAAGGAGTACTAGTAAGGTACACATCAATAACACGTATATCAGATATACTTTGTTGAAGTTGCCAGCTTTCTTATCTACCATGTATCTGGGGTAGTTCCGCTACCATGTGACCGTTCCTCTTACAATAGAAGCACTTAGTCTCGAGGTTTGGGTTCGACATTGGGTTCCTTCATTAGAGCAACAACTGGTTTGCCATTCATGAAGTTTCCCTTCTAGTCCTTGCCCCTTTTGAAACCAGTGGTCTTGTCAAACCATCAACACTTGATGCTCCTTCTTGAGTTCTACTTTTGCGCTCTTAAGCACCGCTAATAGCTCTGGGATCAACTCCATCCTTTGCATTTCATGGTTCATCACGAATTTCTAGTAGCTTGGTGATAGTGTCTAGAGAATTCCGTCAACCACTATCTCATCTAGAAGATTAACTCCCACTTGGTTCAAGTGATTTTAGCACCCAGACATTCTGAGCACATGCTCACTAGTTGAACTATTCTCCTCCATCTTGTTGGCAAAAGAACTTGTCAGAGGTCTCATACCTCTCAACATGGGCATGAGCCTGAAATCCCAATTTCAGCTCATATGTCTTATGGCGTTCAAAACGTTATTGGAAACCCGATTCTAAGCCGTAAAGTATGGTGCACTAAACTATCAAGTAGTCATCAGGACGTGTCTCTCAGGTATTCACAACATCCACAAACGATGTTGTAGGGGTTTGCACATCGAGCGGTGCATCAAAGACGTAAGCTTTCTGTGTAGCAGTGAGGACACTCCTCGGACTACGGACCCAGTCCGTATCATTACTTACATTATCTTTCAACTTAGTCTTTCTCTAGGATCGTATTAAACAGGGAGCTACAATGCAGCTATTGGTCTATAACATGATTTGCGAAGACAACTTAGACTATTGTTCATGACAATTAAGTTAATCTAATGAACTCCCACTCAGATAGACATCTCTCTAGTCATCTAAGTGATACATGATCCGAATCGACTAGGCCGTGTCCGATCATCACGTGAGACGGACTAGTCATCAACAGTGAACATCTTCATGTTGATCGTATCTTCTATACGACTCATGTTCGACCTTTCGGTCTTCCGTGTTCCGAGGCCATGTCTGTACATGCTAGGCTCGTCAAGTCAACCCTAAGTGTATCACGTGTGTAAATCTGGCTTACACCCGTTGTACGGGAACGTTAGAACCTATCACACCCGATCATCACGTGGTGCTTCGGAACAACGAACCTTAGCAACGGTGCACAGTTAGGGGGAACACAATTCTTGAAATTTTAGTGAGAGATCATCTTATTCACTACCGTTGTTCTAAGCAAATAAGATGTAAAACATGATAAACATCACATGCAATCAAATAGTGACATGATATGGCCAATATCATTTTGCTCCTTTTGATCTTCATCCTCGGGGCTCCATGATCATCATCATCACCGGCATGACACCATGATCTCCATCATCGTGTCTTCATGAATTCGTCTCGCCAAACATTACTTCTACTACTATGGCTAACATTTAGCAATAAAGTAAAGTAATTACATGGCGTTTTCAGTGACATGCAGGTCATACAATAAAATAAGACAACCCCTATGGCTCCTGCCGGTTGTCATACTCATCGACATGCAAGTCATGATTCCTATTACAAGAACATGATCAATCTCATACATCACATATATATATCATTCATCACATCCTTTTGGCCATATCACATCACACGGCACATGCTGCAAGAACAAGTTAGACGTCCTCTAATTGTTGTTGCACGTTTTTACGTGGCTGCTATAGGTTTCTAGCAAGAACGTTTCTTACCTACGCCAAAACCACAATGTGATATGCCAATTTCTATTTACCCTTCATAAGGACCCTTTTCATCGAATCCGATCCGACTAAAGTGGGAGAGACAGACACCCACTAGCCACCTTATGCAACTAGTGCATGTCAGTCGGTGGAACCAGTCTCACGTAAGAGTACGTGTAAGGTCGGTCCGGGCCGCTTCATCCCAGGATGCCGCCGAATCAAGATAAGACTAGTAACGACAAGTAAATTGCCAAATCGATGCCCATAACTACTTTGTGTTCTTTTTCGTGCAAGAAAATACGGATAGACCTAGCTCATGATGCCACTGTTGGGGATCGTAGCAAAAACCAAAAAAAATCTACGCATCACCAAGATCAATCTATGGAGTAATCTAGCAACGAGGGAGAGGGGAGTGCATCTACATACCCTTGTAGATCACAATACGGAAGCGTTACAAGAACGCGGATGAAGGACTCGTACTCGTAGTGATTCAGATCGCGGTTGATTCCGATCTAAGCGCCGAACAACGGCACCTCCGCATTCAACACACGTGCAGTCCGGTGACGTCTCCCACGCCTTGATCCAGCAAGGAGAGAGGGATAGGTTGGGGAAGACTCCATCCAGCAGAAGCACGACGGCGTGGTGGTGGTGGAGGAGCACGGGACTCCAATAGGGCTTCGCCAAGCACTGCGAGAGACGAGGAAGGAGAGAGGTAGGGCTGCGCCAAACGAGAGAGGTCAAACCATGTGTTGGGCAGCCCCAAACCTCAAGTATATATAGGGGGAAGGGAGGGGCTGTGCCCCCACCTAGGTTTCCACCCCTAGGGGCGGCGGCCGGCCCTAGATCCCATCTAGGGGGCGGCCAAGGGGGAGAGAGGGGGGGCGTACCACTAGGTGGGCCTTAGACCCATCTGAGCCTAGGGTTTCCCCTCCTTCCCTTCTTTCTTCGCCTTGGGCCTCGGTGGGGGGGCGCACCAGCCCACCTGGGGCCGGTCCCCTCCCACACTTGGCCCACGCAGCCCTCTGGGGCCGGTGGCCCCACCCGGTGGACCCCCGGGACCCTCCCGGTGGTCCCGGTACGCTACCGATAGCGCCCGAAACCTTTCCGGTGACCAAAACGGGACTTCCCATATATGAATCTTTACCTCCGGACCATTCCAGAACTCCTCGTGACGTCCGGGGTCTCATCGGAGACTCCGAACAACATTCGGTAACCGCGTACATACTTTCCCTATAACCCTAGCGTCATCGAACCTTAAGTGTGTAGACCGTACGGGTTCGGGAACCATGCAGACATGACCGAGACAACTCTCCGACCAATAACCAACAGCGGGATCTGGATACCCATGTTGGCTCCCACATGTTCCACGATGATCTCATCGGATGAACCACGATGTCAAGGATTCAATCAATCCCGTATACGATTCCCTTTGTCTATCGGTATAGTACTTGCCCGAGATTCGATCGTCGGTATACCGATACCTTGCTCAATCTCGTTACGGCAAGTCTCTTTACTCATTCCGTAACACATCATCCCGTGATCAACTGCTTCATCACATTGTGCACACTATGATGATGTCCTACCGAGTGGGCCCAGAGATACCTCTCCATCATACGGAGTGACAAATCCCAGTCTCGATTCGTGCCAACCCAACAAACACTTTCGGAGATACCTGTAGTGCACCTTTATAGCCACCCAGTTACGTTGTGACGTTTGGTACACCCAAAGCATTCCTATGGTATCCGGGAGTTGCACAATCTCATGGTCTAAGGAAAATATACTTGACATTTAGAAAAGCTTTAGCATACGAACTACATGATCTTGTGCTAGGCTTAGGATTGGGTCTTGTCCATCACATCATTCTCCTAATGATGTGACCCCATTATCAATGACATCCAATGTCCATGGTTAGGAAACCGTGACCATCTGTTGATCAACGAGCTAGTCAACTAGAGGCTTACTAGTGACATGGTGTTTGTTATGTATCCACACATGTATCTGAGTTTCCTATCAATACAATTCTAGCATGGATAATAAACAATTATCATGAACAAGCAAATATAATAATAACCAATTTATTATTGCCTCTAGGGCATATTTCCAACACCCCTCCCTCGTTCGCTGCACGCCCGGCAGAAGATGCACCCTTGGTGCATTCAAACGCCTCCATTAAGAAACACCTACTCCGGCCACACGTCGGTTCACGAGCGGGGCTATATTGGTACTGTAATAACAGGAGTTAGTGGTCACTTTACTTAAATTTAATTAGCTTTAATAGAAATTTGTACGTAAACAAGCAATGCATTGGCTCTTTCTATCAGTGCCACAGGATCAACATGCACAACAATTAGAATTATTATTCTCAGGACGCACACGATCAGCACATTTGTCGCACTTTCACAAAGATAATACTACCAAGTTTGAACTGTTTGTTATGGTTGTTGTCCTCTACACCATCATGTCGTGTTTCCCAGCTTGCAAGATTTAGAACCAACAAATAAGATCCAAATAATAAGTACAACAAAGATGCCTACACATCTCATTGATTCCCAGCTTGCAAGATTCAGAACCAAAAAATAAGATCCAAATAATAAGTACAAATAAGATGACTACACATCTCATTTATTTCCAGCTTGCTAGATTCAGAACCAACCCATTAGAGCCTTTTGATAAACTGAATATCGGGATTAAATCCATCTTGGCTAGCCGTGTCATACAACCCAAGAACTTGGTGAATCCTCTTGACCATCACAACATCTGTAATTGAGTATTCCTGTTTGCACAGATAAGAAAGAGCATGATTACTATAATAGTGGCACTAGTTGAAGCAAACTTTATTTCCAAAATGAGAAAAGATTGTGATAGAATAGCTTTAATTAAAAATAGAACATTAGCACAGTATGACATAGCACAATCATGTTGATAAAGGACAGTACTGACCGGTGTGAGGGGCCCTATGCCGCCACGACACGATGTGGTGAACCTGCAAATCCACTCGGATTAGGCCAACCTGCATATCTATGATTCAATTCATGCGCCCTTTTCTACAGTTCACCTGAAATGAAGCAAAGATTGCATCATTCAGCTAGCAAGAAGTACTTGCTCTTGTGAGATGGCAAGTTCTTCTTTAGTAGTTACACAAAAATTTGAGCAACATTAAGGTTGGTTGTCCTTTTGTGCAGTTCCACTAAAATAAAGTGCCATTGTGGTGACAGTGATCTTGCAAAGACTAATAAAATGTTGCACGAGATTATCAGCAGAATTTGACGGAGATTTTGGAAACTCCAATCACCATTTTGTGCAGTTCCACCAAAATTGAGAGATGTTGCCCACGTGACATTTTAGTTGAACTGCACAAGACACTCATTCCAAAAAAAGTGTTTTGTGCAGTTCACCAAAAGGTCACAATAGCAACAAGGTGAAATGGATATCCCTATCTGCACAAAAAGATAGAAAGTAAACAGTTGCTGGTTAATAAGAATATACGAAACATATACGAAATGAAAAGAAGCATCTTAATTATGTTCATGGCAATCACGCAAGGACAGTAGAAATTTTAAAATGTCAGCAATGCTTCATGTTACCAGAAGCATTACGATCAACAATGAGATTCCTCAAATATGGGATTACTTTAATGGTGGCATTGCTTGTTTACCAGATACAGTAAATCAACAGCAGCTAAAGAGTGGGTTTAAGGGCATGGGACCGTGGGGACACCAGGACACTCAACAGCGTAAAGGAGCAACTTACTTATCATACTGGGGAAAATAGCAAGAGTGCCATTTGTAACACAGTTTAATTGCATCTTATCACTGGAGGCATTAGATTAACAATAACACTGGTTAGACATGTCCCTAAGGTAACAGTGTGATCACTTCATTTTACATGCGCCCTTACATTAACAACAGCAAGAGGTTGGTATAAGGACATGCGACAGTGGACGCATCAGCACAATGTACCTACAAGGAGGCATAAAGTGGTGATGCCGAGTTTGTACATGCTATGTGAGGGCAGCAAATCTAATCCTCGAGACCTTTTACTATGTGAGGGCATCCTGGAGACCTTGTACTATGTGAGGGCAGCAAATCTAATCCTGGAGACCTTTTACTATGTGCGGGCAGCAAACCTCATCCTGGAGACCTTTTACTATGTGAGGGCAGCAAATCTAATCCTGAGACCCTTTACTATGTGAGGGCAGCAAATCTAATCTTGAGACCTTTTACTCTGTTGACTTGTCCACCATCCGCCACTTTCTATCCTTTTTTCAACCAATAATTGGTCTGTTCCTTATCCAGTTTGTACTACATTTTCCCATTATTTCCATTTTCAACCAAGAGACCGGTTGGGTATACGGTCTCTACTACTTTCACCATATTATTTCCTCTTTGAATCAAGTCCTAGATTCATGCTAAAACTTTCCCCCCTTTCTTCGTTGTTTGAACAAAGCCCTAGATTTGAATGCATGAAGTAGCTTTACCTCTAACAATACTAAAATTTTAGGTGGCTTTGGAAGAGCTGATGGGAGTAGAAAAAGATGCACATGCAGACACGTGGGGAGCTGGGGCGGTAGAGCAAGGCCGCTTTCGAAGAACTTATACCTGAGGGTCTTCGGGATGTCGGCGGTGGCATGTCGGATCTGCGGACAATACAGCAGGGAGAAAGAAGGGTCGGAGGACCTCCCGAGCCGGCTGTGTCGAAGAGAACGGCACGGGCAGAGGATCGGGCCCCTCCGGCAGCTGTGGGTTTCCTCCCTCGCCGGCGATGACCGCGTGAACGATGCGCCTTTTAGTCCTCTACACACACCGGCCGAAGGGATCTGGCCGGATCTGTGACCAGCAGTGAGAAAATGTCGCTACTGCTGTCTTGTTTAGATCTGGAGAGGATGAGAGAATGAAGAGAGCGATGCTAGTAAAGCAAGCGCTCAGGCCCCTGCGTACATATATAGCGCAGTGATTATCTTTTTCTCTCCACAACAAGCGTTTCAATTTATGTACATGGCATTAAAGAAAAGAAACTCTCTATTTAAGGTGACTACCTATACGACTCCTACTTACTACTAGTAGTAGTATTGTTCACTTGTGCTCCCCGTCCCTCCATTCATTGAACAACCCCACGGGTGAATAAACATACAGTACTAGTATTTATATAGAACGAACAAGCTCGAATTATTTTTGTGTAGTTAAAAGTTTAGGGCGGGGCTTTTCCCGGCAGTACGCGCGGTAGTTTTTGCGTAGGCGGTTTGACAGAGAGGCGAGGAGGGTGAGGCAGTAGCGGATTCAACTTACTTACTGTTGGAAATGTCGAACTGTGCGATTTGACGGCGTGTTACTGTTTGGATCCATGTGTTAGAGTTAGTTTGGGTTAGTTCGAACTCAACTAACCCAAAAATATCCAAACACGAGGGTTAGTTGGGGTTACTATTTGGATCCATGTGTTTGAGTTAGTTTGGGTTAGTTTGAACTCAACTAACCCCAAAAAAAATCTAACTCTAACCTTAACCGAGTTAGAGTATCCAAACAAGGCCAGGCGGTACGACCGGGGTGATGCCCCCCTTCCGTTCCGCACTCCAATCTGGTGCATGACACGTATTACATCGACCCGGATGCTGGTGGCTATCCCACATGTCGGCGAAGTAGTACACAGTAGTAAGAAGAAGCAAAGAATAATGTGGTATAAGTCTTTCTAGAGATTCCAACAAGTGACTACACCGCGTGCAGTATCTCAAATATCAAATCTCAAATCTCCCTTCCGGTTTATAGGGCTCAAATCTCAAATCTCATCAACCAAGGCATTTTGCGATTGGAGGAATGTATCTCGTAATTTAAAAAACTACCCTAATTAAACTCATGCATTAATTACGTAGTTCTCTCGTTTTCCTCTCCGCCTTGGTCGCGGTGCACAATATTGACCACTCCTATATGAGTAGCCGCTCTATCTACA
Source organism: Secale cereale (assembly GCA_902687465.1). Lineage (NCBI taxonomy): Eukaryota > Viridiplantae > Streptophyta > Magnoliopsida > Poales > Poaceae > Secale > Secale cereale. The sequence goes on along the minus strand of LR738709.1, from coordinate 310,030,009 downwards.
TGCGAGACTTCAAATCATCTGGGTCCGCATGCCATCCACCAAATCACAACGAGGTGCTAGAGTCGAAACTCATCGGTCACCCTGGTGCGGCCGTCATGACCCATCATATCACAAAACCCACACCTTTACCAGCACTGGTAAAGTGGCCTTGAAGTTGGACTGGCCGAAGCAACCATCATTTCACTGGAACACTCGTTGAAGCCCTTTCTCCCCTTTGTTGAAGAAAACCTCTCTCCAGGCTACTCACTTCTGCCATTTTTCTTCTGTATCGACGAAGGAAAGGTGGGCGAATCAGTGATGCTGCTATATTTTCATTCCAAGAATCTTCTTTTTGCGAAGCACCAACCGATTCTCACAGCCTATTCTTTTCCTGTTTTCATTGCGATTGTGGTTTCCTTTCGATTGCTTTTTGTTTGTCAGTTCATTGATGGATCCTGGAGCACTAGGCAAAGAGTTGCCGGCGGACAACCCGTTGGAGACAGCGATCTCCAGGAAGCGAGCACCAACCAACGAGTTGACCGTGTTGGCAGGCCAACCCATGGAGACGAAGAACTCCAAGAAACAAGCACTGGCCAAAGAGTTGACGACGTTGGCGGACGAACTCCTCAAAGAAAGTTGGAAGAACAGCAAGGGCCCCACCATGCCTACCCCAGAAACTCTGATGGCCACCTATGCGAGGCTCAAGGATGAGTTTGAGGATATAGTCGCCGTTGATAAGCAGTATTCCCCTGGCAAGGTGATGGCCCCCATCGAGGACGAGGAGATGGCCCCCGGAGGGATGGGATCCCCTCGTGAGCTGCACAAGGTAAAAAATAATGGCTTATTACCGAAAGTTGTGGTTTTTGATTATTTGTAGTGTGCTTGCTAATATGTTAGGGTTTTGCAGGTGCTGGTGGACGTCCTTGATGATTCCGATGTCGCGGCCCGTCCTGTGGACAACGCCCCAGAGATCGTTTTCGATGTCGCGGTCCGTCCTGTTGGCATCGCCCCGGAGATCGATTCCGATGCCACTGTCCATCCTGTGGACATCGCCCCACAGATTGATTCCAATGTTGTGGTCAGTCCTGTGGACATCGCCCCAGAGGTCGATTCCCATACCGCTGTCCATGCTGTGGTCATTGCCCGAGAGATCGATGACAAGAAATAGTTGGTCGCGCTAATCCTTCAGGGTAGTTTGCATTGCCCTGTGTTTAATTCCGAAAACGATGTGTGTTATCAAACCATCTTAGGGCTAGTGCACTGTCTTGTGTGGACGGTACTTGCTACTTTTGTTTGATAGTGAATCATGCGAACCCTCTCCGAGTTATGGAAATAGATGTATCCTCACTAGCTTTTGATGTAATATATGGCATGCTTAGATGTAAGTTTGAACTGTTTATCATATCAGCATGGCTTATTTGATGATTCTTGGTGTTAGTAGGCTAGCTACAGTGCGAGCTATAGTACTTGCAAAAGTCAACTTTGTACTACTAACTTTGAAACGGAGGAAGTGCAAATCCTAGGCGGGCTAGTTTGGCCTAGTGGGTTTTAGTGATATGACGTGGTACAGTGCCGTCCAGTCTTCGCCTGTGGTAGCAGTACTGCAGGTATAGTAACTTTGTGGAACCATCATGACTACATTGAATTCCGCTTCTTCATGAAAACTGGACGACACTGTACCACGTCGTACCGCTAAAACCCACTAGGGCAAACTAGCCCGCCTAGGATTTGTACTCCCTCCATTTCAAAGTTAGTAGTACAAAGTTGACTCATCTACTTGGAAGCGGTGCGGACTCCTGCATGGCCCACCTCGCTAGTAGGCCTTTGGCCCAAAGCTCAACTAAAATTCTGAAATTCTCTTGGCCCATTCATGCACACATGTGAGTGGAGTGAGTGGCACTAAAGTTTAGTCCCACCACGAAAGTTGAGAGAGAGTTGCACCTCTTTATAAGGTTAGCTCTTCTACCACTTGTATGAGTGTGAGCAGATGAGACCTAAATGCTCGCTCGCCACGCCTTGTCACGACGCGCCGCGGGTTGCGGGAATGAGCCGAGCTGAGGATAGAGCTATGCACATTGTCCATATTTTTGCTCCTCGGGAATAATTAATAAATCGTAATTAATGGACGCGTTAATTGCTCAGTCGTTTCCGATTCTTTTGGATCATGGGGCTGTTACTTGGACGTGGGGTTTTCTCCATGACCTACCCAGCCCGCATTATATAGTCAGGCAGATGTCTACCCTAGCGGCTGCCACAACATATGGTTTCTCACCACCGTTCCAGATCATTGCGCCGCCACGCAAGTCTTCTCCATCCCTCCTTCCGGCGTGCACCACGAGAAGGGACAGCAGGCCTCTGGAACCCCGCCCCTTGTGATCCTGTACGGGAGAGGGCGATCAGGTTTTTGGATTGTTGGAAATATGAGCAAATTACTATGATATTTAATCCGAATAAACAGGAAATAAATCATGACATCAGTAACACAGATTGTACTAAGCATGCTAACTAGCATAGCAGATGAACCGATCAAATCTAGGGCACATACTAAAAGCATGAAGTCTACCTCTTCCTCAACGACATGGGTGACAACATGAACGCCGGCGGTGTTGCTCCCGTTGTACCGTATATGATTATGTCCTTCTTGTTCGAGGTCGTGGTAGAATTCATGTTTTTAGTATGTGCCCTAGATTTGATCGGTTCATCTGCTATGCTAGTTAGCATGCTTAGTACAATCTGTGTTACTGCTGTCATGATTTATTTCCTGTTTATTCGGATTAAATCTCATAGTAATTTGCTCATATTTCCAACAGAACCATCATGACTTTGTTGAATTCTGCATCTTCATGAAAACTGGACGGCACTGTACCACGTCATATCACTAAAACCCACTAGGGCAAACTAGCCCGCCTAGGATTTGTACTCCCTCCATTTCAAAGTTAGCAGTACAAAGTTGACTCATCTACTTGGAAGCGGTGCGGACTCCCGCATGGCCCACCTTACATCATAACCATATATTTCTTGGAGTCCGTGCACGGCGGGCGGGTGATCTCTTCTTCCTCCCCCGTGTCTCTCCTCTCAGCCGACGCCCGCCGAGCGATTAGATTTCGGCTATCGACAGTTTATTCAATTGCAGTCTCACATGTCACTGAAAATGCAAGACAACACGTGTCCCCTCTGCTGAGCGGCGTGTGAGCCGGACTGTCGGGGGTGCGACGTGAACGCGACGTGTACGAGTTGTAAGTGTGCCGCCTTTTCCTTTTGAACTTGCAAAGCGTAACATTTTCGTGCGATCGATTGATAGAAATCCAGAACAAAATGACAAGGGCGGTGCTTTCCCGCGCATTAGGCGGGCTAGTTTGAGTGACATGACATGCTACAGTGCCGTCCACTTGCTCCATTTTTATGTAAGCATGAGTCTACACTCTTACGTGGGAGGAGTGCAAAACACGGCGGATCTGATTTTGATCAAGGGATAACTGTTCCCTGTGAAATAATGGAGCACTGTTAGCGATTATAGCATGATAGTTAGGGCAACTCCAGCGCTGGCCCTCAAATTTACACCGGCATTTGTCCGAGGACACTCATGGATGCCATCCAATGCTGCTCGCATACCTTTCGACAACTATATGAACTAACCGGACGAAATTCGTGCAAACAAAGCAAATTACAAATTGACCGGATGAAATTCATTACATTTCGAGAACTATTCCTAAAAACTGGATGAAATTCATTACATATTTCGCACAAACCGTACTAAAACCTACTATAAACCTAATATAAACGATCGCCGGGCCCCGACCACCATGTCCGGCCATGAACCCGAGAAAGCCGGCCATTGCCTTTGCATCCTCCTTATCCGCCTCGATAACCTCCTCCCCGGGAGCACAAGGTTATGAAGATTTCCGCCTCCACATCGTCGTCAAGCGGCTAATCAGCCACCGATTTTTATCCCACCAAGCTTGGCGTCGACTGAGTGGAGGAGCGGTGGTGACCTACCGTGTCCTACTCTTCCTTGCTGCCGGCTGCGCCCGTGCACATGCGCCGGCTTCGTGGTCGCGGTGGCGGAGGGCGGCCTGGGGGGGGGGGGGGGGGGGGGGGGGGGGGAGCCGGCGATCTCCTTCATCTTCTCGTGCGAGAGTGTAATGCCCCGGATGTAATACTTTCCCTTTTGGGTATATAATAAATCTCCGGCTTCATCTATTTCCTTTTCGGGTTCTTTGTCTTTCGGGCTTTAGTCGTTTTGTTGTGTGAGTGTGTGGCATTCATTCATATCATGTAGACATGTGCATTGCATTGCTTTTGTGTTGTGGGTTGCATCCGGTTCCGTGTGTTTCTTCCCGTTGTCCGTTTCGTGTTCCGGAGCTCCCTCACGTGTCCGTGACGTCCCGTAGGCCTACTTTGTTGTTCGGGCGTTTTTCGTTACCGGTGTGCCGCGAGGTTGTGTTGTGTGTTGTTGTTTTGTTGTGTGCAACCCGCCTCTCAAATCTCGTCTCGTTTGGACTCCGTTGACTTTTCCCTCCGTTGTCCGTGTGGGTCCGATGTGCCTTCACTTCGTGTCCCGGAAATACCCCTGCTGCTTTCTTTTATCTCCGTCTAGGCCCTTTTATTCTATCCCCGCGATCGGATCCGTTGGATCACGATCGGAGGGCTCCTAAACACCCCTAGCCTCCAAACCCTAGTCTAAAACTGCTACATATAGACCCCCTAGTCTATTATGGGCATCCCTATCCCCTTCTTCTTCCTCCTCTAGATCCCCTTCCTTTTTTTTTCTTTTTCTTCTTCAGATCCAAATATCTGCCCGGATCCCGAGGATCCTTTCGATCCAAACCAGCCCCTCCGACCGGACCTCGATCGAGGCGAGGTCAACGCAGCCGCGTCGCTGCCAGCCTCCCGCATCGACCGGCCGATCGACCAGATCCGCGCCGGCCTCGCTCTTTCCTTCGCCCGAAGGCTCGGCGGCCCAGCCCCATCGATCGATAGAGCGGGACCACTTCGCCTGGCGCCTCCTTCGCCACCGCGCGCCAGGGCCGCCTTCCAGCAGATCCAGCCGCAGGGACGCTTCGCTCCTCCTCCTCGCGGCCCGTTCCAGCCAGGCTGCGCGCCGCCACTCTCCAGATCGGGGCCCGGTGGCATCGCCGCACCGAGGCCTCCAGCTGCCGTCCGCCCTGGGCCCAGCCTCCTCCGCAGCGGGGCTCCCTCCCCGGCCCAGGCGCCAACCGCATCGGGCCTCTTCGCCCCGGCCCAGGCCGCCGCTCTCCTCTCCGCGCTGGGCCGGATCGCGGGCCTCCGCCGCCAGCCACCCCGCACCAGGCCTCCCTCCGCACGGACCGCATCGCGCGCCGCCGGCCCACCGCCACTTCTTCCAGATCGGCCCACCGCCACTTCTTCCAGATCGGGCCGCCGCCACTGTTCATCCGAAGCCCATCTACTGTTCATCAGATCCGGATCTCAGATCTGAGAAGGTTGACCTAAATCCCTCTAAGTACCTGTTTTCCTGATCTGAGATGCATACTTTGACCTGCCCTAACTTTGTGCCTGTTGCTCCGTTTTGCGCGTGTAGCATGTCCAGATGTTCGTGGAGATGTCCTCTACGTTTTACCTGTTGTAGTCATGCATGTTAGATGTCATCTTGACACTTGTTTTGCTGTTGCAAGAGTGCATCATGATATAAACTGCTGTTATGTGTTATTTTTATGCCACCTTTCACATGTGATATCTTTTAGCTCGTTTGTCCAAACGATGCAAATGACATGTCCACGCGTTCGTCTTGCCACGAACTACGTGTTGTGTGTGATAGGTTGCATGTTAGATTTATTGTTGCCTTGTTATCTTCGTTGCCAAGTGCCATGTTCACATGTTGTGTTTTCACTTGTTATGAAATGCCATCTTGTTGAGCTCGTTGTAATCGGTGTGTTCACCACAATGATGCATGCTTGTGTGTTCGGGATCACCGTCATATGTATTTTGATGAGGTGCTTACCCTTTGCCATGTTTAGTTTCGAGGTGTCTTAAACATGCTCTTTTGTGTGCTATGATGATATTGCTGTTTTAGGACTTAGTGAAATTTCACTAAGTCTGAAATCTGTAACGTTCCGATGCCATGTTCGTGTGATGTTGTAGGACAAAGCATGATAGTTTTGGGGTGGATTTTGATTGTTCCTTGAAGTATATATTGTTGTCTTTCCATTCATGTCCTCACATGTCCATTTGAGTGGCTGTAGCATGTTTATCTTTTGCTCCAAACTTTCAATAAAATTCTGCTGCCAGAATTTTATTTCAAAGTTCAATATGTCCAAGATCATTGCTATTGATCCGTGACTCCGTTGGGGGTGCACTTTGGACCTAGTTGCTGTACTTTATATCTAGTTTGTGTTCAAGTCCTTTGCCATGCTTTTTGGGTGCTGTAGATTAATTATTTTGAGCTCCAAAGATGCTATGTTGCTGTAATATGCAGTTTTCGCTCAAATCTTGTTTCGGGCATAACTTTTAGCCCGTAACTCCGGTTTCAGCGAATCTTATATCAAACTTGGGTGATTTTCTGTGTAGATTAATAATATCAGGTTGTTATCTTGTTTTGAGGTGTTTTGCTTTAGTGATGTTTTCCGTGCTCCATGTGCATCTTTAGTGCATCCATCATGCATTCATGTTTTTCGAGTGCGCATTGCATCGTGTTGATTGGAGCTTGGTGTGTTTGTCTTGTTTAGAGCCGGAAGTTGAGCACGAGTTTTCCAACGAGGTTGAGCACGAGGTTTCCAACGAGTTTGAGCACGAGGACCCTTCTTTCGATCCGAACGTCTTCTCTTCAGGCAAGATGACCGAACCCCGATAACATTACTATCTTTGCCTATTGCTAGTAGTCTCGATCTATAGTTTTGCCTCGATGCCCATGTTCTTCTTGTCAGCCTCCTACTTGTAACCAATTGCCATGTTTAACCACCCTACCTATGCAAACCGTTGCTTGGCTAAGTACGCTTCGCTCAGCCCTTCTTATAGCGTTGCTAGTTGCAGGTGAAGATCGAAGATGCTTGCTTCATGTTGAAGTTTGGTTGGGTTATATCACACTATATAAATGCTTAAATTGAAATCACATATATATTGGCAAGGGTGGAAGGCTAAGCCTTTTGCTTGGTGATTTGTTCCACTCATGCCGTTAGGATCCGTATAAGCCGGTTTTATGTTCCTTGATTATGCGTTCCTAACACGGTTGGGGTGTATGGGACCCCCTCGATAAACCGCTAAGTGCTAAGTCTTTTCCAGCAAGTCCCAACCTTGGTACTATTTGCTTAAACAACTAAAAACTTTCCGAGGGAGTAATTAACCCGAGGCTTAATTAATTCAACCCCCTGGGCCAGTGCTCGACTTGAGTGTTGGTCCAAACCAGAGTCACTTGCGGATACTACCCAGTTCGCTGGGGTCTTTGGTATCTGTACGTAGCGCTCATCCGGACGTGTCCTGAGACCTAGATACGCGCGGCTACTATCAGGGTGTCGACACGTCGGGAGGATTTGCTGGATTAGCCTTACCTTAGCTCGGTATATCTTGAGCACGGGATTCCGAGGATACTCGGGTCTTCCCACTTTGGAGTTGCGACTCCGCGGATCGTGGGCTTGTAATGGGTCAAGTTGGAACACCCCTGCAGGGTTTGAACTTTCGAAAGCCGTGCCCGCGGTTATGTGGCAGATGGGAGCTTGTTAATTCCGGTTGTAGATAACTTGACACAATGATGCTAATACACTACCAGCGTGTGTTCCGTGACTGTCAATTTCCGAATCGGGATTCGGGAGTTGAACACGGAGGGGTTATGTTTGTGAGCTTGTAGCTAGGATCACTTAGTGATCACTCTCGCCGATGCCTTCTCTTCTCGCTCTCACTTGCGTAAGCTAGATGCTAGTTGCTGCTGCAGACTTGTTCTTTCTTCAGCCTTTTCCCTCACCTAAAGGCTTAAATAGTTCTGTTACCCGGGGACGGGATTGCTGAGTCCTCTGTGGCTCACAGTTACTTCACACCAGATGCAGGTCCAGCTGTGAGCTATCCAGGTGATGGCACCGAGCTGGATTGGGAGTACGACGAGGAGCGTAGTCGGTACTATGTGCGGTACCCGGACGATCAGTAGTGGAGACTCTTACTAGGATTCGATCCGCCTGTGGTTGTTTTTATCTGAGTTTGGTACTTTGACTTTTGGTTTTTGCCCTTAGAGGGTTGTAGTGCTCTTAATGTATGATGTTTGAGACTTGTACTGTTATGCTGTGACGTGGCGATTGTAAGCCAACTATTTTCAGTTTACTATCCCTCTTTTACATGAGTTGTGCAAAGATTACCAAACTTGAGATCATTCTAGGATGGACTTATGCCTTTAAGTCGTGCCTCGACACGTAGGAGGTATAACTCCATCCTGGGCATTACAAGTTGGTATCAGAGCCTTCTCCGACCTAGGAGCCCCCACTGTTTGATCGAACCGTTGACGGTTGAGTCTAGGCACACACTGAAAACTTTTTGAGTCCTATATTATATCGGAGAGTAGGATTTCTTTGCTTCCCATCCCCTTTCTCTCTGGTGAGGACTCCTGACGTCTACTCTTGTCTCTCCTATCTTCAAAATTTGCACAAATTTTTTTTTTAGGAATCCCGCGAGTATTCTGGGATTGTTTCGATGTTCTTGTGACAAGGATATTGTTCCCGATGCCTCCTGTTACCGAGGAGTTGAGCTTCGGGGTATCATTGTAACAAGCATATCGCGACAGTACTAAATACTTAAGACGGCCGACATCGAAAATCTCCCCTATACGGCCAGTGGCAAGATAACCCCGACATCACCCAGTACTGGGGAAGTAGTTCGGGAGTATTGCCATAGCTTGTTATAGTGGATGCTTTTCGAAGGTCCGAGGTACACAGTTTCCGAGAAAGACTGGTTATGTGTTGAAGGATGGATACACCTGGATGTAGGTTAGAGTTGATTGCGCGGTGCTTCCCGTGTATCCCCAACACCTGATTGCATAACTGGAATCTTTCGGAAAACTATAGGTGGGTTAATCCAGTAGATCGTAGGCATTCTTCCAACGAATGCAGGTTAGTGAGTTCGGGGTTCGACATTGAGTGAAGGAGTTATATGACCGAGGTTACTATCAGGAGTTGCATCTTAAAGGGTCCTTGGCTATGCTGATCCGGGGATTGCAAAACCTTTTCGTAACGCGTTCATATGCTTTCAGCACAAAGATGTTAGAACGAAACTCCTCTCTTGTGTTTGTTCCTTTCTGTACCTTGTTGTTTTATTATTTTATCCTTTTGATCCCTATGTGGCTTCTCGTGAAGATGATGTTATCAATTAACTGAGAAATTCATTCGTTCCTGTTGTTCGGATGATTTCATTCGTTCTTATTGTTCGAATGATTATTGTGAAGACTTGTTGCAATTCATTCCATTGATTCAGCTTATTCCTTTTGTCAATCAATTGCTCATTCGTGGTCATCTCTTACAGGAAGGCTCCGAAAAAGGTTCCGAATGCCAACCCAGAGATGGAAGAGGTCCCAGAACGTCCTCCTTCACCTCCTCCTCCGCCTGAGGCTTGGAGAGCAATTATGCAGACTACTGCTCAGAACACTTAGTTGATGATGCAGATGATGCAGCAAATGCAAGCTATGCAAGCTAATCAAGCTAATCAGGGCGTTCCAATGAACCAAGGCAACTTCTTCCAGCAGCACCATGCTACCCTCAACCAGTTCTTGGCCAACAATCCTAAAGCTTTCAGTTACTGTGTCGACCCTCTTGATGCTGAAGATTGGCTGACCGATATCAAGAAGCATTTTGAGTGCAGTAACGTGAAAGAAGATGACTATGTGAAGTTTGCAGCCTTCCAACTGAAAGATCAAGCAGCTGACTGGTGGCAGCAGTACAAAGACTCAAGGCCGGGTCAAGTGATCTCGTGGGAGAATTTCTGCAAGGATTTCCGCTCGCATCACATTCCTACAAGTGTTATCGAGGGTATGCGTGAGCAATTCCGCAACCTCAAGCAGGGCTCCATGTCAGTCTATCAGTATAATGTCAAGTTCCAAAACCTCGCTCGCTATGCAAAGCAAGACATACCTGATGCAAAGAGCAAAATCTATCAGTTCCGTGGAGGTCTCAAAGATGAACTTCAGCTTGCTCTCACTCTGTTCGAGCCAGATGAATTTGATAAGTTCTATAATATGGCTTTGAAACAAGAAGCAGCTCAGCTTAAGATGGAGGCTTCTAAGAAGAGAATTCGAGATGCTGTTCACTCTACCTCATCGTCTCAGTTGGCTGCGAAACAACAGAAATTCTGGCTTCCTCCTCCTCCAATGATTCGAGCTCCATACAACAACTCCAGCAACTTCAACAACTCCAACAACAAGAACTCTAGTGGTCGTGGTTTCTCCCACCCACCCAACCCAAGCAACCAGTCGAAGAAGCAGATTCATTCTCAAGGCTCCAAGTCCAGTGGCTCTCATTTCCGTCCTCTCTCTGAAGTGGTGTGCAACAAGTGTGGCCAGAAGGGTCACTATGCCAACAGATGTCCGAATCCGAAGCGTCTTCCTCCTCCACCACCTGTGAGTTCAGCTATTGTCAGGCATGATCCAAAGGCTGCAAGGGTCAATCTGATGAATGCAGCACAAGCAGAGGCTTCTTCTGATGTCATTCTGGGTAACCTTCCAGTGAACTCTTTTCCAGCTAAAGTGTTATTTGATTCGGGTGCATCATGCTCTTTCATGTCTCAACCATTTGCATCCAAGCATAATATCGACATCCAAAGTCTGCCTCAGAAGTTGGAAGTTATTTCTCCAGGGAGACGTATGTCTTCTACTATCTATGCTCCGGATGTTTCTATTCGCATGGGAGATTATCGTTTTATGGCTAAACCGGTGGTTCTTGGTCATTCTGACATCGACCTCATTCTCGGAATGGATTGGCTTTCTCAGCACGATGCTCACATTGATTGTGCTCAAAAGGAAGTCAAATTGACTCATTCTGATGAAGATGTGATTATCTTCGCCTCCAGGGATAATACTATTCGGCTTTTCTCTCTTAATGATAAGGGTGAAATTAATGCCATAGAGCAAATTCCAGTGGTGAATGAATATCAAGACGTTTTTCCAGAAGAACTTCCAGGCATGCCTCCACACCGTCAGGTGGAGTTTGTCATTGAACTCGAGCCGGGCACCGAACCTGTTTGCCGGCGTCCATACAAGCTCTCTTCAGATGAATTGAAGGAATTGAAGAAACAGTTGGATGAACAGGAGCGTATGGGTCTCATCAGACCGAGTACATCTCCGTGGGGCTGTGGTGTCTTATTTGTCAAGAAGAAAGATGGCACGGAGCGTCTCTGTGTTGACTACCGGCCACTGAACAAGAAGACGATTAAGAACAAGTATCCGCTCCCCAACATCAATGAACTCTTTGAGCAGCTCAAAGGAGCTAAAGTATTCTCTAAGCTTGACCTCCGAATGGGCTATCATCAAATTCGCATTCGCGAGGAAGACATTCCCAAGACGGCCTTCAGAACGAGCTACGGTTCATATGAGTATACCGTCATGTCCTTCGGTCTCGCCAATGCTCCTCCTACCTTTTCAAGGATGATGCATTACATCTTCAACCCCTATACTGGCGAATTCGTGCTTGTGTATCACTACTGATCGTCCGGGTACCGCACATAGTACCGACTACGCTCCTCGTCGTACTCCCAATCCAGCTCGGTGCCATCACCTGGATAGCTCACAGCTGGACCTGCATCTGGTGTGAAGTAACTGTGAGCCACAGAGGACTCAGCAATCCCGTCCCCGGGTAACAGAACTATTTAAGCCTTTAGGTGAGGGAAAAGGCTGAAGAAAGAACAAGTCTGCAGCAGCAACTAGCATCTAGCTTACGCAAGTGAGAGCGAGAAGAGAAGGCATCGGCGAGAGTGATCACTAAGTGATCCTAGCTACAAGCTCACAAACATAACCCCTCCGTGTTCAACTCCCGAATCCCGATTCGGAAATTGACAGTCACGGAACACACGCTGGTAGTGTATTAGCATCATTGTGTCAAGTTATCTACAACCGGAATTAACAAGCTCCCATCTGCCACATAACCGCGGGCACGGCTTTCGAAAGTTCAAACCCTGCAGGGGTGTTCCAACTTGACCCATTACAAGCCCACGATCCGCGGAGTCGCAACTCCAAAGTGGGAAGACCCGAGTATCCTCGGAATCCCGTGCTCAAGATATACCGAGCTAAGGTAAGGCTAATCCAGCAAATCCTCCCGACGTGTCGACACCCTGATAGTAGCCGCGCGTATCTAGGTCTCAGGACACGTCCGGATGAGCGCTACGTACAGATACCAAAGACCCCAGCGAACTGGGTAGTATCCGCAAGTGACTCTGGTTTGGACCAACACTCAAGTCGAGCACTGGCCCAGGGGGTTGAATTAATTAAGCCTCGGGTTAATTACTCCCTCGGAAAGTTTTTAGTTGTTTAAGCAAATAGTACCAAGGTTGGGACTTGCTGGAAAAGACTTAGCACTTAGCGGTTTATCGAGGGGGTCCCATACACCCCAACCGTGTTAGGAACGCATAATCAAGGAACATAAAACCGGCTTATACGGATCCTAACGGCATGAGTGGAACAAATCACCAAGCAAAAGGCTTAGCCTTCCACCCTTGCCAATATATAGGTGATTTCAATTAAAGCATTTATATAGTGTGATATAACCCAACCAAACTTCAACATGGAGCAAGCATCTTCACTTCACCTGCAACTAGCAACGCTATAAGAAGGGCTGAGCGAAGCGTACTTAGCCAAGCAACGGTTTGCATAGGTAGGGTGGTTAAACATGGCAAATGGTTACAAGTAGGAGGCTGACAAGAAGAACATGGGCATCGAGGCAAAACTATAGATCGAGACTACTAGCAATAGACAAAGATAGTAATGTTATCGGGGTTCGGTCATCTTGCCTGAAGAGAATTCGTTCGGATCGTAAGAAGGGTCCTCGTGCTCAACCTCGTTGGAAAACTCGTGCTCAACTTCGAACCCGGTCTCAGCTTCCGGCTCTAAACACAACAAACACACCAAGCACCAATCAACACGATGCAATGCGCACTCGAAAAACATGAATGCATGATGGATGCACTAGGGATGCACATGGAGCACGTAAAACATCACTCAAGCAAAACACCTCAAAACAAGATAACAACCTGATATTATTAATCTACACAGAAAATCACCCAAGTTTGATATAAGATTCGCTGAAATCGGAGTTACGGGCTAAAAGTTATGCCCGAAACAAGATTTGAGCGAAAACTGCAAATTACAGCAACATAGCATCTTTGGAGCTCAAAATAATTAATCTACAGCACCCAAAAAGCATGGCAAAGGACTTGAACACAAACTAGATATAAAGTACAGCAACTAGGTCCAAAGTGCACCCCCAACGGAGTCACGGATCAATAGCAATGATCTTGGACATATTGAACTTTGAAATAAAATTCTGGCAGCAGAATTTTATTGAAAGTTTGGAGCAAAAGATAAACATGCTACAGCCACTCAAATGGACATGTGAGGACATGAATGGAAATACAACAATATATACTTCAAGGAACAATCAAAATCCACCCCAAAACTATCATGCTTTGTCCTACAACATCACACGAACATGGCATCGGAACATTATAGATTTCAGACTTAGTGAAATTTCACTAAGTCCTAAAACAGCAATATCATCATAGCACACAAAAGAGCATGTTTAAGACACCTCGAAACTAAACATGGCAAAGGGTAAGCACCTCATCAAAATACATATGACGGTGATCCCGAACACACAAGCATGCATCATTGTGGTGAACACACCGATTACAACGAGCTCAACAAGATGGCATTTCATAACAAGTGAAAACACAACATGTGAACATGGCACTTGGCAACGAAGATAACAAGGCAACAATAAATCTAACATGCAACCTATCACACACAACACGTAGTTCGTGGCAAGACGAACACGTGGACATGTCATTTGCATCGTTTGGACAAACGAGCTAAAAGATATCACATGTCAAAGGTGGCATAAAAATAACACATAACAGCAGTTTATATCATGATGCACTCTTGCAACAGCAAAACAAGTGTCAAGATGACATCTAACATGCATGACTACAACAGGTAAAACGTAGAGGACATCTCCACGAACATCTGGACATGCTACACGCGCAAAACGGAGCAACAGGCACAAAGTTAGGGCAGGTCAAAGTATGCATCTCAGATCAGGAAAACAGGTACTTAGAGGGATTTAGGTCAACCTTCTCAGATCTGAGATCCGGATCTGATGAACAGTAGATGGGCTTCGGATGAACAGTGGCGGCGGCCCGATCTGGAAGAAGTGGCGGTGGGCCGATCTGGAAGAAGTGGCGGTGGGCCGGCGGCGCGCGATGCGGTCCGTGCGGAGGGAGGCCTGGTGCGGGGTGGCTGGCGGCGGAGGCCCGCGATCCGGCCCAGCGCGGAGAGGAGAGCGGCGGCCTGGGCCGGGGCGAAGAGGCCCGATGCGGTCGGCGCCTGGGCCGGGGAGGGAGCCCCGCTGCGGAGGAGGCTGGGCCCAGGGCGGACGACAGCTGGAGGCCTCGGTGCGGCGATGCCACCGGGCCCCGATCTGGAGAGTGGCGGCGCGCAGCCTGGCTGGAACGGGCCGCGAGGAGGAGGAGCGAAGCGTCCCTGCGGCTGGATCTGCTGGAAGGCGGCCCTGGCGCGCGGTGGCGAAGGAGGCGCCAGGCGAAGTGGTCCCGCTCTATCGATCGATGGGGCTGGGCCGCCGAGCCTTCGGGCGAAGGAAAGAGCGAGGCCGGCGCGGATCTGGTCGATCGGCCGGTCGATGCGGGAGGCTGGCAGCGACGCGGCTGCGTTGACCTCGCCTCGATCGAGGTCCGGTCGGAGGGGCTGGTTTGGATCGAAAGGATCCTCGGGATCCGGGCAGATATTTGGATCTGAAGAAGAAAAAGAAAAAAAAAGGAAGGGGATCTAGAGGAGGAAGAAGAAGGGGATAGGGATGCCCATAATAGACTAGGGGGGTCTATATGTAGCAGTTTTAGACTAGGGTTTGGAGGCTAGGGGTGTTTAGGAGCCCTCCGATCGTGATCCAACGGATCCGATCGCGGGGATAGAATAAAAGGGCCTAGACGGAGATAAAAGAAAGCAGCAGGGGTATTTCCGGGACACGAAGTGAAGGCACATCGGACCCACACGGACAACGGAGGGAAAAATCAACGGAGTCCAAACGAGACGAGATTTGAGAGGCGGGTTGCACACAACAAAACAACAACACACAACACAACCTCGCGGCACACCGGTAACGAAAAACGCCCGAACAACAAAGTAGGCCTACGGGACGTCACGGACACGTGAGGGAGCTCCGGAACACGAAATGGACAACGGGAAGAAACACACGGAACCGGATGCAACCCACAACACAAAAGCAATGCAATGCACATGTCTACATGATATGAATGAATGCCACACACTCACACAACAAAACGACTAAAGCCCGAAAGACAAAGAACCTGAAAAGGAAATAGATGAAGCCGGAGATTTATTATATACCCAAAAGGGAAAGTATTACATCCGGGGCATTACAGAGAGTACGTCCAAGAGAGCTTTGGAGCGCACCCGGAGCGGAGCCACCGATGTCCTTCGTCTGCTCCTGCGATAGTACGTCCAAGAGAGCTTTGGAGTGCCCGGAGGCCATGGTTGTGGTGGTGCCAACAGAAGGAAGGGACTGAAGGAGAATGAGTGTGGGTCTTTGGCTATGGCTCGGAGCTGGGGCTCAAGTTAATAGAGCGGGCCAATGGCAATGAGCCGCGATAGACGGATGGACGGCTGGCACCGGAGTAGGTTCGTCGGTAGCCATGGTGTCATTAACGCGGAGCAGTCGCTTGCACCAGGATGCCGTGCGGGTGGCGCTCTCTCGGCCGTCGCGCTGCTGCAATGCGGCGCTAGTGAGAGGTCGCGTCGGGCATGAATGTGGACGCTGCTTCAGTGACTTAACCGCAGGTGCGTTGTCCGACTAACATGTGGGCCCCACGGGCATCAGGCCCGCATGTCAGTGACACACCAACTGCACCTGCTGTTAAGGCTGGTGAATGCGGCATTGACATTCTGGAGAGATGGTGATCGTTTTAGGCGGGAAGCACGCGCTAGCGATGGAAGGGGTTTCGATAGGCCAGGGCGGTCAGACGCTGGCGTGGTGGGAAAATGTGAACTCATAGATGACGAGCCTTTGAAGCGTATGCGGCACGTATTGACAACCAGGCATACATGCAACCGCTCTTGTCGCCAGCTAGCATTCGACGACCACCACACAACCTTACATAACTTACGAATAATGGACGAATCGATCAGATACACACTCGTGTGCAGTGGCACCATGATTGGTTGCCTACGATAGTACATGGAGTACTCCGCACCATAGTACCCTCTCTAGCTAGGCTGTTTTATAGATTGTCGTTGTGATGGACGATATACATGAGCAAGGCGCTGAGTCACGGGTATGACCGTTGGTGTTGAGCCAGGTGAATACATGCTCGGTGTTCGCGGAGGCCTCCAGCAAACGTCTAAACAGTAATGTCATATACGCATAATATTGGTTTTTATTTCTTCTCCATTGACAGGTAGGCCCGCATAGATAGATAGATAAAGAACATGAGCTGATGAGGCGCATGCGGACTGTTTTACTGGTCAACCAGACAAATACGGAGCTATACACTGAGCCAGTGACCGTATAATCACCATATCTCGATACAATGATCCAAATTTCGTTCGTCTTCTGTCCTTGAGTTCTTGACAAATCAATTCACTTTACGGTTGCCCGGCCACTCCACCCCAGAGCTATCACCAAGCATCATTCATGCCACCATGCCGCACACTAACTGGTAAGGAAGCGATAGCATCCCGCCGCGCCGAGTTCCTCGCCGCCCACGACCGCACACAGAATGGTAGGCAAGCGGTGGCATCCCGCCGTGCCGAGTTCATCGCCGCTCGCGACCTCACATCTATGTGGGCGGAATTTGAAGCTGCCAAGGCCAAATGGGCGGTAGAGCAAGAGGCGGCCAAAGCCGCACAGAGGGAGCGGAAACATCAGAAAAATCACAAGAAAAGAGAGGCCCGCCGCCGCAAGAAAGAAGAGGACGCACGCGCTGCTGCGGAGAGGTCGGCGGAGATCCAAGCACGGTGGGGCGTCGCCGACAAAGCCAGGAAGGAGAACGACGGCGTCTGGCCATCATGTGAGAAGTAGTAGTACTAGTAGTTAGTATGTGTGTATGTGTTGCCCGCATGTTTGTTTAATTAATTACGAGCATGTAACATTACTACTAGTTACTACTATAGTTTTTAGAGCAAATTACCAGTACATTAGCCTAGACTAAATGGAAAAATTCCTATCCTATGTATCAAATGGCATTTCTTTCTCTATAGGAATTGAGTTTGAGATGCATGTCATCTCACTTCCTATGATTTTCATATTCCTATAAAATTCCTATCCTATATGAACCAAAGGAGGCCTCTGCTGGAGTAACTACTGTAGCTAGCATTACTGCTGGTACAGTAGTTTTCTTCAAGAGGAAGAATTCAACGAAGTCATGATGGTTCCTTCGTCCGAGCAACTTCACATTGGGTAAGGTTGGGCCTGTGATTTGACAGCTCATTAATAATTACTGCGGCGCGACGACCGGGGTGACTCTCCCTTGGAGTTCTGCGGGCATGGCAAGTGGACCAGGATGGTCGACGTCCCACATGTCGGCGAGCGGTAGTATTCTTTCCGATATCGAGTAGCAAGGAAACCGCGTGGTATAGTATCACTGGTGATTTATATTTATTTTTTATTTCTAATGAATTCTAGCGTTTCAACTCATACAACGAAGGAGTGCCAAACACACGGCACGTGCTGGTGTCGCACACGTCAGCGAAAGGAGTGGGACATAAACAACGTGGTAGAGCGTCTCCACTTCTAGGTCGGAGACCACAAGTAGTAGTTCTACTGTACTAGTGGTATGAACGATACAAAGTGCGACCCGGAGAGAAAGACGCGTCTAGTTGGAAGGTCTTGGGGCATACATGTAAAGCAATATAAAACCTAATATGTGCCTCCAATTAATATAGTAGTAGTAGAGTACTTAGTCACGTACTCCATAACATCACCGGGCATTTCACGTACAACATTTAGTGGTAGTAAGAGACAAATGCCTATATGCCAAGCATGTTCATACTATTTGTGCCTTTCTACTTCACTTACTGCGCTACGTTACACAGGTTCGCACGTCCACTCCTGGGTACATGTCCGTCTTGTAGTTCCAGTCCCACGTGTTCATCATATAGTTGGAACGTTCCTTGCATGACACGTCCACCTTGATGCTAGATGTGTCGCGTGTTGGCAAAAGGATGAACAAAGCTCACGTAAAAAAATAGAGTGCACGAACATAGATTCCCGACGACCGAGAAGGAGCAAGGAACCTCGGGGTGGAGCGTCTGCACTCATAATATTTTATATTATTCAGCGATATAAAATCAACCAATCATCTCCACAGTGGACTGGAAGAGTACGAAACATGACAGCCTAGTGTAGTTACATCATACTAGTACATGGCTAACCCACGCTATCACCATATTTCTTGGCTTCCATGCGACGGCGACTAGAGAAGAGGCGGCGGGGG
>LR738709.1:309968793-310002165 GCA_902687465.1 Secale cereale | reverse complement strand
AGAAAACTCGACGCAGGTGGGGGCGGGGGTGGGGGTGGGGGTGGCGGAGGAACACGGGCGGTGGGGGCTGGTGGTCCGGCTGGCGGCCCGTGCGGTGTTCTGTATGGGAAGATTCAGAGACGAGGAAGAAGAAGGGTTAGGAGACATAGGATCTTCATCCAACCGCCTGAAATGGTCGACTGATCCAAATGAAAAAAGTCACGCGACTTGCATGCGGACATGCCTTTATATTCAGTGCCATCATCGTACCTACTTAGCACTACTCCCGAATCCATCAAGCTAAACAACGTGCCACTCATAATTCCAAACTTGTTGCTCAAGTACGAATCTGATATGATGCCGATATTACTAAAACAGATAACATTTAATTGGTCAGCTAGTGTTCCTACTTTACTTTCGAAAAAGCACGTGCACCACATATAGAGAGACAACAGGGAGTTGCTTTCTTAATGCGCTCTGGTTCAACATGTGTGGGCACTGCGCAATGAACAATTTATTATCCAAGATCTGCTTGCTCTTCTTTAGCATGTCCCTCTTCCGTTCTTCTTTAATAAGTACTCTCCCCATTCCTAAATACAAGTCTTGGTATAGATTCTACCATGGACTACATATGGAGCAAAATGAGTGAATCTACACTCTAAAATGTATCTGGATACATATGTATGTGATCCATAGTGGAAATCTCTACCAAGACTTATATTTTGGAACGGAGGGAGTATGATAGTAGTACATTATGTTCCTTGTAGTGAAGATGAGCAGGGACATTTGCAGTGTAGAGGTCTATACGGTCGGTTGGTATGGACACTTTGAACTCTTCGGGCCTCTTTGATTCGTAGGATTTTGTAAACATGGGAATAGGATTTGTAGTGGCCTGCCCACTTGAATCCTATAAGAATAGCAAGGAAATGCTGGGAGCTGTGTCGCCTTTGAGAGTTACACTGATATTAACAGTACAACAATGTAATGTGAATCATATATGTCGAGATGTCATGCCCATCCATTATAAATACATATTCCATCTGTCATCATACCATGTTTTTTTACTCAAATATTGTTATTGTGCATCACACATCAAAAAGGAAGAGGGTGATTGCCGAACCTGAAGGAGCACCAGCAAAGTCCTTGAAAAACGTGGTTGTGCCAGAGAAATCAGACAACACCCCACTTATATTGGCTGTAAAACCAGTGACACAAAACGTAGGACCGACTCCAGCAGACTATACCCATACTTCACTGGCCACACCACTAGCCCCATCACACAGGACCTGCACCCCAGCAAAAGGTATGCCGATTTCAGTTGTCATAGCACTAGCCGTACCATAGAAAAATCCCACTCCAGCAAAATGTACAGCAAGTCCACCGGCCGAAGACCTATCCCAACTGCAGAGACGGCCAATTCCAACAAATTGGAACCCCATTCCAGTTATTCCCAGTCTAAAAGACAATGCTTTCAATAGTGTTAGGGACTACATGCATATATTTCCATCATTGGAAGATTATAGTGAAGACAAACACCATTTTCACATCTTCCTGTCCCACTTCCATGTAAGTGCTATTATTCATGGTGACTATTTTCCTGTTTTCTGCTGATTGAACACATCAATGATTCACATTACATTGTTGTAAGTAGGCGAGGGTCAATCTGGATAGTCATGACGAGCAAAGCTTTCTTGCGCTTTTCAAGGAAGCATTGCAGCAGTATTGGTGTTACCTAAGGAAATCACACTTTGATGGCAAGTCTATAAACGAATTTCTGCTGAAGTCTCCTGTGCTAAATTTAGAAGACATTGAATGGAAAAACCTTATTATGCACTGGTCTCGTTCTGAGGATGAGGTACTGTCTATGATATCGCATGACAATTTGAACTTCTACTTTTCCGCATGTGCCTTACGGATCTTTTTTGCAGGAAATCTGCTCAAAAAAGAATTCCGGTTTGAAAAGAATGACATGATATCGCAAATATGCTGCCCATTGCTTTGCTCTTGTTAGTACCTGTTGTCCTGTATCATTGTACTTGCATACATACCTGGTTCATTATGTGACAGCAGTATGCATGATAGCTTGCTTATCAATTGTTCGTTTCAAATTATCTGATCTGTATGAATGGTTACGTTATTGTAGAATATATCCAATGCCAATGGGTTTTTTAGCGCTGCATTGTTCTTGTAAGTACCTACTGTCTTTTATCAGCGTACTTATATTGACAGGTAGTTGTTCATGTACCATCACTCTGCAGCTTATATTCCTTTGCCCTCCATTTTCTACACATAAGATCTATATTTACTCTTACCATAAGGTTGGATAACACCGATGGTACTGAAGAAGTTTAGCTCTGCATTGCTCTTGGCTGTACCTTTTACCTGTATCCCTGTACTTACATTTATAGGTACTTGGTCATGTAGCATCACTCTTCATCTTATCTTAAATATTCTCCATTTTTCTTATATTGTCACATCTATATTTACTCTTAACAAAATGTAGAATAAAGGCAATGCTTATGAAGAAGATTCTATGGTAAACTTCTTGAATTGCCCCCCATCAGAATGGACAAGGGCTTTATAGAGTCTGCCTTCACCAATAATGTAAGTTTGTCCTTCTCAAGTCTTCAAACTTTGTTGTGTATATTTGGTTAGGCATGACTGCAACAACTGTTTATTTTTGGTGTTTGCATCAAATTGCATGTTAAAGTTTATTATGTACTCCAGTTCATAAACAAAAATTTGTCCTCCTCAATTTAAGTTTTCAGTTGTACAACCAAGTTCCTTCTTCATACCCTGTAAATTAAAATATACAGAGCAAGTGATCTTATTTTGCCAATCTGAAATGGGATAAATTGATAGCACACTAACCATTGATACCTATGAGTTCTTGATCTGTAATCTAGTGGTGTCGTGTCGCTGCCAACTCCTTCACAATGTCATTTCCTGCCATGTCTTGACCTGAATAATACCATATTTTGTTAATGCTATTTTAAACCGTGTCACTTTATTCGTCAGTAAGAAATGTGATGAATTATCAACACTGATACTTATATGTGCAAAATCTGTCATCTGTCTGCTTGTTTATCTTTCAGAGTGAGGAGAATATAAGTGTAAAACAAGTGCAGTCTCACCAGCTTGCTCAGCTGCTTGCAGTGCAGCTCCCGAGCAGGGCTAACCTTTCATGAACTCTATTTGAACTCTATTCAAATTCTAAAACTTTCAAAAACAACTTTGAGCTGCACTACTGGGAAGATAAGATCGAGACAAAGAAATTGGAGTTGGTTTCATCTAATTCCGACTAACGAGTAAAAAGTTACAAGGGTTTGAAGATCAGGGACCAATCTGTAAAATTTTCCTCGTGGATAAGTCCTCGACAAAATTAAACAGAAAAAGGAAAGACTATTTTGCGAACGTTCATTTTCTGAGGCTACACAGCGGACGTTCATTAAATAATAAAACGAAAGAAAACTGAACCGATCTAAAAAACCAAACTTAGGGTTTTAAAAAAAAACCGATCTATATAAAAAACGGCGGTTTTTTACCTCAAGGGTCGGGTTGACTCGCAGGTCGGGTCGGGTCAACGGGCGGCGGCGAGGCGACGGCATGGGGTGGCAGCGTGGCGACGGCGGCGCGGGGCGGCGGCAGACGACGGCGAGGCGGCGGCGTGGGGTGGCGGCGAGGCGACGGCGGCGCGGGGCGTGCGGCGCAGCAGCAGCAGCGGCGGCGGCAGCGTCGGCGAACGGCGTGGCGGCAGTGGCGTGCGGCGGCGCGGGGCAGGCGGCGGCGATGGTGTTGGTCGAGGGGCGGCGGCGGCGATATTTATAAGGGGTGGGGGGGCTCGGTGGCTTGGGGAGGGGGTTGAGGAGGAGGAGTCATCCTCGGACGCGGCGACGGCAGCGTGCGCTGGCCGGACTCCCGGTCGGAGTTGGTCGGGGCGAGGCGGTGGGCTGCGGCGGCCTGGCTCGGCTGGGCCGTTGGCCCAGTCGGGCGCGCGACTTTTAAAAAGAATCGCGAGAACAGAAAATCCTAAATAAATAAATAAATAAATCTAAAAATGCCAAAAATAATTTTTGCTGTCTAAATAAAATATTTAGAACAAAGTGAACATTTTCTTGGCCTAAAATGCAATTTTTTAAAAATGCATTTTTTTTCTAATTCGAATAAAATAGCAATAAAAATCCAATAAAATTTGTTTATTCAATTTTAACATTTTTCTCCAATATTTATTTTATTTTGGACAAGTCATATTATCTCCTCTCATATATTATTAATATTGAAATATTTTGGAGGGAAAAATAATTAAAATCAAATGATCCCGTTTTCAATCTTTGAGAAAATTCAAATATGAAAATAATGAAATCTCCAACTCTTTCATTGGGTCCTTGAGTTGCTTAGGATTTTTTTAGGATCAAAAACCAAAATGCAACTAAAATATGATATGCATATGATGATCTAGGTAGAACATTCCAAATTGAAAATGTGGGATGTTACAGGTGCAGACAAGTTTTCGCCGAAGTGGGAAGGCCCTTACCGGGTGTTACGAGTCACCAGACCTGGAGCAATCCGTCTGGAGACCGGAGATGGCATTCAGTTGCAAAACTCATGGAACATTGAGCATCTCCGCAAGTACTACCCGTAAGGCGCGGTTGTTGGGCCCTGCCCGACAGCCACCCTTTTGTACATGCCTTGCCTCAGTTGCATGTAACCCCTTGTACAAAGCCAGGCGCAGACCCTGTGCAACAGAGAAATAAACGAAGCGTTGAGAGGGCCCCCCTGACAAGTTGCATGCATGCACAAGCATATCTTGAGCATCTCATGTTCATTTAGATAAGATTGCATTTAGCATCATTTTCATCTTTATAAACCACCGGTTCCTGCCGTGGACTTGGTTCCCCAAGAGGAGATGAAACGAGAAGCCAACATTTCAATCTTCGGCAAGCCAAACAGATAAGTTATTTCCTTTATCCATACATGTTCTGTAAGATCTTGTGCATAGGAAAACCCCGCTACCTTTCGAGACTTAGGTGCTCCCATCCTTTGACCCGAACGCTATTTCGGTTAGGATGGTCGCAGTGACCTTTGTTGAAACAGGATTGGTAGGGGAGCTAGTCCCCTCTTCATGTCTTACGCCTGGCAAGCTTAAATCCGCGGCAACAAGGCTGAGGGTACCGGCAAGATAGTTTGCTAGGGAAAACATGTGTACTTGGAAGTATAGAGGCATCCGACCTCTACATGGGCACGTTACATGCACGAGTCCCCATCAAGGTTTATCTTTTTCATTAATATGCTGATCAGCAAGTACAAATCTTACGAAACACAAGCATGGATAATAGGAATTACATTTATTTGAATTAAAGTTTGGCAAATGCCTACTGTTTAAGATTGAAAAAATATAAGTACCTTGTAATTCCCTCTTTCCGTTTTCCCTCCGCCAGGTACTGTGGTGCGAAGGCGAGGAAGGGACTAAACAAGCACCCAAGCAGGAGCCCACCCCGATCCCATCATGGCCTGCCGGACGCAGCCTGACAAGATGGGGAGTCGCGAGGCTACGAAGAAGGAGTGCAGAGGGCGGCACGGCGTCCCCCTGGTCACCACCTTCGGGACCGGCTGGAAGTCCCAGCTGAGCTCCACTAGAATCAGCCACCAAAGCTTAGCTGGAAGACTGCTGGAGGGGGGGCGAAGTCACCAAGGGAACATCCCTCCCCGGCAGCCACCCGAAAAGACTAGTAACGATGGTGCCGGGGAGGGAGGGGAAGAACGGGAAGACAAGACGGTAGATCGCCAGAAGGAGACAAAGGCGTCGGGGTTGCCATACTCCGACCTGACCCTACGCCATCCACCTTCTCCGTCTCCCCTCGTTTTCTCTCAATCATCATCGTCCCGAGGGAATGTCGTGCCTTCGGCTTGACACTCCCCTCGGGGAAGCAACCAACGGCCAGGATGGCCAAGGGGCTCGAGGCACGCTGCCCCCCCCCCCCCGCCCTGACGGGAAGGATGGCACGCCTTTCCTCAACGTCAGCTCCGCCCCTGCTAAAGGGGGCAGTATAGGGACCGCTAGTATCCCTAGACCCAGCACCACCCGCTCGACAAACAGCCCATATGGAGGAGGCGAGTGTTTCCCCATCAGGTTGACACGCGGCCCTCCCTGCACCAAGGACAACATGACACCTAAGTGTGCGGTTGCCGCATACCCTTCGGACCTAAGGGAGACCCACTCCCCAAGCTTCAACATGAGCATTCGACATCGCCAGCCACAAGCTACTGCCCGGGGCCTGGCCCAGGCTCTCCTCTTAAGCATAAGCAGAAGAGCAAGGTGTAGGATCAAAAGTATGTCTAGAGGCGGGTGATTAGACTACTTGACCAACTAAAAATCTATCCTTTTCCCAATTTTAATTCTTGGCAGATTTTAGCAACTTATCACAAGTCAAGTAATCAACCTACACATGCAATTCTAAGAGTATAGTAGCGGAAAGTAAACAATTGCATATGAAGGTAAAGGGAGGAGTTTAGAGGGATCAAACACAAGTGACGACGATGATGTTTTTTGTCTTGGTTCCGATAGGTGGTGCTATCATACATCCAAGTTGATGGAGACTTCAACCCACGAAGGGTAACGGCTACACGAGCCCACGGCAACTTGGGGAAGGCTAGAGAACAAGATTCATATGGTAGGAATGGAATATCTTGATCTCAACACTTGAGTAGGTGGTTCTCTCTCATAACATGAATGATGGAAGTGTAGATATGTTCTGATGGCTCTCTCCACGTGTGAAGAGTGGGTGGAGGGATATATATAGCCTCCACACAAAATCTAACCGTTACACACAATTTACCAAACTCGATGGGACCGATTCAAAGAACTCGGTCATACCGAATTAGTTCATAATGTGACTGTTAGGTATTTCGGTGGGATCGATATGATCAACTCGGTGGGACCGATTTCATTAGGGTTAGGGCATAACATAATCTCGATGGCACAGTTTACACAAACTCGGTGAGACCGATTTTTGTAATAAGCACACAGAGAGTTGGTCAGGAAAACTCGGTGGGACCGATTCGCTCATTTCGGTGAGACCAAAATGTTACGAAGAGGCAACAGTGAGTTTGCATTACAGACTCGGTGGGACTGATTGCACATCTCAGTTAGACAAAAAATATGGCAATAGGCAACTGAGAGTTTGCAATCCCATCTCAGTGAGACCGAGATCCCTTTCGGTGAGACCGAAATGATTAGGTTTTCTGGCAGGGGCTATGTCAAATGAACTCCGTGGGGCCGGATAGAAATTTTCGGTGGGGCCGAGTTTGACTTTTGGAGTATATCACTAAGCATCATGAGCAAGCAAGCCATTAAGCAACACATCATCCCCTTTTAATAGTATTGGCTTTCCTATGGACTCAATGTGATCTTGGATCACTAAAATGGAAAATGTAGAGTCCTTAGCTTTGAGCTTGAGCCAATCCTTTAACCATTGCATTTTGAGGGGTCCACAATCCTAATCCATGCCATGCCAAACATTGAACTTTCGTGAAATATTATCTTGAGATAGTATTAGTTCAATGAGCTATATGTTGTTAGTAATTACCAAAACCACCCGGGGATAGTTGCACTTTCAATCTCCCCCCTATTTGTAATTGATGACAACATATAGATCAAAGCTTCGACAACTGATAATAAGATTTAAATACATCGTCGCTTTGAGAAGTATGTGATAAGCAAGAGCTCCCCCTAAATTTGTGCATTATTTGAATTTGCGTTTGAATGCAAATGCACAATCGATTAGAATCATGGGTTACTCTTCCATGTCACATACATCTTGGTGGAGCGCTCAAAATGATATACACTAAAGCATGCACTCATCACCAAGCAAAGTGAATGATCATATGGAAATATAGAGATAATATCATCCAAGCAAACTTTAAGGTAGCATATGATCAAACACATGATCACACAAGTATCTCACACACATAACATAGATTATCAAGCAAGCACACGAATGAAGTTCAACAAAAAGCAAGAGAGACCAAAGAGGCAAGAAACTTTCTCTCGAAGCCTATGATCTATACATATTTCTCCCCCTTTGGCAACAACTTATCAAAAAGTTCGAAAATGCATAGTGCCATGCGTCTCTCAGGATCGGTCTTCGGGAGGCGGTGTAGAGAGAACTCCTAGGACGAAGGCTTCAGACGAAGTAGCTGGAGCTGCTGGAGGTGGCACTGAAGCTGTAGCTGTTGGTGCAGATGTAGTAGCTCTGGTGTCCGAAACTGGCACTGCAGCAGATCTCTGACCTCGAGGCACTTGCTGAAATGCATCTGTGGTAGCATGTCCTCCTCTCTCCACTGCTTTCTCCTGAAGCTTCTCAAATGTAGACTGTATCTCTGTCACCTTTAGATCAAGATCATAGAACTTAGTCTCAATGATCCTCTCCAAACTCTCCTGATTCTGAGTTAGGGTGGCCAAGCCCTTCTCAATCCTCATGGTAGCTTGAATTAGATATGTCATTTGATCTTGCTTAGTTTTGAAAGTCATTTGAGATGCTTCTTTTGCACCTGGCATCTTGGCAGCTTTCTCTGCTTTGGCCTTCTCTCTCCTTTCATGTGCTTGCACTGAAGATGGTTCATTCTCATCCATGAAAACTGTGTTGTCCTCAAAGTCAGGCACCAAGGGTAGATATTCTCTGTCCAATAGATATGTGCATGTGCCCATCTTGGAGTTGATAAGCATCTGGATGTGTGGAGCATACCCACATGATCTCTTCTGATCTGCAGCAGTCCTCTTGATTGTCTCTACAATCAGGATCATAACCTTGAATTTCTGTGGCACATCAAATATATGCAGAATGTTGATGGAATGTCCTCTGATCTTCTTTGCATCTCCGGACTTAGGCAACAATGTATGCCTCAAGATTGTGTTGATGGTGGCTAGACCAGCCTGCAAATGATGTACAGATACAAACATGTGAATTTCTAGATCATCATCAAGGATCACCTTGTACATATTTGCCATGGAGTTGTGGTCTTGCTTCTTCTTGGCATAGACATCTAGATCATCCTCATGCTCTTCAGGGGCATTGATTAGCTTGGCCCACTCAGCAACAGTCGACTGGTACCTTGTACCTTCAGACATCCGTACAATCCTTCAATCAGGATAGAAGTGGGCTATGGAATAGAATTGCATGATGAGTTCATCATGCCACTTAGTCAACTTTTGAGCCACAAACTTGTCCACTCCACATGCTTTGAAGCTCTCATGCACATTGGGGTAGTAATCTGCATTATCATCAATGAACTTCCAGTCTATTCTTGTCATATCACAAACAATGGGCTTTTTGTCAAGAAGGATTGTTTCATAGAAGTCTTGATGTTCCTTTGTGTGAAAATTGTAGTCCACAACAGTCCTTCTCCTTATGGCATATGGATCAGACTTTCTCCACAACCTGAGACATGCATCCTTTCTCAGTTTCATGTCCTCAGCAACCAAATGAGCATCATTGTGATCAGGGATCTTGGGCTTCAGTCTTTTGAGCAATTGAGTATCAGCTTCCTCAGCAACTTCAGGCACTGGGTCCTTGTTCTTTTCAGAAGCTGGAATATTCCTTGTATTCCTCCTGGGTGTAGACTTGGTGGCTTGAGCAGTTTTGGGAGCAGTCTTGGGCTTAGAAGGGGCAGCCCTAGACTTGATAGCATCTCCCATAAGCTTCTGAGCTTCGGGTGCTGGTGCAGCAACCTCTTCCTGGAAGTGGCCTCATCTGCCACAAAGTCCTCATCCTCAGAATCTGAAGTTTTCTTCTTTCTGGTCTTGGTGGCAGCCTTTGGAAGGTCACTGGGAGTGCTTCTGCTACTCTCATAATAGATGGAGTTGTTGGGACTAGAGCCCTCACTCAAATACACCTGCTCCTCAGACCTGTTCTGACTATCACTGCTCTCAGACATCTCTGACACTGCAAACTGATCATGTGAATAGTTGTAGATGAGATACAGTGGATGAGCATCACAGAGCACAATTTTTTTGCAAAACAGATGACAAGAAAAACTTAGTTTTAGTTCTCTACAAAAAGCATTTCGGAGCTACCGATTGTTAAACTCGGTGACACCGAAGCAATTCTGGAGCCTGAACTAGTAAACTCAGTCAGACCAAGTCACCGTTCGGTGGAACCGATATCGCTAGGGTTTCATAGAGAATCGAACTCGGTCACACCAATTTGCAACTTTCGGTCAGACCGAAAATCACTTGTGCAATGGCCTAAGCCAAATCGGTGGGACCGATTTCTACAACTGGGTCGGTCCGAGATGAGTTCATCGGAGATCTAACCCTAAATTTTTCGAATCAAATCTACTTTCTATGGAGTTTTTGCTGGATAGAAAGATCTCGTACGTGGAAAAGAAACATGGCAATGCATTGTGCTACGAATTGGAGTTAAGGAATAGCACAAAGAGTCAAGTCCATACCCTAACTCGGCGGTGGACTTGCTACGGCGGCAACGGCGGTGAGGATTTCCGTTGACGGCTGCGGAGTCCAGCGGCGAGAGGTCGCTGGCGGCGAGGAGATGATCCGGAGACCCGAAGAGGCAGAGCAGGTCACGCGCGGGCTGGAAAGTTTTCCAAAATTTGGCCCGTGAGTATATATATAACCTGACACTGTCGGTGTGACCGAGTGGAATAACTCGGTGGCGCCGAGATGCAAAACTGCTAGCAGTTGTTGCAACTCGGTGGGACCGAAAAGTTCAAATCGGTTGCACCGAGATTGAAAACCTAGATCAACTTAGTGAACTCGGTGTGACCGAAGTGGGTGATTCGGTCATACCAAAAATGCACAAAGAGGTTTTGGATTTTTAAGCCTATGACGAATCGGGGACTCCGGGTGCTCCTCACACAGAGTGGTTCGAATATGACTTGATCAAGCTTTGTGATGTAGCATGAATAGGGTTTGAGACGAGAAAATCATAGATAGCTAGAGGGGGTACTTAGGCATTCTTGTCCATCCATTTGGTCAAAAGAAAAAGAGCCAAACAATCAAAGCAACAAATGGATGTCCTCGAATGAGAAAAATATGCATTCAACATGCTCACATAATAAGATAGCAAATAAAACATGTGGCAAAGCATGCACAACCATTCTAGCATCTATCAAGCAATTGGCAATGACTAGGTCATCTATATATGAGTATATTGACTTAGGAGTCAAATGAGAACATTTGATCATAGGTCATACTCATCGTTTAAGCGCAAGTGGGGTTACCACTTTTACATAAAGCATTGTTGTGTTCACATCATTAGAGTTGCTTTAGCTCAATTGTTAGAGCAAAGCCCCCCATAGATGTGATATCCCCCCTAAGAGGGATGAACTAACATCGGGTTTTGTCGATGATGACTTCATGTAGGTGTTGAAGATGTAGACACTCAATGTTGATGTAGATCATTTGGAGCAGTCCATTGGAGTGAGTTGCACTTTCAATACCTACACGGGTTAGTCCCACAAGGAACAAACAAGGATATCCATAGACATAGAGTGAATTGCACACAAGATGATGTCCATGAAATCATTAGGTTACCTTGTCCCTTGTCTTACCAACAAGAGGGTTTGTGACTCCTTGAACTAGTGCAAGATGTGAAAGTTGTTTGCACTTGTCCTTTGCCAAAATGATATGAATGAAGTATGTTGGCGGAGTCACCCTCAAGAACTTCCTAGTTCTTCTTCTTCGTGATCCACACCATCTTGATGGGGATCCTTGGAGTTGTAGTCGTACTTGATGAGGTAGAATTTGATGTAGTCTTGGGGACCCACTTGACCAAGGCCTTAGGAGCTTCTTCAAATGCATCAATCTCTTCTTGAAGCTTATCCTTGCCATTTGACTTGTGGTCTTGCGGTGGAAGATCATCTTGTGCTTGTGTCCCTTGAAAATAAGTAGGATCATACTTCTCTTGTTGAGGAACAAACTTGGTCTTGGGGTATTGATCTTCCTCCCATTCAAATCCATTGGCATTGAACTTTCGTTCAAAACCAACACCTTGATTCTTCTGGTGTCTTCCATGCTTGCGTACAATCTCCTCAAATTGCTTACTCCCGGCAAGACTCTTGTAAACACATTTCTCTATAATTCCCTTCAATAAGCTATTTTCTTGCTCAAGTGTAAATTGGCTAAGAGAGTCATTGGTGGAATCAAGAGAATTACTAGAAGTAACATCATTGGATTTAGCATGATTATTGTTACTCCTAGAGGAAGAATATTTCTTGTTCTTCTTGCTAGATTTTACTTGTGGCATGTAGGTAAACAAGAGTGAATGCTTGGCAATGTAAGAAGAACTTTTCTTGCGAAGATCATCATTGATTGCCTTTAAGAACTCATGCTCTTGCTCAAGGTTGAGCTTTTCAAAGCGTAACTTCTCATGAGTCTTTAAAAGTTCTCGATGATCTTCCAAGGTAGTTTCATGAGATAACTTAAGAGTTTTTAGTTCTTTAGTTAGACGCTCAATCTTCTCCTTACCATTGTCATTCATTTTATCTTTATTAGCATGATTAATAGCAATTTCATCATAGTTTTTATCAAAAGTTTCATCACTATTGCTACCAACAAGTAAATCATCATCTCCTAGCAAGTCATCTTCATCACTATTGAAATCAAGATACTCGGGGTGTGATACCTTATGGCCTTTAGTCATGAAGCATCTTCCAATTCCTTCATTTGGTGAGTCAAATATGTCGTAGGAGTCGGTTGACAGAAGAGCAATTCTGGCAGCACCTTCATATTGAGTACCTTCGGAGTCGGAGTAGTAGCTTCTCTCGGAGTGGTTATCAGAGTCGGAACCGGATGCCCATTCACCAACATGAGCTTGATGTCTACGTCTTGTATAGCTCCTTGATGATTTGTCCTTCCTTTCTGAATCATTGCTTCTCTGAGAAGGTCTTCGTTCATAACGATCATCTCTACTCCTTCTCTCTCTTGGTGGTGAATCTTCTCTTCTACTTCTCCTTTCAGGTGGGTCTTCTCTTCTCTTGTGGGGAGCCGTACACTCATTGGAGTAGTGTCCGGTTCTTCCACAATTGTAGCAATTCCGATCACGACTTGAAGATGTCTTATCATTGTAGGACCTTGACTTGGAACTTCTCTCTTTGCTTCTACTCTTGTAGAACTTGTTGAAGTTTTTCACCATTAAGCTCAATTCTTCGTTGAAGTCTTGCTTCTCACTTGATGATGTAGGAGCGTCACATGAAGCTTTGTAAGCACCACTAGATTTGTTGTGAAGCTCTTCTTTATCTTTGAGTGACATTTCATGAGCAACAATTCTTCCAATGACTTACGTTGGCTTGAGATCTTTGTAATTTGGCATCATTTGGATCAATGTACACACGGTATCATATTTTCCATCCAAGGCTCTTAGGATCTTCTTGATGATGAATCTGTCGGTCATCTCTTCGCTTCCCAAGCCGGCAATCTCATTTGTGTTGAGAGCAAGCCTAGAGTACATTTCAGCGACACCTTCACCATCCTTCATCTTGAACTTGCCAAGTTAACTTTGGAGCACATCGAACTTAGATTCCTTGACGGAGTCGGTACCTTCGTGCATATCAATCAAAGTATCCCAAATTTCCTTTGCATTCCCAAGATGGATGATTTTGTTGAATTCTTCGGGGCATAATCTGTTGAAGAGGATATCGCAAGCTTGAGCATTGTATTGCAGCATCTTCAACTCTTCTGCGGTAGCTTCACGGTTCGGTTCCTTCCCATCGAAGAATTCACCTTGCAAACCAACACACACAGTGGCCCAAACACCGGGGTTATGTCCAAGAATATGCATTTTCATCTTATGCTTCCAACTAGCAAAATTAGTACCATAAAAATAAGGACCTCTACGGTGGTAACTTCCCTCGCTAGACGCCATACTCTCCTACATTGTGAAACCCAGGCTGTGATCACAAATGCTATGGAAATCACGGCAAATGGAGACCAAAGCTCTGATACCACATGTAGGATCAAAAGTATGTCTCGAAGGGGGTGATTAGACTACTTGACCAAATAAAAATATGTCATTTTCCCAATTTTAATTCTTGGCAGATTTTAGCAACTTAGCACAAGTCAAGTAATCAACCTACACATGCAATTCTAAGAGTATAGCAGCGGAAAGTAAACAATTTCATATGAAGGTAAATGGAGGAGTTTAGAGGGATCAAACGCAAGTGAAGACAACAATGTTTTTTGTCTTGGTTCCAATAGGTGGTCCTATCGTACATCCAAGTTGATGGAGACTTCAACCCATGAAGGGTAATGGCTGCGCAAGTCCACGGAGGGCTCCACCCACAAAGGGTCCATGAAGAAGCAACCTTGTCTATCCCACCACGGCCATCGCCCACGAAGGACTTGCCTCACTAGCGGTAGATCTTCACGAAGTAGGCGATATCCTTGCCCTTACAAACTCCTTGGTTCAACTCCACAATCTTGTCGGAGGCTCCCAAGTGACACCTAACCAATCTAGGAGACACCACTCTCCAAAGGTAATAGACGGTGTGTTGATGATGAACTCCTTGCTCAAATGCTTCAAGTGATAGTCTCCCCAACACTCAAACAACTCATCACAGATTTGGATATGGTGGAAGAAGGATTTGAGTGGAAAGCAACTTCGGGAAGGCTAGAGAACAAGATTCACATGGTAGGAATGGAATATCTTGATCTCAACACTTTGAGTAGGTGGTTCTCTCTCAGAACATGAATGGTGGAAGTGTAGATATGTTCTGATGGCTCTCTCCACGAGTGAAGAGTGGGTGGAGGGGTATATATAGCCTCCACACAAAATCTAACCGTTACACACAATTTACCAAACTCGGTGGGACCGATTCAAAGAACTCGGTCTGACCGATTTAGTTCATAATGTGACCGTTAGGAATTTGGTGGGACCGATATGATCAACTCGGTGGGACCGATTTCATTAGGGTTAGGGCATAACGTAATCTCGGTGGCACTGATTACACAAAATCGGTGAGACCGATTTTGGTAATAAGCACACAGAGAGTTGGTCAGGCAAACTCGGTGGGACTGATCGCTCATTTCGGTGAGACCGAAATGTTACGAAGAGGCAACAGTGAGTTTGCATTACAGACTCGGTGGGACCGATTGCACATCTCGGTTAGACCAAAAATATTGCAATAGGCAACAGAGAGTTTGCAATCCCATCTCGGTGAGACCGAAATGATTAGGTTTTCTGGCAGTGGCTATGTCAAATGAACTCGGTGGGGCCGGATAGATATTTTCTGTGGGGCCGAGTTTGACTTTTGGTTTGGTACATATGTGGATGTGAGAAAGTGGTTGAGGCTTTTGGAGCATATCACTAAGCATCATGAGCAAGCAAGTCATTAAGCAACACCTCATCCCCTTTTAATAGTATTGGCTTTCCTATGGACTCAATGTGATCTTGGATCACTAAAATGGAAAATGTAGAGTCCTAAGCTTTGAGGTTGAGCCAATCCTTTAACCTTTGCATTTCGAGGGGTCCACAGTCCTAATCCTTGCCATGCCAAACATTGAAATATTATCTTGAGATAGCATTAGTTCAATGAGTTATATGTTGTTAGTAATTACCAAAACCACCCGGGGATAGTTTCACTTTCACAAGGAATAGAAGAAGAGAGTAGTATGTATGAGTGCCTATGCTCCTTCCCCGCTCCTCCTTTTATAAGCGAGCTGGGAGTGGAGGCTAATTCCCCGGCGGGCAACCGCCAACCCGAGAAGCACGGCCCCCCCTGCCTCGACGCTCTTCCGCACCATGCGCCTCCATTACCTACCCCACTCAATGCATGCAGCATACGTGGCTAAGGATAAGGGCGTGGTGGGAAGAGTGAATTGGCAGTTACTCCACCGTGCGTTAAAGTCACTCACGGGCCATTACAAAGAACGGCTCGACCAAGATTGGCGTTACGCGACGCGTGGGAGATGCGGAAACTTGCCCGGGCTCAATTTAGTGAAGAAGCAAAGAAGATCTCAAGGGAGCCGAGCTGATCCTGCGCCTCTGCATGTGCACTGGTTAGAGCCTACCCCCGCGATGCCCAGCGGCGCGACCGTGCCAGGCTGGGGGGCTCCTGTCGGTGCAACAAACCCTGGGTCTGTTACCCTAGACTGTGCACATGCCCAAGGGCAAGTTTACAACAACGAGATCAGACCAAGGCCCAAAGGGATCAGCTCTTTCAGGAATCAGAGAGCTGGTCAAGAAGATCAAGATCACCATGGCCAGCCAAAGAAGCGAGATATCACCAGAAGAAGAACCCTCCTTGCTGGGCACGCGAGCCTGGCGGGGGTGGATCGCCCCGGAAGCAAGCCTCCAGCATTGCCCCGGCAGGCCTGCCGGGGCTCGTGGAAGCAAACCTCCACCTCACAACGACACCCGTCGTCAATCAGTGCAGTGTCATGCCCCCAAGTGGCTCAATGGCAGCCTCCTGCCACATGGCAGCCACTTCCTACAGGAAAAACCTGCAAAATACACTCATCCTGTGACGTGTCAAGCAAGCAGGCGCAAAGCTGGCAAAATAGCCCGGCAGGGCCTACGGGCGAGCCGTGATGTGACACTAAGAGTCGCATTTTATGTGCTCTGTCAGCCTGTAGAGTTAGGTATGATGGAATTTTTTGCTATCTAATCTGCCTAGAAAGACTGATTTGCCACTGTGGTGACCCCTTAATCTATAAAAGGAGGCCCATGGCAACCGTAGAAATGATTCGGCAATTCGAACCCACATACGCTCATACACGCGCGACTACTCTGGCCCCGAGGCAACCTTGTTGGGCAAGAGCATCATGCTCTTTTCCACCATTCCACCATCAATCCACCAAAGCAGGAGTAGGGTTTTATTCCTCGTGGCGGCCCAAACCTGGGTAAAAACTACCTGTGTGATCTTTGTCGTGCTGCGCTATGCTTTCCGCTCTTTGTGCAATGTGCCCATCCCCCCGCCAAACTAAAAAGGGACTCCTGTCCCATAGGTGGTCGTGTTTTCCCCACGACAAGTGCTCAGGGAGGTGGGTACTCCGTCGTCCTTTATAGGAGTAATTAGTGGAAACATCATCATCTCATCATCAACACGGACTCCTGAACCGTATGCATGATGTGCTGATGAAATCCTTATGTGACATTTGGGTAGTCACATGCCCACCTTGATCATTGGGTCCCATGGAGAAAATCTGAATCCAATCTCCTTTTTTCTACCCTGCAATTCTCATTAAAACACACTTTCTCTGACTATATTTTGATTAGGTTTCTCCATATGGAACCAATCAAGTAGAATGGAGATGAGTGTTCCCAATGATTTCCCTATCAAGTGATCAAGGTAGTAGTTTAGTTCAGGCAGTAGTTTTACTTAGTAGTGTGGTTCACTGAAGCATTGTCCTGATATTCGTATCTCAAGTAATTAATTTTGATCTACAACATGTGGCCTAAGTAATGGCACTATATATAATGATAGGCCTGAAGCACTTGGTTTAGTCTACCTTCTAGTTATACGACAATTTATAATTTGAAGTACTAACTACGAGACCTAGGAGAACTGAACTGTGGCTGTAAGATGCCAATAGAGTTTTCTTCATATTTTTAGCATTGTTTAGTTTTCTTCATATAAACCCCATTGCTACTATCAAACAAGTTTGATCTTTGAAAGATGCAAGTGAACTCCTCAGCATGCATATACACGAGCATGTGTATGAAGGTGAACAATTTTATTCAAAACATGAGAGTGATTAACAACCCATAATCAAAACAAAGAAGGAAAAAACATTGTGATGCATAACTATCACATTATTAAGCACCATTCATGACACATAGGCATCCATAGAGTACATACTTCCATAGTACCTACTTTCTTCCGCTGCCACTGCCGCTACCACTGGGATAGTAGCA
Source organism: Secale cereale (assembly GCA_902687465.1). Taxonomy (NCBI): domain Eukaryota; kingdom Viridiplantae; phylum Streptophyta; class Magnoliopsida; order Poales; family Poaceae; genus Secale; species Secale cereale. Next base: position 309,984,316 of record LR738709.1, on the reverse strand, counting down.
GTAATCAGAATCTGGCACATCCATCTCCACAAACCTTTCCCTCTCGGCCTTGGCAGCCCTCCATAATGAGCTCCCCCCCACGGTCTCAGGAACGATCTTTGGTGTGGCAAAGCAGAACTTTGACACTAACAGCTTGGTCCTGTACCGTGGGTTCTCCTGGAGGAACTTCTCCACGTCGCCGCTGGCCCTTGCGCGCTTCCTATTGGGCATCATGTAGTAGGTGTCCATCTTGGACAGATCACCCCGCATGATTACCAGCCGCTCCGTCTCCGGCGGCGGCTGTGGGATGCCCGGCTTATCCATGACCCAGATGCGGCTACTATCATATGCAATGTCCTCCGGATGCTGGCAAGAGCGGCCGGCACTAGGGTCCCTGCCGCAAAACCATGGGTCCTTAGTGAAGCTCTCACGGATTCTCTCAAACTCCTCTTTCATCGGGATCTTGCGCCATTTCTCGCATTTGTAGCATTGGACAACGTACATACCGATGGAGTCCTTGAAACCTTGTTTTGTCTGTCAAATCATTAAAAAGATTAGTGTCATGTGTACTAGTAGTTGGTTGTATGAGGCAAGAAAACAGACTATATGAAGTACAAATTTGAATGTACATGGTTAGAAAAGCTAAAGAATTATCTGATGAAGTAAGAATATGAATGATGTGAGAACATGAATGTACATCGTTATAAAATATGAATAATGGGGAAATGCCAAATGCATAGAATTTTCTCCAGTTTTGTGTCGCTTACTTGCTGACAGACCTCCTATACTCCATCCATTTTCCTAATATTTAGGATCATTAGGGAAAAACATGATTTGCTTGCAATAGCTTGGTGTTTAGATGAATTATATTTCGAACCACATATTGATGTAGTATGATAAATTTGAACCTCATATAGTTTGTTACTCCCTTTAAAAATATAGTTTGCATTAGCCCGGGTCAAAATTTATAAACATATGTAAAAATCTATGACACTAGTTGTATTGCTGTCAATGAGAACTTCCGCCCTGACTCGGAGGCGCAGATTCGGTGGGTCACAGCTACACACCTTGCCAGCGAAGAACAATAATCCAAAGAAGAATTTCCCCTCTATAGAAAAAACAGATGTTTGCCCTCAGAACTGAGGAGCGCCCACCAACCGTAGCGCCACTCCCAAAGAACCAGATGCCCACACACGGTTCAAGGAGGTCACAATGCACAAGGCGTTGCCGCTGGTACCCTACCCAAATCCGATTTAATTTTTCTAGGAATCCTGGTCTGGGTGGAGAGGAGAGACCTCAGTGACGCCTCCAGGGAAAAAATCAACACACACGTGTTACCGTGACTGGAGAACCAAGCAAGGGTTTCCCCAGAGTTGAACCTACACCAGTAGCCCCTGCTAGAATTGGATACATCGATCAACCCCGCAAAACAGACATGGCAGGTGGGGGAATTAGTTGAGGAGGAGATGAGCTTCACCTTCAGATCTGGAGTGGAAGGAGGGAAACTCGGTTCGCAACCACGGCTACCTGAATCCTTGCCACCTGTGTAGCCGAGGAAGCCGGTTAGCACGTCAGGTGCACGCCGCCTCACCGTCCGGGGCCGTCGCCTCGGCGTCCAGGGTCCTCCACCAGGGAACGAAGTGGCAGAAATCTCACCACAACCTTCATCACCAACCACGCAGGCTTGTCCGGCGACCACCTCGGGTGGCGACATGGGAGGGAGAGGGTGGATGGAGTGGCGGCGCCGGGGGAACCCTAGTCACCTCCTAAACGCTTTGGGAGGATAATGTGAGGTATGGCTGCTTTCTGTTATGCACTCAATATCTTTTTAGACCTTTTCCCTTTCTTTCTTTCTTTCTTTCTTTCTTTTTTGTTTGTTTGTTTCTTACTTTTCTTCCATTCTTGGCTTATCTCAAGCCATCTTTTCTCTTTTTGTTTCTTTTTTTTCTTTGGACTGCTTACTCCTAGTTGTACTCGGAACCTCTATTTGTCTTTTGATCTATAAATGTTGTAATGGGGGTTTTATGGTCAAAAAAAGCGTCCCAAAGAAATACACTAGGAAATAGTGTCGTGTGAACTCAAAAATCTCTCAAGATATTTTTTGCATTTTTTTATGGTTGATCCATTCTGTAGAAAGAAAGATGATCCTATTATTAATCAACATATAATGACTAGGATTGGAAATAAATTTTCTTAGATCTCGACATAGGTAAGAAGAAAAAACTAAAAACGAGCAAGAAACCATGGTCGAATTGTGGAATCACCTCATCAGCCATGATTCCTGGGGTGAACTACCTTGAGGGCGTGATTGAGGTCCACGGTGGTGGTTAATATGTGCGAGGTAGGATGATGATAGTTTGGGGTACTTATGTTGGGGTATATCAAGTGGTATTTATAGAGAACGAGAGAAGTATCATTATAAATACTATCTCTATCGGTAAAATGGTCAATGTAAAAAATGGTGTCTATTCATGAGCCTATGGAGTAGTAAGCAAATTTTGAATGCATCCATTTTTACATCAAAAAGAAAGTACTATACTATAGAGACATGACCTACACATGGCCATATTTACTAGTTATGCAAACATATGCAAGTAATAATTGTTTTGAAAGGATTTATTGGTATCAATCAATTTTTTTTATTGAGAGTATATGGTAGCACTAATTTTGTTCGAGAGTATTTTATCATTTAACTGGCATTATATATGTGATGAGATATGTGTTTGTCAACAACTAATGGATTGCTGGTATCAACGAATTGGTTTTATTGATAGTATATGGTGCTATTACTTTTTCTAGAGGATTTTTTTACATTTATTTTGGTATAATATATGTGGTGAGATACATATGTTAAATATTCTGAATAGAAGAAATAAATACCAAATAGTATCTAATATGTAACGACCAGATTTTATAGGATCTGAGTCTCTGTGCTTACTGTGTTATCCCTGGATCGTAGCTAGGACAAACAGTAACAAGTGGGAATATCAATAAAACATACATCATTTTACTACAATGACGGATCTAGAATTACTTAAATATACATGTTAGGCACAATTCTAGTTGGCTCATAATACAGCGGAAACATGCGTTGATATTAAGTTAGGCTCTATCAACTCGACTAGGCTCGTTGAGTGTAGACCATAACCCTATCGTCTCTTAATCTGTCGAGATCTGCACATGATAGGTGCAGATGAATACATGGAATGTTCTCACAAGTTGCAAAGGATGGTAATTGAATATATATATATATATATATATATATATATATATATATATATATATATATATATATATATATATATATATATATATATATATATATATATATATATATATATATATATTGGTGGAGGTTTTATTTGCATAAAGCAAAATTTTCTTCTATTCTTAATTTTGTAAACTTTCTTTGAATTCCAAAATAATTTGATGTATAAAAGATAGGAGTGAGACATTTGGATATACGCACCAAAGTTAGTTCTCTGATTTAGGTAAAAACATGCATAGGGTTGAAGTGTAACACATTATATGTCCTCAATCGAAACCCTTAAAACATATTTTTAGAAAAGAGAGGGGAGATTCTTCTTCAGTCCGAGGCTTCAGTTGATCAAATTTTCCAGTAATCGGGGGCATGACTAATCGATTAGGTTTAACCATGTCCAGAAGTCATACATGTTCCCCACATGATACAACCAACCCCATTTATCGTTGCATAGTTTGGTCCATGATTGGGAGGAGATTGTGACGAAGCTTTTCTGTAATAAACCCCTATACCAGACCAAGTCGCCCGCAACTTAGACAATGAAGGCCTCTCTTCGATGGCGGTCCTGAGATAAGGGTTTCCCGTTAGTACTTAGCTATGCCAGAGCCATAGTAACATGTGTTTGTATTGGAAGCTACATCAAATTGTACTTGGAAGACCTCGGTCTCCTAGATGGCAGTTGCCGCTTGTAAAAAGCATTGGGATTTTTCTCGAAGAGGAGGGGAGATGCAACACAATAGAGATAAGTATTTCCCTTAGTGAGAACCAAGTTTATTGACCCAATAGGAGAACCAAGCAAATGCCATTAAACAACACCTACACACACAAAATCAAATACTTGCACCCAACATGGGTAAGAGGGTTGTCAAGCCACTTAACTCGTCACAGGCAAGGACTTATTCTGATAGTGATAGATAGAAAGATAAATCGGAAAACAAAATAAAAGTAAATAAATTGCGGCAAGATATGTTTGTGTCTTTATATATGATAAAGGTAGACCCGGGGGCCATAGTTTTCACTGAACGCTTCTCTCTAAAACACAAAGCAGACGGTGGGTAAACAAATTACTATTGGGAAATTGATAGAAAACCACATAGTTATGATGTTATTCATGGCAATGATCACACATATAGGCATCACATTTGTGACAAGTAGACAGACTCCTTCCTGCATCTGCTACTATTACTCCACCAGTGGACCACTATCCAACATGCAACTATGGTATTAAGTTCAAGACAAACAGAGTAACACCTTAAGCAAGAGGACATGATGTAGACAAAGTAAACTCGATCAATATGAATAAACCCCATCGTTTTATCCTTAATGGCAACAATACAAATATGTGTGTTGTACCCTACTATCACTGGCATATAGAGCACCACAAGATTGAACCCATTACAAAGCACCTCTCCCACTAAAGATAAATCATCTAGTTGGCCAAACCAAACTGATAGATCGGAGAGAAATACAAAGATATCATAATCATGCATAATAAAGTTCAGAAAATACCCAATTACTTTCAATGTATAATCTGATCATAAACCCACAACTCATCGGATCCTAACAAACACACCGCAAAAGAAGATTACATCAGATAGAACTCCAAGAAGATCGAGGAGAACATGGTATTGAAGATCAAAGAGAGAGAACAAGCCATCCAGCTACTAGCTATGGACCTGTAAATATGTGGTGAACTACTCATGCATCATCGGAAGGCTACAACACTTATGTAGAAGCCCTCCATGATCGATTTCCCCTCCGAAGGAGTACCGGAAAAGACCTCCAGATGGGATCGCGAAAGAACAGAAGCTTGCGGTGGCAGAAAAAGTGTTTTGGGTGGCTCTGTGTTGGTTTGGGAACATCTGGGAATTTATAGAGTTGGAATTAGGTCAAGGGGTGCCATGAGGGGCCCACGAGCTTACAGGGTGTGCCCCCTGAGCTCGTGGCTGCCCGTAGCTCTTCTGGGCTCCTCCAGAACCTTCTAGGGCCCCTTCTAGTCCATAAAAAATCACAATAAAGTTTCATCATGTTTGGACTTCGGTTGGTACTGATTTTCTGAAAAGCTAAAAACAAGGAAAAATCACAAGTGGCACTGGGCACTGAGTTAATAGGTTACTCCCGAATAATGATATAAAATACCGTAAAAATGCATAAAAGCATCCAATATTGATAATACAATAGCATAAAACAATACAAAAATATAGATATGTTGGATACAAATCAAGCAACTGCAAGCTTAATTATTGCTCGTCCTCGAGTAGGTAAATGATAAAAACATATTTTTTGATGTGAAATGTTGCCTAACATGTATATCATGTAATCTCTTTGAGAGTAATATTGAGAAACGATGAAATAATAACATCAACATAATATTATCCATGAATATAATAAGCATAATCATTATCATTCTTTTTCAAAATATACGATCCTTAACGAATGTTATTTCCCCCTCATTTATCATGTTAACATGGCATGACTCCGCACACTGCATAAATATAAATCATGAGCACCTCGGTATTAATCAAGCAATTGGATCATAATTCTAATGTGTTTTAGCATTTTCAACTTCATACAATGCCTGAGCGCCATCCATGGACCTAGCACTAAGTGGAATAGAATACAGTGGCAGGTATCAATAGAGAAGTCAAAAAGGAAGAAAGTCTCGCGTCAACTCGACGGATCAACGGGCTATGGATATGCCCATCAATCGATAACTATGCGAGGACTAGGGATTAAAATGCAATGGATGCACTAGAGCTATAAGTGTGTGAAAGTGTCGGGGTACACAAACATGGGTGTATGTCTCCCCTGACTTGTGCACGGACAGTAGGCTTCCAGCCCCGGTAGCAGAGGCTCGACAATGATATATTCAGCAACGACATGTATAGCAAGACCAAGACAAATCAAGACATCAAGGTTTCATCTTGGGAAAGCCTCCATTGCCGGGTAGGAGATCCTGGACACGTCGACACCGCCTCAAGAGTAAGTCCAAGTTTTCCTCGGCAGGCTTGCCGGGACCGTCGAGGGACAGATCACCCCACCAAGACGCACCGCTCCATCGATCCGCAACGCAAGTTAGCTATCAGTGCGGTGTTGAGCCCTCATATTATTAAGCCATTTGGAAGAAAAATTACCTCCAAATGACACCCGTCCAGAGGCGTGTCAAGCAGATAAGCAAGAGATGGTTAAGCGGCGCGACAGGCTTGCCCGACTGCATCCTGATGCCTGCTAGAACTACGTCGGTATTTCCCCAAAGAGGTAGGGATGATGCAGTATAGCAGCGGTAGGTATTTCCCTCAATGATGAGACCAAGGTTATCGAACTAGTAGGAGAACGAAGCAACACAACGTAAACAGTACCTGCGCACAAAAAACAAATACTCGCAACCCGACGTGTAAAGGGGGTTGTCAATCCCTTTCGGGTAACGGACGTGATAGAGTTGTAAATATTAATAGATCGAAAGTCAAATAAGATAAATTGCAGCAAGGTATTTTTGGGTTTTAGGTTTAATAGATCTGAAAATAAAAGCAAAGGAAAATAGATCGCAAAGGCAAATAATATGAGAAAGAGACCCGGGGGCCGTAGATTTCACTAGTGGCTTCTCTCGGGAAAATAACAAACGGTGGGAACACAATTACTGTTGGGAAATTGATAGAACTTCAAATAATCATGACGATATCCAGGCAATGATCATTATATAGAAATCACATCCAAGATTAGTAGACCGACTCCTGCCTGCATCTGCTACTATTACTCCACAAATCGACCGCGATCTAGCAGGCATCTAGTGTATTAAGTTCATGGAGAAACGGAATAATGCAATAAGAACGATGACATGATGTAGACAAGATCTATTTATGTAGAAATATACCCCACCATTTTATCCTTAGTAGCAACGATACATACATGTCGGTTCCATTTCTGTCACTGGGATCAAGCACCGTAAGATCGAACCCACTACAAAGCACCTCTTCCCATTGCAAGATAAATAGATCAAGTTGGCCAAACAAAACCCAAATATCGGAGAAGAAATACGAGGCTATAAGAAATCCTGCATATAAGAGATCAAAGAATACTCAAATAACTTTCATCGATATAAAAAGATAGATCTGATCATAAACTTAAAGTTCATCGGATCCCAACAAACACACCGCAAAAATAGTTACATCATATGGATGTCTAAGAGACCATTGTATTGATAATCAAAAGAGAGAGAGAGGAAGCCATCTAGCTATTAACTACGGACCCGTAGGTCTACAAGGAACTACTCACGCATCATCGGAGAGGCACCAATGGATATGGTGAACCCCTCTGTGATGGTGTCTAGATTGGATCTAGTGGTTCTGGACTTTGCGGCGACTGGAATAGAATTTCGTCGACTCCTCTATGGTTTCTAGAATATCTGAGTATTTATAGAGCAAAGAGGCTGTGCGAGAGGCCACCGAGGTGGGCACAACCCACCTGGGCATGCCAGGGGGGCCTGGCGCACCCTGGTGGGTTGTGCCCCCCTTAGGGCACCCTCAGGTGCAGCTCTGGCCCATTGGGTGTCTTCTGGCCCATAAAAAATCTCCAAAAAGTTTCGCAGTGTTTGGACTCCATTTGGTATTGATTTCCTGTGATGTAAAAAACATGCAGAAAATAGCAACTGGCACTTGGCACTATGTCAATAGGTTAGTACCAAAAAGTGATATAAAATGACTGTAAAACATCCAAGAATGACAATATAACAGCATAGAACAATCAAAAATTATAGATACATTGGAGACATATCAGCATCCCCAAGCTTAATTCCTGCTCGTCCTCGAGTAGGTAAATGATAAAAACAGAATTTTTATGTGGAATGCTGCCTATCATATCATATCATATTATTTTCTTTATACCATGGACATTTGGACTTTTATATGGTTCAAAGCAATAGTCTAGTTTTGACATGAGATTTAAATACTCAAACATATCAACGAGCAACCATGTCTTTCAAAATATCAATGCTAAAATAAGTTATGCCTTGCCCATCATGCTCAACCATTGATCCATTCATGAAGCACATTCGCATATTAGTTACACCCAATGCTCAAGTACGATCATAGTTTTCCTAGTTGGTGCTTTCTAAGAGAAGATATAGACTCAATTTCAAAAATAAAAATTTCATAAGTAAAAGAAAGGCCCTTCACAGAGGGAAGTAGGGATTTGTAGAGGTGCCAGAGCTCAAAGCTTAAATTGAGAGATAAAATTATTTTGGGAGGCATACTTTTCCCTCCAACAAAAATGACTTAAGGTTCCTAACACTTTCCATGATAGATATACCAAACATAAAATAAATTTTATGCCTTTTCCACCAAACTTTCGCAAGCCATGGCTAGCCGAATCCACGGTTGCATTCCATACCAACACTTTCCAAGGAATTTATTGTTTGACAACATAAAGTAAATTTGTTTTTCATCTCGGGACTGGGCATCCCTAATACCTTTGCCTTACTCTCGTGCAATGACAACTGAATAAACACTCATCGTGAGAATAACACATCTAGCATGGAAAATATTGTCCACCCCTCACCGCATCGCTAGCGGTACGGGCACACAAAAGGGAAATTTATTTTGAAAACTAGAGATGGCACATACAAATTTGCTTAGAACGGCAAGAGAATACCACATTTAGGTAGGTATGGTGGAATCATGTGCCAAAACCGGGATAAAGGATTTTGGATGCACAAGTAGTGATCATACTTAGTGCAAAATGAAGGCTAGCAAAAGACTGGGAAGCGACCAACCATGAAACGAATAATCTCATAAGCGAGCATTGAGCATAAATAACAATGAATAATGCACCACAAGTAGGATGTAATTTCATTGCATGATTATTGAATTTCATGCGTGCAAAGGGAATCACAAACTTTAACACAAATATTCTTACTAAAGCATAATTACTCATTAACATGACTCACATATCACATCATCATGTCTCAAAATTATTACAAGGAATCAAGTTTATTTTGTCCAATGATCTTCATGAAAGATTATATCCTTCTTGGATATCCATCACTTTGGAACTAATTTTCATGTGTTGCTTTTGATAAGCTCAAACAAATATAAGTGAAGATCATGAGCATATTTTTTCTCTTTCTCTTAATTTTTTTTAAGTGAAGCAAGAGAGAATTTCTTAAACATTTACTAACTCTCAAATAAATCTAAATGAAGCAAGAGAGTATTTCTTCAAAAATACTAAATCACATCGTGCTAAAAAGGATATAAGTGAAGCACTAGAGCAAATCCATAGCTCAAAAAAATTTAAGTGAAGCATAGAGAGCTATTTTAACAAGGCATGGCATAATGTTGGCTCTCTCTAATAGGTGTGTACAACAAGGATTGATAACTTAAAAAGAAAAACAAAACAAGCAAGGACCCATATCATACAAGACGCTCCAAGCAAAACACATATCATGTAACGAATAAAAATATAGTTTCGAGTAAAATACTGATGGTCGTTAGAAGAAAGAGGGGATTTCACTCGGGGGCATCCCCAAGCTTAGTTTCTTGATTCTATTTTAGATAATGGCTTGGGATGACGGGGCATCCCGAAGCTTAGGCTCTTCTTACTCCTTGTTCCTTCAATCATCGTAAGATAACCCAAAACTTGAAAACTTTAATCATACAAAACTCAACAAAACTTTCATGAGATCCGTTAATATAAGAAAACAAATCACTACTATAAGTACTGTAGCAAACCAATTCTTATTTTGATTTTTTTATATCTACTGTATCCCAACTTTTCTATTGCAAAAACTCGTCAAAGAAATCCATAGAATCATCAAGACAAGCACATAACACAATAAAAACAGAATATGTCAAAACCAGAACAGTCTGTAGTAATCTGGAAGTTTCGAATACTTTTGTTACTCTAAAAATCTTGAAAAACATAGGGCCACGTGGGAAATTTGTATATTAAACTTCTACAAAAAGAATCAACCCAAAAACACTTCTGTTAAAATTGAGATTTTTTCTCGTGAGCGCGAAAGTTTTTGTTTTTCAGCAAGATCAAATCTACTAACACCCAACATGATCCTAAGGCTTTGGTTGGCACAAACCTTTATGCAAACCACAAAAACACATCTAAACAGAGGTATTAAAGGGTATTTTATTGAAGACAACAAGGAAATCAAAAGGCAAAAATATACAACTTGGGTGTCCTCCCAACAAGCGCTATCGTTTTATGCCCTTAGCTAGGCATGATACCAATAATCTTAGTTTTCCCATCCGTAGTTTTGGCAACCTTTGTGACGGTTTTCTCAAACCTGGGAGGCTCTTTGCGCTTCCCTAAATTCTCAGGAAAAGATACCATCTTGAGATCCAAAATATCCATTCGCTTATTGCAAAGAGTAATCAAAGTATTCATGCGATTGATACTACCATTAAGATGTTTGAGGGGTTCATTATACTTATGCAATTCAACCATATGTTTGTGTAAATCACCAAGTTTGTCTAACATTTGAACTCCCTCTGGGGTAAAATAAAACCCCTTCTTTCGATTTCCACAAATTAAATAAAGCTACTAGAAAAGATCATTACCCTTTACCTTTTATTGATGAAATACTAGAAAGATTATCCAAACATACACATTTTTTCTTTCAAGACGGTTATTCTGGTTTCTCTCAAATACCTGTGTCAAAAGAGGATCAGGAAAAGACCACTTTTACTTGCCCTTTCGGTACCTTTGCTTATAGATGTATTCCTTTTGATTTATGTAATGCACCTGCTACCTTTGAAAGATGTATGACTGCTATATTCTCTGACTTTTGTGAAAAGATTATTGAGGTTTTCATGGATGATTTCTCCGTGTACGGAACTTCTTTTGATGATTGCTTAAGCAACCTTGATCGAGTTTTGCAGAGAAGTGAAGAAATTAATCTTGTCTTGAATTGGGAGAAGTGCGACTTTATGTTTAATGAAGGTATTGCTTGGGGCATAACATTTCTGAAAGAGGTATTGAAGTTGATAAAGCTAAAGTTGATACTATTGAAAAGATGTCGTGTCCTAAGGACATTAAAGGTATAAAAAGTTTCCTTGGTAATGCCGGTTTCTGTAGGAGGTTCATTAAAGACTTCTCAAAAATTTCTAGGCCTATGACCAATCTCTTACAAAAAGATGTCCCTTTTGTCTTTCATGATGATTGTGTAGAAGCATTTGAACTACTTAAGAAACCATTGATTTCCGCACCTATTGTTCAGCCACCTGATTGGAATTTACCCTTTGAAATTATGTGTGATGCTAGTGATTATGTTGTAGGTGCTGTTCTCGGACAAAGAGTTGATAAGAAATTAAATGTTATCCAATATGCTAGTAAAACTCTAGACGGTGCCCAGAGAAATTATGCTACTACTGAAAAAGAATTTTTAGCAGTTGTATTTGCTTGTGATAAGTTTAGACCTTATATTGTTGATTCTAAAGTAACTGTTCACACTGATCATGCTACTATTAAATATCTTATGCAAAAGAAAGATGCTAAACCTAGACTTATTAGATGGGTTCTCTTGCTACAAGAATTTGATTTGCATATTATTGATAGCAAGGGAGCTGAGAACCCCGTTGTAGACAACTTATCTAGGTTAGAGAATTTTCTCGATGACCCACTACCTGTTGATGATAGCTTTCCTGATGAACAATTAGCTGTCATAAATGCTTCTCGTACTGCTCCATGGTATGTTGATTATGCTATTTATATTGTTGCCAAATTTATACCACCTAGTTTCACATACCAGCAAAAGAAAAAGTTTTTCTATGATTTAAGACATTACTTCTGGGATGACCCACACCTTTATAAAGAAACAGTAGATGGTGTTAATAGACGTTGTGTACCTGAGCATGAACAGGAACAGATCCTACACAAGTGTCACTCTGAGGCTTATGGAGGACACCACGCTGGAGATAGAACTGCACATAAGGTATTACAATCTGGTTTTTATTGGCCTACTCTTTTCAAAGATGCCCGTAAGTTTATCTTGTCTTGTGATGAATGCCAAAGAATTGGTAATATTAGTAGACGTCAAGAAATGCCTATGAACTGTTCACTTGTTGTTGAACCATTTGATGTTTGGGGCTTTGATTATATGGGACCGTTTCCTTCATCTAATGGGTATACACATATTTTAGTTGTTGTTGATTACGTTACTAAGTGGGTAGAAGCTATTCCAACTTGTAGTGCTGATCATAACACCTCTATTAAGATGCTTAAAGAAGTTATTTTTCTGAGGTTTGGAGTCCCTAGATACTTAATGAATGATGGTGGTTCACATTTTATTCATGGTGCTTTTCGTAAAATGCTTGCTAAGTATGATCTTAATCATAGAATTGCATCTCCATACCACCCACAGTCTAATGGTCAAGTAGAACTGAGTAATAGAGAGATTAAATTAATTTTGCAAAAGACTGGTAATAGATCTAGAAAGAATTGGTCCAAGAAACTTGATGATGCATTATGGGCCTATAGAACTGCATATAAAAATCCTATGGGTATGTCTCTGTATAAAATGGTTTATGGAAAAGCATGTCACTTACCTCTCGAACTAGAACATAAGGCATATTGGGCCATTAAAGAGCTCAATTATGATTTCAAACTTGCCGGTGAGAAGAGACTATTTGACATTAGCTCACTTGATGAGTGGATAACCCAGGCCTATGAGAATGCCAAACTGTTTAAAGAAAAAGTTAAAAGATGGCATGACAAAAGGATACAAAAGCGTGAGTTTAATGTAGGTGATTATGTTTTGTTATACAACTCTCATTTAAGATTTTTTTTGCAGGTTAACTCCTCTCTAAATGGGAAGGTCCTTACGTTATCGAGGATGTCTATCATTCCGGTGCCATAAAAATCCACAACTTTGAAGGCACAAATCCGAAGGTGGTGAACGGTCAAAGAATCAAACATTATATCTCAGGTAATCCCATAAATGTTGAAACCAATGTTATTGACATCGTAACCCCGGAGGAGTACATAAGGGACACTTTCCAGAATGTTTCAGACTTCGAAAAGGAATAGGTATGTGGTACGGTAAGTAAACCGACTCCAAAACATTTCTAACATCATTTTTCTCCGTTTTGGAATACTTAAGAAAATAGGAAACTAAGAAGTAGTCCGGAAAGGACATGAGGCATCCACAAGGGTGGAGGGCGCGCCGTACCGCCCTCGTGGGCACCTCGTGTGCCCTCCGGACTCTGTTTTATTGCACGATACTTCTTTTGGTCGGTAAAAATTCATTATATAATCTCCCGAAGGTTTTGGCCACGGTACCACGACAAAATCCACTGCTTTTCTTTTGAGCTATTTTTCTGACAGATCTAGATCACCAGGATGTCTTCAAGTGCCCCCAAGGACAAGTTTTCCGAGAAGTTCATCAACCCCTACCTCGCGGAGGTGCTGCAACACCCTCAAACCATTGAGATGCGTGAGGGGGTGCTGCACATCCGCGAAGTTGAGGGACCAAGGAGGACCAGAAGCGTGGAGACAGGGCTGCAAGCAATGGAGCAACAAGTTTTCAAGTGACAGGGGATGGTGGAACGCGGACTCAATGCCAACCACATGATGATCACGGAGTTCACCAACAACCACAAGTTGGATGCCAAGAACATTGGGGTGACCATCTTCAAGCTTCACGAGAAAATCGAGCACCTCCAAGCCCAGATCTATGACCTGCAAAACCAAAACTATGAGTATGAATATAGATTCAAGAGGATGAGTTTGGCTACAGATTTGAGGATCCTAGAGACTCGATCATCCTTCTATGATGGTGAGCCTATGCCTTGGAAGATGGACGACAAGCCTACATCATCAACAACTCCATCATCACCACCTCCGAAGAAAGAGACATAAATACATGGGTATGGGCACTCCCCTTGGCAACTGCCAAGCTTGGGGGAGGAGCCCCGGTATTGTATCACCATCACACTTCTATCTTTACCATTTTTCTTAGTTCGATCCTTTTGGTTACATCTTGATCTAGTAGAATAAAGTTTAGTATGATCTAGCTTTGAGTTTTTGTGTTGATCCTTATCTATGTAATCGAGTCCGTGAGCTATATATAATAAAGATTAGTCTTGAGTCAAGGGCTTGGTTATCTTGCTATGATCTTGAGGGAATAAAAGAAAAAAGAAAGAATAAAAATAAATAAAGAGATCATATTGATCTTATGGAGAGTAATGACTTCACATATAAAGAGTATGATGAATAAAAGTTGTTGAGAGTTGACAAACATAGTTTTGTTCATCGTTGCAATTAATAGGAAGTAATAAAGGAAGAGAGGTTTTCACATATAAATATATTATCTTGGACATCTTTTATTATTGTGAGCACTCATTAAAATATGACATGCTAAAAAGTTGATGTTGGACAATGAAGACAAAGTATTGGGTTATGTTTTCTTATATCCGAAATAAATTATATTGTCATGGATCATCCAACATGTTGAGCTTGCCTTTCCCCCTCATGCTAGCAAAATTCTTTGCACCAAGTAGAGTTACTACTTGTGCTTCCAAATATCCTTAAACCCAATTTTGCCATTAGAGTCCACCATATCTACCTATGGATTGAGTAAGATCCTTCAAGTAAGTTGTCATTGTTGCAAGCAATAAAAATTGCTCTCTAAATATGTATGATCTATTAGTGTGGAGAAAATAAGCTTTATACGAGCTTGTGATATGGAAGAAATAAAAGCGACGGACTGCATAATAAAGGTCCCTATCACAAGTGGCAATATAAAGTGACATTCTTTTGCATTAAGATTTTCTGCATCCAACCATAAAAGCACATGACAACCTCTGCTTCCCTCTGCGAAGGGCCTGTCTTTTATTTTTATATTATACCCTATACAAAGTCATGGTGATCTTCACCTTTCCTTTTTACACTTTATCCTTTGGCAAGCACTATGTGTTGGAAAGATCCTGATATATATATATCCAATTGTATGTGGGTTTTCATAAAGCATTATTGTTGACGTTACCCTTGAGGTAAAAGGTTGGGAGGCAAAACTATAAGCCCCTATCTTTCTCCATGTCCAATTAAAACTTCATACCCATAAGTATTACGTGAGTGTTAGCAATTGTGAAAGACTAAATGATAGTTTAGTATGTGGACTTGCTGAAAAGCTCTTATATTGACTCTTTTCAGTGTTATGATAAATTGCAATTGCTTCAATGACTGAGATAATAGTTTGTTAGTTTTCAATGAAGTTTCTGATTCATACTTTACATTGTGAATAGATTGTTACTTCAGCATAAAAAATCATATGACAATATA
>LR738709.1:309942189-309966897 GCA_902687465.1 Secale cereale | reverse complement strand
GTGTGTTGCTATTCTAAGAATGATCATGATGCCCTCATGTCTGTATTTTATTTTATCGACACCTCTATCTCTAAACATGTGGACATATTTTTCGATATCGGCTTCCGCTTGAGGACAAGCGAGGTCTAAGCTTGGGGGGAGTTGATACGTCCATTTTGCATCATGCTTTTATATTGATATTTATTGCATTATGGGATATTACTTCACACTATGTCACAATACTTATGCCTTTTCTCTCTTATTTTACAAGGTTTACATGAAGAGGGAGAATGGCGGCAGTTGGAATTCTGGGCTGGAAAAGGAGCAAATATTAGAGACCTATTCTGCATAACTCCAAAAGTCCTGAAACTCCACAAAAGTCAGTTTTGGAATATATTAAAAATATTAGGCTAAGAAAGCACCAGAGGGGGGCCACCCACTGTCCACGAGGGTGGAGGGCGCGCCCTACCCCCCTGGGCGCTCCCCGTGCCTCGTGGGCCACCTGGAAGCCCCCCGATGCCCATCTTCTAGTATAAGGTGTCTTTTACCCTGGAAAAAAAATCATAAGGACGCTTTCGGTACGAAGCACCACCGTCTCAAGGCGGAACCTTGGTGGAACCAATCTAGGGCTCTGGCGGAGCTGTTCTGTCGGGGAAACATCCCTCCGGGAGGGGGAAATCGTCGCCTTCATCATCACCATCGATCCTCTCATCGGGAGGGGGTCAATCTCCATCAACATCTTCACCAGCACCATCTCCTCTCAAACCCTAGTTCATCTCTTATATCCGATCTTTGTCTCAAAACCTCAGATTGGTACATGTGGGTTGCTAGTAGTGTTGATTACTCCTTGTAGTTGATGCTAGTTGGTTTATTCGGTGGATGATTATATGTTCAGATCCTTTATGCACATTAATACCCCTCTGATTATGAAGATGAGTATGATTTGTGAGTATTTATTTTTGTTCTTGAGGACATGGGAGAAGTCTTGTTATAAGTAGTCATGTGAATTTGGTATTCGTTCGGTATTTTGATGAGATGTATGTTATCTTTACTCTAGTATGTTATGTGAACGTCGACTACATGACACTTCACCATTATTTGGGCCTAGGGGAGGCATTGGTAAGTAATAAGTAGATGATGGGTTGCTAGAGTGACATAAGCTTAAACCCTATTTTATGTGTTGCTTTGTAAGGGGCTGATTTGGATCCGTATGTTTCATGCTATGGTTAGGTTTACCTTAATTCTTCTTTCGTAGTTGCGGATACTTGCGAGGGGGGTTAATCACAAGTGGGATGCGTGTCCAAGGAATGGCATTACCCAAGCACCGGTCCACCCACATATCAAATTATCAAAGTAACGAACGCGAATCATATGAGCATGATGAAAACTAGCTTGACGATAATTCCCATGTGTCCTCGGGAGTGCTTTCCTTTATATAAGAGTTTGTCGAGGCTTGTCCTTTGCTACAAAAAGGATTGGACTACCTTGCTGCACCTTGTTTACTTTTGTTACTTGTTACCCGTTACGAATTACCTTGTCACAAAACTATCTGTTACCGATAATTTCAGTGCTTGTAGATAATACCTTACTGAAAACTGCTTGTCATTTCCTTCTGCTCCTTGTTGGGTTCGACACTCTTACTTATCGAAAGGACTACGATAGATCCCCTATACTTGTGGGTCATCAGGATGCCATCCGCAAATGCGAGGCGTTGGATCGGAAGACTTTGGGCCAGTTGTCCGAGCTTACTAAGGCTCTCCATGACGCCAAAGAGGCGCGGAGCGAGTCCCGGAGTGCCCGCAAAGAGATCCACGAGGCGAGGCAGATAGCGACTGGTAAGGCCCTTCTTTTGCAGAGTATCTTGGGAGGTCAGAGGTATGTGTTACTCACCCGGGTGTGGAGTTCTCCAGGCGCGTTTGCGGATCTCCCGAAGAGTGCTGCCGACGCCGCATAGTTCTTCAGAGCCCAGGAAGGGAACTCGATGGAGAAGTTGTTATGGTCGCAATTTCTTGCACCGGAACACCCGACGGCTCTCAGCGACCAGCTGAAACAGCTGGTGGAGTTGCTTGGGGTAGCAGGTTCGGCTATGAAGGACTTAATAGTCCACCTCTGACCAACCGAGCTGATCCCTAGTAGTTACTTCGGCTTGGTAAAGTGCCTCGTCGATGCGCGCCGCAGATTGATGTTGTGAAGCGCTCGATCTGCATAGAGGATGCCCGGATGGCCTTTGCTCGCGTCAAGATGCAGTGGGCGAACATGAAGGCCACCGAAGTGGCCACCGCAGGCCCGCCCGAAGGGAAAGATCATTGGAAGCCGGAGATGTACTTCGATGACATCCTGGTGGGAGCCCGCATTGTAGAGGGCCAATGCTCGAAGGACGTAATTTTTAGTTAAGTGTGTTCAGGTTTTAAAAACTATGTTATGAACCCATGCTATTATGTATGACTATGTTTTTGCGCCTTCTATTTTGGCGACTTCTCCTCCTGTGCGGCCGTTTATTTTTGTACTTCTAAAAGTTACCACTCGTCAGCTTCAGCCCCCATATAGATGCTACAGGGGTGTTCGGCATGACACATGATCACACTTTATCCAACGTCTTGGCCCGTTAACGAGGTGTCCGCCGGGTGAACCAGGCTATCCGACTATGCGGCTTTATTACTTTCACTTAGCCATAGGAGTTTGACTATGGGGGTAGGTACTAGCCCCTTGTGCGTGTGCGGTTATCCGGATTACGATGCCTTTTCCACGTAGCTGGGCAAAGACCAGCCCCTCGTGTAACACAGGGTAGATCGCTAACGATCTGTAGTATATTACTAAGTCACCAAATCGCCGACCAGCTCTCGCTTATCATGATAGTCAGTTTTCGGCTTTCTCTACTGAGGTACTTGACCAGACGAACTAGAAATACAATCGCAGTAGTTCTCCCTTTACTACCTTAGCTGAACAATGCAAAACATAAGCTGGTAAGCACAGGAGCCGGGCAACCCAACTATAGACCCGAGACATGATTCGGTGCCGATGCATATAGTACAATATCCGGGACGCCGGATAGTTCCCTATATGTGTTCGGACTTTTAACCGTGCTAGGCCGCATACAGCCCCCGGTGTTAGGACTGGATTGAAGCTCGTGTGGCAATCTAAGGTAGGGAGGGAACACATATGATAATGTAAGATAAAATAAATTCCAAACAAAGTGGGAATCAACTACTTCCTTTATACCCTGATTAATACGGCGAGCCGTGTAGTTATGGATAATGCCAGAAAACATCAAGGACATTTTACATGCCAAAAGCTCATATAGGGGAAAGGTTTAAACAGAGCCTAAATGAAATGATTTCAAAATCTGAATGATGCCCTGGTGTACGTCTACGCCGTTTCTCCTTGGTGACACATCCTTGAAGGAGAGGACTTTGATGGTCATCTGCGAAAAAGAGGATTCTGGAAAGAAGTCCTCGCACAATCGTAGATGCAGTGGGTTCTTTAGCAAACCTGCAATGTAAACATATGTAAAGTCTAAATAGGGCCAAACCGTACTATGGACCGCTTTCCGCAATATGCCTCCAATACTGCCCAAGGTATTTCAAGTGCGTAATTGTGTACGCGAGGTACGTATACCGCAACCTTATGGGGCAGTTGGCGGAGGCTAAATTGCTACTCAAGCTCAGGTTCCACAGAGCTACCGCGTTGCAATGCGGGTCGGACATGTTTAACAGTGTCTTGGGGATGACCGGTAAGTTTTTCATCTTGATAAGGCTGCCTTGCACTTCGGCTGCAACGACCACGATATGCTCCTCGGTACGGAGGGAGCACTCCATATCCCCATTTACTGTGATAACGCCATGAGGTCCATGCATTTTGAGCTTGAGATAAGTGTATAGTAGGGGATCAATTGTAGCTCTTCTTGATAAGTAAGAGTGTCAAACCCAACGAGGAGCAGAAGGAACTGACAAGGGTTTCCCAGTAAGGTAATGTCTGCAAGTGCTGAAATTGTAAGTAGCATAGTAGTTTGATAGCAAGATAATTTTGTAACGAGCAAGTAACGATAGTAGTATCAAATGGGCAGCAAGATAGCGCAATTCTTTTGAGGCATATGACAGGCCCAAACAGTCTCTTATAATAAGCAAAGCGTTCTTGAGGGCACACAAGAATTTCATCTAGTCACTTTCATCATGTTGGTTCAATTCGTGTTTGCTACTTTGATAATTAGATATTCGGGTGGATCGGTGCTTAGGTGTTGTTCTTACTTGAACAAACCTCCTACTTATGATTAACCCTCCCGCAAGCATCCGCAACTACGAGAAATTTTTTAAGAATAAATTCTAACCATAGCATTAAACTTTTGGATCCAATCGGTCCTTACGGAATAGTGCATAAACTGGGGTTTAAGCTTCTATCACTCTCGCAACCCACCATCTAATTACTACTCCACAATGCATTCCCTTTGGCCCAAATATGGTGAAGTGTCATGTAGTTGACGTTCACATGACACCACTAAGGGAATCACAACATACATACTATCAAAATATCGAACACATATCAAGTTCACATGATTACTTGCAACATGATTTCTCCCGTGACCTCAAGAACAAAGGTAACTACTCACAAGGGATGATCATGCTCAAGATCAAAGGGGTAATATATAGCATAATGGATCTGAACATATAATCTTCCACCAAATAAACCATATAGTAATCAACTACAAGATGTAATCAACACTACTAGTCACCCACAAGCAACAATCTATAGTTCTAATAACAAGATTGATCACAAGAGATGAACTAGGGTTTGAGATGAGATGGTGCTAGTGAAGATGTTGATGAAGATAGCCCTCCCCAAGATGGGAGAGTTGTTGGTGATGATGATGACAATGATTCCCCCCTCCGGGAGGGAAGTTCCCCCGATGGAATCACTCCACCGGAGGGCAAAAGTGCTCCTGCCCAAGTTCCGCCTCGAGACGGCGGCGTTCTGTCCCGAAAATCTTCCCTTTATTTTCTCTAGGTCAGAGAGGCCTATATACCAGAAGATGGTCACCGGAAACGGGCCTGGGTGAGCACAACCCACCAGGGCGCGCTTGGGCTCCCTAGCGCGCCTAGGCGGGTTATGCTCACCTGGTGGGCCCCCTCTGGTACTTCTTTACTCCAATATTCCTCAAATTATTCATAAAAATTCTCCGTGGAGTTTCAGCTTGTTTGGAGTTGTGCAGAATAGGTGGCCTGACGTAGCTTTTTCAGGTCCAGATTTCCAGCTACCGGAATTCTCCCTCTTGGTGCATACCTTGCAAATTATGAGAGAACAGGCAATAGAATTACTCCAAAAAAGCATTATTATGCATAATAACAACATAAATAACAGTAAGAAAACATGATGCAAAATGAACGTATCACGGGACTGCGTAAAAGCGGGCGAAAGCGGTTCGTCCGAGCAGTGCGTGATAACTACTTCAAAAGGCGATGATGTCGAAGATCAATTCTTCACTTTGAAAGTTGTCCGGGGAGCTGAATACTACCTCCAGTGTTAATGAGCCCGTGCAGCGGGCCTCCACGCCAGGTATCACTCCTTTAAATGTAGTGTTGTTGGGCTTGATTCTTGACGGGTCGATCCCCATCTTGCGGACAGTATCCTGATATATCCGGTTGAGGCTGCTGCCGCCGTCCATGAGGACTCTGGTGAGATGGTATCCATCGAAGATAGGATCAAGTACCAGGTCCACTGAACCTCCATGGCGAATACTGGTTGGGTGGTCCCTGCGATCAGATGTGATCACACAAGCCGACCATGGATTGAATTTTGGGGCGACGGGCTCTACAGCGTAGACGTCCCTTAATGCGCGCTTGCGCTCCCTCTTAGGGATATGAGTGACATATATCATGTTCACCATTTTCACCTTTGGGGTAAATTTTTTCTATCCCCCGGTGTTCGATGGGAGAGGCTCGTACTCATGCTCACTTTGAGGTCCTTTCTACTTGTGTTCGGTATTTAATTTACCGGCCTGTTTGAAAACCCAACAATTTTTGTTGGTATGGTTGGCAGGCTTGTCGGGGGTGCCAAGAATCTGGCAAGGCCTCTCGAATATTCCGTCCAAGTTGGATGGACCGTCTCGATTGCCCTTGAACGGCTTCTTTCGCTGGCCGGATTTGGAGCCACCAAATCCGGCGTTTACTTCTGTATCCTCTGCTTCTCTATTGTTGTTTCGGTGCTTGTTTTTGTTTGTGTCGTGGCCTGCGATTGCCATCCCTGACCTCCGAAGTGCCGGGATCGTTGGTACCGTTGCTTCTATGAGCCAACCAGTTATCTTCCCTCACGCAAAAGTGGGTCATTAGTGTAGTGAGAGCTGCCATGGTCTGCGGCTTCTCCTGGCCGAGGTGTGTGGCAAGCCATTCGTTAAAGTTGGCCCAAAGAGTGTCCTCTAACTCTTCCTAGCTTCCAATGGAGTTCTCTGGGAAGGTGTTTAACCAGTGTCGTGTTGGTCCTTTCAGCTTTAGAGGGAGATATTTAATGGCATGGAGGTCATCCTCGCGAGCCATGTGAATGTCGAGAATAAAGTCTTCAATCCATACTGTGGGATCCGTCTTTTCTGGAAGGGTCACGTATCGGAGCCTTTAGGCAAGTTCACATACTCAACCATCATGTAGTCTTCTATGATTGCTATCACTCACCGCATACACATGAGCAAAATGGTTCAACCGGACACATAGAAAGATAGGGGCCTATGGTTTTGCCTCCCAACTTACTCATCTCAAGGGTGATGTCAACAATAATAACTCATGTCACCCATATTCTGATGAAAATATGCCCTAGAGGCAATAATAAAGTTGTTATTTGTATTTCCTTATATCATGATAAATGTTTATTATTCATGCTAGAATTGTATTAACCGGAAACTTAGTACATGTGTGAATACATAGACAAAACAAAGTGTCCCTAGTATGCCTCTACTAGACTAGCTCGTTAATCAAAGATGGTTATGTTTCCTAGCCATAGACATGAGTTATCATTTGATCAACGGGATCACATCATTAGGAGAATGATGTGATGGACAAGACCCATCTGTTAGCTTAGCAACTTGATTGTTTAGTTTTACTGCTATTGCTTTCTTCATGACTTATACATGTTCCTATGACTATGAGATTATGCAACTCCCAAATACCGGAGGAACACCTTGTGTGCTATCAAACGTCACAACGTAACTGGGTTATTATAAAGATGCTATACAGGTGTCTCCGAAGGTGTTTGTGGTGTTGGCATAGATCGGGAATATGATTTGTCACTCCGAGTGTCGAAGAGGTATCTTTGGGCCCTCTCGGTAATACACATCATAATAAGCCTTGCAAGAAAATGACTAATGAGTTAGTCATAAGATGATGTATTATGGAACGAGTAACGAGACTTGCCGGTGACGAGATTGAACTAGGTATGATGATACCGACGATCGGATCTCGGGCAAGTAACATACCGATGACAAAGGGAACAACGTATGTTGTTATGTGGTTTGACCGATAAAGATCTTCGTAGAATATGTAGGAAATAGTATGAGCATCCAGGTTCCGCTATTGGTTATTGACCGGATATGAGTCTCGGTCATGTCTACATAGTTCTCGAACCCGTAGGGTCCGCACGCTTAATGTTCGATGACAATCGGTATTATGAGTTTATGTGTTTTGATGCACCGAAGGTAGTTCGGAGTCCAGGATGTGATCATGGACATGACGAGGAGTCTCGAAATGGTCGAGACATAAAGATTGATATATTGGACGACTATATTCGGACACCAGGAGTGTTCCGAAGGAGTTTTGGATAAAACCGGAGTACCAGAGGGGTACCAGACCCCCCCGGGGTAGTACATGGGCCTTGTTGGGCTTTAGGGGAGAGGGCGAGGGGCCGGGCCGTGCGCCCCCCAAGCCTAGTCCGAATTGGACTAGGGGGAGGAGCGGCGCCCCGTCCTTCCTTCTCCTCTTCCCCTCCCTTCCCTTCTTTTCCTGCTCCTACTAGGAAAGGTGAGTCCTACTCCTAGTAGGAGTAGGACTCCTCCTTGGTGCGCCTCCTCTTAGGGCCGGCCGCCTCCTCCCCTTGCTACTTTATATACAGGGGCAGGGGGCACCCTAGACACACAAGTTAACATCAATTTTAGCCGTGTGCGGTGCCCCCTCCACTGTTACACACCTCGATCATATTTTCGCAGTGCTTTGGCGAACCCTACGTCGGTAACTTCATCATCACAGTCACCATGCCGTCGTGCTGACGAAACTCTCCTATGATGCTCAACTGGATCAAGAGCTCGTGGGACGTCATCGAGCTGAACGTGTGCTGAACACTGAGGTGTTGTACGTTTGGTGCTTGGATCAGTTGGATCGTGAAGACGTTCGACTACATCAACCGCGTCACTAGACGCTTCCGCTTTCTGTCTACGAGGGTACGTAGACACACTCTCCCCGCTCATTGCAATGCTTCTCCTAGATAGATCTTGCGTGATCGTAGGAATTTTTTTGAAATACTATGTTCCCCAACAGTGGTATCAGAGCCGGGTCTATGCGCAGATGATATGCACGAGTAGAACACAATGAGTTGTGGGCGACAGTAATCATACTGCTTACCAGCATGTCATATTTTGATTCAGCGGTATTGTGAGATGAAGCGGCCTGGACCGACATTATGCGTACGCTTACGCAAGACTAGTTTCACCATTACGAGCACTCGTTGCTTAAAGGTGACCGGCGGGTGTCTGTATCTCTCACTTTAGTTGAATCGAGTGTGGTTTTTGTATGCGTAGGTAAGAACGATTCTTGCTAAGCCCGTAGCAGCCACGTAAAACTTGCAACAACAAAGTAGAAGACGTCTAACTTGTTGTTGCAGGGCATGTTGTGATGTGATATGGTCAAGACATGATGAGTTATACATTATTGTATGAGATGATCATGTTTTGAAAATTATCGGCAACCGGCAGGAGCCTTATGGTTGTCTCTTTATTGTATGTATTGCGAAGGCCATGTAATTGTTTTACTTTATCACTATGAGTGACGCTACGATGAAGATCATGGTGTCAAGCCAGTGACGATGGAGATCATGATGATGCTTTGGAGATGGAGATCAAAAGCACAAGATGATGATAGCCATATAATGTCACATATTTTGATTGCATGTGATGTTTATCTTATTATGCTTCTTATTTTGCTTAGTACAGCGGTAGCATTATAAGATGATCCTGTTGGGGATATAACTATTTCATATGACCCGCCCAGGAGGGACCGGGTTACCCAACGGCGGTTCATGGGCCCAGCCTAGAAGCACGTTAAAGATGGCGGTTTAGTTAAGGGCCCAAGGCCTGCGGCGGCTTAAAGCCTGTAAGTATCAACCGCCATATATGTGACTTGTGTTGTAAGGCATGTAATAAGAGTCACCGGGCCGGACACGATTGTATGAGCCGGCCAGGACTCCGTAGGCCGCAGGGCGTCAACCCGTGTATATAAGGGGACGACCCGGCAGTGGCTTAGGGCAAGAAACAACAGATCGAGGGCTAGGCAAGCGCATCCAAACCCTAGCAATCGACACCCCAGCAATTCCACCTCAAACTGGATTAGGTTTTACCCTCACCGCAAGGGGCCGAACTAGTATAAACTCCCTGTGTCCTTTGTCTTTTTCTTAACCCCTTTAAGCCAACCACGTCGCTATGCCTCCGCAATCAAGTCCTTACCTTAGGACACCTGCCGTGACACTTCCGCGACAGTTGGCGCCCACCGTGGGGCATGCGGCTTGTGGTTTCTAGTTCTTAAAGGGTAACTTCGAAGGGCTCAAGGGGTACGTTGTGGGCCAGATGACCAAGAATCGTCGCGGCAAGCTTTACATCGATGGCGAAGGTTGGGGTCCCGAGGCCGGCTCAATTGAGTACGGGTACTGGGTCCCCTTCGGCGGAATTCACGTCTTCATCGGCAAGATCGGCGAACCAGGCCCTGAGCCAGACACCTGCACTGACATCGTCGAGCTGGCTCAGCGTGCGCGACCCGCCCGGGTTCGGACCGCGAAGAAGCGTGCCTTCGTTGGATAAATCCAGGGCACTAGAAGCTCTGGATCTTATGAAGAAACAGTCGTTCTCTTCGACAGTGAGTCATCCACAGGTGAGACTAACTCCATGTATCGGATGCAGAGCGGACAGCTTGGGGACTTGTCCGATGGTAACAGTATTCCGGACCTCAGTGAGCCGCCAAGCAGGGTAGCGATTTTCATGACTGGCACCCAGCCGGCTCTCAGATCAACAATCATCGGGACCATAACACATGGCGCGACAGCGGCTGCGGCAGGTGCAGACGGCTCAGCACGCCCGCCAACTCAAGCTTTGTTAGACCTGTTGGAGAATCTGGCGACTCTGATGGGAACAGAGATAACCCCAGAAAACCAAGATCAACTCAAGACAGATGTGGATAAGTTGCGGTAGGAGATAGCACAAGCTAAGGAAGACCTGGCAGCAGAGAACACCAGGATGACCGAAGAACGGGCCGTTTTGGACGCCCAGGCCCAGCAGCTTCAAGCGGAAGCTTTCCGGCTCTAGGTAGGTCAGAACGTTGCTAATGAAGCCATGAGGAGAAAGCAGCAGAGTCGTCTCCCCTTTGTTTATGAGCCAAGAAATCTTTTTTCGGACGGGGCAGGGGGCATTGGTCCGCATGTGTTAATCCGGACGGCAGAGGCACCCAGGACCGGCGGTCCGGTTCATCAGCGTACAACCGGGTCTCTGTATGCAGACCAGAACCGCCCGGCCCCTTGTTACCCTACGGCACCGGCGGGTCACTATTCCAACCCTCTGGATAACATGATAGCAGCGGCATCAAGGCTGGCGGCTTCGCTAGTTTAGGGCGAAACTCCGGTAGCATTGGAAACCGGAGAGCTCAGGAACTGCTTCAGACAGCGCTACAGCAGTATTAGGCTTATTCTTATAGTCGAGACCGGATTCATTCAACCCCCCGTCCAAGTGCCATCTATAGCAGATACGTTGACTCGCCAGAGGTTTCAAGCACAGAGCAACGCCGTAACTCGCCTCGTGGACATAACCCGGCGCGGCATGACTCCAGAGCACAGGACGTGCCGGTTCAGGCAGCTGATCATCAGCCGGCGCCATTCTACCCGGCAGCCTCAGTGGAGACAGGCAGGACCTCCCGGGCTTGGGGCGTTCCATGTCTAACGGCGGCTATATGGAATGAGCGGTTGCCTAAGGATTTTAAGGGCCCTCGTAAGGTGCCGAACTATACAGCAGATCAGCCCCCTGAGGCTTGGATAGAGAGCTACGAGATGGCGATGGAGATGTTGGACGTTAGCGAAGCTGCATGTGCTAAATACTTCACCATGATGCTAGAAGGCACGGCTCGTAACTGGTTAAAATAATTACTCGTCAATTCCATCGGGTCATGGGCAGAGTTGAAGGCCAGGTTCATCAAGCACTTTAAGGACACGTGCACACATCCCATGTCGATCATGGATCTAGACTCGTGTGTTCAGAACGAGGGTGAATCAACAACTAGTTGGGTGTGCCGGCTTTCGACCATCATGCACTCCTCGGATAAGATCAACGTTGAATCGGCGATAATAACGTTGGAGAAGAATTGTCGTTTCCCTCCACTCAAGCTGAAGCTAAGGCGGCTTAAGCGCCATTGTAGTGATGTGGGGGAGCTCATGGTGGCTCTCGTCAAGTATGCCGAGTCTGATAGTACCAAGGACCCCGAGTCTGAAGCGGAAAGACCGGGAAAGGGAAAAGGGGGTAATGACCCAGGAGGCGAGCAGTATAACCCAGCCAATCAGCACAGTGGCAATAAATGCAAGGCTGATGCTTTCGTAGCTAATATGGGGGCACAAAATTCTAACCAGCATCGCAAGGGGAGGCCACCTCCAAGATACAATATCGATGAGGTGATGAATCAGTCGTGTCCGAAGCACGGGTCGGATGAAAAACCGGCCACCGATGCGTGGAAAGATTGCAGTATCATGCGATCTTACAGAGAATTTATCCAGAATGGTTATGGACCAAATGGCAGCTCAAGATCCGATTTTCAGGGCCCGGGTCATGGTGGCGGCGGCTCTAGCTCTGGCTTTCAGGGCCAAGGCAGTCAAGGCGGCAACAATCAGCAGAACAGCCAAGGGAACCAGCAGCAATCCGGCTATCCGAGTAACCCGAAGTAGCTGAGCAATGGGAAATACCACGTGTTCACCACGAGTCTGTGCAAACAAGACCAGAAGCTTCATAAGAGGGCGGTGAATGCTCTTGAGCCGGCAGTGCCCCGTTACTTAAGATGGTCTGAGCAGCCCATTATGTGGAGCCGCGAAGATCACCCGCCCTGAGTTGATAATTCGGGTGAGTTGGCCCTAGTGGTGGCCCCTCAGGTCGGAGGGTACAATTTCACCAAGGTACTCATGGATGGAGGTAGCAGCATCAACATTCTTTATTACAATACCTTCCGTCGTATGGGTTAAACTGATAAGAAGCTTAAGCCGCCGAACACTATCTTTCATGGAGTTGTGCCTGGTAAGTCGGCATATGCAGTTGGTAAGATTGATTTGGAAGTAACCTTTGGAGATGAACATGATGCCAGGACAGAAACTTTGACGTTTGAAGTTGTGACGATCCACAGCACGTACCATGCTTTATTTGGCAGGCCGGCTTATGCTAAGTTTATGGCAAGTCCATGTTACGTTTATTTGCAGCTCCAGATGCCGGGTCACAAGGGGAATATCACAGTGCATGGGAGTCGCACCATAGCTTTGGAATGTGAAGAAGGCGATGCGGCTTACGCAGAGTCGGTTTGTGCCACAGAGGAGCTCAAGTTTTACAAAGATAATGTTGACCCGACAGATATGACATCTTTAAAGAAGCCAACTACAGAGCATGACCCATTGCTGAAGTTTAAGTCGGCAGATGACACCAAGATGGTTGACTTTGTTCCTAGCGACTCATCTAAGTAGTTCAGTATGAGTGCAAATCTGGCTCCAAAATAGGAAAGCGCGCTCATTGAGTTCATCCGTGATGACCGGGACATCTTTGCATGGAAGCCTTCAGACATGCCGGGTGTACCGAGAGAACTCACTAAGCACACTCTCAATATTGATCTGAAGTATAAGCCGGTCAGACAGTTTCTACGCCGTTTTAATGAAGAGAGACGGAAGACAATTGGTGAAGAGGTGGCCCGGCTCTTGGCGGCCGGGTTCATCGTAGAAGTTTTTCATCCTAAGTGGTTGGCTAACCCGGTTTGGGTGCTTAAAAAGAATGGCACGTGGCGCATGTGTGTGGACTACACAGACTTAAACAAGGCTTGTCCAGCTGACCCGTTCGCCCTCCCTCGTATTGATCAGATCATTGATGCTATGACGGGTTGTGAGCACTTGAGTTTTTTGGATGCATATTCTGGATATCACCATATCAAAATGGCGGTTAAGTACCAGGAGAAGACGACTTTCATCACTCCATTTGGAGCCTTCTGCTATGTATCTATACCTTTCGGACTTAAGAGTGCCCAGGTGACTTACCAGAGGTGTGTACAGAACTGCCTGTACGGTCAGATTGGGTGTAATGTTCATGCTTATGTGGATGATATTGTGGTCAAGTCCAGAAAGAAGGAGACTCTGATTGATGACTTGAAGGAAACATTTGACAATCTACGGGTGTAAAAGATGATGCTTAACTTGGCCAAGTGTGTTTTTGGTGTTCCAGCAGGAAAGCTTTTGGGTTTTCTGGTCTCTGCGCGAGGCAACGAGGCTAACCCGAAAAAGATCAAGGCCGTCATGTCAGGACCCCGATCCTAAGTCACACAGGTCTAGCCTGTAACACATCATATCACTTTGCGGCCTCACGCACGATATCCCCATGGGTGCCACCTTACGTGGCCTGGGACCGTTTGCGCATTTTGGCACACGTATATGATAGTGTCGCTAGCATCCATATGACAGAGAACCCGGGCCGACATGACTAGTTATAAACCAAAAGTGGCACTAAATTACAGAGACAGGCATACATGACCCAGCAACGACTGTGTCGGTCATCAACGTTTGAACCCAAGTTGTAGCAAGCTACAAGGACTTAAAGGAACCACGCGTGACATTTCCCCTAAGGGATAGACACAGGAACGAAGAAGGACACATGCCGGCCAGCCTAAGTGTTCCGGAGCAGTAGCAAGCTACCAATGCTCAGTGGAAGCACTAGGAGACATTTCCCTGTAAGATAGGCTACCAAGGGTAAACAACTAGGTGTCGGATCCCACACATAGCAATACACATTACACGTACGCATAACATGCAAGTATGTGTTCTACAACATGGCATCACAACATAACTCAACAACTCATATAGATAAGCCCTAGAAGAGCCATCGTAGCATTTATTACAAACAGGGGTCACATGACCAAACATACAGAGCATACAGGCAACGGAAGCATAACATGTCTGAGTACAAACAACTACAAATGAAAAAGACTAAGAAGCCTGACTATCTACAAGACCCTCCCAAGGGCACAATATCGTAGCTGAGGTAACAAGCTAAACATCGAAGTCCACGCGGAACCACTAGTGAGACTGAAGTCTCTCTGCAAAAACATAAATTAAGCAAGCGTGAGTACAAAGGTACTCAGCAAGACTTACATCAGAACTAACTACATATGCATCAGTATCAACAAAGGGGTGGTGGAGTTTGACTGCAGCAAGCCAGCTTTGACTCTGTGGCTATTCTGAACTACAATTGCAAGTAACTCTTTTGAGGTGGCGCACACGAGTCCACAAATTCAACAAACAATACACCACTATGGATCCGCTCTCGTCTCCCTACGAGAAGGCCATCCATAGCACTCACACTTGTCTTGAGCATTTTAGAGTATCCACTTTCACTTGTCTATGTACCACGTAAGCATCCAAAAAGTCCATAACCGCGGACCCGGCTATTCGAATAGATCATGTTAACCCTGCAGGGGTGTACTTCTTCACACACGCTCTCGCCACTTACCGCCCTGTACACGTCGTGTATCTCGGCAACCTTCAAGCGGAAGCCTGGCGAGGGTGTCGGCCACGACCTGACTAACCACACAAGACTCTAGTCCAGGTTTATCGCCTATTCGGGTTCCATCCGTAAGGAGATCCGGCCGGGGTGTCGCTCACGGCCCCAAATGGTGTGTGCAGGGTTCCCAAGCCCACCTCGACGGATGGATCTACGCTTGGTACACCGTTCCATGGTGCCTAGTCTATCCCAAGCCCACCTGTACCGGGTGCCACTTGGTAGACTACTAACACTACCTACAAACACCAGAAACTAGTTGCAACTCCTGGACAGGGATCGAGTTGATTAATAAGTCGAGAGGGGCACTTAAGCATTCCAATGCGTGGTAGTAGCTAGTCATTGGACAACTTACACAGAACTCAGTTCTTAAGGACGGTTCCAGTGAGACAACCCACCATGTACTCCTACATGGCCTCTCACCGCTACCTTTACCAAATCGTGTTCACACACTTAGCTCACACACAGTAGGACAAGTTCACCACATTCCAATTCATCCCCGATGAATCAGACCTGACACAACTCTAAGCAATAGCAGGCATAACCAGAAAGCATGAATGAGTAGGCACAACAGGGCTCAAACAACTCCTACTCATGCTAGTGGGTTTCAACTATTTACAATGGCAATGACAGGTCATGCAGAGGAAAGGGGTTCAGCTACCGCAGCAAAAAGCAGTTCAATCATTGTTGTCCTAATGCAGTAAAGGAGAGCAGGAGTGAGAGAGTGGGATTGTATCGGAATGCTCAATGGGGGTTTGCTTGCCTGGCACTTCTGAAGTTAGTATAGCTCTTCATCGGTGTCATTGAACTCATCGTCGGAACAGCGTCTACTGAGAGGGAACAAACACCAGCAACAGAGAAAGAACATAATCAATGCAATGCAACAATATGATGCACGATCATGACATGGCAATATGCTATGATTTGAGCAAATGCAACTAGCAACAATTTAAATGAAGTTGGCTTGAATCCAAGATTCAAATTCAAACTCCATATGTGATTATTCAAATGTCATTTATTTGATTTGACCTGATCAGCAGGCATAAGTTGTTCAAACATGCATCAAAATGCCATAAACAAATTCCTTGAATTTTTCTGATCATTTTTCATATATAAATTATTTTCATTGGAGTTATAGATTATTTTTTGTGATTTTTAGAAGTTTTGGCTATTTTCTGAAATAAATAAATCATTTAAGATTTATTTTAAATTCCAGAAAACATTACTGCGTCAGCATGACATCTGTGTGACGTCAGCAAGTCAACAGGGGCTGGTCCAGGTCAAACCTGACCAGTGGGACCCACTGGTCAATGACACAACTAGCTAACCCTATTAATTAGTGCTAATTTAAACCTAACTAAAGTGTCAGGGGGGTGGCCCACATGTCAGTCTCTGAGGGCATAATTAAGTTTAGTTTTAAACTAAACTAATTTAACAGGGGTTGGCCCCACGTGTCAGTGACACATAAAACTAAGCACAGTAATTAGCACTTAATTAACAACCTAAGCTAAAGTAATCCAACGCCGGCCCCACATGTCAGTGACACAGGGGGGGTCCAGCCGTGGTCAAGGTGGTCAAACCCACCGGCGACGTGACGCCGGCGAGGCCAATCGCGGCGGAGAGCTGCGAGATTGCACCTCCGGCGACCAAACCAACGGCGGAGGCCATCTACGTAACGAGGAGGCTCGGCCGCATCGACTAGTGCCATCGGTTTCGTGGGAGATGGCCTGGAACAACGGCGGCGTCCATTCCCGCGGCGGCTGGAGGTCGGGCGAGGTTGGAAATGGTGCTGTGGGGCACGGCGAGGCGAACGGCTGGGTGCTACGGCCTCCTGGTGAAGCACTGAGTCGGGTGACGTGCTCAAAAACGGGCAGAGGCGACTGTGGCCACGGCGGCAACAAGTTCAGCGGCGGCCGGGGTTTGGCCGCGACGGAGCTATGGCCTAGAGGTCAAACGCGACCAGGGAAGAAGGGGGAAACGGTGGGAGAGCTCACCGCGGCTGCGACGGGCGTCGAAGAGGGCTCGGGGAGGATCTCCAGCGCACGAATTGACGGCGACCACCGGCGGCCAGATGCGGCGGTGACGAGCTCGAGGGCGATGATTCCGGGCCTCCGAGTCCGGTTCCTTTAGTGTGGAGAAGCGACGGTCGACCACGGAGCGGTGGGACACGTCCTTAAGGCAAGGGGGTGGCTCTGGGCGCGTCAACGGCGAGCGGCGGCGACGAGCGTGTTCGGTGGTGTGAGGGGAGAGAGCCAGGGGAGGAAAGAGACACGGGAGAGAGAAGGAGAGCGACCAGGGAAGTGTGTGGCGTCGCGAGGGAGATCCAGGGCGAAGGGGAGGCAGCCAAGCATGGTGGAGGTGGCCGGCGTGCAGCGACCACGCGCCGGGCACGCGCGCTCATCCTCCTGGCAAGGAGGAAGACGACAGGGAGGAGGCGGTGGCGGGCTGGGCCTGTGGGCCGCGCAGGAGCTGGGCCAGGTGGGCTGCTAGGTGAGCGCCAGGTAGGTCTCTCTCTCTCTGTTATTTCTGTTTTCTGTTTTGTTTTCTTTGTTCTGATTTAGTTTAGGGACTAAATCATTTTAGATAATTCTGACAATTATTTTGGAGGTTAACTGAATTATTTCAAGGCTCCACAAATAACTTTAGAATATTTGGACCATTTTAAAAATATATAGCATTTAAACGGCTCCAATTCAAATACTTATTGATTCAATTCAAAGCCCAAATAATTTCCTAAAAATGTTCAATATTTTTGGTTTGGATCAAAACCCTTGCCAAAATTATCAAACATTAATGAAGGCATTTTGGTCATTGGAAAAGATTTTAGGTTAAACCTAATTGCTTTGATTTGGTGCTAGGGTTTAATCATCCCCATTTCAGGTTTTTGGGAAATTTGAACATGATGCAACAAGCAAGTGCTATCCTAGGGCAAGGTAAAGCTAGGGATGTGACACGTCACCTCCTTGGCAAGGCGAAAATGTATCAATGATGTCCAGCGCGTGGCGGGACGGATAGCAGTGTTGAGCCGGTTCATAAGCCGCTTAGGTGAGAAGGCTATCCCTCTATACCAGATGATGAAGAAGATAGATGATTTTGTCTGGAGTGAAGCTCCTGATGAAGCGTTCGAGGCACTCAAGAAGCAATTTGCTGAGCCGCCGGTTCTTGCGGCCCCCATTGACAAAGAGCCTTTGTTGTTATATGTTGCTGCAAATAGCAGGTCTGTCAATGTGGCCATTGTGGTGGAAAGAAAGGAGGCTGGTAAAGAGCACCTTGTTCAAAGGCCGGTTTACTACATCAGTGAGGTTCTCATCGAGTCTAAACAGAGATATCCACATTGGCAGAAGCTGATTTAGGGAGTCTTTATGGCAAGCTGGAAACTCAAGCAGTATTTCCTGGGTCATCCCATTACGGTGGTGAGCTCTACTCCCTTGGGGGACATCATCCAAAATAGGGAAGCTACAGGACGAATGGCCAAGTGGGCCATTGAGCTTGGGCCTCATGATTTAAAATATATGCCTCAAACAGCCATCAAATCGCAAGCACTGGTGGATTTTATCAATGACTAGACAGAACTGCAGACGCCTGAGGAAAAGCCGGATAATACATATTGGACGATTCACTTTGACGGGTCCAGGCAATTGGAGGGTGTCGGGGGAAACTGTCCACCACGAACACCTATGGGGCCGGAGCCCCTTGTCGTTGCGGTGAGGGAGCGGAGGGAGCACAAAGAGCAGATCGTGGTGAGCACGCGGGCAGTTTACCCAGGTTCGGGCCGCGATTGACGCGTAAAACCCTACTCCTGCTTTGTCTGTATTGAGTTGGGGAGCTCGGGAGCTTGAAGAACTAGCTACACCGAGCGGGTGAGCGATCTAGGTTCCGAACC
Source organism: Secale cereale (assembly GCA_902687465.1). Classification (NCBI taxonomy): domain Eukaryota; kingdom Viridiplantae; phylum Streptophyta; class Magnoliopsida; order Poales; family Poaceae; genus Secale; species Secale cereale. Next base: position 309,948,022 of record LR738709.1, on the reverse strand, counting down.
CTTTCTACGTTGTGCATGGGCCTCCTTTTATAGCTCAAGGGGTCACCGACAGGTGTCAACGTAGGAGAAAGGGTAAAAATGTAATAGTGGTGGTAGTTGTAACAGTGCGGGAATAGTGTAGCAACAGTGCATGAACAGTGGTCATCACCTACTTTGACAGTGGGGGACAAGAGCATTTAATGCCCGTCGCCGTCGACCCCAAAAGCGCCCGCCCTTGCGTCTCCGTTTGCCACGGCGATGGCTTTACCACCGTGGAGTGCCACCGTGTCCCCCAGGCTGCACAGCCATCCGCCACGCGTCCCTGGAGTGGCCCCAGGGCGACGCGTGGTTCGATGAGCTGGAGCGCGGGCACACAGCGTAACTCTCCCCGGCAGGCACCTTGCCGGGGTCTTGACCTTGCCGGGCCCGGAAGCTTGCCGGGCTCTGAAGCTTGTCGCTCCCCGGGCCCTGTCGGGGCGCACGTCGCGCCGAGGCATGTCTTCTGAAGTGTAATCTTCTGGCTTTCCTGGCAAGCTCCTCTTGCCAGGGTCTTGTGCTAGTGAGGTAATCTTGAGTCTGGGACGACCTTCCCGGCAAGCTCCACTTGCCGGAGTCTTGATCTTCTGTCTTGTATACTTTGTTTTTGAATGGTTTTATATGGAGCAGGAAGGTCTCCGGCAAGCACGTGGTAGGCCCTGCCGCGGGAAGCTGCTACTGCCCGTGCACAAGTTGGGGTACTGAGGTACCCCTACCTTAGTACACCGACAGGAGCCCCCGGGCCTGGGCCACACACGGTGCTGAGCGCTGTTGGGCCAGGCCCAAAACAGTGCACGGGCACGCGCGGCCCACGGCGCGCCGAATCCACTTCCGCATCCGCCGCGTCCCTCCGTAATGGCACGCGTCGATTGCGGCGTCGTGGGATGGGACGTGGCCACGTTCTTTTAATGGAAAGAGCGAAACGTCCCCCACTTCCCCATAAAAGCAGAGGAAGCAGGAGCGGTTCCCCTCCTACGCTTTCATTGCTTCTTCTTCCATCTCCAGGAATTCCCCTTTGCGCTCCGCCTCCACACCTCCTCCGCAGTCTTCCGCATCCGCGGCGCCGCCGGACTCTTCGTCCCCCCTTCCCTCGCCGCCTCCGCCATGGCCCCGAAGACCGAGAAGTCGAAGGCGGAGAAGACCAAGAAGGAGAAATCCGAGCAGGCGGCGAGGCTTACTCTTCTGCGGAAGAGGAACGTCGTCTTCGCGCCGCGGCTCAGCGCGCGGGAACTCTGGAACAAGTACTACTTGTTCTGGGCCAAGAAGACCAAGGCGCATCCTCGGACCAGAGTCTATCCCGCCGCCGCCAAGGACAATTACCCCGGCGGGTATTTCTTCTTCGCTGCTTTCTTCCACTGCGGCCTTTGTCCTCCCTTTTCTGAATTTTTCTGCGATATCATGCACACCTACGGCCTCCACCTTCTAGACTTCACCCCCAACACCATCCTCACGATGGCGGTTTTCGCACATCTGTGCGAAAACTATATTGGGATCTATCCGAATGTAGCGCTGTTTAGGCATTTCTTTACGCCTAGAGTAGAGGCCGGCGCTCCCCTCTCCGGAGGAATCTCCTGGGTCTTCCGCTTGAACAAGAAGGTATCCTACCTGCCCGGGGAGCTCCGCGGCAAGTGGGAGGAGTGGCGCGCGGACTGGTGCTGGGTAGTTGAGGACGAGCCGCAACCTTTCACTGCGCCGCGCACAACAGCCATCGTGCGCGGCAGGGACTGGAGTGAGTTGGACTCGGACGACATCAAGCTCAACGTCGCCCTCATCAGAATTCTTCATCTCCGGGTAGCAAAGTTGTCCGTCGGAGAGGTAGGAGCAGACTTCCTCCGCCGCCACATCGCCCCTCTACAGGATAGGAACAGGCCAGCATGGGAGTACGGCAACGCGGCGGACATAATGAGACTGCGCCCAGGGCTAAACTTCAACTTCACATCGCAAGAGCTGAAGGGGATGGTCCGGGAACTCTTTAAGCACGACCCGGCCCACCCAGAGTGGTTCAGAGCTCCCCGGGGAGTGGTGCCCCTCTGCAACAGCACGGCCCGGGATCCTCTTCGCGCCATGATGCCCGCATGTGATTCGCATGGCGTGGACCGCACATGGATACCGCCCAAGGCAGCAGACATCATGAGCTTCTTCAACAACCTGGTGGAGGTGCCGAAGAACAAGGATGAGATCAAGGGGCTCACCCGGGACACCACCGACCAGGAGATTGCTTATATAGCTTCTCGGGTAGAAGAGGCCGCTGCAGCCGCAGCGGCAGGAGAGTTTGACTTCACAGTTGAGGAGGCAGAGGCTGCGGATGCGTCCTGCCAAGCAGAGGAGGCGGAGATCCGCAGGCTGCTGCTGCTTCCTCCCGACGAGCTCGCCGGGGTCCCTTCTTTGAGGCACTCCGGAATCCCCGGAATCGTGACCGAGGCCGCGGCGAGAGGCGGCGTTGCCGGAGGAAACAGAGGCGCCGCAGGGAGCGGAGGCACCGGAAGGGGCGGAGGCGCCGGAGGGAGAACGGCCGTAGGGCAGGGCGCTGGGCCCAGCAAGCCAGCCGAGGAGGAGGAGGAGGAGGAGGAGGAGGACGTCGGGGCCGACGAGGACTCCGACGGGTCTCTGGGGCTCTATGCCGACGACGTCTCCTCGTCATCGGAGACCTCCCCGCCTCGGGCAAGTCCCAGGCGATCTCCGCTGAAACGTCTCCGCAAGGCGACGACGGGGGCGAGGGCGCAGGCGCCCCGACAACAACCAACTCGTCGGGCGGCGCGAGCTACCCGGGGGAGCCAAGCTGCGACGGGGGCGCCCGGCGCACCAACCACGGCGGGGGCGACTCGCACACAGGCCACGGCGGGGGCGACCCGCACACAGGCCACGGCGGAGGCGCCCCGCACGTCAGCGCCAAGCGGAGGAGGGTCTTCTCAGAGCGGAGCGGCTGCTCCGCCCGCTCCCCGGGCTTCGGCGTCCACAGGGGCCGGGTCTTCGCAGCCCCCAGCCCCGGGGACCGCCAAGCGCCCGAGGGAGTCTTCGCCTCCTGCTCCTCGCGCGGACGCGCCTCAGGTGGCGTTCGACTTCTTCGCCCTGAGCGACGACGACGACGACGAGGAACAGGAGTAAGAACTTGAGGTTTTGTATCTTCTTTAACTTTGTCTTGATTCTTGTTAATTCTGATCTTGCTTCTTGCTTTGATTTCAGGACCCTGGCCCAGCGAGTGGCGAAGAAGGCCAAGGTTCCCGTGGTCGAGGTCGCGGACGACTCGCCCGTCGCGGCGACAGGGGACGCCCCAGCGACGAGCTTGCCGGACCCGAGCGCTGCTCCGAGGAGCAGCCCCCAGCGCAGCCCCCAGCGTAAGTCTGGGTTCAATATTCCCACCTATCGGGCGCGCTTGAGGGACTTGTTTACACTAACATCTTGTTGTTCTTGTTTTTTTCTTGATTGCCTTGTGCAGAGGTGGAGCCGCAGCTGCAGGAGCATCCGGAAACCGCTCCCGAAGAGCCGCAGGCCCCGCTGTCCCCGCCAAGGGCGAACTCTCCGGCGAGGGAGAGTGCTCCGCCAAGGGCGGGTACTCCGCCAAGGGCAAGTACCCCGCCAAGGGCGAGCAGCCCGGCGAGGGTGGCCACCCCGCCAAGGGAGAGCTCCCCGGCGAGGGAGCCCGCCGTCGACGAAGTCCGTCAAGGTAAGTTTTGTAATCTTGTCTTCTTGGATTCGTCTTTTTTGGATATTTGCTTGAACTTCTTCTTCTTTTTCTTCTTCTTCTAGATCCTCCTCCCCCAGAACAGATGGAGACGGAAACCATTGTCGTGGAGGAGGGCGCGCAGGGCGACGGCGACAACGCCCCTGTCGTTGAGGACACGGCGGAAGCCGCCGAGCCAGCCGCGGAGGAGACTGCTCCGACCGCAGACGCCGCGGCCGGGGAGGGGGACGGCGGCCATACTGCCGGCCCGGAGGCGGCAGGAGCGTCGAGCGCTGCGCCGGCCGCCGACCCCTCCACCGAGAAGGAGCCGTCCGCTTACTATCTTGAGGCCCCCAACGGCGTCTACATCCAGGTGCCGTGGGGATCTTCGTCGCGAGCCCCCGCGGAGGGAGAGGCCTTTGATGGGGAGGTCCTCGCCTCCGCGGGTCTGAAGGTTGTCGAGGCGCCCGGCGGGAGTGACGAGCCCGAGGAGGAGAAGCTGCTCCATCGGCTCCTGGACCTTTACCGGGCCAGGCAGGCGAAGCTCGCGTCTCGGGAGGCCCTTACCGCCAAGGCCGCCGCTGACATGGAGAAGCGCGCGGCGGAGCTCCGCGCCGCCAACCAGGCTGCCCTCCGCGACGTGGCGGAGGAGCGCGAGAGGCTCGCCGGGGAGTACCAGGAGTGGCTCTTGGAGAAGGCCGAGGCCGAGGAGCAGCAGCGTCTCGCCGGAGAAGAGCTGTCCCGGTGAGAAGGGGAGCTCACCCAACGGAAGGTCAACCTCGACGCTCACGAGGAAGACCTTACCGCCCGAGAGCAGGCCCTTGGCAGAGAGCTGAAGGAGGCGAAGGCCGCCGCGGATGCCGCGGAGACCGCCAAGAAGGAGCTCGAGGCCAAGGTTGCGTAGCTGGAGGAGTCCCTTAAGGCGAGCACGGAGAGGGTCACCGCGCTCAACTCAGAGCACGAGAAGGACGCCCACACCAATTCTGAACTCCAGGTGCGCCTCTCCAAGCAGGGCGACGAGCTGAAGGCCGCCAAGGATTCGATTGAGGATCTGGAGCTGAAGGTTTCCACGTTGAAGGACTCGCTTGATGCCATCCGGGACCGGGAAACCAAGCTGAAGGAAGAGCTCCGCAAGGAGCGAGGCTTGGTGGAGAGCGCCACCACTGCGGCTGAGAACTTCCGCCGGACCGTCGAGGTATGGACCGATGACCTGGTGGCCTCTGCATCCAACATCGACAAGGAGCTGCTGGCGCTGAAGGTTGAGCATCTTATATACTCTCCGGATCCAAACCTCCCTCACAGCGCCAAGCTCAGCCTCTTCTTCAGAGGGATCGCGCCGGCTCTTGCAAATCTTCAGAAGAAGCTCCCCACGCAACTGGCCGAGGAGTCACGCCAGCTCTGCGCGGGAACCTTGGAGCGCGTTCTGACGAAGATTGCGTACCGCAATCCTGGTATAAATCTCGTCAACGTTCTCCGAAGCTTGCCGGCCGATGCGGATATGGAGGCGCTGAAGGCGCAGGTCACCCACATTATCGCCAAAGTGAACAAGATCTCTAGGATTGAGGGCGACCGCATAGATTAGGCCTCCTCTTCTTCATCTCTTTTGTTGCTGCATAGTGTGCCATGAACTTATTAGTCATTGCGACAAGTTATCCCTTGTAAGATATTTATCTTATTTTTGATCAATTAGTGCAATGTTATCTCCCTTGTCTTGGTCCTTTACTTTGTATGCTTTTCACCCTACGCTTCCAGGGAGCTTGCCGGCAAGGGCCCTTTGCCGCGAGCGCTGAGTGCTGGACTCCGAGCAGCCTGCTGGCCAAAGCCTTACCGGCAAGCAACCTTGCCGCAGCTAGTCGCAACGCACTTAGCTTGTTGAGTGAACTCGAAAACGAAACAAGGGCGCGACACTTGTCGCAGCTCACTTAAGTCGCTGAGCGTATTCGAAAACAAGATAAGGGTGCGGCTAGCCATGGGTAGGTTCCTCCGCGCACAGGTTTTCCATACAAAGTGTGATTGTTCAAGGAAGACAACTAAAATTTAAGAATTTGAACTGCTCAAATTCTAATAACTTAGCTTTTATATACTGCTCGCTTCCCGGCGAAGGCTTCTTTTTATTGAACAGCACTTGGTTCATCTTCCATCTCCTCCCCCCCCCCC
>LR738709.1:309865420-309942024 GCA_902687465.1 Secale cereale | reverse complement strand
GGCAAACTTGTGCGCGAGGAACATTCCTTCTGCTTAAGAGGCAAGGAAAAAGAAGAGGGAAACAAGTATATGGCCTTTCGGCGTGCTAATGCTTACCGGATACGTATGTTGCACAAGATGACAAATAACGCATGCGAATAGCGAAGAAAAGCATGGAAAAGGCAAATAGCGCAAAACACAAAAGCTTTACTGATGCACGGGGTCTGCGCCCGGCTTTGTACAAAGGGTTACATGCAACAGCGGCAAGGCTTGTACAAAAGGTGGTTGCCGGAGCGGATCACGGCAACCGCGCCTTATGGGTGAAACTTGCGAAGATGCTCTATGTTCCAGGAGTTGCTCACCGGTAAGCCTTCTTCGGTCTCAAGGCGGACAGCGCCGGGCCTTGTGACTTGTCTCACCCGATAAGGGCCTTCCCACTTTGGCGTCAACTTGTTGGAATTCTTGGCGGACTGAACACGCCGAAGAACAAGGTCGCCTTCCTCGAGACTCCTGGCCTTGACCTTGCGGCTATGGTAGCGACGCAAGGCCTGCTGGTATCGAGCAGCTCGTACAGCAGCCTGGAGACGTTCCTCCTCGAGGAGCAATGCATCATCTTGTCGCAGTCGCTCTTGCTCGAGCTCATCATAAGCGAGCACTCGAGGAGATCCGTATACGAGTTCCGTGGGGAGAACTGCCTCTGCCCCATAGACTAGGGCAAAGGGTGTCTGTCCGGTGGCTCGACTTGGTGTCGTCCTGATTGACCAAAGAGCCGCCGGTAGCTCCTCTATCCAGTTTCTTCCGCACTTACGCAGCCTGTCAAAGGTCCTTGTCTTGAGTCCGCGCAGCACTTCAGCATTGGCCCTCTCCGCTTGACCGTTGCTCCTTGGGTGAGCAACAGAAGCGAAACAGACCTTGGCGCCAAGGTCTTGGACGTACTGCATGAAGGTGCGACTAGTAAATTGTGTACCGTTGTCGGTGATGATCCTGTTAGGGATTCCGAAACGGCAAACAATTGACCTGAAGAACCTGACCGCTGACTGTGTTGTCACCTTTCTCACTTGTTCCACTTCTAGCCACTTTGTGAACTTGTCGATTGCGACGTACAAGTACTCAAAGCCCCCGACAGCGCGAGGGAAGGGGCCGAGGATATCGAGCCCCCAGACCGAGAAGGGCCAGGACAAAGGGATCGTCTGGAGAGCTTGAGCTGGCTGATGAATTTGTTTTGCATGGAACTGGCACGCTTCACACTTGGTTACTAGTGCAGTTGCATCTTGGAGGGCTTCTTGCCAAAAGAACCCTTGCCGGAAAGCTTTCCCGGCAAGCGCCCTTGCGCCAATATGGTGGCCGCATATGCCTCCGTGTATTTCTGCCAACAGCTTCTGTCCATCTTCTCTGGAAATGCACTTCAACCTGACACCATTGAGTCTTCTTCTGTACAGCTCATTGTCCACGAACTGGTACATACTTGACTGCCTGGTTATTTTCTCTATCTCTTCTGGGTCGTCGGGAAGTTCTCCAGTTTGCAGAAAACGGACGATCTGCTGCGCCCATGCCGGAGCCCGAGGTTCAACGGCAAGGACTAAAGGCATGAGGGCCGCTGCGGGGACCTCAGCTTCTACGACAAGAACCTCTGGTTCTGGCGGAGCTGATGGTCCCCCGGCAAGCTCGCCGGGGCGAGGCTTGTCGGGAACACTTGCTTCAACTGCACAGATCCTCGGATCTGCAGGAGCAGACTGTTCCTCAGCGTTCTGATCGTTGATCTTGGGGACTTTGGCGGCGGCCTCGGGGAGATCCGCCGGCAAGTAGTCGCCGGAGACCAACTTTCTCTTCTTGGACTGCCCAATTGATGGTGTAACGGATGGTTGAGTTAGCTTGAGCAAGAAGGTCCCTGGTTCCACAGGTAACTTCATCGCAGCACACTTCGAAAGGCCATCTGCAATTTCATTCTGAGCTCTCGGGACGTGCTCCATTTGCAGACCTTCAAAGTGCTCTTCAAGCTTCCTCACTTCATCTACATAAGCTTCCATCAAAGGGCTCTGGTAACTCTTGTTAACTTGTCGGACCACCAACTGAGGATCTCCCCGCACAATCAGCTTCCTGATCCCAAGTTCGGCCGCAATCCTGAGGCCGGCAAGCAAACCTTCATACTCAGCAGTGTTGTTTGTCGCTTGCTCCCTGGGAAAGTGCATCTGGATAACATACTTGAGGTGTTCTCCGGTGGGCGCGATAAGTACCACGCCGGCACCGGCGCCTTGCAGCGAGAAGGCACCATCAAAGTACATTACCCATTCACTTGTCGCTTCTTGTACGGGTATACTTGTTTCTGGAACTTCCTCGTCGGGCGTCGGGGTCCATTCAGCTATGAATTCTGCCAAAGCTCGGCTCTGTATGGTCGAGGTACTTTCAAACTTGAGTCCAAAGCTTGATAATTCCAGTGCCCACTCAACGATCCTGCCTGTTGCTTCCGGATTGTGCAATATCCTCTTCAGCGGAAAGCGAGTGACTACTGTTATCTCATGTGCCTGGAAGTAATGGCGCAGCTTTCTCGAGGCCATGAGGAGGCCGAAAAGCAACTTCTGCACCCCGGAGTATCTTGATCTAGCCCCCTGCAAGAGGGAACTTACAAAATACACCGGGCGCTGCACCATCTTCTTCCGCACTTCTTCTTGTTCCTGCGCAGAGTTGTCCTTGTCGGGGCCAGAGCTTGTCGGAGCAGCCCCCTGCTTGTCGCTGGATTCGCTTGCCGGTGGTGCAGACTCCTCGTCGGCCTCCCTCTCCGCTACTAACGCAGCACTAACCACCTGGTTGGTTGCCGCTAGGTACAGCAGCAACTTCTCATGTGGTCTAGGTGCGACAAGTATTGGAGTAGAGGATAGGTACCATTTCAGGTCTTGCAGCGCTGCCTCCGCTTCCGGAGTCCATTTCATAGGACCTGCCTTCTTCAAGATTTTGAAGAAAGGAAGGGCGCGTTCTGCAGACTTCGAAATGAACCTACTGAGGGCAGCTACACAACCTGCAAGCCTCCTGACATCCTTGACGCGCATTGGGGCTTCGATCTGCTCGATGGCTTTTATCTTGTCGGGGTTGGCTTCAATCCCCCTCTGTGACACAAAGAACCCAAGAAGCTTACCGGAGGGGACTCCACAGACGCACTTCTCGGGGTTCAACTTAAGCTGTATCTTGCCCAGGTTCTGAAATGTCTCTTCCAAATCTTGGACCAGGGTATCCTTGCTCTTGCTCTTCACCACGATATCATCCATGTAAGCCTCTACATTTCTGTGGATCTGTGGCTCGAAAGCAGTGTGCACTACCCTTGCAAATGTTGATCCTGCATTCTTCAGTCCAAATGGCATGCGTATGAAGCAATAAGTGCCACATGGAGTGATAAATGCAGTCTTCTCTTCATCTTCCTTGGCCATGAAAATCTGATGGTAGCCTGAATATGCATCAAGAAAAGAGAGTAGCTCACATCCGGCAGTGGAGTCAACGATCTGATCAATGCGCGGCAAGGGAAATGGATCCTTGGGGCATGCTTTATTCACATCAGTGAAGTCTATACACAGTCTCCACTTCCCATTGGCCTTGCGCACGACAACTGGGTTTGCCAACCACGTCGGATGGATCACGCCTCTAACTAGGCCCGCTGCTTCTAGTTTCTTGATCTCTTCGGCAATGAATTCTTGGCGCTCCATGGCTTGCTTTCTGACCTTTTGCTTGACGGGCCGCGCATGAGGATAAACAGCAAGCTTGTGCTCAATCACCTTCCTAGGAACACCGGGGATGTCAGATGGTTGCCAGGCAAACACATCGACATTCGCCCGCAGGAAGGCAACGAGCGCGCTTTCCTATTTGCTGTCAAGTGTGGCACTGATGGTGAAGGTACCATCAGTGCCGTCCTCCTTGGCGGACACCTTCTTGGTTGCCGGAGGAGCGGCCATCCCCTTCTTACACTTGCCGGTGGAGCTCGATGGAACGTCCTCGACGGTAGCGCAGCACTCCGAAGAGGTGCGGTTGCCGGAGTGGGCCCCAGAGCACTTGCCGGACTTGGTCTTGGTCTTCTTGCCCCCGGGAGCTTCAGCGGCAAGTGTGTCCTTCTCTGCTGCGGCTGCTGCATCCCGGTAGATCTTGTCGGCGCAGACAAGCGCATCTTTCTTGTCGCCATGGACAGTGATGACGCTTATTGGCCCCGGCATCTTGAGTACGTTGTAGGCGTAGTGGGAAGCTGCCATGAACTTGGCGAGGGCAGGACGGCCGAGTATCCCATTATACGGTAATGGGATATCGGCGACGTCGAATGTGATGCGCTCAGTTCTGAAGTTGAGCTCCCCGCCAAAGGTCACCGGCAAAGTGATCTTCCCCTTGGGCTTGCTCCTTCCCGGGTTTATTCCTTGGAACGAACCGGTTTCTTTGAGCTCGCCATCTGGGATTTGTAGTTTCTTGATCACAGCAGAGGAGATCAAGTTCAGCCCGGCCCCGCCGTCAACCAACATTTTGGTGACCTTGAGGTTGCGGATGGTGGGTGAGACCAGCACCGGCAAGCACCCGACCGCAGTGGTGCGGTCAGGGTGATCCTCAAGATCAAAAATGATGGGCGTGCTGGACCATTTGAGGAGCCTGCGCGACTCCACGGGCGGCTCCGCTGCATTCACTTCCCGCACCCACTGCTTGAGTTGGCGGTGGGAAGTATGCAGAGAGGCGCCACCGTCGACGCACAGGACCTCCGTGGCCTTCTGGAACTCCTGCTCGCTGTTATCTTCATCCTCCATGTCATCGTCGTCGTCTTCTTCGTCCTTGTCGCGGCCCCGGGGAGGTCGGTCACCTTGCCGCTGCTTGGCCTTGCCGCGGCGTCCTCCCCGGCCATTGAATGGCCGCTTCTTGCTTGGTTCTCCTCCGCCACCTTGGGCCTTCTCCTTGTCGCGCCGCTCGTACTCAGCTTTCTGCTGCTCGACGAGGTATTCGACGCGTTTGCAGTTGGAGAGGTCGTGGCCCTTGGTGCGGTGGATTTTGCAGTATTGCTTGTCGGAGCCGTCCTGCTTGTCGGCTGCCGCTACAGGGGTAGGCTCCTTGCCGGAGCCGCCAGCCTGTGTTTGCTTGGCGGGAGCCTCCTTGCCGGACTTCTCGACGGCAAGCACTTCCTTCTTGTTCTTTCTTCTGTTGTTCCGCCGCCGGCTCTTCTTTGCCGGGGCGGCGTCGTCGCTGTCGCTCCCCCCTGGGCCAGCATCTTCCCCGGGGAGTCTCCTCCCCTCCTCTGCGCGCGCGCACTTATCAGCTAGAGCATAAAGCTCGCTGACATCCCGTATCTTGGTCATGGCCATCTCCTCACGCATGCGGCGGTTACGTACGTTCTGGTGGAACGCACTGATAACCGCAGCAGGGTGGACGTCGGGGATGTTGTGCTGCACGCGGCTGAAGCGCTGGATGTACTTGCGCAGAGGTTCTCCTTCCTTCTGGGCCAGAATATGGAGATCACTCTCCTGGCCGTGGGGTTTGTGGCCGCCCGTGAAGGCGCCAACAAACTGGTGGCAAAGATCTGCCCAAGAAGAAATGGAGCCTTCCGGCAAGTGCATAAGCCAAGAACGAACGTTCGGCTTAAGCACGAGCGGGAAGTAGTTCGCCAATATCTTCTCGTCGCGCCCCCCGGCAGCCTGCACTGCGATTGTGTAAATGCTGAGGAATTCTGAGGGGTGCGTCTTGCCGTCGTACTTTTCCGGTACGTCGGGCTTGAAGTTTTTCATGCTGGGCCACTGGACGCGCCGCAGCTCATGGGTAAATGCAGGGCAACCTGCCGCGTACGGCAAGTCGCCTGGTTCACCGGGCGCGGGCGTGTCGACAGCAGTCCCAGCTCTCTGGTCTGATTGTCGCCGAGCTTCTCGGCGGCGCTCGATCGTTGTTCGAGCGTCTTCTTGTCGCCGGTCGTCAAGGACTTGGCGCTGGTCCCGACGAGCCCGCGGGTCCGACGACGCCGTGGAGTCGTCGTGACGTTGATCCGGCTGGGCGGCGTCTTTTGCTTCCGCGGCGGGGAGTGCACGGTGGTTGCACCCCCGGCGGTCTTGTCGCCGTCGGCCTTCGTCTTCTCGACTTGCCGCGGCCGCGAGGTCGCCGGCTGCTGTGGAGAGTCATTGTTGGCGAAGGCGATCAGGCTCTGGATGGTTTCCCTCCAGTCTTCGGCCTTGTCTGCCGCTGGAGGGAAGTCGAGGAGCAGTTGCGCCCTTGCGAGCGCTTCTGCTGGAGAGGAGGGGAGCGGGGGCGAGCGGTGCGAGGAGCGGGATATGCTCGGACTCCTAACTGGGTTAGAAGGAGCAAGGTCCCGCCCCGGCGACCGCGCCTTGCTCGTGCCAGGACGGTGGCCCGGAGCGTCCCGCGATCCTCCGGTTTGCCCTTGGCCCAGCAAGCGGATGCCACCTCCCGTGGCATGGCGCTGCTGGATTGTTGTTTGCTGAGATGGACGTGGCGCGTCCACGGAGACCGAGGCTCGGTCGTCCGTCTTATCCTTGGATTTGGTGGCGCCGCGAGTTTCCTCGCCGGCGACCACCCTTCCGACGGCGTCTCCCCCGCCCACCGTTGGTTCCGGTGGCGGCGGATGAGACGCAGACGGGCCTGCGACCTCCGAAGCCTTCTTCTTCGGGGCCATGTTGCTGTTGTCGATGAAGCTGAAAAACTTGGAGAGGTTGATGAAGAGTGCGCCCGCGTGAACGCCGGATCAGGTTCGCACAACCTCGACGCCCCCCTACCTGGCGCGCCGAAGATGTCGGGGGAAACTGTCCACCACGAACACCTATGGGGCCGGAGCCCCTTGTCGTTGCGGTGAGGGAGCGGAGGGAGCACAAAGAGCAGATCGTGGTGAGCACGCGGGCAGTTTACCCAGGTTCGGGCCGCGATTGACGCGTAAAACTCTACTCCTGCTTTGTCTGTATTGAGTTGGGGAGCTTGGGAGCTTGAAGAACTAGCTACACCGAGCGAGTGAGCGATCTAGGTTCCGAACCCTTTCTACGTTGTGCATGGGCCTCCTTTTATAGCTCAAGGGGTCACCGACAGGTGTCAACGTAGGAGAAAGGGTAAAAATGTAATAGTGGTGGTAGTTGTAACAGTGCGGGAATAGTGGAGCAACAGTGCATGAACAGTGGTCATCACCTACTTTGACAGTGGGGGACAAGAGCATTTAATTCCCGTCGCCGTCGACCCCAAAAGCGCCCGCCCTTGCATCTCCGTTTGCCACGGCGATGGCTTTACCACCGTGGAGTGCCACCGTGTCCCCCAGGCTGCACAGCCATCCGCCACGCGTCCCTGGAGTGGCCCCAGGGCGACGCGTGGTTCGATGAGCTGGAGCGCGGGCACACAGCGTAACTCTCCCCGGCAAGCACCTTGCCGGGGTCTTGACCTTGCGGGGCCCGGAAGCTTGCCGGGCTCTGAAGCTTGTCGCTCCCCGGGCCCTGCCGGGGCGCACGTCGCGCCGAGGCATGTCTTCTGAAGTGTAATCTTCTGGCCTTCCTGGCAAGCTCCTCTTGCCAGGGTCTTGTGCTAGTGAGGTAATCTTGAGTCTGGGACGACCTTCCCGGCAAGCTCCACTTGCCGGAGTCTTGATCTTCTGTCTTGTATACTTTGTTTTTGAATGGTTTTATATGGAGCAGGAAGGTCTCCGGCAAGCACGTGGTAGGCCCTGCCGCGGGAAGCTGCTACTGCCCGTGCACAAGTTGGGGTACTGAGGTACCCCTACCTTAGTACACCGACAGAGGGCTCAGGGGCTGGAGTTGTTTTAACTTCCCCACGAGGTGATAAACTTTCTTATGTCCTCCGGTTAATGTTTCCATGTACTAATAATGCAGCTGAGTATGACGCCCTGCTCCATGGTCTTCGGATGGCTAAAGAAATGAACTTAAGCCGGGTAAGATATTTTGGCGACTCAGATTTGGTAGCTCGGCAGGTTTCTGGCACCTGGGACTCCAAGGATCCGCTCATGGCGGCTTATTGCCGAGAGGTTGATGCTATTGCGGGTCACTTCAAGGGTTACCAAGTTGAGCATATCGATCAAAGGAAGAACGAGGCAGCCGACGCCTTGAGGCGGTTAGGATCTCAGCGTAAGCCGGTACCCCCCAATACCTTTTTGGACGTTTTGCTTAACCCGTCTATCAAGTTTCCTACAGAGGAGGACCTTGCTATCCCTGACCCGGAGGCACAGTTGGTGGCGGCTCATCATGTCATACCTGATTAGACAGTTCCATATTTGGCTTATATGACCCGGGGTGAGTTACCTGAGGATGAAATCCTAGCCAGATAACCTGACGGTCTAAGTCGATGATGATTGTCAATGGAGAATTGCACCACTTCAGTGTTACAGGCGCATTTCAGCGCTGTGTCTCGCCTGAGGAAGGTTGTGAGATCCTCCGAGAGATCCATGAGGGAGATTGTGGTCATCATGCCGGTTCTAAATCTATGGTAGCCAAATCTTTTCGTCATGGATTCTATTGGTTAACGGCTCATGCTGATGCTGAAGACTTGGTTAGTAGATGTGACGGTTGTCAGAAATTTTCACGGCATGCTCATATTCCGGCTCAAGAGTTGACGATGATTCCCATAACCTGGCCGTTTGCAACCTGGGGGCTTGATATGGTAGGAACTTTTAGAAGATCCAAAGACAAGAAAACCCACCTGTTGGTGGCAGTGGAAAAATTCACCAAGTGGATCGAGGCAGAGCCAGTCAGCAAATGTGATGCGGAAACAGCGGTGCAATTCATCAAGAAGGTGATTTTCCGGTTTGGTTTCCCCCATAGTATCATAACAGACAATGGCACTAATATGTCTAAGGGTGCTATGAAGGAGTTTTGTCAGCATGAGCATATCTGACTTGATGTATCTTCTGTGGCTCACCCCCAGTCCAATGGTCAAGCAGAGCGGGCCAACCAAGAGATTTTACGAGGGTTCAAGCCCCGGCTCATGGTTCCTCTGAAGAGAACGCCGAGTTGTTGGGTGGAGGAGTTACCTTATGTGTTATGGAGCATTAATACAACACCCAACAGGTCTACATGATACATGCCCTTCTTCATGGTTGAAAGCACATTTGCTCCTTGGGTGGTTTTGGTAATTAATGACAACATACTTTGTGGTTGGACTAATGCTTTTATCAAGTATGTTTCAGGAAATCCAATCACATTGGTATGGCAAGATGACTGAAGAAGTGGACCCCTCAAAATGCTAAGACAAGCATTGGCAAAAGCTCAAGACTCTATTTTTGGTTTAGTGATCAAAGATCACATTGAGTCCATAGGAAAAGCCAATACTATTAAAAGGGGATGAGGTTGTGTTGATGATCTGGTTGCTCAAAGTGCTTAGTGATTTATCTCCTTCAGCTATCTGCACCTTTCACTACTATACACACTCATAAGTAATCTCGGACAAACCGATTCTTCCAACTCAGTCCCACCGAGATGAACCACTTCTGCCATATTCTAAACCCTAGAAAAATCGGTCTTACCGAGTTTGAGATCGGTCACACCGAAACTGAACTGCCAACCTTCTGTAACCATTTCACATCATTTCGGAATATCCGAGTTTGCATTTTCGGTCTTACCGAAATGGCCAGGTTCTGTCTTGGGTCAAATCGGTCTCACCGAGATTGCATTATCGGTCTCACCGATTCTGGCATGTTCCTGCTCTTTCTCAAATCGGTCCAACCGAGTTTTCTTTCTCGGTCCCACCGAAAACTCCAACGTTCATATCAGATACACTTCGGTCTCACCGAGATTGGTCAAATGTGTGTGTAACGGTTGGATTTTGTGTGGAGGCTATATATACCCCTCCACCCCCTCTTCATTCGTGAGGAGAGCCATCAGAAAGTACCACCACTTCTACCATACACTTTCTGAGAAGTGAACCACCTACCCTTGTGTTGAGATCAAGCCATTCCATTCCTACCATATGAAACTTGATTTCTAGCCTTCCCAAGTTGCTTTCCACTCAAACCTTTCTTCCACCACAACCATATCAGTGAGGAGAGTTGAGTGTTGGGGAGATTATCATTTGAAGCACAAGAGCAAGGAGTTCATCATCATCAACACCGTCTATTACCTTTTGGAGGGTGGTGCCTCCTAGATTGGTTAGGTGTCGCTTGGGAGCCTCCGTCTTCGAGATGTGGAGTTGAACCAAGAAGTTTGTAAGGGCAAGGAGATCGCCTACTTCGTGAAGATCTACCCCGAGTAAGGCTAGTCCTCCGTGGGCGTAGGCCATGATGGAATAGACAAGGTTGCTTCTTCGTGGACCCTTCGTGGGTGGAGCCCTCCGTGGACTCGCGCAGCCGTTACCCTCCGTGGGTTGAAGTCTCCATCAACGTGGATGTACGATAGCACCACCTATCGGAACCACGACAAAAATCTCTGTGTCACCAAACTGCGTTTGATCTTCTCCACCTCTCTTTACTATATATGCAATTTACTTTCCGCTGCCCATACTCTAGAATTGCATGTGTAGTGTGTTACTTGACTTGATCTTAATTGTAAAACTGCCTAAAACTTTGCATAATCAAAAGGCAGATTTTTATATTGTCAAGTAGTCTAATCACCCCCCCCCCCTCTAGACATACTTCTTCGATCCTACAATTGGTATCAGAGCTTTGGTCTCCATTGCTTTGGTTTACACACCATTGGAGGAAGATGGACGTGTCTACGGATGGGAGTGTTAGCCATAGAGTGCCTGTTCTTAATGGAAGGTTTTATAACTCATGGAGGTCTGAAATGCTTAGTATCTTTAAAATGTACAATTTGTGCAAATATGTTGAGACCCCATATGTGCCTCCTGTTGATCCCTTGCACCCTACCATGGATGAAGAGCTTGATTTGCTTCGTAACCTTAGAACTGTAAACCTTATCATTAGAGGGTTACCTGATGACTTGCTTAATCTTGTTACAAACTTTGAGTGTGCCTATGCTATGTGGAAGTTCTTGGAAGAACTTTATCCGGACTACTCTTTGAGAAGTCTTGATGAAATTCTACACAAGACTATTGAATTTGATAAGTTGCACCCCAATGATCCCAACTTTGATAAATGCTTCTTTGAGCTTCGTGATCTTATGAAAAAGAAGGGTGATCCCGGTCTTATCAATGTTATAATTAGAAATGCTCTTGCATTGCATTCCGAAGATTATTGTTCCATTGACCAAACTAATGCAAGTACTTATCAAATTGACCTAGGTGTTGATGATGAACAAGCTATGGGTCAATATGATGATGAGCATGAGCATGATGATGATTACTCCGATTCGGACACCGAGCTAGACAAGGTCATGAAGAGTCTCAATCTCATGGCAAATATGAGAGACTACATGTCTGGTGGAAAAGAGTGGATTCTTGATAGTGGATGCACCGATCACATGACCGGAGACAAAGACATGTTTCGAGAGCTTGCAAAGAACGATGGTCCACGCAAGTATGTGACTTTTGGAGACAACTCCAAGGGTAAGGTACTTGGCCTTGGTAAGGTGGCCATATCTCATGATAGCTCTATTCAAAATGTCATGCTTGTAGAATCTCTTGGATACAATTTACTTTCCGTGTCTAGATTAGCTGACTTTGGATTCAATGTGCTATTCACCAAAGTAGATTGCCAAGTCTTTCGTCGTGACAATCAAAACATGGCTTTTACTGGTATCCGTAGAGGTGATCTATATATTGTTGATTTCACTAAGAAAGCCCAACCTAGAGCTTGTTTCATTGCTAAATCCTCTAAAGGTTGGTTGTGGCATAGAAGGCTAGGACATGTTGGTATGCGTAACCTAGACAAGCTAATCAAAGGTGATCATATTCTTGGTGTTAAAGATGTTTTCTTTGACAAAGATAGACTTTGTAGTGCTTGTCAAGCAGGAAAACAAGTTGGTGGAAGTCATCCCGTGAAAAACATCATGACCACAAGGAGACCGCTTGAGCTTCTTCATATGGATCTCTTCGGTCCCAATGCTTACAAAAGCCTTGGTGGTAACTCCTTTGGTCTAGTTATAGTTGATGATTATTCCAGATTTACGTGGGTATTTTTCCTTGATGATAAATCGCAGGTTCAGAGGATCTTCAAGACCTTTGCCAAAAGGGCCCAAAATCAATTTGAGGTGAAGATCAAGAAAGTTCGGAGTGACAATGGAACGGAGTTCAAGAACGCCAATGTAGACTCTTTTCTCGATGAGGAAGGGATTCTACATGAGTTCTCGGCTACGTACACTCCTCAACAAAATGGAGTTGTTGAGAGGAAGAACCGAACGCTCATTGAGATGGCAAGAACGATGCTTGATGAATACAAGACACCGAAACATTTTTGGGGAGAAGCGATCGAGACAGCTTGTCATGCTATCAACAGGCTTTATCTTCACAAGCACCTCGGCAAGACATCATACGAGCTTCTCACCGGTAACAAACCCCAAGTGGGATACTTTCGTGTCTTTGGTTCAAAATGCTATATCCTTGATAAGCATCGTCGGTCTAAATTTGCTCCTAAATCTCATGAAGGCTTTCTCCTTGGTTATGGATCAAACTCCCACACCTACCGTGTCTACAACAATTTCACCCGAAAGGTTGAAGAGACGGTAGACGTGAAGTTTGATGAATCTAATGGCTCGCAAGTAGAGCAAATGCCTATTGATGTAGGAGACAAGGACCCATCGGAAGCTATCCAAGATTTATCTATTGGAAAGATTCGTCCCATGGAAGTGAAGGAGAGTACCTCATCTACATATGTGGAGCCACCTACCTCACGGCGAGATGAACCTCAAGGCAACATGGAGGCCTCCACAAGTGGAACTCACCAAGATGAGGAAATGCAACAAGAAGATCCACCACAACCTCCTTCTCCACCACCTCAAGACAACACCAACAACAATGAAGAAGAAGAAGAAGATGAAGATGATGAGGAAGCTGAGCCACAACATCAACAAAAGCTATCCCGAGTTCGAGCAAGAGTCAAGAAGAATCATCCCGTGGAACAAATGATGAACGACATCAACTCCGGGAGAATTACTCGCTCTAAAACTCGCTTAGCTAACTTTTGTGAGCATTACTCATTTATCTCTAGTATTGAACCTATGAAGGTAGAAGAAGCACTTAAAGACCCGGATTGGGTGAACGCTATGCACGAAGAACTACACAACTTCGAGAGGAACAAGGTATGGACTTTGGTAGAGAAGCCCAACGATGATCAAAACATCATTGGAACCAAATGGGTGTTTCAGAACAAGCAAGATGAAGATGGACAAGTCATCCGCAACAAGGCTCGTCTCGTAGCTCAAGGTTACACACAAGTCGAAGGTATGGACTATGGTGAGACCTATGCCCCCGTTGCTAGACTTGAGTCCATTTGCATTCTTCTTGCTTATGCCAATCACCATGATATTACTCTCTATCAAATGGACATCAAAAGTGCTTTCCTAAATGGTGAAATTGAGGAGGAAGTATTTGTTAAACAACCTCCCGGATTTGTGAATCCCAAAAAGCCTAATCATGTTTACAAGTTGCATAAAGCTCTTTATGGTCTTAAACAAGCCCCTAGAGCTTGGTACAAATGCTTAACTAGCTTTCTTCTTGAAAAAGGCTTTGAGATTGGAAAGATAGACTCAACGCTGTTCACAAAAAGGGTTAATGGTGAACTATTTGTGTGCCAAATATATGTTGATGATATTATCTTTGGTTCAACTAACCCCCATTTTAGCAAGAAGTTTGGACAGCTCATGTCGGAGAAGTATGAGATGTCTATGATGTGTGAACTCAAATTCTTCCTTGGGTTGCAAATCAAGCAATCTAAGGAGGGTACTTTTGTCTCACAAACAAAGTACACCAAGGATCTCTTCAAGAAGTTCAACATGCAAGAAAGCAAAGGTATGAGTACCCCCATGCCTACTAGTGGACATAATGACTTGACAAAAGATGGAGAACCCGTTGATCAAATGGTTTATCGTTCTATGATTGGTTCTCTACTATATCTTTGTGCTTCTCGTCCTGACATAATGTTAAGTGTATGCATGTGTGCGCGATATCAAGCAGCCCCTAAAGAATGTCATCTTAAAGCTGTTAAAAGGATAGTGAGATACTTGATACACACACCAAACTTTGGCATTTGGTATCCTAAGAGGGCCTCTTTCGATCTTGTTGGCTATTCCGACTCGGACTATGCCGGTGACAAGGTTGATAGAAAGTCAACTTCGGGTACGTGTCAATTCCTTGGTCGATCCCTTGTATCTTGGTCCTCCAAGAAACAAAATTCGGTATCTTTATCCACTACCGAAGCAGAATATATTGCTGCTGGTTCGTGTTGTGCTCAATTGCTATGGATGACACAAACGCTTAAAGATTATGGGATACATGTGAGACGTGTTCCCTTGCTTTGTGACAATGAGAGTGCAATCAAGATTGGACACAATCCAGTGCAACAATCTCGAACAACGCATATTGAAGTTCGTCACCATTTTATTCGTGATCATATTGCCAAGGGTGATATTAATCTTAAGCATGTTCGTACTGACAAACAACTTGCTGATATCTTTACAAAGCCTCTTGATGAGAAAGTGTTTTGTCGCTTGAGGAGTGAGTTGAAAATCATTGATGCTTCAAACTTGGAGTGATAACTCCATTGATGCATGCAAGGCATGAGCTCTCTTGACTAATCCTTGATATTTCTCTTATGATGATGATCATATGTCTTGGACACATTTGCCTCCTTGTATTGCATCTAACTCTTTGCAAGTACTTGGATGATCTACATTCCACAAGATTACCACACACTCAAATCTTGAGTAATCTTGTCATTGACCAAGTATCTAGCCCTTTGGGATGTTGAGTTCAAGGAACAAAATTCCACATATCCTTTTTGACACCTTATACATCTAGTATTTCACTCTTGTCATCTTGGATATTCTTGAGTATTTCCTTGCTTGCCTAACCCATGTAGGAAGATGAACTACACAAGTTGAAATGGCGCTCCAACTTCACATTTAATGAGCACCTACATCAAGCTTACCTACATGAGTAAAGCAACAACAAGCCCAAGGTATGTTCTTCACATCTTTGAGGAGCTTTGCTCAAAGTCATGAGTACAAGCAGCTTCATAAGATGTGATCACATCAAATGCTTAATCGAAAAATGGCAATCCCATTTTGAGCTTAAACGATGAGTATGACCTATGATCAAATGTCCTCATTTGACTCCTAAGTCAATATACTCAAACATAGGTGACTTTGTCGCCGACCTTTATCTAGATGAAGTACATATGCTTTTGGAGTTTTTCTGTTTTTCTCTTATGTTCTCTCATTGAGTTTTCTTTACACAAAAAAAAAAACTTCATCTAGGAATCTTTTTATTTCTTTTCTTATGTTTCTTTGTGAATATCCTTCTGGAAATCTTTTTATGGCTCTGATGAATTCCTTGAAAATCTTTTACAAATTCATTGCAAATCCTTTGAAACATCCCTTGCAGAGTGAGCTGAATTATTTCTGTATTTCCTTGAAATAAACTCGGCGTCACCGATTTGAAACTTTCGGTTTAACCGAAAAGGATTCGGACCCACCGATCCATCTCATTCGGTGTCACCGATTTATCTTCCAGGATACCACCTTCTGCAGCTCCACTCAGACTTAAATCTTAAAGAGGGAGAGGACTCAAATTGGTTCTCTGAATGTTCTTATTTGCCCTGTTGTGATTCTTAAGGATCCCACTTCTTTCTTTCTTTCTCTCTTTCCATCTTTCCTGTCCTACCTAGTTTGCTGTCCTTTTCGGCACTTGATGTCAAAGGGGGAGAGGACTTAGGGGGAGTAGGGGGAGTAGGGGAGAAGAGAAGACTTAGGGGAAGAAGAAAAGCAATCTTATCTTAAGGGGGAGAGAATCACATCAAAGCTTTGTCGTGTTTTACTTTGGACATTACAATTGGCATCATTCTTTTGATTTTGCTTTTTCCATCACACCCCTTGTTCACAATTGGTATCTTATGGAAAGCAAAATCTCTCAGAACTCATTGAAAATCTTTTAGTTTCGGAGACATGTTTGCTGATTCAAGCCTGTGATCAATATGAGACACTCTTTATACATGATCTCCCTGGCTTGGTACTCTTGATGTTCTTGCAGTTGGTTGAAGGAATACTCTTGTGTTATCTAACCTTGTTTTCCCAAGTTTATCCCTTCAGGTACAAGTGCCAAGGAACCTCAAGGTAAGTATATGCATCTTGCAGAGTGTGCATGATGGTGACTTGCTTGTAAATACTTGTTTGCAAGAAATCACCATGCACATATGCATTATCACTCACTTCCTTTTCTTCTGCTCTGATGCATATAGCCAAGCTGCATGTAGCACATCTTGCTTATCTCTCTTGTGTGCTTGTGGTAGTCCAAAACCATAATCTATGAAAATCTTGCACACTTGTAGGGGGAGCCTATGTACTACATGCTTGTCAAAGCTTTCGTGATAATTCTGTCTTTCTTTCAATAAGCTTTGATGTTTTGTTTAGTATAATGTTAGTGTGTTGCCATCAATTACCAAAAAGGGGGAGATTGAAAGCACATTTGCTCCCTGGGTGGTTTTGGTAATTAATGACAACATACTTTGTGGTTGGACTAATGCTTTAATCAAGTATGTTTCAGGAAATCCAATCACATTGGTATGGCAAGATGACTGAAGAAGTGGACCCCTCAAAATGCTAAGACAAGCATTGGCAAAAGCTCAAGACTCTATTTTTGGTTTAGTGATCAAAGATCACATTGAGTCCATAGGAAAAGCCAATACTATTAAAAGGGGATGAGGTTGTGTTGATGATCTGGTTGCTCAAAGTGCTTAGTGATTTATCTCCTTCAGCTATCAGCACCTTTCACTACTATACACACTCATAAGTAATCTCGGACAAACCGATTCTTCCAACTCAGTCCCACCGAGATGAACCACTTCTGCCATATTCCAAACCCTAGAAAAATCGGTCTTACCGAGTTTGAGATCGGTCACACCGAAACTGAACTGCCAACCTTCTGTAACCATTTCACATCATTTCGGAATATCCGAGTTTGCATTTTCGGTCTTACCGAAATGGCCAGGTTCTGTCTTGGGTCAAATCGGTCTCACCGAGATTGCATTATCGGTCTCACCGATTCTGGCATGTTCCTGCTCTTTCTCAAATCGGTCCAACCGAGTTTTCTTTCTCGGTCCCACCGAAAACTCCAACGTTCATATCAGATACACTTCGGTCTCACCGAGATTGGTCAAATGTGTGTGTAACGGTTGGATTTTGTGTGGAGGCTATATATACCCCTCCACCCCCTCTTCATTCGTGAGGAGAGCCATCAGAAAGTACCACCACTTCTACCATACACTTTCTGAGAAGTGAACCACCTACCCTTGTGTTGAGATCAAGCCATTCCATTCCTACCATATGAAACTTGATTTCTAGCCTTCCCAAGTTGCTTTCCACTCAAACCTTTCTTCCACCACAGCCATATCAGTGAGGAGAGTTGAGTGTTGGGGAGATTATCATTTGAAGCACAAGAGCAAGGAGTTCATCATCATCAACACCGTCTATTACCTTTTGGAGGGTGGTGCCTCCTAGATTGGTTAGGTGTCGCTTGGGAGCCTCCGTCTTCGAGATGTGGAGTTGAACCAAGAAGTTTGTAAGGGCAAGAAGATCGCCTACTTCGTGAAGATCTACCCCGAGTCAGGCTAGTCCTCCGTGGGCGTAGGCCATGATGGAATAGACAAGGTTGCTTCTTCGTGGACCCTTCGTGGGTGGAGCCCTCCGTGGACTCGCGCAGCCGTTACCCTCCGTGGGTTGAAGTCTCCATCAACGTGGATGTACGATAGCACCACCTATCGGAACCACGACAAAAATCTCCGTGTCACCAAACTGCGTTTGATCTTCTCCACCTCTCTTTACTATATATGCAATTTACTTTCCGCTGCCCATACTCTAGAATTGCATGTGTAGTGTGTTACTTGACTTGATCTTAATTGTAAAACTGCCTAAAACTTTGCATAATCAAAAGGCAGATTTTTATATTGTCAAGTAGTCTAATCACCCCCCCCCCTCTAGACATACTTCTTCGATCCTACAATGGTCTATGGAGCAGAGGCGGTTCTTCCTAGCGATATACATCATGACTCGCCCCGAGTGGCAGCTTACGTTGAAGCTGATAATGAGACGACACATCAGGATGCGTTGGATCGATTGAATGAAGAGCGTGATCTCGCGGCGGCTCGTTCGGCGATTTATCAACATGATTTACGATGATATCACAGCCGGCTGGTCAAGACCAGAACCTTTCAAGAATTTGACTTAGTTCTCCGGCTCATCCAAGATCAGACTAACATGCATAAACTTTCGCCGGCTTGGGAAGGACCTTTTGTCGTCAGCAAGAATCTGCACAACGGGTCATACTACTTGATCGATATTCGAGAGCACAAGGACTCACGCACATCAGAGGAGGAGACTAATCGGCAATATCGCTCACCTCCGGCCTTACTATACTTAAGCCTCCGGCTCTCATGATGTAATTCGATGATGTAAATATCAGTACAATATAATAAAGCCGGCATCCCCGCCAATTCGGGGCCTCTGCCATTTTTTCAAAGTTGAGTCTTTATTATCATCATACATATTTTCTCAAGAAGCTTAGTACCCAAATCAAAGGAATCATGAAGAGTTGGATGCATAGCACAGCTCCAACATAAGCTCTTGATGAGAATAATCAGCAAGTATGTCACTTGGGGCCTTCATGTTCAAACATACGCGTATTCGACCAAAGAGAACACAACATTACTACCCATTTGACCGGGTTATGTTCAAACATAGGCGTATTCAACCAAAGAGGACATAACATGTGGGTCATCCTACATGTACCCAGTGGCTTCAACTCCATCCGGTCATCCTGATTGACCCGGCGAACTCTTGGCAATCAGTCTTAATGGCGTATTTGACCAAGACCTGAGCTTGCTAAGGTTCAAACGCCGGCTGTCACTACGAGAGCACGGTGCTATAGATAGTCAGGATGGATCCGGGCTCAAAATGATGCCTTCCTTGAGACTTGGATAACTCGGCCTATGATGCAAGATGCAACTCTGATCCCGCGTACTCTAGGCAAGTCTATTTCTAAAAACAAAGACCTGCACTTGTCTAGGTTCAAATGTTGATTGGGTACTGTGAGAGCCGGCTCATAGCACGCACGTACCTTCCAGGGGCCACCAAGGCTAGTTTCATTGAAGAAGAATCTTTGGCTTCGCGGCCTGCAAAAGCCTCGAATGTTTTTCGCTTGTTTTTCTGATTCTCTTTGCTTTTTTGCAAGTTTTTCGTTTTGATTTGCGTTCTTTGCAAGATCGGCCTAGCTGCCTCCCTTCATGGCTCATATTTGAATCCTCTCCGGGTCTCTACAACCCAATCTAATGAATAGCTCTAAGCCGCCGGAGAATAACAATCTTATTTCTGGAATTATACCTTTACAAGTTTATGACTATATGGAGACTTATAAAGCCGGCAGTCCAAATCATATCTTCAGGTATGACTATGTTTATAACAATTAAAATGGCCCTGGTTCTGAACATCTATCCCCAGTGGCACTGGTTAGGCACAATGACCCGCCCGGCGGTGAACCGCCAGGGCATTTGTTTTCTGTTTATATGTCGGATACAGTTTATATTGATCTGCGCACACCAATACCATCATAAGAATAAAGTAAGGATTTCAACATTCGGTGATCCATAATGTCATCAAAATACAAGTGTGCATGATGGCGCGACAGTTGGTACAATAAGCCGGCAGGAAAAATGTTTCGCTATCCTATTACAAGATGTTGTGAGCCAGAGAAAGGTTCAAATGTTTTTATCATAGGTACATGAGCCGCCCGGCGGTTCATTCTCCTTGGCCTTGCTGCTTTGATGATTCCGGGTCATCCTTCACCGGTTCTTCATCCTCCTCTGTTTGAAAATTCTGCGCCAACCAATCCAAGCCAGCCGGAGCTTCAAATTTAGCCGCCCCATCAATAAGATCAGAGGGATCAATTTCACGGGCAAAGGTATGCTTACTAATTGGAGGAATCAGATCCATCACTTTATAAGACGGAGTGGACATCTTCTGGTTCTCCATATCATAAGCCGGCTGATATTTAGACAAGTCCGTATCATTCGCAATCAAACTGGCCAGTGGGCGGATGTCCTTGACACAGGCAGCGAAGTCTTCATGGTCAAAAGCTGAGCCGTCTTCTTTCAAACTTGGGTACCCAGTGGCTAAGTCGGATGGATCCAGCTCTAGAAGCCACGCCTTAGCTCCGCTCAATGCCGTTACAGCACCGGCTCTCGCAGATGGCCGCTTGATTTCGTCCATTCTGGCTGGCAGAACGGAGAGTCTTCGTAAGATATCCACAAACAACGTTGGTGCTTGGCTGGACGGAGAGACAGCAGCCAGGGCATGTTGCGCTCCAGTATACAGTTGTTCGACAAGGGTGTAGACGGCTTTTAGCTTTACAAGTGGATCTCTGTCAAGAATACTGCTTCTCCTACCTACATGACCATTAAGTTGATCAGTAACCGGTTAACTTACCCCAAGATTTTATTTTAAAAGTTGTAACACGGCGGCTTACCAAAGATGGCTGCAGTCATTTCTGAGACACGATGTTTTAAGCCGGTAAGCTCAGTTGCCACCGCTTCAAGAGATGTTTCGGCTTGTTCAGCTCATTGCACTAAGGCAGCCTTTTCTTTAGCCCATGCAGACTCCTTAGATTTAAGTTTAGCCTTCTAATCGTTTGCTTCAGACAGGCTAAATTGAAACTTTGATTCAGCTTTCTGAGTTTCCGATTCTTGGTGCTTAAGCCGTTTCTTGGCATCTGTCAGGCCCAAGATGCGATTCTATCCCGATCGCGTGACACTTACGTGATTGGGGCACAACCGCATTTCGGGCGCTTAGCAAGATGGATATCATTACATCGTACCATTACATACATACATGGGGATGCAACAATTACATACAATTCACATGAATACAACATCAATTCAAGTATCCGACTACGGATACA
Source organism: Secale cereale (assembly GCA_902687465.1). Lineage (NCBI taxonomy): Eukaryota > Viridiplantae > Streptophyta > Magnoliopsida > Poales > Poaceae > Secale > Secale cereale. Next base: position 309,921,045 of record LR738709.1, on the reverse strand, counting down.
AACAATGAAAAGAACACGACATCCATCTGCTATCCCAGGCTGCCGACCCGGAACCTAACCCAAGACTGAAGAAGAAGAAGAAGAAGAAAGAACTCCAAACAACGATCATCGCTCTCACGTCAAGACATCGGAAACCTGCACCTGCAACTGTTGTTGTAGTATCTGTGAGCCACGAGGACTCAGCAATCCCATAACCATGGGTAACAAGACTATCAAAGCTTAAAGGGTAGGAAGAGGTAAAGTGGTGAGGTTGCAGCAGCGGCTAAGCATAATATGGTGGCTAACTTACGAGTACAAGAATAAGATGAGCATCTACGCAAACGGTCGCAACTAGTAGTGATCGCTAAAGATCCTGAACTACTTACGAGTCAAACATAACCCCACCGTGTTCTCTTCTCAAAGTGAAAAGAAACAGTCACGGTTACTCACACAGTTGTGTGTTTTACTTCGGATCCTCTGTCAAGTTTTCTACAACCGGACATTAACTAATTCCAATCTGCCACATAACCGCGGGCACGGCTTTCAAAAGATCATAACCCTGCAGGGGTGTCCCAACTTAGCCCATCACAAGCTCTCACGATCAGCTGAAGTGATAAATATAATATCATCACCCCTTATCTTAGGGAAAACCCGATCAGGCTCGGTATCCCGGTGCACAAGACATTTCGACAATGGTAAAACAAGTCCAGCAAGACCTCCCGGCGTGCCGACACCCTGATAGTAGCCGCGCGTATCTCGTCTCAGGCCACGACCGGATGGGACAAGCTACGAGTAAAACCAGCCCTCGGGTTTCCCCAAGGTGGCCCCGCAGGTTGCCCGTTTGGGACCAACACCATCAGCACTGGCCCCCCTGCTATGTAGAAGAATCCTCGGGTAGCGCTAACTCCCTGTGCAATTTAATTAATTAATTAAGTTGTTATTATGAGCAAATTAAAACCAATGTTGGGCCTTGCTGGAGGAGTTTTATTCAAAGACGAACTGTCAAGGGGTCCCCATATACCCATCATGTAAGGGACGCAAAATCAAGGAACATAATGCCAGTTTATCGGCGCCTAAGGTGGCATGAGTGGAACAAAACACCGAGCAAAAGGCCAAGCCTTCCACCCATGCCCAGTATATAGATGTGTTAATATATATATATATAACATATTGTAATATTCCAACAACAAGTTCCCACCTAGAACGATCTTCATATTCACCTGCAACTAACAACACTATAAGAGGGGCTGAGCAAGCGGGTAACATAGCCAAACAATGGTTTTGCTAGGAAGGTTTCAAAGGTTAGAGGCTTCATGGCAACAAGGAGAGGGGCTGACAATAAGATGGGTAGCGCGACAAATAACGATAGCATCGAGACACTAAGCAAAGGCAATGATAGTAAAGGTATCCAAGGGTATGGTCATCTTGCCTGAGTTCCCGCAAGGAAGAAGAACGGTTCCGTGAAAAAGATGGAGAAGAAGCCTTGAAGAAGAACCACGGGTAGACGAACGAATCCTCACGATCGCAACGGAACAAGCACTAACGAGAAGAAGCAAGCAATACGGTAAACACACAACACAAGATTATTACAATATGCTCAACCAAGTATGATGCAAGACAGTTCTATATAGGAAGCACTACAATTCTATACAGGAAGCATAACATCACAAGGTAGGAAGCACAGCAAAACAACACGAGAAACATGACAATGTGCTCAAGCAAGTATGATGCAAAACAAGTCTACATATGATGCACAGCAGGTTTATACAGGAAGCATAACATGGCAAGGTAGGAAGCACAGAAAAACAACACAAGTCTATATGCAAAACATGGCAAGGCAGGAAGCACAACAAGTCTAACATCACCCAACAAGTTTAAATGAGGCCGGAAACTACACATTACAAATCCGGTAAGTCCTCATATGCATAGTTTGAAATTAGTCCAGATCTGCACAAACCTTAAGTTAAAGTTGTTAAACAGCAACTTAACATGCGCCATCATGATCTAAACAAAATTCTAGTCAAGTTACATATAAAGTTTGTTTAATTCGGAGCTACGGCCTAAAAGATATGAGCAAAACAAGACAAGCATGGAAACGGTGCAAGATGCACCCAAACATCAAGCAAACTCACTCCAAACATGAAAACAACATGATATTATGAATCTACATGCAAAATCACACAAGTTTCATATAAGGAACACTCCAAACGAAGCAACGGGCTAAAAGATACACATGAAACAAGATATAACAACAAGCTGAAATTAACAGCCACATAGCAACTTAGGAGCAAGAAATATATATATGCTACAACACTCAAACATGGTGACAAGAAGCATGGACATGAATTAGACATATCCTACAGCAAACAACTCCATTGGAGCATCTCCATAGGAGGCATGGATCAATAGCAACAAGCTACAATATTTTGATCATGACACTAAAAACCTTACAGCAATATTTTATAGCAACTTGGGAGCAAGAATTAAATAAGCTACAGCAAGTCAAATGAGCAAGTAAGGACATGAATGGAAAGACAACAATATATACAGCAAGGAATGATCAATGGCCACCCCAAAACTAACATGGATTTTCCTAGGACATCAAGCAAACATAGCATCAGGATATTACAGATTCCAGACTTAGTGAAAATTTCACTAAGTGTTAAAACAGTAACATTAGCATGGCATGTTTAGAAGCATGTTTAAGTCAACACAAGGCATATCATGGAAAGTTAAATGCACCACATCAAAGAACACATCATGGAGAATCTAAAACATCTAGGCATGTGACATGAGGACAAACACAACAATAGCAACAAGCTCCTCAACTAGGCATCTCGTAACAAGTCACAAAACCTAACAGCCACATGCACTTTTGCAACAGAGATAAACATGGCAATATGGACTCAAACAAGCATGCTACATCAACCATCATGTAGAGCATCTCATGATGAACATTTTGACATATTATTTGCATCATTTGGATAAACATGCACCAAGTTATCATATCTCAAACATAGCAACAAAATAACAGGTAGCAGCAGTTTATAACAAGTAGCACCCTTGCAACAGATATTAGAGCAACTAGATGAACTCAAATGAGCATGACACAATGGAACAAAGTGTAGAGCATATCACCACGATCATTTTGACATATCATTCACACAATTTGGATAACTACACACAAAGTTATCACTATGCAAAGTATGCAACAAAAGCTGACAGAAAAAGGACTTAGCAGTTTTTACATAGGGAAAAAAACACAACGGGCGATGGATAACTAAACGGTGCTCAGGCACTGGATAGGAGGGGAGGCTCACCCATGGGCTTCGGCCCAGATCTGGAGGAGGCAGGCCGGGGAGATGGAGGCGGGCCGAGCTGGACCTGGAGCTGGGCCCTGGGGGTTGGCACGGCCCAGGAGGCGCTGGGCGCGACTGGGAGAGGCTGGGCCCGGCGTGATGCTGGATCGTTCGTCCTCCTCCTCCCGACGTACAGGAAGGAGGGAGCCATGGCAGCGCTGCGGCGGCGCCGGCCGGCAGGGAGGCCAGGAGGAGGCCGGGGCAGGGGGACAGGACGGAGGCCGACGGATCCGTGGCTGCGGGATCCATTCCGGGGGTCGGAGGAGCTCGGCGGTGCGGGGACATGGAGATCGGAGCTCGACGGCGGCGCCCATGGCAGCCTGTAGAACGGGAGAGAGAGGGAGGTGAGGTCACGGTGAGAGAGAGGGAAGACAGGAGGAGGAGAGCAGGGGCGGCGGCGCTCATCTGCGGCTCGCCGGCGGCGGTTCGGTGGCAAGGAGCACGGGGTCGAGGGGCTCCTCTCCTCGATCCACCTCGGGAGCGAGCGAGGCGACGCGGGCCTCGGGGCCCAGATCGGCCAGAGGGCGGGCTACGGTCGGGCCCCGGCGCGGGGACGACGTGGAGGGGCCATGTGGCATCACAGGATTGGTCAGAACATGGCTGGCAGCGCGGCTCAGCCAGTGGCTGCGCGCCACGTGGCAGGACGGTGGTGGCTGGGCGCTGAAATCGCGGGGGAAGGTGGATGGCGGCTGTGGGGATCCCGAGGAAGAGGCTAGAGGTAGGGGAAGGCCTAGGGGATGCCCAAAATGGACATGGGGGTGTTTAAATAGGGAAAAGACTAGGGATTGGGGGTTTTGGAGCGTTTGGAAGCCCTCCGATCGCGATCCGACGGATCCGATCACGAGGTGAGGTAGGAAGGCCTAGGTGGGCTGTGTAGATGAGGTTTCGGGCTACGAGGGAAGAAGGGAAAAGAGGCCCGCGGGGTTTTCGGAGACCGAAAATGTGATAGCCTGGCTTATTAAGGATGATAGACTACTCATATCAACAAGGAATTCCTTCTTTTCTGGGAGCCCATTCGGATAGAACTCCAAAGTTAAGCGTGCTTAGCTTGGAGTAGTTTCAGGATGGGTGACCGACCGGGAAGTTGCTCCCGGGTGCGCATGAGTGAGGACAAAGTGCGCAGAAAAGACTAGTATTGATATGTGAGGCCAGTCTAGATCCCGCCAGGAGTAACGACCACCGGCGGGTGTGTCCGGGGCATTACAAGTTGGTATCAAAGCCGACCCTCGCGGTTACACGGATGTTTGCGGACAGTTTGCAGTCATGTTGTGCATGACGTTTGTGACCCGTCGTGGCACACGGCATGCCACATGTGCTGTCTTGGAAGCACAGACGGTTGTGCCAAGAGGGAACGTTCCTGTGGCCCGACGAGGACGTCGTTTCCTCTGAGTGAGGGTGTATGTGATAGCCTGGCTTATTAGGGATGATAGACTACTCATATCAATAAGGAATTCCTTCTTTTCTGGGAGCCCATTCGGATAGAACTCCAAAGTTAAGCGTGCTTAGCTTGGAGTAGTTTCAGGATGGGTGACCGACCGGGAAGTTGCTCCCGGGTGCGCACGAGTGAGGACAAAGTGCGCAGAAAAGACTAGTATTGATATGTGAGGCCAGTCTAGATCCCGCCAGGAGTAATGACCACGGGCGGGTGTGTTCGGGGCATTACAGAAAACATCCGACGAAAATAACCGGCGACTAGTGCCGCTATATATATCCGTTGGGCTATCAAACGGACTCCGAATGCGATGAAATTTGGCAGGCGGCCTGTCTACACTATAATAAGACCACAGGCCAAGTTTCATCCCAATCCGAGAACATTTTCCGGCCACTCACAAAATAAATATTCGGAGACACCGCGGGCGTGTGAGTGTGTCTGGGCTCAGAACGGACAACGGAGAGGACGGGCGAACTCGGACGGATGCAAGTTTTGAAAACATGTTGATGCAACACACATGATGACATGGCAAGATGCAACACGCAAGCAGATGATATGGCACTAACAACGAATAACTGGCTGACACCTGGCGCACCGGTCTCGGGGTGTCACAGCATCCTCTAATTGTGTTTGTAATTCAGCAGTGGTTTCCTGAACAGGCAAAGTGAGCATGAGACGGATTGATTACCGCTTTAACAAAGATTGAAGTCCCAAGCCTTTTGCAAGCAACAACACTTGACACTTGGGGGCTAATGGAGGTTGAAGTTGTTCTTTTCTGAGCCGGATTCATGTTATTAAAGTCTCAAGCACTTTGCAAGCAAGAGCACTTGACCCTTGGGGGCTAATGGATGCTGAATTTTTTTATAGATATTAATAGTTCATGAACATAAAAGTCCCAAGCACTTTGCAAGCAACAGCACTTGGCACTTGAGGGCTAATGTACATCACTTTTATATTATCAGTTAATTATATTAGCCTGGCGGCAACATGGTTATTACCACCGGCTCATGGATGGTGTGCAGGCAAGTTCTATGCAATAATAATAATAAGGACCGGCTCATTCAACCTGATTAAGCCGACCCTTGGGGGCTACACATGCAATGTTCCTCAAGGATGGATTTTTCGATTTAAAAGGTGACAATTGTTCTAAGTCTACATCATATTCAGTTTTATCATATCCACTAGACTTGGGGCCGGAAGGATAGTTAGAATGGTCAAGAATGTTACCTCAAATTTCTGGTGCATCTTCTTCACCATATCAATTTCAAGATCGCGATTGATGTGGACCTGATTGAGAAAACCAGAAAAGACTTCGCCAGTACTCGGCTGTGCATACTGAGACGTGTCAAACCTCACTCGTCGCTTTTCAACAAGTTCTTGTTTGGCGGTGTGTTTGGCTAACACAGTTGGGTTGCCCGGCTCTCCGAAACTAGTACCAATAAATGTAACGTCTTCAGGCCGGTCTTCTGTTGGCTCAGATGGGGCAGGCGGTTCAGCAGGTGCAGAATCAACCTTGGCAGGATCAGTGGCGGCATCAGGTATTTCAGGAGGAGCGTCATGGGTGGTTTCCTCAGTTGGCCTATGAACATCTATTGTCGACGCCTGCAGCGCCGGCTCAATGACCTTGGGGTTAGTTGCCGGCTTATTTGCCCTGGCCCTCTTGATAGGTTTGGCTTGACCTCTGCATGAATTAAAGTAAGTTGCTGCAAGGTTATAAAGATTTAAGGATAAGTTGAACAAGGAAGAAGTCATTTACCCAGGGGTGGTCTTGAAAGCCGGAAGTTGACTTTGAGATGAGTCACCAGAGGATGAATGAGAGGTTTCCTGTTAATTTGAATCGGACGAGTTCAGTGGTTGTTGTATAAGACTCGTTAGCGGATAATGAGAGTTTATGAATGGAAATACTTCATTCCAGCGTTTTCGATGAGTCGGGGTATTGGGTAAGCCGGAGGACAATTCCTATTCTCCGGAGTTCCGAGTCCGACGCCGACTCTTGTGTTGCTGTTGCTTCAAAAGAAAGTGAGGATCTAAATGAGCTGAAGGGTGTGAAAATCTTACTTTCCAGATAACCCGTCCAACTTTTTGTCTTGGCAAGGATTTTGAGCCGGAGGAAATAGTAATTACCTCATCATCTGCGGCCTGACTGCCTCCGTGTCATCCTGGCAATAATCAGTGTCAATAAGATAGTTGAAGTAAGAACCAAGAAAGTCAAGGACTACCTCCGACTCAGTGTCATAGTTTATTTCAAACAGTTCAGGAGCATTGGTTTTCTTCTTGGTCTTCTTAACAGCTCTTTTCGTGGCTTTCTTGGCAGCTCTGACTCTCTTGGCAGCTTCATGATCATAAGATTTCTTCCAGAAGGCCGACTTAGCCTGTGAGAGGTGGCAAATTCAAGATTGGCAAGGGAACTGTAATTATAAAATGGCAAAAGTTAAGGTTAAGACTTACCTCTGGTGCCGGGTTAAATTTGCAGAAAGGCAACAGGCCCACTTTGCTGCAGTCAGCCAAGGATTCATTTAAAACGGGTTTTTTCATATCTGCAATGACATCCTCCTCCAGATCCTCAGAGCTATGACGCAAAGGGTCATTCTTTTCTCTAGTATACTCACACATTAAACCAGACATGCGGCTTAGAGGAATAATTCGCCAAGCGAGCCAGCACCGGGCTAAGTCAATTCTAGATAATACGTTTCCCAATAGGGCCTTCACCTTTGAAAGAGTTGGGGCAATTGACTTGCGTTCTGCAGCAGTGAGCTTTTCAGCAAGAGGGTGATTGGTGTCTGAACGTTGAATACGGAGACCCGGCAATGGATGCTCGTTAGCCGGAGAAGTGTCTTTACAATAAAACCAAATTTTATTCTAACCTTTCGGATGACTCGGCAGACAGGCATAAGGAAAAATAGAGTCTCTCCTTCTTTGGATGGAGACAGCCCCAAGCTCCAAGCTAGGGCCATCGGTAAATTCGTTTTGGCGGTTTAAATAAAAGAACTCCCTAAAAAGCAAGATGCTGGGCTCCTCTTGAAGATATACTTCACAAAAAACCTAAAAGTTGCAGATGTTTGACACGGAATTGAGTCTGATGTCTTGGGGATGGAGCTGGAAAAAGTGCAGAACATCCCTGAAGAATTTAGAGCCGGGCGATGAGAAACCCCGGTTCATATGGTCAGTGAAAACAATAACTTCATCATCTATGGGTGCAGGTCTCTCTTCGCTCGGGTTAGGAGCACGATAAGGCATAACTGGAGCATTTGGCAGATATCCGACTTTGACAAAGTCGGCCAGTGTGGCTTCAGTTTCAATTGAAGGGATCAAGTTGCACGTGGTGATTGTCTTTGGGGGCATTGTGAACAAGAAGACCTAAAGAAGGAAAAATTATTGCCGGTTCAGAATCAGTTCGTTAAAACCGGAAACAAATTTTATACTGCAAGTTCAACATGGCGGCTTAAAAGGGGGCTAATGGCACAAGAATAATTATAAGTCCTAAAGTTAAGCCGCCATGACAGACGCGAGTATTCAGAAAAGAAAATTTTACTAAGTCTGGAAAAAACAGTTTTTGCAGGTTGCGGCGGTAATTTTGGATCTACAGCTGTTCAAAAATCAATATTAAAATGACGAACAGGCAAACCTAAAGTTCAAGGTCGTACAGTTTCTGAGGGTGAATCTACTCTATTAGAGATGAGATATCATGATGTTTTATAAGGAGATATGAACAGCATCAGCGCATAAAGAAATACCAAGGTCAGAAGAGAAGCTATAATGGCGGAAGGAAGAGGAACGACGACGAACTTCACAGGAACCCTAAACAGATCAAAGATGAAAGAACAAGAAGAACATACATGGTCGGATGAGCGGTGGCGGTGCACGGAAGAAGCCCGACGGCATCAGGCGGATGCTGCAGAAGCTGATGAAGGCAAAGCAGAGGTCGGCGGCGCTAGTGAAGCTTAGAGACAGAGAGTCGCGAGGAAGAAGACGAGACGGAAGAAGCGAGGGGAGAATGGAAAAGGCTCGTGGTCCTATTTATAAGCAAGATGGATGAGGGTCACACGCGAAAATCGAGGAGGCAAGTAAACAGGAAAGTGACGATACAGGCGCCTCGATTGTCGGGATCCTATCAATGCGGAAAGATTTGTTAGAATCTGGATAGGTCAAAGGCCAGCAACAGGTGACGTCATGGCAAGTTACCGTTATTTCAAAAACTGACATCATGGCGGATCACTATCATTTCGAAAGCGGATGTCACGGCGGATTACAGTCTCTCGCAAGAAGATGAAGAAAGATTGACATGAACAAGTTCAAATCAACCTGGGGCCTAATGTTGGGGATATAAGTATTTCATGTGACCCGCCCAGGAGGGGCCGGGTTACCCAACGGCGGTTCGTGGGCCCAGCCCAGAAGCACGTTAAAGATGGCGGTTTAGTTAAGGGCCCAAGGCCTATGGTGGCTTAAATCCTATAAGTATCAACCGCCATATATGTGACTTGTATTGTAAGGCATGTAATAAGAGTCACCGGGCCGGACACGATTGTATGAGTCGGCCGGGATCCGTAGGCCGCAGGGCGTCAACCCGTGTGTATAAGGGGATGACCCAGCAGCGGCTTAGGGCAAGAAACAACAGATCGAGGGCTAGGCAAGCGCATCCTCACCCTAGCAATCGACACCCCAGCAATTCCACCTCAAACTGGATTAGGTTTTACCCTCACCGCAAGGGGCCGAACCAGTATAAACTCCCTGTGTCCTTTGTCTTGTTCTTAACCCCTCTAAGCTAACCACGTCGCTATGGCTCTGCAATCAAGTCCTTACCTTAGGACATCTGCCGTGACACTTCAACGATAGATCCCTTAACAAATTACAAGGTACAAGTGTTATCCCTGAGTATGCACCATTGCGAAAGTTTGTCGTGCCGAGACACCACGTGATGATCGGGTGTGATAAGCTCTACGTTCAAGTACAATGGGTGTAAGACAGTTTTGCACATGCAGAATACTCGGGTTAAACTTGACGATCCTAACATGTACACACATGGCCTCGGAACACTAGAGACTGAAAGGTCGAGCGTCAATCATATAGTAGATATGATCAACATAAGATGTTCACCATTGAAAACTACTCCATCTCACGTGATGATCGGACATGGTTTAGTTGATTTGGATCACGTTCTCATTTAGATGACTAGAGGGATGTCTATCTAAGTGGGAGTTCTTTAGTGATATGATTAATTGAACTTTAATTTATCATGAACCTAGTCCTGATAGTTTTCGCATATCTATGTTGTTGTAGATCAATGGCTCGTGCTACCGTTCCTTTGAATTTCAATGCGTTCCTAGAGAAAGCTAAGTTCAAAATTGATGGTAGCAACTACACGGACAGGGTCCCTAACTTGAGGATTATCCTCATTGCTGCATAGAAGAATTATGTCCTGGAAGCACCGCTAGGTGACAGGCCTACTGCAAGAGCAACACCGGACGTTATGAACGTCTGGCAAGCTCATTCTGATGACTACTCGATAGTTCAGTGTGCCATGCTTTACGGCTTAGAATCGGGACTTCAGCGATGTTTTGAACGTCATGGAGCATATAAGATGTTCCAAGAGTTGAAGTTAATATTTCAAGCAAATGCCCGAATTGAGAGATATGAAGTCTCCAATAAGTTCTACAGCTGCAAGATGGAGGAGAACAGTTCTATCAGTGAACACTTGCTCAGAATGTCTGGGTACTACAACCATACGACTCAATTTGGTTGCAAAGTTGACGAAGATAGTGTTATTGATAGAGTTCTTCAATCACTGCAACCAAGCTATAAAGGCTTCATGATGAACTATAATATGCAAGGGATGCAGAAGACAATTCTCGAGCTCTTCGCTATGCTCAAAGCTGCGGAGGTAGAAATCAAAAAGGAGCATCAGATGTTGATGGTTAACAAGACCACTAGTTTCAAGAAAAAAGGCAAGGGAAAGAAGGGGAACTTCAAGAAGAATAGCAAGACAGTTGCTACTCCCGCGAAGAAACCCAAGTCTGGAGCCAAGCCTGAAACTGAGTGCTTCTACTGCAAAGGTACTTGACACTGGAAGCGGAACTGCCCCAAGTATTTGGCGGATAAGAAGGATGGCAAGGTGAACAAAGGTATATTTGATATACATGTTATTGATGTGTACCTTACTAATGCTCGTAGTAGCACCTGGGTATTTGATACTGGTTCGGATGCTAATACTCGTAACTCGAAACAGGGGCTACGAATTATACGATGATTAGCTAAGGACGAGGTGACGATGCGCGTGGGAAATGGTTCCAAAGTCGATGTGATCGCCGTTGGCACGCTACCTCTACATCAACCTTTGGGATTAGTTTTAGACCTAAAATTATTGTTATTTGGTGCCAAAGTTGAGCATGAACATTATATCTGGATCTTGTTTGTTGCGAGACGGTTATTCATTTAAATAAGAGAATAATGGTTGTTCTACTTTTATGAGTAATATGTTTTATGGTCATGCACCCTTGAAGAGTGGTCTATTCTTGTTGGATCTCGATCGTAGTGATACACATATTCACAATATTGAAGCCAAAAGATGCAAGGTTGATAACAATAGTGCAACTTATTTGTGGCACTGCCGTTTAGGTCATATTGTTGAAAAGCGTATGAAGAAACTCCATGCTGATGGACTTTTGGAATCACTTGATTATGAATCACTTGGTGCTTGCGAGCCATGCCTCGTGCGCAAGATGACTAAAACTCCGTTCTCCGGAACAACGGAGCGAGCAACAGATTTGTTGGAAATCATACATACTGATGTATGTGGACCGATGAGTGTTGAGGCTCGCGACAGGTATCGTTATTTTCTGACCTTCACTGATGATTTGAGCAGATATGGGTATATCTACTTGATGAAACACAATTCTGAAACATTTGAAAAGTTCAAAGAATTTCAGAGTGAAGTAGAGAATCATCCTAACAAGAAATAAAGTTTCTACGATCTGACCGTGGAGGTGAATATTTGAGTTACGAGTTTGGTCTTCATTTAATACAATGTCGAATAGTTTCACAGCTCACGCCACACGGAACACCACAGCATAATGGTGTGTCCGAATGTCGTAACCGTACTTTATTAGATATGGTGTGATCTATGATGTCTCTTACCGATTTTCCACTTTCGTTATGGGGTTATGCTTTAGAGACACCTACATTCACGTTAAATAGGGCACCATCTAAATCCATTGAGACGACACATTATGAACTGTGGTTTGGCAAGAAACCAACGTTGTCGTTTCTTAAAGTTTGGGGCTGCAATGCTTATGTGAAAAAAGCTTCAACCTGATAAGCTTGAACCCAAGTAGGAGAAATGTATCTTCATAGGATACCCAAAGGAAACTATTGGGTACACCTTCTATCACAGATCCACAGGCAAGATATTCATTGCGAAGAATGGATCCTTTCGAGAGAAAGAGTTTCTATCGAAAGAAGTGAGTGGGAGGAAAGTGGAACTTGATGAGGTAATTGTACCTTCTCCCGAATTGTAAATAGTACATCACAGAAACTAGTTCCAGTGATTCGTACAACAATCAGCGAGGAAGCTAATGATGTTGATAATGAAACTTCAGATCAAGTCACTACTGAACCTCGTAGGTCAACCAGAGTGTGTTCCGCACCAGAGTGGTAAGGTAACCTGGTTCTGGAAGTCATGTTACTAGACCATGATGAACCTATGAACTATGAGGAAGCAATGAGGAGCCCAGATTCCGCAAAATGGCTTGAGGCCATGAAATCTGAGATGGGATACATGTATGAGAACAAAGTGTGGACTTTGGTTGACTTGCCCGATGATCGGCAAGCCATTGAAAATATATGGATCTTTAAGAGGAAGACTGACGCTGATGGTAATGTTACTGTCTACAAAGCTCGATTTGTTGCAAAAGGTTTTCGACAAGTTCAAGGAGTTGACTACGATGAGACTTTCTCACTTGTAGCGATGCTTTAGTCTATTCGAATCATGTTAGCAATAGCCGCATTTTATGATTATGAATCTGGCAAATGGATGTCAAAATTGCATTCCTTAATGGATACCTTGAAGAGGAGTTGTATATGATGCAACCTAAAGGTTTTGTCGATCCTAAAGGTGCTAACAAAGTGTGCAAGCTCCAGCGATCCATCTATGGACTGGTGCAAGCATCTCGAACTTTGAATATACGCTTTGATGAGGTGATCAAAGTATATGGTTTTATGAAGACTTTTGGAGAAGCCTGTATTTACAAGAAAGTGAGTGGGAGCTGTAGCATTTCTGATATTATATGTGGATGACATATTGTTGATTGGAAATGATATAGAATTTCTGGATGGCATGAAGGGATACTTGAATAACAATTTTTCAATGAAAGACCTTGGTGAAGCTGCTTATATATATCAGGCATCAAGATCAATAGAGATAGATCAAGACGCTTAATTGGACTTTCACAAAGCACATACCTTGATAAAGTTTGTAAGAAGTTCAAAATGGACCAGTTAAAGAAAGGGTTCTTGTCTGTATTACAAGGTGTGAAGTTGAGTAAGACTCAATGCCCAACCACTGCAGAAGATAGATAGAAAAGGAAAGTCATTCCCTATGCCTCATCCATAGGATCTATCATGTATGCAGTGTTGTGTACCAGACCTGATGTGTGCCTTACTATAAGTTTAGCAGGGAGGTACCAAAGTAATCCAGGAATGGATCACTGGACAGCGGTCAAAAAAATCCTGAAGTACCTGAAAAGGACAAAGGATATGTTTCTCATTTATGGAGGTGACAAAGAGCCCGTCGTAAACGGTTACGTCGATGCAAGCTTTGACACTGATCTGGATGACTCTAAGTCACAAACTGGATATGTATTTTTATTGAACGGTGGAGCTGTCAGTTGGTGCAGTTCCAAGCAGAGAGTCGTGGCGGTATCTACGTGTGAAGCGGAGTACATCACTACTTCAGAAGAAGCAAATGAAGGAGTTTGGATGAAGGAGTTCATATCCGATCTAGGTGTAATACCTAGTGCATCGGGTCCAATGAAAATCTTTTGTGACAACACTGGAGCAATAGCCTTCGCGAAGGAATCCAGGTTTCACAAGAGAACCAAACACATCAAGAAACGCTTTAATTCCATTCGCGATCAAGTCAAGGAGGGAGACACAGAAATTTGCATTTATACATATGGATCTGAATTTTCGCAGACCCGTTGACTAATCCTCTTCCACGAGCAAAACATGATCAGCACCAAGACTCCATGGGTGTCAGAATCATTACTATGTAATCTAGATTATTGACTCTAGTTCAAGTGGGAGACTGAAGGAAATATGCCCTAGAGGCAATAATAAAGTTGTTATTTGTATTTCCATACATCATGATAAATGTTTATTATTCATGCTAAAATTGTATTAACCGGAAACCTAGTTCATGTGTGAATACATAGACAAAACAGAGTGTCCCTAGTATGCATCTACTAGACTAGCTCGTTAATCAAAGATGGTTATCTTTCCTAAGCTATAGACATGAGTTGTCATTTGATCAACGGGATCACATCATTAGGAGAATGATGTGATGGACAAGACCCATCCGTTAGCTTTGCAACTTGATTGTTTAGTTTTACTGCTATTGCTTTCTTCATGACTTATACATGTGATACTTCTCTGTCGTATCTATAATTTTTTATTGTTCCATGCCAATATTATACAACTTTTACATACTTTTGGCAACTTTTTATACTATTTTTGGGACTAACATATTGATCCAGTGCCTAGTGCCAGTTTCTGTTTGTTGCATGTTTTTTGTTTCGCAGAAAATCCATATCAAGTGGAGTCAAAACGGGGTAAAAACTTACGGAGATTTTTTGGAATATATGTGATTTTTGGGAAGGAGAATCAACGCGAGACGATGCCCGAGGGGGGCACGAGGCAGGGGGAGCGCCCCTGACCCTCGTGGCCACCCTGTAAGGCAGTTGGTGCCCTTTTTTCACCGCAAGAAAGCAAATATTCGGATACAAATCGTGTTAAAATTTCAGCCCAATCGGAGTTACGGATCTCCGGCAATATAAGAAATGGTGAAAGGCCATAATCTGGGAGCGCAGAAACAGAGAGAGACAGAGAGACGGATCCAATCTCGGAGGGGCTCTCGCCCCTCCCATGCCATGGAGACCAAGGACCAGTGGGAGAACCCTTCTCCCACCTAGGGAGAAGGCCAAGGATGAAGGAGAAGGAGGGGGGCTCTCTCCCCCTCCCTTCCGGTGGCGCCGGAGTGCCACCGGGGCAATCATCGTGAGACGGCGATCTACACCAACACCTCCGTCATCTTCACCAACATCTTCATCACCTTACCCATCTATCTACAGCGGTCCACTCTCCCGCAACCCGATGTACCCTCTACTTGAACATGGTGCTTTATGCTTCGTATTATTATCCAATGATGTGTTGCCATCCTATGATGTCTAAATAGATTTTCATTGTCCTATCGTTAATTGGTGAATTGCTATGATTTGTTTAATTTTCTTGTGGTTATGTTGATGTCCTTTGGTGCCCATCATATGAGCACGCGCGTGGATCACACCATAGGGTTAGTTGTATGTTGATAGGACTATGTATTGGAGGGCAAGAGTGACAGAAGCTTCAACCTATCATAGAAATTAATGCATACGGGATTGAAGGGGGACCAATATATCTTAATGCTATGGTTGGGTTTTACCTTAATGAACGTTAGTAGTTGCGGATGCTTGCTAATAGTTCCAATAATGAGTGCATAGAATTCCAAGTCAGGGATGGCATGCTAGAAGTGGCCTCTCCCACATAAAACTTGCTATCGGTCTAGTAACGTAGTCAATTGCTTAGGGACAATTTTGCAACTCCTACCACCACTTTTCCACACTCGATATACTAACTTTATTGCTTCTTTACCTAAATAGCCCCTAGTTTTTATTCACGTGCTCTTTATATTCTTGCAAATCTATCCCATTACACCTATAAAGTACTTCTAGTTTTATACATGTTCTAGGTAAAGCGAACGTCAAGCGTGCGTAGAGTTGTATCGGTGGTCGATAGAACTTGAGGGAATATTTGTTCTACCTTTAGCTCCTCGTTGGGTTCGACACTCTTACTTATCGAAAGAGGATGCAATTGATCCCCTATACTTGTGGGTTATCAAGACCTTTTTCTGGCGCCGTTGCCGGGGAGGAATAGCGTGGGGTGAATATTCTCGTGTGTGCTTGTTTGCTTTATCACTAAGTATATTTTATCTGCTATTCTAAGTTGTTCTCTATCTTTAGTTATGGATATGGAACACTAAATACCCAAAAAAATAGGTTTACTTGCTACTCATGGAGATGGGGAACCTCCTAAAACTCTCGATGCTCATTATATGAAAGATATTATGTACTAATTTGATAATCCTGAGAAAACCCCATTCAACCATATAATGGGAGTAACATTCGATCAATGTGAATACTTTAGGGATTACCGCTTGACACAAAAAGGGAAAATATTATGGGATCAAATTTACATGTTGCGTTGGTATGCTTGGGATTTATGCTTGAGATATGATTATACTTGTTGCTCTAGGATGAAGGCTCCACACCTTCACTTTTCATGCAAATTTAATGATGATGAAACCTTAGCTTCTTATGCTAATGGTATATATGATTATTATGATGTGGAACAAATAGAAGAATTTGTTGCTTTTAAGGGTGCTTATGAAATTGAATCTCTGTTTAAAAGGTATGAAGCTTTTGATGATGATGCTTATAGGCCTAAATTTTTTGCTATATTGAAATATTGCTATGAGAATTATGAATACAATGCCAATATTGATGCGTTTATTGAGAAGGTCTCCGCTGTCCAAGAAGAGACTAATATTTTGCAGGAATCTATGCAAGAAGAAATTGATGACACTGTGAGCCCATTAGATGAAAAAGATGAGGAGGAGAGCGAAGAACAAAAGGAGGAAGAGCGGATTAGCTACCCGTGCCCACCTTCTAATGAGAGTAACTCCTCAACTCATACATTGTTTAATTTCCCTTCGTGCTTACCGAAGGATGGTTGCTATGATAATTGTTATGATCCCTTTGATTCGTTTGAAATATCCCTTTTTGATGAACTTGATGCTTGCTATGCTTGTGGCCAAGATGACAATATGAATTATGCTTATGGAGATGAACTTGCTATAGTCCCTTGTGTTAAACATGAAATTGTTGCTATTGCACCCATGCATGATGGTCCTATTATCTTTTTGAATTCTCCCGACTACACAAGTTTGCCCTTATTAAGGATTATATTGATGGGTTGCGTTTTACTACTACACATGACGATTTTAATAGATATAATATACATGTGCTTGATGCTCCTATTTGCAATTATTATGAGAGAGGAACTACATCTCCGCCTCTCTATGTTTCCAACATGATAAAATTGCAAGAAACTGTTTATAATATGCATTGGCCTTTACTATGTGTGCATGAATTGTTCTTTTATGACATGCTGATGCATAGGAAGAGAGTTAGACTTAGTTGTTGCATGATATATATTACTTTGTGCTCACTACTAAATCACAAATCACTGTTAATTAAAATTGGCTTTGATATACCTTGGGATCCCGGGTAGATCCATTACTTGAACACTATATGCCTAGCTTAATGGCTTTAAAGAAAGCGTTGCCTGGGAGACAACCAGGAAGTTTTAGAGAGTCATTTATTTCTATTGTGTGCTTTTATAAAGTTTAATAACAAAAAGAATAAAGAGTGGAACCTTAAACACTTTCAAAAAGAAAAGCGAAAGTGAGAAAGACGAGCATTATTAAAGTGGGAGCTAGCCTTGAACTTTGTTCATGCCCATGGAAACTTTGTGAACCTTGATTACAGAAACTTTTAAAAAAAAAAAATTATCCCCTTGTATAATTCCATTGTATTATAAAAATAAAGTGCCAAGAGTTTCCTTCAGGATGATTAAACTGCTTGTTGGTTTTTGCGGTGCAAAAACATAAACTTTGGCTGTAGTGCGTGATTTTACATTTTTTACTGGAACACCGAAAGGATCTGGAACTTTTTGCAACGTCTTGCTATACAAATTATTGATTTGTCCTATTTTTCCAAAAAAAATAGTTACAGAAGTATGGTTAATGTTCGGATTACTACAGACTGTCTTGTTTTCACAGATTGCGGTTATAGCTTCATTATATGCATATGTTTGAATTCTTGTTGAGCCTCCTTGACTTGGGGCCATAGAATTGTGATAGCATGCAGTGGGTAATATTTATTCATAATTATACAATAATGTTAGAGCAGTACATGATGGGATTTCATTGATCATATGCACCAACCCCGCCACTAAAAGTTCGGTTAAGTTTTGTGTGGATGAAGTGTTCGAAGATCGAGGAGGTCTCGATGTGAGGAGAAGGAGGAGAGGCAAGTGCTCAAGCTTGGGGATGCCCAAGGCACCCCAAGTAAATATTCAAGAAGACTCAAGCGTCTAAGCTTGGGGATGCCCCGGAAGGCATCCCATCTTTCTTCAACAAGTATCGATATGTTTTCGGATTCGTTTCGTTCACATGATATGCGTAAACTCTTGGAGCGTCATGTGCTTTTTATTTTTATTTTAATAAATGCACCATGCTGGTATGAGATAGTCCTTGGTTGATTTATAGAATGCTCTTTGCACTTCACTTATATCTTTTGAGTATGGCTTTATATAATGCTTCATATGCTTCACTTATATCATTTGAAGTTTGGATTGCCTGTTTCTCTTCACGTAGAAAACCGCCGTTTGTAGAATGCTATTTTGCTTCACTTATATTTGTTAGAGCGTGGGCATAACTTTTGTAGAAAGAATTAAAACTCACTTGCTTCACTTATATCTATTTAGAGAGTTGACGGGAATTGGTCATTCACATGGTTAGTCTTAAAATCCTACATAAACTTGTAGATCGCTGAATATGATATGTTTGATTCCTTGCAATAGTTTTGTGATATAGAGATGCTAATATGTGGGAGGTACTAGTGAATGATTGTGGTTTAGTAAGAATATTGGTGTTAAGGTTTGTGATTCCCGAAGCATGCATGTATGGTCTCCTAACTATGTAACCAAATTGGCGCGCATTGTATTTTGATTGTTTATCTTTGCATGAAGGTCAGGGGCACGCGATGGTTAACTCCTACCAACCTCCCCCCTAGGAGCATGTGTCGTAGTATTTTTCTTCGAGGGCTAATAGATTTTTCACAATAAGTATGTGAGTTCTTTATGACTAATGTTGAGTCCATGGATTATATGCACTCTCACCCTTCCACCTTGCTAGCCAATCTAGTACCGCGCAACTTTCGTCGATGCGTCAAACCACCTTATATCCTTCCTCAAAACAGCCATCATACCTACCTATTATGGCATTTCCATAGCCATTCCGAGATATATTGCCATGTAACTCCACCGTTCCGTTTGTTATGACACGCACCATCATTGTTATATTGCTTTGCATGATCGTAAGACAGCTAGCATGATGTTTTCATGGCTTGTCCATTTTTTGATGTCATTGCTATGCTAGATCATTGCACATCCCAGTACACCGCCGGAGGCATTCATATAGAGTCATATTTTTATCTAGTATCGAGTTGTAAGTAAATAAATGTGTGATGATCATCATTATTAGAACATTGTCCCATGTGAGGTTATAAAAAATAAAAGAGGCCAATGAAGCCCAAATAAAAACAAGAGGCCAAAGAATCCCACCAAAAAAAGAGGCCAAAGAGGCCAATGAAGCCCAAATAAAAAAGAGAGGCCAAAGAAGCCCACCAAAAAAGAGGCCAAAGAGCCCAAAATAAAAAAAAATGAGAGAAAAAGAGAGAAGGGACAATGTTACTTTGTTTTTTTTTCACCCTTGTGCTTCATCATAGCACCATGTTCTTCATGATAGAGAATCCCCTATGTTGTCACTTCCATATACTAGTGGGAATTTTCATTATAGAACTTGGCTTGTATATTCCAACGGCGGGCTTCCTCAAATGCCCTAGGTCTTCATGAGCAAGCAAGTTGATGCGCACCCACTAGTGTTCTTTTGAGCTTTCATACACTTATAGCTCTAGTCCATCCGTTACATGGCAATCCTTACTCACTCACATTGATGTCGATTGATGGACATCTCCATAGTCCATTGATTTGCCTAGTTGATGTGAGACTTTCTCCCACCTTTTGTCTATCACCACCTTCTAATCCACCCAAAGTGCTATGTCCATGGCTCACGCTCATGTATTGCGTGAAGAGTTGAAAATGTTCAAAAAAGTAAAGTATGAAAACAATTGCTTGGCTGACACCGGGATGGGCATGAGGGGTACCTTGTGTTAAGAAAAGGGAGCATAAAAGAATATATGATTTTGTATGGATAATGTTCTTTAGCATTGCTATTTTGAAAGACTTGATTGTTTGTTTGGACGCTCGAATATTAAATTCTTTTATGTCAAATGATAGACTATTGCTTTGAATCACTCGTGTCTTAATATTCATGCCATGATTAGATTACATGATCAAGATTATGCTAGGTAGCATTCCACATCAAAAATTATCTTTTTTATCATTTACCTATGTCGGTGTACAAATGTAGGGGCTCTCCTTTGTACCCCTTACTTGTGCACGGGCAGTCAGAGCCACGCCTGCGGCCACACCTAAAAGGGTAAAGGAGGGAAACCGAAGCACAAGACTACGAGAGCAGCGCCAAGAGAGTGGCACAAGAAGGCCAAGCAACAAGATATGCTTCCCCCGACAAGACCCTTGTCGGGGCGGCCTGCACAACCCCGGCAAGAACCCTTGCCGGGGCAAATCACCCAATGCCTTCATTGCAACCACCCTTGAGCCTAGGAGCCCCGACACCATCAACAATGTTGGAACCAAGGCACGGGAAGCGCCTGCATGTTGGTATGCAGATCTTTGTGAAGACAAAGGGTCTACGAATCCTAGATGAGAACCAGAAGACAAGGAGACCGCAAGGCTCCTTGCCGAGGATGCCCACGAGGCCCCGGCAAGGCTCCTTGCCGAAGATACCCCCGAAGCCCTGGCAAGCCTCTTGCCGAGGGCGCTCACAAAGGCCCCGGCAAGACCCTTGCCGGGAATAGACGCAAGACCACGGCAAGCACTTGCCGCCCCATCATTGCCTCAGCTCGGTGGCCGACCCACTAGCCCAGGCAAGTACCCACGTGGCAGTACGTGGTTCCTGGTCTAGCTAGTCAAGCACCTGCGTGGGGCATGCAGATCTTCATGAAGATCTTACTACCATGCCATCTCAGCTGCCTGCCAACCTACATGGCGTTGCATGCCTCGTTGGCCTGGACGCGCTTCGCAGCCAGACGGAGCGATGGTGGACGGGACGGGCCTCGTTGCCGTCCCTGATAAAGCAAGTGTACACCTAAGTAGCGCATTTAATGCCTCTTGTCCCGTAATGGCAGGAGATAAGCTTGTACACTGTATACCTTTCCACCTCCTGTGTGCCACTGTGGCGACTCATTTTGACTATAAAAAGAGGCCTGAGGCATACTGGAGAAGGATTCGGATCTTTTGGACTAGGCACGCACCGTAGCTAGTTCAAGAGCTCAAGAACACTCAAATACACATCAAAGCAGGACTAGGGTATTACGCATCTTCGCGGCCCGAACCTGGTTAAATGATCCTTGTGCTGACTCCTAGACCCGCTCTTTGCACAACCCCACGCCCGTCAACCGTAGAAGGGATTCCAGTGATCCCATAGGTGTCAATCGGTTTGTCCCCGACATCCTTGGCGCGCCAGGTAGGGGCGCGGTGGTGAAAATCTGGTCTAACAGTTAGTTTAGCTGTTCTTCGTCACCATGAATTCCAAGGAAGAAGATGACCAAGCGTGCGGCATCATCGACGAGTGCGATGAACGCCCATGCAACAACAGAAAAAGATAAGTCATGCAAAACTTTGAGTAATTCTTCTTTATATAAGGTTATTCTCCTCGGAGACCTTGCTCTCTGTATGATAAACCTATACGCAATGGAGCCCTTCCACTATTGTCAACGCCTTCGTCGTGTTTCGAGTCCGCTAAACAGTTTGAGCGGCCGCGTCGAGAATGGCAGGGTAGCCTTTTCGTTACTAGAAATGCTTTTGTCCTATTTCGAGTCCGCTCAATAGTTCAAACTACCGTGGTGAGAATGGTAAGGTGGTTTGCCTGGCAGCAAGCACACCCGGCAGGCTATTGAGGATCCGTCCTCAAAGCGACGTGGCTTGGGTTTGCGCGCCGGCAAGCCTATCCAATTAAGCGTAGGGTGGACATACAAAGAGGGATTGAACAGGAAAATAGCATGCATCACTTCAAAATACTACAGAGGTATATTACATCAATTGTTGCAACGGTTCTAACTAAAGATAAAAAAAATTCTTGGTTGTGAACCTGCATTGGCGATGAGAAACAGGGTGCCTAATCCTGACGTTGGCCTTCTATCCTCCGAACTCCATCGACGCAACTGATGATGGACTTGATATGCTCCTCGAGCGTCACGAGGTGTACATCCTCCGGCAAGCTCTCCAGCGCGCCGTCGAAGTCGAGGTCGGGGTTCCAATATGCCACCTTGGTGAGAACCTTGGTCAAGGCACCCCGGCAGAGCCTCCGGGACTCATTGGCCAGATAAACCGCTCGGTCGGAGCGGAGCTTTTCTAAGGCGTCGAGGACGCACTCGAAGAACAAGGTCAGGCTGGCATTGATGTTGATGTTCACCTCCGGGAAATACCTGAAGTTTGGCATGCCCGTGGCGGCCAGCTGTGTGGTGAGGCTCTGTGCGACGTCAACGAGGCGGCTGATCCAGAGGTTTTCGCCCTTCACGTAATCCGTGTGGTTAGCGGCATTGTTCTTCCGCAGTTGCCTCTCCTCCTCTAGATCCTTGTGCAGTGTCTCCTCTCGAGCACTGACCTCCAAAAGCGTCCCCTCGAGATCCTTCAGCTATAGCTTCAGGCCGTTAATGGAGTCGTGGGCCATGGAGAGCTGCTCGGCCTTGCCGAGGACTGCGGCCTGCGCCTCCGTCAAGGCGGCGTTGATCGTGTCTTTCTCCTTTGCCAGCCCCAGAGCCTGTTCATTCAGGTCATCCCGCTCCACCTCCAGCTCCTTCATCTTGCCGGCATGGTCCAGAGCTTGAGCATTGAGTGCCTCTTTGTGCCTCTACTCTAGTTCCTGGGTCCTCTGCGTGACGAGCTTTTCGACCTCCTCATCCTTGCCGCGGAGTGTAGCGGCAAGTGCCCGCGCACGAGCGACGAGGTTTTCCTCCTGGGAATCCAGTTGAGCTTGGCACTGGTTGCAGTCGGCCTCATCCTTGGCGGCCTGCTCCTTTGCCACCTCCTGGGCCTTCTCAAAATGAGACTGCTTCAGGATAAGCTCTTGGGTGCGCTCGTCCACCTGATCCTGGGTAGCCCTCAACTCCTCCCGGGCCTCGGCAAACCAAGTTTGCGTCTAGGCAACGCATCCCTGGAAGTCTGCCTCTGCCTTATCTACCACCGCCAACCTGGACTTTGCCTTAACCCGGCGGGCACGGTAAAGCACTTGGAGCTTCCAAAAGTTGGCGCCCATGGCCCGAAGGAGTTGCTCTTCTTTAGAACCGTCACCACCGGCGCTCGGTTCATAAACAACCTCAAGCCCAGTGGCGGCGAGCACCTCGTCGTCGAACACCTCCCCCTGGTTAGCGCCCTGGTGCTTGCCATCCCTGGGAGGTGGACGAACAGGTCATTGCTCACCCTCAAGTATTGGCCCGAGCCAGAGGCAGCAGATGAGGGAGGTTGGTCATCAGCCACCACCTCCTCGGCAGCAGCATTGTCGGCCTCCTCGGCAGTGGCCTCGCCGGTTCCTCCGGCAGGCCCCTTGCCGGCCTCCTCGGTGGTGGCCTCGTCGGTCCCTCCGGTGGTCCCCTTGGCGGCCTCCTCAGCAGTGGTCTTGGCGGCCTCCTCAGCAGTGATCCTATTGGCCTCGGCCCTAGTGTCTTAGACGACCTCCTCAATGATGGAGTCGACATCCACCTGGTCCGTGGAGGGAGGTTCTAAAGGCCAGGAGAAAAGGTGAGGCGAAGCCAGGGTCGAGGCCCAACTTGAAGAAGAAAGAACAAGGACAGGAAACAAACAATTTTCCCGTACCAGGCTGGGAAGAAGTGGCGCCCTCCCCGCCAACGATCGTTGATGGGATAGAGTCACCGGAGCCCGAGTTCATCTCCTCCTCCTCCATAGGTATGGGCTCGGTGGTGGATGCCCTTGCCGGGGACGCCCCTCGGGGCGCTGTAGTCGAGGGGGCAGCGTGTTGGGGGTGGCCCTCAGTGGCTCTGCCTGCTGCCGTTCCACTCCTGCAAACCCGGCGGGGTCAGCATCGAGGATTCAAGCCCCAATGTTCATCTGTGGAGGAGTCGGTAATGAACTTACGTTGGGGGATGGAGTGGGGGCTATGCCGGGGGCTGCTGTCCCGGCTGCTCTCCACCAACAGCAGCATACCCGAAGTACCCGCCGGGGGCTTGTCCCCCGCCGAGGCCCTGGCCCTGTTCGCTGCCCTCTGGGCCAGCGTCTCTATGTCCCTGCAAAGACAACATCAAATCAGAGAAAGATAATACAGAGCTGGAGTCAGGAGGTAATGTGGGGAGCAAAATACATACTCGTTCTCCGCCTCCTCCTCCTCCACCGGCTTCCTCATCCTCCTTGGGCTGAGAGACCCAAGATCGAAGTCAACCTCCATGACGACATCTATGGGAGGGGAGAAGGAGATGGGGTCCAGCCATGCTTGGACGAAGAGGAAGTAGTTGACATCCTCTTCGCCACCGCGGTCTTCCCCGCCCTCTTCACTGCCGCGACCTTTATCACCCTCGTCTCACGCACGAGTTCCTCCTGGGGCTGCTGCCGCTACGTGATGCTGTCGGGCCAGACCGGCTCACCAGGGCTGGCCCGCCGCAGGACGCACCACCTCCCCGTGGCCGGAGGGTCGATGGCCTCGACCTCCTCTTTGGTCGACTCCTCGACCACATCTTCAATAAGAGGAGCGTCGGCGCGGCGCCGACGCCGCTGGCCTTCCCAGCAGACTTCACCCATCCGGCGAGCTCCTCATCCTCAGCGGCCACGTCGGCCTCATCCTCCAATTGGCTGGCGCTGCCGGCCTCCAGGGCAAGCGCCGCCTCGCCACCCTGGCGGCAATATAATCCAGCTCCTCCTTGGTGGTGTCGCAGATGAGCATCGGCTCTTCGCGGATATAGCCCTCCGACAAGGTGTCAAAAAACTCATGCACCTGATCCGCTGGCGGCTCGGCCCAGGCCGGGTCAAGGCCATGCGCGTTGAAGTCTGGCATCATGGCAATAATGGCGGACTGGCGAGAGTTGTTGCTCAGTGGGACCACTCCCGTCGGCAACCCAAACAAAGGCCCCTTGACGGCCTTGCCGGCCTTAGCGGCCTTGCCGGTTCTCTCAGCCCTGCCGTCGCAGTCCACGACAAGCTGGAAGAGCCTCTGGCAAAAGTGGGCATGCCTCATCACCGTGAAGTTGTGCTTCAGACCAGGGCGGGGACTCATGACGCCGGTCGTGTTCCTGAAAAGCCAAGCCGGCCTCCCCTTGTTGTGAAGTGGCGCGATTCGGCGATGGATGAAATCGGCCCCGATCATCTCAAGGGTGAGCCCGGGCTTGGCGAGACAGTGGATCCTGGTGGTGGCGATCGAGAGCTTCTTGTCGTTGACATCGACATACCCCAGTCCATGCGGTGGATCGGCGGGCTCTGACAAACCTCGCAGAACTCTGGTGGATAATCCTCCTCGATCCATAGCCACCGACTCCTCCACTCCTCCCACCTCTCCTTCTGCGCACCCTCCGGATACGTACCCTTCTCTTGGGTCCGTGGAATCCAGGTGACACAACTGGAGATGGCGTCCCCCGCCTGGATGCGAGGATAGAACTAGTGGCGGAAGAGCGCCGTACTGGGAACCATCCCGGCGAAACCCTCGCAGAGGTGGGCGAAGAAAGCCATACACGCCACGGCATTCGGCGTAAAATCAAGAAGATGGAAGTTGTAGGTGTGCATAACATCATTAAAAAATCGGAGAATGGGGGACAGAGGCCGCAGGAGAAGGAGTCGACGAAGAAGGGGTACCGATTCGGGCCGGCCTGGGAAAAATTGGCGGGGACGATGCGCGTTGCTGGATGACCCGTCGTCTGCCTGCCCCACAGAGGCTTGAAGTAGTCCCTAAGTTTGACCGCATCGACCGTCGGGGGGAAGTAGGAGAGCTGCGTCCGAAGCACCGCCAACTCGCTCTCCGGTAACTCCTTCTCCCCCGCGTCCTCGGCCACTCCCTTGCCTTTACCGATCTTGGGTGCCATGGCGGCTAGGGAAGAGGTGAGGAATCGAAAACAATGAGAGCGCGGTGGCGGCGGGCGGAGGCAAGAGCTTCAGCTTTTCGCTTGAAGAAGAAGGGGGGAACGACGACTCCGAGATTGAAGAAGCGCAGAAGGTAAATGAGCGGCGCGCCTGCAGTTTTCCCTTTTTTATGGGGAAGGCGCGGGCCGCCCCTTTGCCATTTACTGCGACGTGACACGGGCGTGCAGCAACCGCCCCACGCACGACCCCCATGTCATGCGTTCAACGCAGATCATGGGGAAGCGCAGCCATCGGAGGAGTTACTGTAGTAAAAAGAATCCAGCCCCAACTGCCCGCGCACCGTTCTGGGCCTAGCCCAACAACGCATTCGCTTATGTATGGCCCTGGCCCGGGGGCTCCTGTCGGTGTACAAAAGTAGGGGCTCTCCTTTGTACCCCTTATTTGTGCACGTGCAGTCAGAGCCACGCCTGTGGCCACATCTAACAGGGCAAAGGAGGGAAACTGAAGCACAAGACTACCATAGCAGCACCAAGATAGTGGCGCAAGAAGGCCAAGCAACAAGATAGGCATCCTCCGACAAGACCCTTGTCGGGGCGGCCTGCACGACCCCGGCAAGAACCCTTGTCAGGGCAACTCACCCAACGCCTTCATTGCAGCCACCCTTGAGCCTAGGAGCCCTAACACCATCAACAGCGCTGGAACCCAGGCTTGGCAAGCACCTGCGTGATGGCATGCAGATCTTTGTGAAGATAAAGGGTCTACGAATCCTAGATGAGAACCAAAAGACAAGACGACCGCAAGGCTCCTTGACGAGGATGCCCACGAGGCCCCGGCAAGGCTCCTTGCCGAAGATACCCCCGAAGCCCTGGCAAGCCTCTTGCCGAGGCTGCTCACAAAGGCCCCGGTAAGACCCTTGCCGGGAATAAACGCAAGACCACGGCAAGCCCTTGCCGCCCCATCGTCGCCCCAGCTCGGTGGCCGACCCACTAGCCCAGGCAAGTACCCACGTGGCAGTACATGGTTCCTGATCCAGCTAGCCAAGCACCTGCGTGGTGGCATGCAGATCTTCGTGAAGATCCTACCACCACGCCATCTCAGCTGCCTGCCAACCTACATGGCGCTGCATGCCTCGTTGTCCTGGACGCGCGTCGCAGCCAGATGGAGCGGCGGCGGACGGGACGGGCCTCGTTGTCGTCCCCGATAAAGCAAGTGGACACCAAAGTAGCACATTTAATACGTCTTGTCCTGTAATGGCAGGAGATAAGCTTGTCCAATGTATACCTTTCCACCTCCTGTGTGCCACTGTGGCGACCCCTTTTGACTATAAAAAGAGGCCCGAGGCATACTGGAGAAGGATTTGGATCTTTTGGACTAGGCACACACCGTAGCTAGTTCAAGAGCTCAATAACACTCAAATACACATCAAAGCAGGACTAGGGTATTACGCATCTTCGCGGCCCGAACCTGGGTAAACAATCCTTGTGTTGACTCCTAGACCCACACTTTGCACAACCCCGCACCCGTCAACCATAGAAGGGATTCCAGTGACCCCATAGGTGTCGATCGGTTCGTCCCCGACATCGAGGACGAGCAGGAATTAAGCTTGGGGATTGATGTCTACTATGCAACCTTCTTCTTGTAGACGTTGTTGGGCCTCCAAGTGCAGAGGTTTGTAGGACAGTAGCAAATTCAACAAAATAACTATCATGTGAAGCACAATCCAATTGAAAATTAAAATCATGATGACAAGTTTCATGGTTATCTTTGTTCTTTATAGCATACGTGTCATCACAATAATCATCATAAATAGGAGGCATGCTTTCATCATAATAAATTTGCTCATGAAAACTTGGGGGACTAAACATATCATCTTCATCAAACATAGCATCCCCAAGCTTGTGGCTTTGCATATCATTAGCAGCATAGTTATTCAAAGAATTCATACTAACAACATTGCAATCATGCTCATCATGCACATATTTTATGCCAAGCATTCTATGTAATTCTAATTCTAGTGAACACAATTTTCCTTCCCATCATTTTCACAAAGGATATTAAAAAGATGAAGCATATGAGGTAACCTTAATTCCATTTTTCGTAGTTTTCTTTTATAAACTAAAATAGTGATAAAACAAGAAACTAAAAGATTCGATTGCAAGATCTAAAGATATACCTTCAAGCACTCACCTCCCCCGCAATGACGCCAGAAAAGAGCTTGATGTCTACTACGCAACCTTCTTCTTGTAGATGTTGTTGGGCCTCCAAGTGTAGAGGTTTGTAGGACAGTAGCAAATTTCCCTCAAGTGGATGACCTAAGGTTTATCAATCCGTGGGAGGCGTAGGACGAAGATGGTCTCTCTCAAACAACCCTGCAACCAAATAACAAAGAGTCTCTTGTGTCCCCAACACACCCAATACAATGGTAAATTGTATAGGTGCACTAGTTCGGCGAAGAGATGGTGATACAAGTGAAATATGGATGGTAGATATAGGTTTTTGTAATCTGAAAATATAAAAACAGCAAGTTAACTAATGATAAAAGTGAGCATAAACGGTATTGCAATTCTAGGAAACAAGGCCTAGGGTTCATACTTTCACTAGTGCAAGTTCTCTCAATAATAATAACATAACTGGATCATATAACTATCCCTCAACATGCAACAAAGAGTCACTCCAAAGTAACTAATAGCAGAGAACAAATGAAGAGATTATTGTAGGGTACGAAACCACCTCAAAGTTATTCTTTCGGATCGATCTATTCAAGAGTCCGTAGTAAAATAACATGAAGCTATTCTTTCCGTTCGATCTGTCATAGAGTTCGTACTAGAATAACACCTTTAGATACAAATCAACCAAAACCCTCATGTCACCTAGATACTCCATTGTCACCTCAAGTATCTGTGGGCATGATTATACGATATGCATCACACAATCTCAGATTCATCTATTCAACCAACACAAAGTACTTCAAAGAGTGCCCCAAAGTTTCTACCGGAGAGTCAAGACAAAAACGTGTGCCAACCCCTATGCATAGATTCCCAAGGTCACGGAACCCTCAAGTTGATCACCAAAACATACATCAAGTAGATCACGTGATATCCCATTGTCACCATAGATAAGCACATGCAAGACATACATCAAGTGTTCTCAAATCCTTAAAGACTCGATCTGATAAGATAACTTCAAAGGGAAAACTCAATTCATCACAAGAGAGTGGAGGGGAGAAACATAATAAGATCCAACTATAATAGCAAAGCTCGCGATACATCAAGATCGTGCCATCTCAAGAACACGAGAGAGAGAGACAGATCAAACACATAGGTACTGGTACATACCCTCAGCCCTGAGGGTGATCTACTCCCTCCGCGTCATGGAGAGCACCGGGATGATGAAGATGGCCACTGGAGAGGGATTTCCCCCTTCGGCAGGGTGCCAGAATGGGTCTAGATTGGTTTTCGGTGGCAACAGAGGCTTTCGGCAGTGGAACTCCCGATCTTGGTTATTTTCAGCAGGTTTCTGTATTTATAGGATTTTTTGGCGTAGGGCACAAATCAGGGGGTCTCCGGGCTATCCACGAGATAGGGGGGCGCGCCCCCCACCCTCGTGGGCAGCCCGTGACTCTCCTGGCCCAACTCTTTTACTCTGGGGGCTTCTTTTGGTCCCTAAAAAATCATCAAAAGTTGGCACGTCAATTGGACTCCGTTTGATATTCCTTTTCTGTAAAACTCAAAAACAAGGGAAAAAACAGAAACTGGCTCTGGGCTCTGGGTTAATAGGTTAGTCCAAAAAATAATATAAAAGTGTATATAAAAGCCCATAAAACATCCTAGAAGGATAATATAATAGCATGGAACAATTAAAAATTATATATACGACGGAGACGTATCAGTTTTACATATTTTTGACAACTTTTTATACTATTTTTGGGACCAATATATTGATCCAGTGCCTAGTGCCAGTTCCTGTTTGTTGCATGTTTTTTGTTTCGCAGAAAATCCATATCAAACGGAGTCCAAACGGGATAAAACTTATGGAGATTTTTTTGGAATATATGTGATTTTTGGGAAGGAGAATCAACGTGAGACGATGCCCGAGGGGGCCATGAGGCAGTGGGGCGCGCCCCTGACCCTCGTGGCCACCCTGTAAGCCGGTTGGTGCCCTTGTTGCGTCGCAAGAAAGCCAATATCCGGATACAAATCATGTTAAAATTTCAGCCCAATCAGAGTTATGGATCTCCGGGAATATAAGAAACGGTGAAAGGTCGGAATCAGGGGACGCAGAAACAGAGAGAGACAGAGAGACAAATCCAATCTTAGAGGGGCTCTCGCCCTTCCCATGCCAGGGAGACTAAGGACCAGAGGGAGAACTCTTCTCCCACCTAGGGAGAAGTCCAAGGAAGAAGGAGAAGGAGAGGGGCTCTCTCCCCCTCGCTTCCGGTGGCGCCAGAGTGGCACCGGGGCAATCATTGTGCGACGGCGATCTACACCAACACCTCCGTCATCTTCACCAACATCTTCATCACCTTCCCCCATCTATCTACAATGGTCCACTCTCCCGCAACCCGTTGTACCCTCTACTTGAACTTGGTGCTTTATGCTTCATATTATTATCCAATGATGTGTTGCCATCCTATGATGTATGAGTAGATTTTCGTTGTCCTATCGGTAATTGGTGAATTGCTATGATTGGTTTAATTAGCTTGAGGTTATGTTGATGTCCTTTGGTGCCCATCATATGAGCCCGTGCATGGATCACAACATCGAGTTAGTTGTATGTTGATAGGACTATGTATTGGAGGGCAAGAGTGACAGAAGCTTCAACCTAGCATAGAAATTGATGCGTACGGGATTGAATGGGGACCAATATATCTTAATGCTATGGTTGGGTTTTACCTTAATGACCGTTAGTAGTTGTGGATGCTTGCTAATAGTTCAAATCATAAGTGCATAGAATTCCAAGTCAGGGATGACATGCTTGAAGTGGCCTCTCCCACACAAAACTAGCTATCGTTCTAGTAACGTAGTAAATTACTTAGGGACAATTTCGCAACTCCTACCACCACTTTTCCACACTCCCTATACTAACTTTATTGCTTCTTTACCTAAACAGCCCCTAGTTTTTATTTACGTGCTCTTTATATTCTTGCAAACCTATCTCGTTACACCTACAAAGTACTTCTAGTTTTATACTTGCTCTAGGTAAAGCGAACGTCAAGCGTGCGTAGAGTTGTACCGATGGTCGATAGAACTTGAGGGAATATTTGTTCTACCTTTAGTTGCTCGTTGGGTTCGACACTCTAACTTATCAAAATAGGCTACAATTGATCCCCTATACTTGTGGGTTATCAACATGTTCCTATGACTATGAGATTATGCAACTCCCGAATACCGGAGGAACACCTTGTGTGCTATCAAACGTCACAACGAAACTGAGTGATTATAAAGATGCTCTACAGGTGTCCCCGAAGGTGTTTGTGGTGTTGGCATAGATCGAGAATAGGATTTGTCACTCCGAGTGTCGGAGAGGTATCTCTGGGCCCTCTTGGTAATACACATCATAATAAGCCTTGCAAGCAAATGACTAGTGAGTTAGTCACGAGAGGATGTATTATGGAATGAGTAAAGAGACTTGCCGGTGACGAGATTGAACTAGGTATGATGATACCGACGATCGAATCTCGGGCAAGTAACATACCGAAGAGAAAGGGGACAACGTATGTTTTTATGCGGTTTGACCGATAAAAATCTTCGTAGAATATGTAGTCTCGGTCATGTCTACATAGTTCTCGAACCCATAGGGTCCGCACGCTTAATGTTCGATGACAATTGGTATTATGAGTTTATGTGTTTTTATGCAGCGAAGGTAGTCCGGAGTATCGGATGTGATCACGGACATGACGAGGAGTCTCGAAATGGTTGAGACATAAAGATTGATATATTGGACGACTATATTCGGACACCAGAAGTGTTCCGTAGGAGTTTCGGATAAAACTGGAGTATCGGAGGGGTACCGGACCCCCCCCCCGGGGGGAGTACATGGGCCTTGTTGGGATTTAGGGGATAGAGAGGGGCTAGGCCGCGCGCCCCCCAAGCCTAGTCCGAACTGGAATAGGGGAGGGGCAGCGCCCCCTCCTTCCTTCTCCTCTTCCCCTCCCTTCCCTTCTTCTCCTACTCCTACTAGGAAAGGTGAGTCCTACTAGAGTAGGACTCCTCCTTCGTGCGCCTCCTCCTAGGGCCGGCCGCCTCCTCCCCTTGCTCCTTTATATACAGGGGCAGGGGGCACCCAAGACACACAAGTTAACATCATTTTTAGCCGTGTGCGGTGCCCCCCTCCACAGTTACACACCTCGGTCATATTTTCGCAGTGCTTAGGTGAAGCCCTGCGTCGGTAACTTCATCATCACTATCACCACGCCGTCGTGCTGACGAAACTATCCTGTGACGCTCAACTCGATCAAGAGCTCATGGGAGGTCATCGAGCTGAACGTGTATTGAACGCGGAGGTGCCGTACGTTTGCTGCTTGGATCGGCTGGATCGCAAAGACGTTCGACTACATCAACCGCGTCACTAGACGCTTCCGCTTTCGGTCTACGAGGGTACGTAGACACACTCTCCCCGCTCATTGCTATGCTTCTCCTAGATAGATCTTGCGTGATCATAGGAATTTTTTTGAAATACTACGTTCCCCAACAGTGGTATCAGAGCCGGATCTATGCGTAGATGTTGTGCACGAGTAGAACACAATGAGTTGTGGGCGATAATAGTCATACTGTTTACCAGCATGTCATACTTTGATTCGGCGGTATCGTGAGATGAAGCGGCCCGTACCTACATTACGCGTACGCTTACGTGAGACTGGTTTCACCGTTACGAGCACTCATTGCTTAAAGGTGATCGTCGGGTGTCTGTATCTCTCACTTTAGTTCAATCGAGTGTGGCTACGTTCGGTCCTTGTGAAGGTTAAAATAACACACTTGACGAAAAATCGTTGTGGTTTTTGTATGCGTAGGTAAGAACGGTTTTTGCTATGCCCGTAGCAGCCACGTAAAACTTGCAACAACAAAGTAGAAGACGTCTAACTTGTTTTTGCAGGGCATGTTGTGATGTGATATGGTCAAGACATGATGAGTTATACGTTATTGTATGAGATGGTCATGTTTTGTAAATTATCAGCAACCAGCAAGAGCCTTATGGTTGTCTCTTTATTGTATGTATTGCGAAGGCCATGTAATTGCTTTACGTTATCACTATGAGTTAGCGATAGTAGTAGTAGCAATAGTTGGCGAGACGACCATGACGCTACGATGAAGATCATGGTGTCAAGCCGGTGACTTTGGAGATCATGACGATGCTTTGGAGATGGAGATCAAAAGCACAAGATGATGATGGCCATACCATGTCACATATTTTGATTGCATGTGATGTTTATCGTATTATGCTTCTTATTTGGCTTAGTACGGAGGTAGCAATATGAGATGATCCCTTACAAAATTTCAAGGTACAAGTGTTCTCCCTGAGTATGCACCGTTGCGAAAGTTCGTCGTTCCGAGACACCACGTGATGATCGGGTGTGATAAGCTCTACATTCAAATACAATGGGTGTAAGACAGTTTTGCACATGCAGAATACTCGGGTTAAACTTGACGAGCCTAGCATGTACAGACATGGCCTCAGAACACTGGAGACCGAAAGATTGAGCGTGAATCATATAGTAGATATGATCAACATAAGATGTTCACCATTGAAAACTACTCCATCTCACGTGATGATCGGACATGGTTTAGTTGATTTGGATCACGTGGTCATTTAGATGACTAGAGGGATGTCTATCTAAGTGGGAGTTCTTTAGTAATATGATTAATTGAACTTTAATTTATCATGAACTTAGTCCTAATAGTTTTTGCATATCTATGTTGTTGTAGATCAATGGCCCGTGCTAACGTTCCTTTGAATTTTAATGCATTCCTAGAGAAAGCTAAGTTGAAAAATGATGGTAGCAACTACACGGACTGGGTCCGTAACTTGAGGATTATCCTCATTGCTGCACAGAAGAATTATGTCCTAGAAGCACTGCTAGGTGACAGGTCTGCTGCAGGAGCAACACCGGACGTTATGAACGTCTGGCAAGCTCGTTTTGATGACTACTCGATAGTTCAGTGTGCCATGCTTTACGGCTTAGAATCGGGACTTCAACGACGTTTTGAACGTCATGGAGCATATGAGATGTTCCAAGAGTTCAAGTTAATATTTCAAGAAAATGCCCGAATTGAGAGATATGAAGTCTCCAATAAGTTCTATAGCTGCAAGATGGAGGAGAACAGTTCTATCAGTGAACACTTGCTCAGAATGTCTGGGTACTACAATCATATGACTCAACTTGGTTGCAAAGTTGACGAAGATAGTGTTATTGATAGAGTTCTTCAATCACTGCCAGCAAGCTATAAAGGCTTCGTGATGAACTATAATATGCAAGGGATCGAGAAGACAATTCCCGAGCTCTTCGCTATGCTCAAAGCTGCGGAGGTAGAAATCAAAAAGGAGCATCAAGCGTTGATGGTTAACAAGACCACTAGTTTCAAGAAAAGGGGCAAGGGAAAGAAGGGGAACTTCAAGAAGAATAGCAAGACAGTTGCTACTCCCGCGAAGAAACCCAAGTCTGGAGCCAAGCCTGAAACTGGGTGCTTCTACTTCAAAGGGACTGGACACTGGAAGCGGAACTTCACCAAGTATTTGGTGGATAAGAAGGATGGCAAGGTGAACAAAGGTATTTTTGATATACATGTTATTGATGTGTACCTTACTCATGCTCGTAGGTATTTTTGATATACATGTTATTGATGTGTACCTTACTAATGCTCGTAGTAGCACCTGGGTATTTGTTACTGGTTCGGTTGCTAATATTTGTAACTCGAAATAGGGGCTACAGATTAAACGAAGATTAGCTAAGGATGAGGTGACGATGCGCGTGGGAAATGGTTCCAAAGTCGATGTGATCGCCGTCGGCACGCTACCTCTACATCTACCTTCGGGATTAGTTTTAGACCTAAATAAATGTTATTTGGTGCCAGTGTTGAGCATGAACATTATATCTGGATCTTATTTGTTGCGAGACGGTTATTCATTTAAATCAGAGAATAATGGTTGTTCTATTCTTATGAGTAATATCTTTTATGTTCATGCACCCATGAAGAGTGGTCTATTCTTGTTGGAACTCGATTGTAGTGATACACATATTCATAATATTGAAGCCAAAAGATGCAAGGTTGATAATGATCGTGCAACTTATTTGTGGCACTGCAGTTTAGGTCATATTGATCCAAAGCGCATGAAGAAACTCCATGCTGATGGACTTTTGGAATCACTTGATTATGAATCACTTGGTGCTTGCGAACCATGCCTCATGGGCAAGATGACTAAAACTTCGTTCTACGGAACAATGGAGCGAGCAACAGATTTGTTGGAAATCATACATACTGATGTATGTGGACCGATGAGTGTTGAGGCTCGCGGTGGGTATCATTATTTTCTCACCTTCACTGATGATTTGAGCAGATATGGGTATATCTACTTGATGAGACACAAGTCTGAAACATTTGAAAAGTTCAAAGAATTTCAGAGTGAAGTAGAGAATCATCGTAACAAGAAAATAAAGTTTCTACGATCTCATCATGGAGGCAAATATTTGAGTTACGAGTTTGGTCTTCATTTAAAACAATGTGGAATAGTTTCACAACTCACGCCACCCGGAACACCACAGTGTAATGGTGTGCCCGAATATCATAATCGTACTTTATTAGATATGGTGCGATCTATGATGTCTCTTACCGATTTGCCACTATCTTTTTGGGGTTATGCTTTAGAGACAGATGCATTCACGTTAAATAGGGCACCATCTAAATCCATTTAGACGACACCTTATGAACTGTGGTTTGGCAAGAAACCAAAGTTGTTGTTTCTTAAATTTTGGGGTTGCAATGCTTCTGTGAAAAAGCTTCAACCTGATAAGCTCGAACCCAAGTCAGAGAAATGTATCTTCATAGGATACCCAAAGGAAACTGTTGGGTACACCTTGTATCATAGATCAGAAGGCAGATATTCGTTGCTAAGAATGGATCCTTTCTAGAGAAGGAGTTTCTCTCGAAAGAAGTGCGTGGGAGGAAAGTGGAACTTGATGAGGTAATTGTACCTTCTCACGAATTGGAAAGTAGTACATCACAGAAACTAGTTCTAGTGATTCCTACACCAATCAGCGAGGAAGTAAATGATGATGATCATGAAACTTCAGATCAAGTTACTACTGAACCTCGTAGGTCAACCAGAGTGCATTCCGCGCCAGAGTGGTACGGTAACCCGATTCTAGAAGTCATGTTACTAGACCATGATGAGCCAATGAACTATGAGGAAGCGATGATGAGCCCAGATTCCGCAAAATGGCTTGAGGTCATGAAATCTGAGATGGGATCCATGTATGGGAACAAAGTGTGGACTTTGGTTGACTTGCTCGATGATCGGCAAGCCATTGAAAATAAATATATCTTTAAGAGGAATACTGACACCGATGGTAATGTTACTGTCTACAAAGCTCGACTTGCTGTGAAAGGTTTTCGACAAGTTCAAGGAGTTGACTATGATGAGACTTTCTCACCCGTAGCGATGCTTAAGTCTGTCCGAATCATGTGAGCAATTGCCGCATTTTGTGATTATGAAATCTGGCAAATGGATGTCAAAACTACATTCCTTAATGGATACCTTAAAGAAGAGTTGTATATGAAGCAACCAAAAGGTTTTGTCAATCCTAAAGGTGCTACCAAAGTGTGCAAGCTCCAGCGATCCATCTATGGACAGGTGCAAGCATCTCGGAGTTGGAATATACGCTTTGATGAGGTGATCAAAGCATATGGTTTTATACAGACCTTTTGGAGAATCCTGTATTTACAAGAAAGTGAGTGGGAGCTCTGTAGTATTTTTGATATTATATGTGGATGACATATTGTTGATTGGAAATGATATAGAATTTCTGGATGGCATAAAGGGATACTTGAATAAGAATTTTTCAATGAAAGACCTTGGTGAAGCTGCTTATATATTAGGCATCAAGATCAATAGAGATAGATCAAGACGCTTAATTGGACTTTCACAAAGCACATGCCTTGATAAAGTTTTGAAGAAGTTCGAAGTGGACTAGTCAAAGAAAGGGTTCTTGCCTGTATTACAAGGTGTGAAGTTGAGTAAGACTAAATGTCCGACCACTGCAGAAGATAGAGAGATAATGAAAGTCATTCCATATGCCTCAGCCATAGGATCTATGATGTATGCAGTGCTGTGTACCAGATCTGATGTGTGCCTTGCTATAAGTTTAGCAGGGAGGTACTAAAGTAATCCAGGAATGGATCACTAGACAGCGGTCAAAAACATCCCGAAGTACCTGAAAAGGACAAAGGATATGTTTCTCGTTTATGGAGGTGACAAAGAGCTCGTCCTAAACGGTTACGTCGATTCAAGATTAGACACTGATCCGGATGACTCTAAGTCACAAACCAGATATGTATTTTTATTGAACTATGGAGCTGTCAGTTGGTGCAGTTCCAAGCAGAGCGTCGTGGCAGTATCTACGTGTGAAGCGGAGTACATCGCTGCTTCAGAAGCAGCAAATGATTGAGTTCATATCCGATCTAGGTGTAATACCAAGTGCATTAATACGTCTCCAACGTATCTACTTCTCCAAACCCTTTTGCCCTTGTTTTGGACTCTAACTTGCATGATTTGAATGGAACTAACCCGGACTGACGCTGTTTTCAGCAGAATTGTCATGGTGTTGTTTTTGTGCAGAAATAAAAAGTTCTCGGAATGGCCTGAAAATCCACGGAGAATTATTTTGGAAAATATAAAAAATACCTGCAAGAAGATCCAGACCAGGGGGGCACACCCTGTCCACGAGGGTGGGGGCGTGCCCCCTCCCCTAGGGCGCGCCCCCTGCCTCGTGGGCCCCCTGGTGCTCCACCGACGTATCTTCGGATCCCATATATTCACTTTCGGGGAGAGAAAAAATCAGAGACGAAGAATTATTGCGTTTTATGATACGGAGCCACCGCCAAGCCCTAATCTCTCTCAGGAGGGTTGATCTGGAGTCCGTTCGGGGCTCCGGAGAGTGGAGATCGTCGCCATCGTCATCATCAACCTTCCTCCATCACCAATTCCATGATGTTCACCGCCGTGCGTGAGTAATTCCATCGTAGGCTTGCTGGACGATGATGGGTTGGATGGGATCTATCACGTAATCGAGTTAGTTTTGATAGGGTTTGATCCCTAGTATCCACTATGTTCTGAGATTGATGTTGCTAGGACTTTGCTGTGCTTAATGCTTGTCACTAGGGCCCGAGTGCCATGATTTCATATCTGAACCTATTAAGTTTTCACAAATTTATGTGTGTTCTTGATCCTATATTGCAAGTCTATAGTCACCTATTATGTGTTATGATCCGGCAACCCCAAAGTGACAATAATCGGGACCACTCCCGGTGATGACCTTAGTTTGAGGAGTTCATGTATTCACTATGTGTTAATGCTTTGGTCTGGTACTCTATTAAAAGGAGGCCTTAATATCCCTTAGTTTCCAATAGGACCCCGCTGCCACGGGAGGGTAGGACAAAAGATGGCATGCAAGTTCTTTTCCATTATCACGTATGACTATAATTGGAATACATGCCTACATTGCATTGATGAACTGGAGCTAGTTCTGTGTCACCCTAGGTTATAACTTTTACATGATGAATTGCATCCGACATAATTCCCCATCACCGATCCAATGCCTATGAGCTTTTCACATATTGCTTGTTGCTTATTTACTTTCCACTGCTACTGTTACAAAAACTACAAAAACACTACCGTTACTTTTATTGCCGCTACCACTATCTCCATATTACTTTGCTACTAAACTACCTTGCTGCAGATACTAAGTTTCCAGGTGTGGTTGAATTGACAACTCAGCTGCTAATACTTAAGAGTATTATTTGGCTCCCCTTGTGTCGAATCAACAAATTTGGGTTGAATACTTTACCCTCAAAAACTGTTGCGATCCCCTACACTTGTGGGTTATCAAGACTATTTTCTGGCGCCGTTGCCGGGGAGCATAGCTCTATTCTTTAAGTCACTTGGGATTTATATCTGTTGATCACTATGAAGAATTTGAAGGACTCAAAAACCAAGATCTTACCCTCAACTACGAGGGGAGGTAAGCAACTGCCATCTAGCTCTGCACTTGATTCACCATTTGTTATGGGTAAATTTGCGACACCTACTCCTGCTATTGAATCTGATATGTCGTATGTTCTTGATGATGCCACTTATGCTATGTATGATGAAACTACTTCTATGCTTGATAATACGGTGCCACTAGGTGAATTTCTAGATGAACAAATTGCTAGAGTTAGGGAGAATGCAAATATTGAAACTGATGATATTTATGAAAGTGATGATGAAGCTTCTCCCAATAGATATGAATTGCCTGTTGTTCCTGAGGGTTATGTTATGGATGAAGAAACTGCTAGAGATTTTCTTGCTTGCAACGATGGATATCATCTTAAGAAATTATTAGCTAAGCTGAAAGAAAAGTCCTTGAATGCTAGAATGAAACATGACCCGGCTTTTGCTACTTCACATATCTGTGTTACTGATAAGGATTATGAATTCTCTGTTGATCCTGAGTTAATTACTTTGGTTGAATCTGATCCTTTCCATGGCTATGAATCTGAAACTGTTGTGGCACATCTTACTAAGTTGAATGATATAGCCACCCTTTTCACCAACGATGAAAAGATTCGTTATTACTATATCCTTAAGTTGTTTCCGTTCTCCTTAAAGGGTGATGCTAAGACTTGGTTTAATTCTCTTGATCCTAGTTGTGTGCGTAGTCCCCAGGATATGATGTATTACTTCTCTGCTAAATATTTTCCCGCTCATAAGAAACAAGCTGCCTTACGGGAAATATATAACTTTGTGCAAATTGAAGAAGAGAGTCTCCCTCAAGCTTGGGGGAGGCTTCTCCAATTACTTAATGCTTTGCCTGATCATCCTCTTGAGAGGAACGATATACTTGACGTCTTTTATAATGGACTAACCGATGCTTCCAGAGACCACCTGGATAGTTGTGTTGGTTGTGTTTTCAGGGAAAGAACTATTGATCAAGCTGAATTACTATTGAATAATATGCTGGCCAATGAAAATAATTGGACACTTCCTGAACCAGCACCTAAGCCAACTCCGAAGAAGAGAGGTGTTCTATTTCTCAGTCCTGAAGATATGCAAGAGGCAAACAAATCCATGAAACAAAAAGGTATTAAAGCTGAAGATGTTAAGAATTTACTACCTATTGAAGAAATACATGATCTTGATAACCCGACACGGGTAGTAAAGGCAAATTCTCTTTATAGATTTGATGAAGGTGATTTTCCTCGTTATAAGTCTACTAGCCAATGCTTAGATGAGTTTGACAATTTTATTGTGAAACAAGAAAACTTCAATGCTTATGTTGGTAGACAATTTCAACATAATGCTTATATGATTGAACGCTTAAGTAATTATCTATCTAGAGTTAAAGGTGAATTGAAACTTATTAGTATACATGCTTCCATGGTCACCACTCAAGTAGAACAAGTACTTAAGGCTCAGAATGATTTTCTCAATGAATTAAATGGTAAGAATAATGACTATGCTGTTAGAGTTGCAACTAGAGGTGGTAAAGTGACTCAGGAACCTCTGTATCCTGAAGGCCACCCTAAGAGAATTGAGCAAGATTCTCAGACAGCTAATTTAGATGCACCTAGTTCTTCTAAGAAGAAGAAAAAGAAAAATGATAGGACTTTGCATGCTTCTAGTGAACCTGTAGCTGACACACATGAGAATCCCAATGATATATCTGTTTCCGATGCTGAGACACAATTTGGTAATGAACATTAACCTAGTGATAATATTAATGATGATGTTCATGATGATGTTCAACCTAGAAATGATAATGATGTATAGATTGAACCTGATGTTGATCTTGATAACCCACAATCAAAGAATCAATGCTATGATAAGAGAGACTTTGTTTCTAGGAAGCACGGTAAGGAAAGAGAACCATGGGTTCAGAAACCCATGCCTTTTCCTCCGAAACCATCCAAGAAAAAGGATGATGAGGATTTTGAGGGCTTTGCTGAAATGATTAGACCTACCTTTTTGCGTATGTGTTTGACTTATGTGCTTAAAACAAATCCTTTTGCTAAGTATATGAAAGATATTATTACCAACAAAAGAAAGATACCTGAAGTAGAAATTTCCACCATGCTTTCCAATTACACTTTTAAGGGTGGAACACCTAAGAAACTAGGAGATCCACGAGTACCTACTATACCTTGCTCCATTAAAGGAAACTATGTTAAAACTGCTTTGTGTGATCTTGGAGCCGGTGTTAGTGTTATGCCTCTCTCTTTATATCGTAGACTTGACTTGAGTAAGTTGACACCTACTGAAATATCTTTGCAAACGGCTGATAAATCAACTGCTATACATGTCGGTATTTGTGAGGATGTGCCTGTTGTGGTTGCAAATGTTACTATTCTAACAGACTTTGTTATACTTGATATTCCCGAGGACGATAGTATGTCTATTATCCTTGGTAGACCCTTTTTGAATGTTGTAGGGGTTGTTATTGATTGCAACAAAGGCAATGTCACTTTTCATGTCAATGGTAATGAGCATATGGTACACTTCCCGTGGAAACAACCTCAGGTCCACAGTATCAATTATATTGGAAAATTTTCAACTATTACTATTGGAGGTTTTGAATTTCCTCTTCCTACTATCAAGAAGACATATGACATTCTTATTGTTGGGGACATACATATCCCCATCGAGGTAACCTAGTGTTATTCGAAAATTCTCTGGTTTCATGTTATTCGGAAAGAGTTTATTAACAAGACCTGATCAACCTTGTTAATAGATTCCTTTTGATGAGCATGGGATAGGTGAATCTAGATAGCACAACCTTCTGTACCTGCCTTTTACTTTCTGTTAATTAGGATAAATAAAGAAAAAATAGTATTTTCTGTCTGTTTCTAGACTTATCCGTGCAATAAAAAATACCTCGAAAATAAAAGTTATCCAAATGCCCTGAAAATTAAATATGATTTTTATTGGAATATTTGAGAATATATGGCACAAAACACACAGCGACGGGAGCCAGCACCTGGCCACGAGGGTCCAGGGCGTGCCCACCCTCACAGGGCACGCCCCCTGCCTCGTGGGCCCCACGTGGCCCCCCTCCACTTATTCCTGCACCCATAATCTTCTTCTTCCTCCCAAAAAAATCACCAACCAGCTCAAGCACGAGTTGTAGCTCATCTTGCTGCCATTTTCGATCTCCTTGCTCAAAGCACCATTCACCAAACTGTTTGGGGAGATTGTTCCTTGGTATGTGACTCCTCCATTGGTTCAATTAGTTTTTGTTCTAGTGATTTATTTATAGCAAATTTTTGCTGCTCTTGTGACCTTGTTCTTGAGCTTGCATGTCAAATTTATTTGGTCCCAAGTAGTTCTAATGCATGATATAGTCTCTAGACACTAGTAGGAGTTGTTGTTATCAATCTTGTTGAGTTTGGTTAACTTTTATTTTGAGTTGCTAAAAATTTCAGAAAATTTCAGCAAAATGCATAGGAAAAACTTCCAAGGTGGTTCTTCAAGGAAG
This sequence comes from Secale cereale, assembly GCA_902687465.1. Lineage (NCBI taxonomy): Eukaryota > Viridiplantae > Streptophyta > Magnoliopsida > Poales > Poaceae > Secale > Secale cereale. Next base: position 309,878,243 of record LR738709.1, on the reverse strand, counting down.
CAAGAACCGAGGCTCGCGTTTCGTGAGCCACACGATGAACTACCGAGGGAAGCTGACGTGCGACCTTGTGAATGGCCGTCAGACGAATTTATGTATCAAGTTGGCATCAAGGACGAATTTTACGCATATGTGTGCAACGCTGACCTCGAGGGCTTCATACAAGATAAGTGCCCTCAGTACCATGGCTTAACTGATACCTTTGTGAGAAGGTTTAAATTTTCATCTTTACGTAATTCTCACACTGTCCTGTTTGACCTTTATGATAAATCCTATACCATGGACTTAGAAGATTTCAATGATGCTTGTAAGCTCCCGCAGTGGGGCAGTATGGGTGATCCTCGCAAATCTGAATATAGAGATTTTCTTGCTAGTATCACTGTGTGGGAATCTAGAGAAATCGCACAGGCTACCATAGGGAGCATTCATTTTCCTGCTATTCATTACTTTGCTCTCTTTATAGGTAGATGCATAAACGGTAAGGATGAGGCTTGCCACATGTGTGTCCCTAATCTTAGTGTTCTCAAGAGTGATGTACTAGTTGGTAGACAATATAACTTGGGAGCCATTGTTGCACGTAGGCTACATCATAATGGTTTGCATGGAGATTTATTTGGTGGGATTTATGCCACTCGCATAGCCCGCCGCCTTGGTGTGCATGGACATGAAAATGATGAACCTTTACCGCCTGCTCATTTGGATTACAATGCCATGACTAGTCACCGGTTTATAGAGAGGGATGAACAATCCCACAAATATCGACTAATCTTTAACAGGCGTCATGCCATCCCTATTGTTCTTCCTACCCCTACTTTGTTTGACTTTCAGGCAAAAGGGAGATACACTATAACCATGGAGGAGGCAACTGAGTATCATAATGTGAGGGAAGCAGCCCGCCTTAGAGCTGCAGCTTAGTAGGCAGTAGCTGCTGCAACCCAGTACAACCCCAACTACGACTTTGGATATCCGTCAGGCCAATACAGGCCATAGACCAACTTAGGCCAAAAGCCTAAGCTTGGGGGAGTACGTGTTTCTCACCGACTTTACATTCATGTTCACACACTTATTCTAGTTATCGGTGCTCACACTCTTTCATTGTACCATCCATGTTTAGTTTCAATTTCTTTTTCTTAGTCTTTTTCTCATGTGCTAGAAAAACCTTAAGAAAAACAAACAAAATATTAGTTGTAGCTTCTAGCTAGTTTACTTTCCTTGTATTAGCAACTAAAAGAAAACCCAAAAAGATTTCCTGTTCTTCTTTCACTTGTTGGGAGCTTTCCTGTGTAAATAGTTTCTTTTCTTTTCTTTGGGGGTCAAGAGTAGAAGACCATGATTAAAATGCTTAGTGGCTCTCATATGCTCTATTGTTGATTTAACCTTGAGCCATATTACCTTGTCTTCTGTCTTGTATTAAATGCTCGCATATTCCAGCTTAGTCCAATGCACGTGCACTATTATTATTATCCACACCATTCGGTCGTGCAAGTGAAAGGCAATCAGGATGATATATGATGAACTAATTGAGATGAGAAAAGCTGGTATGAACTCGACCTCTCTTGTTTTTGTAAATATGATAGTTCATCGTTCCCAATTCAGCTTGTTATGAATGAAACATGATTGCAATGATAAATAGAGATCATAGCTGCTTATGCCATGCTTAATTAGCTGAGAGTTTATAATGGTCTACCTTGCGTGCCAACATGATATTAAAATGGTTGTGATGTAGTATGATAGGGTGGTATCCTCCTTTGAATGATTCAAGTGGTCTGACTTGGTACATGTTCACACATGTAGTTGAAACAAAATCAACATAGCCTCCACGATATTTATGTTCATGGTGATTTATATCATACTCATGCTTGCATTCATTGTTGATTAATTTTACTGCATGTTCGTGACCGTTGTTGCTCTCTAGCTGGTCGCTTCCCAGTCTCTTTCTATCCTTCACCTGTACTAAGCGGGAATACTACTTGTGCATCCACTTCCATAAACCCCAAAGTTATTCCAATGAGTCCACCATACCTTCCTATATGCGGTATTTACCTGTTGTTCCAAGTAAATTGTATGTGCCAAACTCTAAACCTTCAAATGAAATTATGTTTTGTATGCTTGAACAGCTCATGTATCAACTAGGGATTTCTATATCTTCCATGCTAGGTGGGTTATTATCACGATGAGTGGACTCTTCTCATCATTCATGAGAAAATGGCTGGTAACCGGTATGCCCACTCCCATGCTCAAAATCATAATAATTAAGCAAAACTCCCCCAGGGTTGTCGCTGGTTTGGACGGTACCCGTTGTTTCGGGCTAGCCGTGGAGTGTGCTTGTTGGTGGTTGGGGGAGTATAAACTTTACCATTCTGTTTGGGAACCACCTATAATGTGTGTAGCATGGGAGATATCGAGATTCTTGGTTGTTATTTTGACAATGAAAGTATACCGCTCAAAATGTTATTCATCTCTATTTAAAAATCGAGCTCTGGCACCTCTACAAATCCCTGCTTCCCTCTGCGAAGGGCCTATCTATTTACTTTTATGCAGAGTCATCATCATCTTATAAAAGAGCACCAGTAGGAGAGCACCTCTGTGATTTGTATGTATTACTATTAATTTGCATTGAATATGATCATGACTGGATCTCTTTTACCATGAATTACAATGTCTAGTTAGTCCTTGATCCTTAAAGGTGCTCTGCATTTATGTTTTGCGGTCTCAGAAAGGGCTAGGAAGATACCATCTTGTTATATCATATCATGATTGTTTTGAGAAAGTGTTGTCATCCGAGGTTTATTATTATTGCTCGCTAGTTGATTATGCCATTGATGTGAGTAGACTTGAGACTTGAAAGTTATTGTGAATGTGGTTAGTTCATGATCTTGCTGAAAACCTGAATGATGGCTTACATATTTACAACAACAAGAGCAAACAGAGTTTGTCAAAGTTTTTCTTTATCACTTTCAGTTTATCAACTGAATTCCTTGAGGACAAGCAAAGGTTTAAGCTTGGGGGAGTTGATACGTCTCCAACGTATCTACTTTTCCAGACCCTTTTGCCCTTGTTTTGGACTCTAACTTGCATGATTTGAATGGAACTAACCCGGACTGACGATGTTTTCAGCACGATTGCCATGGTGTTGTTTTTTGTGCAGAAATAAAAAGTTCTCGGAATGACCTGAAAATCCACGGAGAATTATTTTGGAAAATATAAAAAATACCTGCAAGAAGATCCAGACCAGGGGCCCACACCCTGTCACGAGGGTGGGGGCGCACCCCCTCCCCTAGGGCGCGCCCCCTGCCTCATGGGCACCCTGGTGCTCCACCGACGTATCTGCGGATCCCATATATTCACTTTCGGGGAGAGAAAATCATAGAGGAAGAATTATTGCGTTTTACGATACGGAGCCGCCGCCAAGCCCTAATCTCTCTCGGGAGGGCTGATCTAGAGTCCGTTCGGGGCTCCGTAGAGTGGAGATCATCGCCATCATCATCATCAACCTTCCTCCATCACCAATTCCATGATGTTCACCGCCGTGTGTGAGTAATTCCATCGTAGGCTTGCTGGACGGTGATGGGTTGGATGGGATCTATCATGTAATCGAGTTACTTTTGTTAGGGTTTGATCCCTAGTATCCACTATGTTCTGAGATTGATGTTGCTATGACTTTGCTATGCTTAATGCTTGTCACTAGGGACCGAGTGCCATGATTTCAGATCTGAACCTATTATGTTTTCATGAATATATGTGCGTTCTTGATCCTATCTTGCAAGTCTATTGTCACCTACTATGTGTTATGATCCGACAACCCTGAAGTGACAATAAACGGGACCACTCCTTGTGATGACCTTAGTTTGAGGAGTTCATGTATTCACTATGTGTTAATGCTTTGGTCTGGTACTCTATTAAAAGGAGGCCTTAATATCCCTTAGTTTCCAATAGGACCCCGCTGCCACGGGAGGGTAGGACAAAAGATGTCATGCAAGTTCTTTTCCATAAGCACGTATGACTATAATTGGAATACATGCCTACATTGCATTGATGAACTGGAGCTAGTTCTGTGTCACCCTAGGTTATAACTTTTACATGATGAATTGCATCCGACATAATTCCCCATCACTGATCCAATGCCTACGAGCTTTTCACATATTGCTTGTTGCTTATTTACTTTTCTCTGCTACTGTTACAAAAACTACAAAAACACTACCGTTACTTTTATTGCCGCTACCACTATCTCCATATTACTTTGCTACTAAACTACCTTGCTGCGGATACTAAGTTTCCAGGTGTGGTTGAATTGACAACTCAGCTGCTAATACTTAAGAGTATTATTTGGCTCACCTTGTGTCGAATCAACAAATTTGGGTTGAATACTTTACCCTCAAAAACTGTTGCGATCCCCTACACTTGTGGGTTATCATGCATCGGGTCCAATGAAAATATTTTGTGACAACACTAGAGCAATAGCCTTGACGAAGGAATCTAGGTTTCGCAAGAGAACTAAACACATCAAGAGACGCTTCAATTCCATCCATGATCAAGTCAAGGAGGGAGACATAGAAATTTGCAAGATACATACGGATCTGAATGTCGCAGACCCGTTGACTAAGCCTCTTCCACGAGCAAAACATGATCAGCACCAAGACTCCATGGGTGTCATAATCATTACAATGTAATCCAGATTATTGACTCTAGTTCAAGTGGGAGACTAAAGGAAATATGCCCTAGAGGCAATAATAAAGTTGTTATTTGTATTTACTTATATCATGATAAATGATTATTATTCATGCTAGAATCGTATTAACCGGAAACTTAGTACATGTGTGAATGCATCGACAAAACAGAGTGTCCCTAGTATGCCTCTACTAGACTAGCTCGTTAACCAAAGATGGTTATGTTTCCTAGCCATAGACATGAGTTGTCATTTGATCAACGGGGCCATATCATTAGGAGAATGATGTGATGGACAAGACCCATTTGTTAGCTTAGCAACTTGAACGTTTAGTTTTGCTGCTATTGCTTTCTTCATGACTTATACATGTGCCTATGACCATGAGATTATGCAACTCCCGAATACCGGAGGAACACCTTGTGTGTTATCAAATGTCACAATGTAACTAGGTGATTATAAAGGTGCTCTATAGGTGTCTCCGAAGGTGTTTGTGGTGTTGGCATAGATCGAGAATAGGATTTGTGACTCCGAGTGTCGGAGACGTATCTCTGGGCCCTCTCGGTAATACACATCATAATAAGCCTTGCAAGCAAATGACTAATGAGTTAGTCACGAGATGATATATTACAGAACGAGTAAAGAGACTTGCCGGACGAGATTGAACTAGGTATGATGATACCGACGATCGAATCTCGGGCAAGTAACATACCGATGACAAAGGGAACACCATATATTGTTATGCGGTTTGACCGATAAATATCTTCGTAGAATATGTAGGAACCAATATGAGCATCCAGGTTCCGCTATTGGTTATTGACCGGAGAAGAGTCTCGGTCATGTCTACATAGTTCTCGAACCCATATGGTCCGCATGCTTAACGTTCGATGACAATCTGTATTATGAGTTTATGTGTTTTGATGCACCGAAGGCAGTTCGGAGTCCCGCATGTGATCACGGACATGACGACGAGTCTCAAAATGGTCGAGACATAGAGGTTGATATATTGGACGACTATATTCCGACATGAAAGTGTTCCGGAGGAGTTTCGGATAAAACCGGAGTACCGAAGGGGTATCGAACCCCCTCCCGAGGAGTACATGGCCCTTGTTGGGCTTTAGGGGAGAGACAGAGGGGCTGGGCCATGCGCCCCCCAAGCCTAGTCCAAATTGGACTAGGGGGAGGGGCGGCGGCCCCTCCTTCCTTCTTCTCTTCCCCTTCCTACCCTTCTTCTCCTAGTCCTACTAGGAAAGGTGAGTCCTACTCCTAGTAGGAGTAGGACTCCTCCTTGGTGCGCCTCCTCCTAGGGCCGGCCGCCTCGTCCCCTTGCTCCTTTATATACAGGGGTACGGGGCACCCTAGACACACAAGTTAACATCAGTTTTAGCCGTGTGTGTTGCCCCCTCCACGGTTACACACCTTGATCATATTTTCGCAGTGCTTAGGCGAAGCCCTGCGTCGGTAACTTCATCATCACCGTCACCACGCCATCGTGCTGACGAAACTCTCCTATGATGCTCAACTGGGTCAAGAGCTCGTGGGACATCATCGAGCTGAACGTGTGCTGAACGCGGAGGTGCCATACGTTCGGTGCTTGGATCGGTTAGATCGCGAAGACCTTCGACTACATCAACCGTGTCACTAGACGCGTCCGCTTTCGGTCTACGAGGGTACGTAGACACACTCTCCCCGCTCGTTGCTATGCTTCTCCAAGATAGATCTTGCGTGATCGTAGGATTTTTTTTTTTTGAAATACTACTTTCCCCAACATATTCAACTGGACATATGTGCCTAGATCTTTCCTCACCACATGATGCTTGCCAAAGGATAAAATAAAAACGAATAGAGAGAAAACTCTTTGCATAAAAGTAAAAGATAGGCCCTTTGCATAGGGAAGCAGAGGTTGCCATGCGCTTATTTGTTTGTATGCTCAACCCCTTAGTGTAAAAGAACGTCATGTTACATTGCCCCTTGTGATAGCAACCTTTATTATGCAGTCTGTCGCTCTTATTCTTCCCATCACAAGTTCGTGCAACACTCAATTTTCTCTTACACAAAATGATCTCACACTTTTAGAAGCAATTTTTATTGCCTTATTGCACCGATGACAACTTACTTGAAGGTTCTTACTCAATCCAAATGTAGGTATGGTATTGGGTTTAAGTGTTTTGGCTAGAAAAGATATTGGGCAAGTACCACATGTTAAAGGATATATGACAATCTGACTTCTATGTGAATATGAACAAACATAAATTATTAAGGTGTCTTCCTTGTCCAACGTCAACAATTTTGGCATATAATATTTTGATGGGGGCTCACAATCACAAAAGATTTCTAGGATAGTATATTTATATGTGAATCTTCTCTTCCCTTATTAATTCTTTCATGAGTTGCATCATTGACCAATGCTATGTTTGTCAATCTATAATAAATTTTCTACTTATACTTTTCCTTATGTAGTGCCATCACCTACCATAAGATTAGCATAAGATCTTCTTAATTTATTTCCTTACTTTTTATTTAATCAATTATAACTTCTCTTTTTATTGCAATAGGAAGACAAGAAAGTAAAAACTCAAAACTAAACTTTATTAAATTTCTCACACACGATTACATAGATAGATCACTAAGCAAACTCAAAAATAAAGGGATCGAACTAAACTTTCATTGATTCTAAAGCAAAAGATCGAACTAAGATACGTAAATGCAAAAGGATAGTAGGTATGATACGATATCAGGGCAACTCTCCCAAGCTTGGCAAAAGCCAAGGGGAGTGCCCATACCCGATACTCAGTTCTCCTTTGGTGATGAAGAAGATGGTGGTGGAGATAATCGTGCCTTCAGCTTTTTTATATTGTAATTGAGAAGGGCAATTTCCTCCTTTAGATCATCAACCTCTAGCTCCAGCTTTAAGATCTTGTTGCGTAAATCCCCTTTGCTTTTCTGCCAAAAACAAGAGGGAATAGATTGGTTCTTATCTCGGTTAGTACTTATAGGGAGACTTGACTTCTTGAACTCCACATGCATATCCCCTGGTTGAGGTAGATGGACATCTGTCGGTGTTCTGGGAACGGGGTACCCAGACTTGCCTACTTGCGGCCCAGAGCGTGGCTCGCCCAGCGGCCTGGTACGGCCCGACCTCATCAGCAACCACTCAAGACCCTCGCGAGGGGCCAAGCCTCGCGAGGCAGACGACACAAGACCTCCCCTGGGGCGGCCTCACTAGGCAAGCTCCCGAGGAGCGGAGATATCAAGGCGAGGGGCACCTCGCGAGGTTCCGTGACGTGAGCCATGACGACCAAGGCTAGGCGGGTGCCAGCGGGCACAGGATGCCAGTTTCCTCTTTGGTGCTAAAGGGGCAGGCGCAGACGAGGAGTCCCGAGGCATCAGGCAAAGGTTTCCATATCGGTGCAACAAGACCAAAACCAGCAGGACGGCAGAGCGGAGGTCATCGTGGAGCCCACGACGGCGTCACCACCAGAGCCTTTGGCAGGCGAAGACTACCTTTTGTCAGGATAGCTTGTACTAGCTGTCCCCCTTCAAATTTGGCCGTTGTGGGATCCCTTCCCGCTCAATATTTGGGAAGAGGACCCGGGCCTCTATAAATAGGACTAGCCACCACCATATGGGGCATCTCATCTGGAGCCGACCCAAAAACCGCGGACGAGGGATCGGATCATAAAGACCACCCTCGCATTCTCCAAGCACAAGAACACCTCTCCTCAGGAGACTGTTCTTCCCATGTACTAGTTCTTCCCCAGCCTTCAAGGCAATCCACCACACCACACTGGATTAGGGTATTACACCACAACGGTGAACCGAACCAGTATAAACCCTTGTGTCCTTTGTTCTTAGAATTCGACGGGCTAGGCCTAGGAATCGGTGCGAGAGCGAGCTAGAGCGGAAAGGAGAGATCTTCGTGCACACCCCAGTGTTCGAACCTCAAGGGTTTTGCTGAAACCCTAGATCCAACATTTGGCGCGCCAGGTAGGGGTGTGGTGGATCTTCTCTTCCGTCGTTCGGTTCGTTACCACTCCTAAGTACTGATGGCCGACAATCAGGGGGTTCACGCTGACCGCTAGGCAGCCCGGCCCGCGCGGACGGCGCCGTCCGCCCATGAAGGCCTCAACCCTGCGCTTTAGGCGGCCCTCGCACCGCCTAACGCTACCACCCGCAGGCGGCACGGGCCTGCAACCTCCACCTTGGTGTCACGGCGCGCACGCTCCGCAGCGCGATCTTCGAACTACGCCGTGGCAACATCACCGCACACCCGACGGGAGCAGGCAAACATGAGGGCTACGCTCATCGTTGCACGAGAGCTGTTACGATGCAGGCTGGCCGAGGGCAGCCGCGATGTGCTGCTGGAATGCGTCGCGAACTGCTGGACTGCGCCTGCAGGGGCGCACTACCGTTCTGCTCCTCACCCACGCCCCAGGTCACGGGTGAGGCGCACGCGAGGTCCCGACGAGCTTGCGTGCCCCCTGGGGCGATGGAGGGGCCCGACAACACCAACATGGGCGCTGGCTCCATCCGTCCGACCGCAGCAACTTCGTCACAGGCGGGAGCAAGCGCCAGCGGACCCTTACGAGGGCACGCGGGACTACAACCCAGCAGCCGCCAAGGCCAGGTGCTGCAGCTGGAAGTTCAAGGCGCGGGGCACTTGGGCGGTGTCCTTGTGGGGCAACCGACGAAGCCTACGTGCCCTGCATGGTGGACCTGGCGTACGCGTTTGGGGAAGGCCCCAATGCCTTCCTTGGGCCAAGATGGAACGGCAGGACGGTCGAAGCAGGAGACTACCACGAGTCGCTTGGTGGCTCCGTCGACCCCTTCAGTGACGACGACAGGGTGCAGCAGGTATTGCAGCAGCAGGCGCGCACTAACAATGGGTTGCGGGTGAACTAGACCACGGCGATGGTCGGAAACCCGAGAGCGGCGGTTCCACCCTCGACCGGGGCAGAGCGTTGGGGGCTGCACGTGGAGGGCCTGGAGCCGCGGCCTCCCCCACGCCTTGTGGAGCAAAGTAGCATGCAAAGGTAGGTCCTCTGCCGGGGGGAGCATCGACAAGCCCTTCCCCCCGGTAGAGGGCCCGTGATCGCCGAGGGCGCCGCTGGCGTCCCCCTTGCCCCTTGGTCTCGTCCTGGTTTCCGGACGCCCTAACGGTGGTCGGGGGCGGCGCAAGGCGGGGCCCTCATCTGGCGATATGTAGTAAGGCTCACGCCTGTGAAGGTTTCCGCCCGTGACACTCTCACGTAATAATGAGTGGGGTTGTACACGCCCCGGAGTCTCCGGAGTGCCGCCCAAGGGCCTCGGGGGCTCCCTCCCACGTCCTAGTGGTAGCACTTAGCTCCGCGCTGGTGGAAGACCTGAAGACTAGATAGGTGCCGGACCCGGCTATTTGCTTTCCTCTCCCTTTCTTTGTAACTTGATTCACCGCTTTTTCGAATCGAATTTGAAGTCTTGCTCATTGCCAAACATGGGGGAAATTTTCTGTAGATTTCTGCTGGAATTTGTCGCCTTTTGGCCATTTTTGAAGGTCGTACCTCGAGGCCTCCGGCTCGGGGACCAGAAGGCGGATCCCACCTAGCGGACCTCTGTAACCTTGGCAGGACCCCCTCGGGGCAAGAGCCTACGCGCTGCAAAATTACCGCGTAGGCATCCTGCCGCGGCGAACAGGACACCCCTGGCAACTCTCCCCGGAGCGGGGCCACGTGTTGCTCAGGAAGCTCAGGGCCGCGGATCCCTAGCAATCTACCCCAGAAGAGAGGCTTGTCAACGGCCGCGTAACCTGCACGACGCCAGGTAAGACCTAGGTGAGTTACAATGACAACCCAGCTCAGAAAACTCGAGGACACACGTCCCAGGTTTGGATTTAAGCAGCAAAAAAGAGAGTAGAATATCAGTTTACACACATAGGGGGCTCCCCCATCAAAATGCTCTCATGACTTACGGAGCCATGTCCAAGTCCTTGTGTGGAGGGTCGAGGCAAAGGAGTACATGCTCAACTGGACATATCGCTCGCCGCGTCGTCCGAGTCGCTCTCATGCACACTACCGGTGCTGTCGCTGGCCTCGTCTTCACCATCATCAACCACGTCGCCTTCGTCTGCCGAGACCACGGCCTCGTCATCCTCAGTGGCAAAGGCCCTGACCAGAGCATCCATGTTGCCGTCGACCCAGCGCGCCAGGTTGTCTCGGATGGCCTCGGGCACTGGGGCAATGGCGGCGTCGAAATCAAAGTGGGGGTCAATGTTCAGGAAGTGGCTGAAGACCCGGGAGAACACGCGCCCAAGGAGGCTTCGGCTCTTTTCTTCAACAAGTTGGCAGGCCCACATGGCCCGGCTCTCCAGGCGCGTCACAACCTCGGTGAAAAAGACGAGATGGCCCGCGTAATCCTCCACATGGGGATGAGGGACGTTCCCCTCGCAGATGGCCCCTAGCGCCCGGTTAGCCTTCACCCGGAGAGCCTGGAGCATGGGGCGTGCTCGTGCTGCAGCACCAGTCCACGGCCAGCCTCATCTTTGCTCCGCTGCACGAGAGTTGTGGCATCATCAACCTGTCGCTGGAGCAAGGCCAGGTCGGCCTGCGCGGAGTCCAGCTTGACCTGAGCAGAAGACTGGGCTGCCGTGGCGACTCTCTCGCGCTGCTCTACTTCCTCCAGCTTCATCCTGAGGGCAGCAGTTCTCCCATCAGCTTCCGCCCGCTGGGGCTCCAACTTCAGGCCATACTCCTTGGCAAGGTCTGCACTGTCCTTCGCCACCCTCTGGTCGATTTCATCTTGAACTCTAGCCCCGCGAGCGGAGACAGCATCCTTGGCCAGGGTCACGTGGCGCTCCGTCTCATCCAGCCGCTCGAGCTCAAGGCTGCGCTCCGTGGCCTCCAACATCAAGGCTTCCTCGCGCCTCAAGATCTCCGCCTCTTCGAAAGGTGTTCCCTTCATCAATGCCAAGGCGGCCCTGCATGCCTCAGCTCGTTGTTCCAGGCGAGCGTTCAGGGCTTCAAGCTCCTGCATGTGCTTCTCTGCAACCTCACAGCGGTGGTCAGCCTCCCTAGCGTCCTCCAGGCCTCGGGCACCGGCCTCACGCGAGGCTGCAAGGGATGCCTCGGCCTCCATGTTGGCACGCTCGCGCTGGAGACGCCCGAGGTTGATGGCCACCTTCAATCGATGCCACTCGTCCAACAGCCGGAGGCCCTCGGCCTCAAGACAGGCATCAACCTCCACAAGCTCTCCCCTAAGTCGATTCAGCGCACTCATCGCCTCCTGAAGAAGCTCATGACGGGCGGTGCCCCGCCTGCACGCAAACTCAAACGCATGACCGGGACCCTCCTTGGCATCGGAGGCCATTGAAGAAGCTTGAGGAGGGTCGTCCCCTCCCGGTGGTGGGCCTGGGGTCTCCTCCGTCCCAGTCATCTTTCGGGCCTCGGCTAGGACCCGGAGGGGCTGGGACTCGCTGCTCGAAGAAGACACCAGGGCCGAAGCGACCCAACTATAGTAAGTGACCATGGGGGGACCCTCGGCATGCCTCCCGCACCCCAGGCGGGACCACGAAGGAGGAACAACAAGAACGAAAGGTCAAGGCGCGAGGCCGTCGTATCCGCCCTCTTGGGCGGCCTCGCGCCAGAGGCGGCACATCGGCTGAGGGCGCCTAGGATTGTCGGAGAGCTCGAGGCAGCAGGGGCTGCTTCTCAGGAGATTTCGTCACCTTGGCATGAGGGGCCCTGAGGAATCACAGTCAGGAGGGAAGGCAGCACTCAAGGAATTACAAAGATAAGTTACTCACTCGTCTATGGCAATGTACTTCCTGTGTTTCAATGGCCGGAAGGCATCACCACTGTAGCTTGGAGATCCCTTCCTCTTGTGGAGAGCTTCGAGGTTCAGCTGAAGCCGGCCGAAGCCCTGGATGCGGTCAGCGGCGCCAGGTGCGACCGGGGCGGCTCCAGGTGAGGCGCCCCCACAAGTGCTAGGCCGTACGGGGCCCCCTGCCCCCACCTCAGAGCGACGCGAGGGGGGCTCGGGGGCTTTGGCCTTAGGAGCACCAGGCAGCACCCGCTCCTCAGCCGTCCCCTCTGGGCGACTCTCACGAGCCCCAGGGGCGGTGCTTCAGGAGCCCCAGGAGACGCCGACGATGAGGCAGCTGCGCCACCAGCACTCAGCGGCGATCCCCCC
>LR738709.1:309751342-309865342 GCA_902687465.1 Secale cereale | reverse complement strand
CCCCCGCGCCCCCTTCCGGGATGATCGCCGCGATAACGGCGGACAAGGGAGCCGCGCAGACGGGGTTCTCGCGAGACCCGACAAGGCTCGACGGACAAAGCCCCCATTCGTCAAAGGAGGGCATCTACTTCACGAACTCCACCTTGTTTGAGCAGCAGTACAGAAGACAGCCTTCCTCCGGCAAGTGGGCCGATGCTGAGTCGCCTGTCAGGAGCTCAAGCATCATGCACCGTACCTCGCGAGGAAGAGCAGGCGCTTGGAGCCTCATGCGGTCCCCGTAGCCAAAGAAGGTCCACATAGGCCGAGAGTGGCGTTGAAGTGGAGCGATGCGGCACTGGATGTACTCCTTCACCACCATGGGCGCCATCACCCCAAGCTTCTGAAGCCTGGCCAGCCGGCGCCAAACGGGAGCTAGTTTCTGGTCTGTGAGCTTCTTATGCTTCCAGCCGGAGCTCAGGGCAGCCGGAATCCACGGAAGAAGCAGCAGGGGGCTGCGCACACCGACATCCATGAACGGCCATCGCTTCCTGAAGCCACCAACGATCGTCGAAAGGTCGAAATAGATCCCCGAGCCGGCCATTGTTGCAATGGCCTAGATGGATACACACCCTGAGCACTGGAGTGCATCCGTCAGGTGCAGCGAGAAGAAGTGGTGGAGCAAGGCCACGGAGGGGGGATGCCCACCATGTCTTCACAGACGAAGGCGGAAACAGCAAGGAGGATGATAGATTGAGGATCAAGGTGCAGCGCGCTGATCTGGTAATGCGAGAGCACCGCGTTGAAGAAATCAGAAAAGGGAGGAATCAAGCCTACCCAAAGGGCGTGAAGGTGGAGGGGGGCCTCGGTGGCCGTCCTGTCGATTTCGGCACGGGAAGCAGGCCAAGCCATCATCGCCCCCCACTCATTGGAAGCGGCGGCGAGCATCGGGCGCACCTTGTCCATCATCTCTTCATTGATCACCGCCGACTGCTCAGTGGCGGGACCGAAGGCCGGCGGCGAGGGGGCCGAGGTACAAGACTCCTCCCCCTTCCTTCTTTCGGCCGGAGACCATGGTGGTGGAGGGAGTTGGTGTCGAATCGAACCAGGGGGGAGCATCAAGAAGACGAAGAAGCTGCCGGGCGCATTACCGGCGAAGGAGGTGCACTTGTGTCAGCAACAGTGGCCGTCAAGCCGGGCAAAAATTGAGGCTGCGTGGGAAATTGGAGACGCCCACGTCCCATCAATCTCCATACGTCAATCAAGGCCACAGGCATTTGGGGCCCGCGGCGCTTCGCACTTGACCCTTTGCTTCGCCGCGAAGCCAAGTCCGAGCGCAACTTGGGCCCGGGGGCTACTGCCGGCGTTCTGGGAATGTGGGTACCCAGAATTTCCTGCCTGCGGCCTAGAGCATGGCTTGTCTAGCGGCCTGGTATGGCCCGACCTCATTAGCAACCACTCAAGACCCTCGCGAGGGGCCAAGCCTCGCGAGGCGGACGACGCAAGACCTCCCCTGGGGCGGCCTCACTAGGCTAGCTCCCGAGGAGTGGAGAAATCAAGGCGAGGGGCACCTCGCAAGGTTCCCGTGATGTGAGCCATGACGACCAAGGCCAGGCGGGCGCCAGCGAGCGCAGGATGCTAGTTTCCTCTTTGGTGCTAAAGGGGCAGGCGCAGACGAGGAGTCCCGAGGCATCAGGCAAAGGTTTCCATATTGGTGCAACAAGACCAAGACCAGCAGGACGACAGAGCGAAGGTCGTCGTGGAGCCCATGGCGGCGTCACCACCAGAGCCTTTGTCAGGTGAAGACCACCTTTTGTCAGGATAGCTTGTACTAGTTGTCCCCCTTCAAATTTGGCCGTTGTGGGATCCCTTCCCGCTCAATATTTGGGAAGAGGACCCGGGCCTATATAAATAGGACTAGCCACCACCATATGGGGCATCTCATCTGGAGCCGACCCAAAAACCTCGGATGAGGGATCGGATCATAAAGACCACCCTCGCACTCTCCAAGCACAAGAACACCTCTCCTCAAGAGATTGTTCTTCCCATGTACTAGTTCTTCCCCAGCCTTGAAGGCAATCCACCACACCACACTGGATTAGGGTATTACACCACAAGAGTGGCCCGAACCAGTATAAACCCTTGTGTCCTTTGTTCTTCGAATTCGACAAGCTAGGCCTAGGAATCGGTGCGAGAGTGAGCTAGAGAGGAAAGGAGAGATCTTCGTGCGCACCCCAGTGTTTGAACCTCAAGGGTTTTGCCGGAACCCTAGATCTGACAACATCTTCCTCCTCCGAGCTTGAATCATCAATCTTCATCGAGTGGGCATCCTCCTCATCATCTGTAGCCTAGTCATGGGGAGATAAGTCTCCATAGCACTTTGGGTCAGCAATGAGATGCGAGACATAGCTCTCTCCATCGGAGTCTTGAGATGACATATTTTCAGAACTACGCACAAACAGCAAGATAAGAAAACAGAGGATCTCTCCGCGATACAAAGGTTAACAGGTTCGGGGAGTATGTAAAACATTTTTATCTTGGGAAACAAGTAAGCTGTAAAAAACGGAGTCCAGAAGGTACCCGAGGTGGGCACAACCCACCTAGGCGCGCGCCCTGGTGTCTTGTGCCCACCAGGGTGTGCTTCCCGGTAGTTTACTATTTTCCTATTTTTGCAAATATTCCAAAACTAATAAAAAATATTTTTGCGGATTTTTCGGAGTCCATT
Organism: Secale cereale; assembly: GCA_902687465.1. Lineage (NCBI taxonomy): Eukaryota > Viridiplantae > Streptophyta > Magnoliopsida > Poales > Poaceae > Secale > Secale cereale. Next base: position 309,862,641 of record LR738709.1, on the reverse strand, counting down.
TACTTACCGTATCACGTACCTCCTTATTTTGACGATGTTGGAGTGTTCCGGAAGGACTCTTTTATGTGTTCTTCCGGTGTCAAAGCTTGGATAATATTGCTTTCAACATTAATGGGCATACCTGAGATGTAATGCTTTATTTGTTGCCCGTTATCAACCTTCGAGTTAGTTTCTTCGGAATTATTTATGTTGATGGCTCCAGACCGACAAACTCCTTGATAACATAGGGGCCTTCCCATTTAGAGAGGAGTTTGCCTACAAAGAACCTGAAACGAGAGTTGTACAAAAGAACACATTCTCCGACTTTGAACTCACGCTTCTGGATTCTTTTATCATGCCATTTTTTTACTTTTTCTTTAAATAACTTAGCATTTTCATAAGCTTGGGTTCTCCATTCATCTAATGAGCAAATATCAAATAACCTCTTTTCATCAGCAAGTTTGAAATCATAATTGAGTTCCTTGATTGCCCAAAAAGCTTTATGTTCTAACTCAAGAGGCAAATGACAAGCTTTACCATAAACCATTTTATAAGGAGACATACCCATAGGATTTTTATAAGCTGTTCTATAAGCCCAAAGTGCATCATCTAATTTCTTAGACCAATTCTTCCTAGACCTATTAACAGTCTTTTGGAAAATTAATTTTATTTCTCTATTACTAAGCTCAACTTGACCACTAGACTAGGGATGATAAGGTGATGCAATTCTATGGTTAACATCATATTTAGCGAGCATTTTACGGAAAGCACCATGCATAAAGTGTGAACCACCATCAATTATTAAATATCTGGGGACTCCAAACCTTGGGAAAATAACTTCCTTAAGCATTTTAATAGAGGTGTTCTGATCAGCACTACTGGTTGCAATAGCCTCTACCCATTTAGTAACATGATCAACACCAACCAAAATATGTGTATACCCATTAGAGGAAGGAAAAGGTCACATGTAATCAAATCCCCAAACATCAAATGTTTCAACAACAAGTGAATAATTCATAGGCATTTCTTGACGCTTACCAATATTACCTATCCTTTGACATTCATCACAAGAAGAGACGAACTTACGAGCATCTTTGAAGAGAGTAGGCCAATAAAATCCAGACTGCAATACCTTGTGAGCAGTTATATCTCCAGCATGATGTCCTCCATATGCATCGGAGTGACACTTCCGAAGGATTTGTCCCTGTTCATGCTCAGGTACACAACGTCTAATAATACCATCTACTCCTTCTTTATAAAGATGTGGGTCGTCCCGAAAGTAATGTCTTAAATCATAAAAGAACTTTTTCTTTTGTTGATAAGTAAAACTGGGTGGTGAATATTTAGCAACAATATAATTAGCATAGTCAGCATACCAAGGAGTACTATTAGTAACATTTATTGCAGCTAACTGCTCATCAGGAAAACTATCATCAATAGGTAGAGGGTCATCAAGCACATTTTCAAGTCTAGACAAGTTGTCATCTACGGGGTTCTCAGCTCCTTTTCTATCAATAATATGCAAATCAAATTCCTGTAAGAAGAGAACCCACCGAATAAGTCTAGGTTTAGCATCTTTATTTTCCATAAGATATTTAATAGCAGCATGGTCAGTGTGAACAGTTACTTTTGAATCAACAATGTAAGATCTAAATTTGTCACCAGCAAACACAACTACTAAGAATTCTTTTTCACTGGTAGTATAATTCTTTTGAGCACTGTCTAGAGTTTTACTAGCTAATGAATAACATTTAGTTTCTTATCAACTCTTTGTCCTAGAACAGCACAAACAGCATAATCACTAGCATCACACATAATTTCAAAAGGTAAGTTCCAATCAGGTGGTTGAACTATAGGTGCAGAAATTAAAGCTTTCTTAAGTGTTTCGAAGGCCTCAAAGCAATCATCATCAAAATCAAAAGGAACATCCTTTTGTAAAAGGTTAGTGAGAGGTCTAGAAATTTTAGAAAAATCTTTGATAAATCTCCTATAGAAACAAGCATGACCTAAGAAACTACGAATACCTTTGATACCCTTGGGACATGGCATTTTCTCAATGGCATCAACCTTAGCTTTGTCCACTTTAATACCCTTTTCAGAAATCTTAATACCCAAAACAATACCTTCATTAACCATAAAGTGGCCTTTCTCCCAATTCAAGACAAGACTTGTTTGTTCACATCTCTGCAAAAACTCGATCAAGATTGCTTAAACAATCCATGAAAACCTCTACAATCTTTTCACAAAAGTCGGAGAATATAGCACTCATGCATCTTTGAAAGGTAGCAGGTGCATTGCATAAACTAAAAGGCATGCGTCTATAAGCATAAGTTCCAAAGGGACAAGTAAAAGTAGTCTTTTCTTGATCAGGTGGAGAAACGGGTATTTATGAAAAACCAAAGTATCCACCAAGGAAGCAAAAGTGTGTGTGCTTTGATAATCTTTCTAGCATTTGATCAATAAAAGGTAGAGGGTAATGATCTTTTCTAGTGGCTTTATTTAATTTTCTAAAAGCAATTACCATTCTATAACATGTAACAATTCTTTGGGGAATAAGTTCATTCTTATCATTAGGAACAACAGTAATACCCCCCTTCTTAGGAACACAATGAACGGGACTTACCCATCTACTATCAGCTATAGGGTAGATTATACTTGCTTCCAGAAGTTTTATTATTTCCGTTCTTACCACTTCTTTCATCTTCGGGTTTAACCAACGTTGATGACCGACAACTGGTTTAGCATCTGGTTCCATATTTATCTTATGCTAACATGGAGTGGGACTAATACCCTTTAAATCATCAAGAGTATATCCAATAGCAGCTCGGTGCTTCCTTAGAACTTTCAATGATATTTCTTCTTCATGTTCTAAAAGGTTGGCACTAATAATAACAGGATATATCTTCTTTTCATCAAGATAAGCATATTTCAAAGTGTGAGGCAATTGTTTAAATTCAAACACAGGATCACCTTTGGGTGGAGGAGGACCTCCTAAAGTTTCAATAGGTAGATTGTGTTTAAGCAGAGGACGTTGCTCAAAGAAAATATCATCTATTTCATTTCTTTCATGCATATGTAAATCATTCTCATGGTCTATCAAATATTGTTTCAAAGGATCACTAGGAGGCACAACCATAGAAGCAAGACCAATAATTTTATATTTACTAGGTAATTCTTTTTCATGAAGCTTTCTATTAAATTTGGAGAAACTAAATTCATGAGACTCATTACCAAAACTAACACCGACAGTTTGTTTCTGACAATCTATTTTAGCATTAACGGTGTCCAAGAAGGGTCTACCAAAGATAATGGGGCAGAAGTCACCTTGTGGGGAACCTAGAACAAGAAAATCAGTAGGGTATTTTATTTTCCCACACAAGACTTCAACATCTCTAACAATCCCAATTGGTGAGATAGTGTCTCTATTAGCCAGTTTAATAGTGACATCAATGTCTTCTATTTCTGCAGGTGATATGTCATTCAAAATTTCTTGATATAAAGAGTAAGGAATAGAACTCACACTAGCACCTATGTCACATAAACCATGATAGCAATGATCTCCTATTTTGACCGAGACAGTGGGAATGCCAACAACAGGTCTATGTTTATCTTTTATATCAGGCTTGGCGATTCTAGCAGCCTCTTCATTAAAGCAAATAACATGCCCGTCTACATTTTCTTCCAAGAGATCCATTGACCAAAGCAATATTAGGCTCTACTTTAATTTGTTCGTCAGGTTTAGGTTTTCTAATATAGCTTTTGTTAACCACAGTTGAAACTTTAGCATGTTCATGTATCCTAACAGGGAAAGGTGGTTTTTCAATGTAAGCAGCAGGAACAACTAGAGCAACATTATAAAGTATAGTTTTTTCTTTAACTGGTACCGATTCTTTAATTTCTTCCTTAACTGGTGGGTGATATTTGAACTACTTCTCTTTAGGGAGATCAACATGAGTAGCAACAGATTTGCAAAAGGAGGCTACTATCTTAGAGTCAAGTCCATATTTAGTGCTAAACTTTGAAAAGGCATCGATATTCATAAAACATTTAACACAATCATACTCAAGATTAATACCTGACTCTTTACCTTCGTCGAGTTCCCTGTCTTCAGAATTGCGTTTAATTCTTTCTAAAAGATCCCACCGGAATTCAATAGTTTTCTTCATAAAGGAACCAGCACAAGAAGTATCAAGCATGGATTGATCATTACGAGAAAGTCGAGCATAAAAATTCAGAATAAAAATTTCTCTTGAAAGCTCATTATTGGGGCATGAATATAACATTGACTTAAGCCTCCCCCAAGCTTGAGTGATACTTTCTCCTTCACAAGGCCAAAAATTATATATGTAATTACGATCACGATGAACTAGATGCATAGGATACTTTTTTGGTGAAACTACATTTTCAATCGGTTCCAGTTATGAGATCCAATATCATCGCATAGCTTATACCATGCTAATGCTTTTTCCTTTTCAGTAGGTGCAGCGGGTTGAGGGGTAGCTAATTGTGGTTCGGTTCGAGGTGAAGATACCCCGAACAAACCTCTCAAAGGATTGTTCTCCATAGTAACAAGTGACAATAAATTTTAGCACACTATATGAATGTTTCCTTACCAATTTCCACTTACCAGGGGCGCTTCACTCCCCGGCAACGGCGCCAGAAAATTTCCTTGATGACCCACAAGTATAGGGAATCAATTGTAGCTCTTTTTGATAAGTAAGAGTGTCGAACCTAACGAGGAGCAGAAGGAACTCACAAGTGTTTCTCAGTAAGGTAATGTCTGCAAGTGCTGAAATTGTAAGTAGCAGAGTAGGTTGATAGCAAGATAATTTTGAAACGAACAAGTAATGATAGTAGTAGCAAATGTACAACAATATAGCCCAATAATTTTGAGGCAAATGACAGGCCAAAACGATCTCTTATAATAAGCAAAGCGTTCTTGAGGGTACAAGGGAATTTCATCTAGTCACTTTCATCATGTTGGTTCAATTTGTGTTCGCTACCTTCATAATTTGATATGTGGGTGGATCGGTGCTTAGGTGTTGTTATTACTGAACAAACCTCCTACTTATGATTAACCCTCCCACAAGCATCCGCAACTACGAGAAAAGTATTAAGAATAAATTCTAATCATAGCATTAAACTTTTGGATCCAATCGGTCCCTTACGGAATAGTGCATAAACTGGGGTTTAAGCTTCCGTCACTCTCGCAACCTACCATATAATTACTACTCCACAATGCGTTCCCTTAGACCCAAATATGGTCAAGTGTCATTTAGTCGACGTTCACATCACACCACTAAGGGAATCACAACATACATACTATCAAAATATCGAACACATATCAAGTTCACATGATTACTTGCAACATGATTTCTCCCGTGACCTCAAGAACAAAGGTAACTACTCACGAGTGATGAACATGCTCCATATCAGAGGGGTAATATGTAGCATAATGGATCTGAACATATAATCTTCCACCAAATAAACCATATAGTAATCAACTACAAGATGTAATCAACACTACTAGTCACCCACAAGAAACAATCTATAGTTCCGGTAACAAGATTGATCATAAGAGATTGATATGTCTCTGCCGTATCTATAATTTTTTATTGTTCCATGCCAATATTCTACAACTTTCATATACTTTTGGCAACTTTTTATACTATTTTTTGGCACTAACATATTGATCAAGTGCCCAGTGCCAGTTCCTGTTTGTTGCATGTTTTTTGTTTTGCAGAATATCAATATCAAACGGAGTCCAAATTGGATAAAAACGGACGCAGATTTTTTGGAATATATGTGAATTTTGGGAAGCGAAGCCAATGTGAGACGATGCCCGAGTGGCCCACGAGGGTGAGGGGCGCGCCCAGGGGGCAGGCGCGCCCTGGACCCTTGTGGCCACTCCGTAAGGCGGTTGATGCCCTTCTTTCGCCGTAAGAAAGCTAATATCCGGATAAAAATCGTGTCCAAAATTCAGCCCAATCGGAGGTACGGATCTCCGGGAATTTAAGAAACGGTGGAAGGCCAGAATCTGGGAACGCATAAACAGAGAGAGACAGAGAGACATATCCAATCTCAGAGGGGCTCTCGCCCCTCCCACGCCATGGAGACCATGGACCAGAGGGGAAACCCTTCTCCCATCTAGGTAGAAGGTCAAGGAAGAAGAAGAAGAAGGAGGGGGCTCTCTCCCCCTCGCTTCCGGTGGCACCGGAGTGCCGCCGGGGCCATCATCGTCACAAACTTCACCGCCATCATCACCAACTCTTCCCCCCTCTATGCAGCGGTGTAACCCCTCTTCTACCCACTATAATCTCTACTTAAACATGGTGCTCAACGCTATATATTATTTCCCAATGATGTATCGCTATGTTTAAGTAGATCTGTTTTGTCCTATGGGTTAATTGATGATCGTGATTGGTTTGAGTTGCATGTTTTATTATTGGTGCTATCCTATGGTGCTCTCCGTGTCGCGCAAGCGTGAGGGATCCCCGCTGTAGGGTTTGCAATATGTTCATGATTTGCTTATGGTGGGTGGCGTGAGTGACAGAAGCAAAGACCCGAGTAAGTCGGTTGTTTGCGTATGGGAATAAAGAGGACTTGATACTTTAATGCTATGGTTGGGTTTTACCTTAATGATCTTTAGTAGTTGCGGATACTTGCTAGAGTTCCAATCATAAGTGCATATGATCCAAGAAGAGAAAGTATGTTAGCTTATGCCTCTCACTCAAATAAGATTGCAATAGTGATTACCGGTCTAGTTATCGATTGCCTAGGGACAAATAACTTTCTCGTGACAAAAAACTCTCTACTAAAACTAATTTAGTTGTGTCTTTATCTTAACAGCCCCTAGTTTTATTTGCGTGCTATTTATATTCTTGCAAACCTATCCTACAAAAACCACAAAGTACTTCTAGTTTCATACTTGTTCTAGGTAAAGTAAACGTCAAGCGTGCGTAGAATTGTATCGGTGGTCGATAGAACTTGAGGGAATATTTGTTCTGCCTTTAGCTCCTCGTTGGGTTCGACACTCTTACTTGTCGAAAGAGGCTACAACTGATCCCCTACACTTGTGGATTATCATGACCTTTTTCTGGCGCCGTTGCCGGGGAGCAATAGCGTGGGGTGAATATTCTCGTGTGTGCTTGTTTGATTTATCACTAAGTAGATTTTATTTGATGTTCTAAGTTGTTTTCTATCTTTAGTTATGGGTAGGAAACGCAAAATACCAAAAACATTAGTGGTACCTACTGAACCAATGGTTGAAGAACCACTCAAAATCTATCACACTACTGAATCTTATTACTTGGATCATCTTCGATCCCTATGTGCTCAGGCTGAAACCCCAACTAGCTTAGTTGAGGGAAAATCTTTAGATGAGCATGCTTGTTATGTGTGACACCGCATATCTGAAAAAGGGAAACTTTTACTAGATCAAATTCATCATTTGCAATGCTATGCTTGGAATTTATGTGAAATTTATGATTTTACTTGTTGTTCTGAAGACCCTACGAAACACCTTCCCTACCAATGTGAGTTTGGTGATAATGGAATCGTATCTTCGTATGCTAAGGGTGTTTATAGTTACTATGATGTTCAACAAATTGAAGAATTTGTTGGTTTTAAGGGTGCTTATGAAATTGCTTCTTTGATTGAAAAGTATGATGCTACTCTTTGCAAATCTGAAAAATTTCCCATATTTAAATATTGTTATGATAAATATGCTTCTAATACCTATGTTAAACCATATATTGAGGACTACTCCGCTGTCCAAGAAGAGACTAATATTTTGCAGGAGTCTATGGAAGAAGAAATTAATGACATTGTGAGCTCATTGGATGAAAAAGATGACAAGGAGAGCGAAGAACAAAATGAGGAAGAGCGGATTAGCTACCCGTGCCCACCTTCTAATGAGAGTAAGTCTTCAACTCATACATTGTTTAATTTCCCTTCGTGCTTACCAAAAGACGAACGCTATGATGATTGCTATGATCCCTTGGATTCTTTTGAAATATCCCTTTTTGATAATGCTTGCTATGCTTGTGGCCAAGATGCCAATATGAATTATGCTTATGGAGATGAACTTGCTATAGTTCCTTATTTTAAACATGAGATTGTTGCTATTGCACCCACGCATGATAGTTCTATTATCTTTTTGAGTTCTCCAAACTACACTATATCAGAGAAGTTTGCACTTATTAAGGATTATATTGATGGGTTGCCTTTTTTGTTACACACGATGATTTTGATGAATATAATATGCATGTTCTTGCTGCTCCTAGTTGCAATTATTATGAGAGAGGAACTACATCTCCGCCTCTCTATGTTTCCAACACGCTAAAATTGCAAGAAACTCCTTATACTATGCATTGGCCTTTACTTGATGTGCATGAATTGTTCTTGTATGACATTCCTATGCATAGCAAGAGAGTTAGACTTCGTTGTTTCATGACACATATCACTCTGTGCTCACTACTAAATGCCAAATCATTTTTTTACTATGTACTGCAAGGCAACAGCCTCATAGTTCTTTATTAAAACTTAAAACCCAAGCTGGGAGGAGATACAAAGTAAAGAAGTTTGTGAGAAACTATGTACAGGGAAAAGAAGGAAAAAACTTACAACAAGGCTACTGAAGGGAGGCTATCCAAGAGAGGAGGCTATCCCTATATTTACATTTGATCCTATGGGCTAGCAAAGAGATATCATACACAAAGTTTCTCTTCCAAGATCTGAAGATGGGTTCCTCATTTCTCAAGATTTTTCCATTCCTTTGAGTCCATATATTCCAAGTAGCAGTAAAAACTACTTCAGTGAAGAAAGGGAGGCCAAACTCCTGTCTAGCCGCCAGAGCCATGGAGTATGTGGTTTGGTTGCTGTTTGAGGTCCAAGAGATTCCAAGATAATTCCAAACTCTCTGGCTAAAGTTACAAACAAAGAAAAGATGCTCACGATCCTCATGACTAGGTAGATGACACAAGACACATGTAGCATCTTGCACATGCCAGTGCCTTCGTTGCATCATATCCCTTGTTTTTAGTCGATCCATCAAGAGTAACCAGCCAAAAACCTTAATCTTGAGAGTGCAGGAGCATTTCCAAATCCACTTGAAGATAGGATCAACCACGAGGTGAGAAAAAGTGAATTCATAGTAGAGCTTAGATTGGAAGGTGCCAGACTTGGAGGGCCACCTCCAGATATCTCTACTTGTTGGATCAATATGTATAGGAGCCAACAAAATCTGGAGTTTTTGAAGTTCATCAAAGGCTTCTACAGACAAAGGCAGGTGAAAGTTGTGAACCTCAGTTGGCGTGTCAAAAAGTTCCTTGACGGTGATCAGATCATTAATGACAAAAGAATAAAGGCACGGGAACCTTGTCCTCAGAGAGACCACTCTGTTATCAATGTGACAAAGGTCCCTCCAGAATATCACAGTATCACCTGCATGTACTTGTGGGATAGCCAGGGTACAAAAATTTTCATACAAACTGAGAACATCGCGCCACCAAAAAGAACCACAACTATGAGTAGCTTGAGGGGGTGATGATCCATAATAAGAGTCCCAGATAAGATTGACCCAAGGTATATCCAATTTGTTGAAGAACTTGTATAAATGCTTCATGAGCAAGGCCTCATTCTGAGTACCTAGGTGTGTGACACCGAGCCCACCATACTTCTTGGGTTTACATATGATGTTCCAAGCAGCAAGGGATTGGCGAGGGGTCTCAGAGTTGCCCTCCAAAGGCATTGTCGCATGATCCACTCTAATTGCTTGAGAATGCCTTTTGGCAGAGATAAGGAACACAAAAAGTATATAGGCATGGATGATAGGACCGATTGTAGTAATTGCAAGCGACTACCTTGGTTCAACAGACATGATGAGGCTGATAGACGTCACTCGAGACGATCCACAAGGGCAACAGATCAGCAATGGATGGTCTAGAAGTACCCATAGGAAGACCCGGGTAGGTGAAAGGCATAGAACCCACCTCACAACCCAATAGTGCTGCTATTCGAGAGCCCTCTTCCTCAGACAAGTTCAGTGGGATCATAGACGATTTGCTGAACTTTACTCTTAAACCAGTGGCCCGAGCAAACTCCTCAAGCATCTGTTTGAGAGGGAGAATCTGATCATCAGCAGCTGGAAGGATGATAAGCGTGTCGTCCGCAAATTGTACTATTGGATAATCATTAGAGCTAGTTGGAATGGGCATTTTGAGAATGTTTCTAGCACACATTACATTCACCACTGATTGAAGGAGATCCATCACAATAACAAACAACAAAGGAGAGAGGGGGTCTCCTTGACGGACACCAGTGCGACACATAAAGTGCTGACCGGGTACCCCATTTAACAGCACAGAAGAAGAGCCAAAGGATAACAGACCATCGACCCAACCATTCCAGTGATCATCGAAACCTTTGCACCGCAGCATCTGGAGGATAGCCTCATGTTCAATGGTGTCAAACGCCTTGGTGAAGTCAAGCTTGAGGAGAACGATTGGCCGTTTAGAGGCTTTGCACTGGTGGATATACTCAAAACACCAAGCAAGGCAATCTTGTATGGAGCGGCAGCGAAGAAAACCATACTGGTTTCTATGAATGCATTTTAGGATCACTTGTTGCAGTCTGTTAGCTAAGAGCTTTGTGAGAAACTTTAAACAAGTGTTGGTCAATAATATTGGCCGAAAATCACCAACCACTTTCGGGCTTAATTTCTTGGGAAAGAGGGTGATTAACGAAGAATTCAGACATTCCAAGTCACATTTACCATCATAAAAAGCCCTGACAAGCATCATAAAGTCAGCTTTTAGAATAGGCCAACACTTCTTCAGAAATAAACCTGTGAAACCATCTGACCCTGGAGCATGATCAACTGGCATATGTTTGATAACATCCTCCACCTCTTGATCAGAGAAAGGTCGTGATAGATTTTCAAGCCCATCCACCTTCTGAATAAGGGAGTCTAGGTCGAAGCCCATTTGTATCCCGTTAGCACGGCCCATTCGCCGTTTGAAATCCGACCAGAACATTCCCGCCAATTGTTGATGATCAGAGATCACGTCTCCCGCAGCATTTCTGAGCGAGGAGATCGTGTTCTTGTGATATCTCTCTATTGCCATTGCATGAAAAAATTTAGTATTCTCTTCACCAACTTTGATAGACCTAATAGTGCAGCGTTGCTTCCAATAAATGTATTGCATATGCAAAATTTCCTCCAGGTGAGCCTTGACAATACGCCAAAAATTTGTTTCGGGCCAACTTAAAGGCCGAAGCTCTTCTAGCTCATCCAAATATAAGATTAAATGCCAAATCATTGTTAATTAAAATTGTCTTTGATATACCTTGGGATCCGGGTGGATCCATTACTTGAGCACTATATGTCTAGCTTACTGGCTTTAAAGAAAGCACTGCCAGGGAGACAACCCGAAAGTTTTAGAGAGTCATATATTTCTGTTGTGTGCTTTTATAAAGCTTATAAACAAAAAAATAAAGAGGGGAACCTAAAACCTTTTCAAAAAGAAAAGTGAAAGTAAGAAGGACGGGCACCGTTGAAATGGGGGAGCTCCTTGAACTTTGTTCATGCCCGTGGAAACTTTGCAAATCTTGAATTACAGAAACTTTTCAACAAAAATAATTATCCCCTTGTACAATTCCATTGTATTATAAAAATAATGTGCCAAGAGTTTCCTTTAGGATGATTATACTGCTTGTTGGTTTGTGCGGTGCAAAAACAGAAACTTTGGCTGTAGTGCGCGATTTTACATTTTTTACTGGAACGTCGAAAGGATCTGAAACTTTTTTCAAAGTCTTGCTATACAAATTTTTTATTTTTCCTAATTTTTCCAGAATTTTTAGAGTCACGGAAGTATGGTTAATGTTCATATTACTACAGACTGTCCTGTTTTCACAAATTGGTGTTATAGCTTCATTATTTGCATATGTTTGAATTCTAGTTGAAGCCTCCTTGACTTGGGGCCATAGAATTGTGATAGAATACTGTGGGTAATGTTTGTTCATAATTATACAATAATGTTAGAGCAGTACATGACGGGATTTTATTGATCATATGCACTAACCCCGCCACTAAAAGTTCGGTTAAGTTTTGTGTCGATGAAGTGTTTGAAGATCAAGGAGGTCTCGATATGAGGAGAAGGAGGAGAGGCAAGAGCTCAAGCTTGGGGATGCCCGAGGCATCCCAAGTAAATATTCAAGGAGACTCGAGCATCTAAGCTTGGGGATGCCCCAGAAGGCATCCCATCTTTCTTCAACAAGTATCGGTATGTTTTTGGATTCGTTTCATTCACATGTTATGCGTAAACTCTTGGAGCGTCGTGTGCTTTTTTATTTTTCCTTTTAATAAATGCACCATGCTGGTATGATATAGTCCTTGGTTGATTTATAGAATGCTCTTTGCACTTCACTTATATCTTTTGAGTATGGCTTTATAGAATTCTTCGTGTGCTTCACTTATATCATTTGAAGTTTGGATTGCATGTTTCTCTTCACATAGAAAACCGCCATTTGTAGAATGCTCTTTTGCTTCACCTATATCTGTTAGAGCGTTGGCATATCTTTTGTAGAAAGAATTTAAACTCTCTTGCTTCACTTATATCTATTTAGAGAGTTGACAGGAATTGGTCATTCACAAGGTTAGTCATAAAATCCTACATAAACTTGTAGATTGCTGAATATGATATGTTTGATTCCTTGCGATAGTTTTGCGATATAAAGATGGTGGTATTAGAGTCATGCTAGTGGGTAGTTGTGGATTGTAGAAATACTTGTGTTGAGGTTTGTGATTCCCGAAGCATGCACGTAAGGTGAACCGTTATGTGACGAAGTCGGAGCATGATTTATTTCTTGATTGTCATCCTTTGTGTGGAGGTCAGGATCGTGCGATGGTTAACTCCTACCAACCCTTCCCCTTGGAGCATGCGTGTAGTACTTTGTTTTGATGGCTAATGAATTTTTGCAATAAGTATGTGAGTTCTTTATGACTAATGTTGAGTCAATAGATTATACGCACTCTCACCCTTCCACATTGCTATCCACTCTTGTACCGCGCAACTTTTGCCGGTACCATAAACCCACCATATAACTTCCTCAAAACAGCCACCATACCTACCTATCATGGCATTTTCATAGCCATTCCGAGATATATTGCCATGTAACTCCACCATTCTGTTTATTATGACACGCACCATCATTGTCATATTGCCTTGCATGATCGTAAGATAGCTAGCATGATGTTTCCATGGCTTGTCCTTTTTTGATGTCATTGCTACGCTAGATCACTTCACATCCCGGTACACCGCCGGAGGCATTCACATAGATATATATTTTGTTCTAGCTTGGGGTTGTAATATTTGAGTTGTAAGTAAATAAAAGTGTGATGATCTTCATTATTAGAGCATTGTCCCGTGTGAGGAAACAAAAAAACAAAAAAAAAGTGAGAAAGGCCAAAAAAGGAGATGGCCCAAAAAAAGAGGGGGGCTAAAAAAAAGAAAAGCCCCTCCAAAAATGAGAGAAAAGGAGAGAAGGGACAATGTTACTATCCTTTTACCACACTTGTGCTTCATCATAGAACCATGTTCTTCATGATAGAGAGTCTCGTATGTTGTCACTTTCATATACTAGTGGGAATTTTCATTATAGAACTTGGCTTGTATATTCCAACGGAGGGCTTCCTCAAATGCCCTAGGTCTTCATGAGCAAGCAAGTTGATGCACACCCACTAGTTTTCTTTTTGAGCTTTCATACACGTATAGCTCTAGTGCATCCGTTACATGGCAATCCCTACTCACTCACCTTGATATCGATTGATCGACATCTCCATAGTCCATTGATTTGCCTAGTTGATGTTAGACTTTCTCCCTCCTTTTGTCTATCACCACCTTCTATTCCACCCATACTGCTATGTCCATGGCTCACGCTCATGTATTGCGTGAAAGTTGAAAAAGTGTGAGAATACTAAAGTATGAAACAATTGTGTGGCTAAAACCGGGGTTGTGCATGATTTAAATACTTTGTGTGGTGAAGATGGAGCATAGCCAGACCATATGATTTTGTAGGGATAACTTTCTTTGGCCATGTTATTTTGGAAAGACATGATTGCTTTATTAGTATGCTTGAAGTATTATTATATTAATGTCAAATGATAGACTATTGCTTTGAATCACTCGTGTCTTAATATTCATGCCATGATTAGATTACATGATCAAGATTATGCTAGGTAGCATTCCACATCAAAAATTATCTTTTTTATCATTTACCTACTCGAGGACGAGCAGGAATTAAACTTGGGGATGCTGATACGTCTCTGTCATATCTATATTTTTCTGATTGTTCCATGCCAATATTCTACAACTTTCATATACTTTTGGCAACTTTTTATACTATTTTTTGGGACTAACCTATTGATCCAGTGCCCAGTGTCAATTCCTGTTTGTTGCACGTTTTTTGTTTCGCAGAATATCCGTATCAAACGGAGTCCAAATGGGATAAAAACCGACGGAGAGTTTTTTTGGAATATATGTGAATTTTGGGAAGCGAAACCAACGTGCGTCGATGACAAAGTGGCCCACGAGGGTGAGGGGCGCGCCCTGGTCCCTCGTGGTCACTCCATAAGGCGGTTGATGCCCTTCTTTCGGCGCAAGAAAGCTAATATCCAGATAAAAATCGTGTCCAAAATTCAGCCCAATCGGAGTTATGGATATCCGGGCATTTAATGATGGAAGGCTAGAATCTGGGAACACAGAAACAGAGAGAGCTAGAGAGACAGACCCAATCTCGTAGGGGCTCTCGCCCCTCCCACGCCATGGATACCATGGACCAGAGGGGAAACCCTTCTCCCATCTAGGGAGAAGGTCAAGGAAGAAGAAGAAGGAGGGGGCTCTCTCCCCCTCGCTTCCGGTGGCACCGGAGTGCCGCCGGGGCCATCATCATCACCGCAATCTACACCAACATCTTCAACGCCGTCATCACCAAGTCTTCCCCCCTCTATGCAGCGTTGTAACCCCTCTTCTACCCACTGTAATCTCTACTTAAACTTGGTGCTCAACGCTATATATTATTTCCCAATGATGTATCGCTATCCTATGATGTTTGAGTAGATCCATTTTGTCCTATGGGTTAATTGATGATCGTGATTGGTTTGAGTTGCATGTTTTATTAATGGTGTTGTCCTATGGTGCTCTTCGTGTCGTGCAAGCGTGATGGATCCCCGTTGTAGGGTTTGCAATATGTTCATGATTTGCTTATGGTTGGGTTTTACCTTAATGATCTTTAGTAGTTGCGGATGCTTGCTAGAGTTCCAATCATAAGTGCATATGATCCAAGAAGAGAAAGTATGTTAACTTATGCCTCTCCCTCAAATAAAATTGGAATAGTGATTACCGGTCTAGTTATCGATTGCCTAGGGACAAATAACTTTCTCGTGACAAAAAGCTCTCTACTAAAACTAATTTAGTTGTGTCTTTATCTTAACAGCCCCTAGTTTTTTTTGCATGCTCTTTATATTCTTGCAAACCTATCCTACAAAAACCACAAAGTACTTCTAGTGTCATACTTGTTCTAGGTAAAGTAAACGTCAAGCGTGCGTAGAGTTGTATCAATGGTCGATAGAACTTGAGGGAATATTTGTTCTGCCTTTAGCTCCTCGTTGGGTTCGAAACTCTTACTTATCGAAAGAGGCTACAACTGATCCCCTACACTTGTGGGTTATCAGAGATGAACTAGGGTTTGAGATGATATGGTGCTGGTGAAGATGTTGATGAAGATATCCCTCCCCAAGATGGGAGAGTTGTTGGTGATGATGTGGGCAATGATTCCCCCCTCCGGGGGGGAGGGGGCGTTCCCCCAGTGGAATCACTCCGCCGAAGGGCAAAAGTGCTCCTGCCCAAGTTCCGCCTCGAGACTGCGGCGTTATGTCCCGAAAGTCTTCCCTTTTTTCTAGGTTAGAGAGGCTTATATACCAGAAGATGGTCATCGGAAGCGGGCTTGGGTGAGCACAACCCACCAGGGCGCGCCTGGGCTCCCTGGCGCGCCCAGGTGGGTTGTGCCCACCTGGTGGGCCCCCTCTGGTACTTCATTACTCCAATATTCCTCAAATAATTCATAAAAATTCTCCGTGGAGATTTAGCTTGTTTGGAGTTGTGCAGAATAGGTGGCCTGATGTAGCTTTTTAGGTCCAGATTTCAAGTTGTCAGAATTCTCCCTCTTGGTGCATACCTTGCAAATTATGATAGAAAAGGCATTAGAATTACTCCAAAAAGCATTATTATGCATAATAACAACACAAATAACAGTAAGAAAACATGATGCAAAATGGACGTATCACGAGACTGCATAAAAGCGGGCAAAAGCGGTTCGTCCGAGTAGTGCGTGATAACTACTGCAGAAGGGGACGATGTTGTAGATCAATTCTTTGCTTCAAAAGTTGTCGGGGGAGCCGAATACTACCTCCAGTGTTAATTAGCTTGTGCAGCGGGCCTCCACGCCACGTATCACTCCTTTAAAGGTAGTGTTGTTGGGCTTGATTCTTGAAGGATTGATCCCCATCTTGCAGACAGTATCCTGATATATCAGGTTGAGGCTGCTGCCGCCGTCCATGAGGACTCTAGTGAGATGGTATCCGTCGATGATAGGATCAAGTACCAGGGCCGCCGAACATCTGTGACGAATACTGGTTGGGTGGTCCATGTGATCAAATATGATCAGACAAGCCGACCATGGATTGAATTTTGGGGCGACATGCTCTACAGCGTAGATGTCCCTTAATGCGCACTTGCGCTCCCTCTTAGGGATATGAGTGATATATATCATGTTCATCATTTTCCCTTAGGGGGAAATCTTTTCTGACCCCCAGTGTTCGGTGGGCGAGGCTCGTACTCATCCTCGCTTTGAGGTCCTTTCCCCTTGTGTTCGGTATTTAATTTACTAGCATGTTTGAAAACCCAAAAAAATTGTTGGTGTGGTTGGCAGGCTTATCGGGGGTGCCATGAATCTAACAAGGCCTCTATAATATTCCGTCCAAGTGGGATGGACTGTCTCGATTGCCCTTGAACGACTTCTTTCGCTGGCCGGATTTGGAGCCACTGAATCCAGCATTTACTGATGTATCCTCTGCTTCTCCGTTGTTGTTTGGGTGCTTGTTTTTGTTGCATCGTGGCCTGCCATTGCCATCCCTAACCTCTGAAGTGCCAGGGTCGCTTGTACTATTGCTTCTACGAGCCAACCAGCTATCTTCGCCCGCGCAAAAGTGGGTCATTAGTGCAGTGAGAGCTGCCATGGTCGGTGGCTTCTCCTGGCCGAGGTGTCTCGTGAGCCATTCATCAAAGCTGGCCCGAAAAGCGTCCTCTAACTCTTCCCAGCTTCCAATGGAGTTCTCTGGGAGGCTATTCAACCAGTGTTGTGCTGGTCCTTTCAGCTTTAGAGGGAGATATTTAATGGCATGGAGGTCATCCCCGCGAGCCATGTGAATGTGGAGCATAAAGTCTTCAATCCATACAACGGGATCTGTCGTTCCATCGTACTGCTCGATGTTCATGGGTCTAAACCCTTCCGCAAATTGGTGCTGCATTACCTCAACGGTAAAGCACATAGTGTGTGTGGTACCTCTATACCGGGCGACAACGCGACCGAGTTCGGACGAAATTTGTGTTCAGTGCTTACTCCAAACTGGGTTATTTTTGTCGTGCCAGGCTTGATAGCCGTCATCCCATGTGGGAGCGTGTCCTCTTGATCCGTAGATTGATCTGGTCTGACCGGCTCTATTGGCCAGGTCCTGAAGTAGGTCGTACTTATATCCCGGAGCCATTGTCTCCTTGCCTTTATGGGCAGGCGTGGGCTGGTGTTCGGCGTTATTGGCTGCTTTGTCCCGTCCATGTGGTGGCCGGTCTGGTTGGTCGGCCTGATTGTACCTTGATGGTATTGGCGCAAGGGCCTCGTCATCGAATTGTGGCAGTAGCTTGCGATTGAGATAGCTCTTTGTTTGGTGCTCACGGCCGTATCTTTCCTTAGCGTCTAGCACTTGATTCCATATGTCGTTGAGCGTATCCTATTCGGCTTTAAGATGCTGCTACTTCTTTTTCAGGCTCCTTGCGGTGGCGATAAGCCGTCGCTGGAAGTGTTCTTGTTTGAGGGGTTCCTCCAGGACGATGAATTCTTCATCACCAAGGCTGACATCCTCTTCGGAGACAGGTAAATAGTTACTGTATTCCAAATTATTGTGATCAGCAAGCTTTTCGGGACTGAATTGACCCTCCTCCCTTTCATCCTGCTCTAACGCTGGTTCCATGTGGTCTTCGGGGTCTTCGGTGTTATCCGGAGTGTCATTGTCTCCGGTGTCGGTGTTGCTTTCCCTTCCTCGGCGAGATCGAGAGCAGCACCGCTGACGCCGGCGTTTTGGTGGTTCCTCGACGGGCTTGTCCTCGACTGGATCTTTAGTGTCGTCGTCGTCCTCCTTCTCAAGCGTGCCCACCATGTATACATCGTACGTAGAAGTAGACGTCCAGCGCCCGGTGATGGGCAGGTTTTGACTTGGTTCGGCTTCAACATCGTTGTCCATGCCATCGATGTCTTCGGAAGCATAGTCTAGCATGTCAGTTAAGTCCTACATAGTGGCTACCAAGTGGGTGGTGGGTGGGTGATACGTCTCCGTCGTATCTACTTTTCCAAAGTCTTTTGCCCTTGTTTTGGACTCTAATTTGCATGATTTGAATGGAACTAACCTGGACTGACGCTGTTTTCAGAAGAATTGCCTTGGTGTTATTTTTGTGCAGAAATAAAAGTTCTCGGAATGACCTGAAATTTCACGGAGATTACTTTTAGAATATATAAAAATACTAGCGAAAAGATCTACCGGAGGGGGCCCACACCCAGGCCACAAGGTGGAGGCTCCCTCCCCCCTAGGGCGCGCCACCCGTCCTTATGGGCCCCCTGGACCTCCACCGACATTAACTCCAACTCCATATATTCTTATTCGGTGAGAAAAAAATCAAAGAGAAGGATTCATTGCATTTTACGATACGGAGCCGCCGCCACCTCATGTTCTTCCTCGGGAGACCTGATCCGGAGTCCGATCGAGGCTCCGGAGAGTGGAGATCGTCGCCGTCGTCATCATCGTCCTTCCTCCATCACCAATTCCATGATAATCGCCTCTGTCCGTGAGTAATTCTATCTTAGGCTTGCTGGATGGTGATGGGTTGGATGATATTTATCATGTAATCGAGTTAGTTTTGTTAGGGTTTGATCCCTAGTATCCATTATGTTCTGAGATTGATGTTGCTACGACTTTGGCTATGCTTAATGCTTGCCACTAAGACCCGAGTGCCATGATTTCAGATCTGAACCTATTATGGTTTCATGAATATATTTGTGTTCTTGATCTTATCTTGCAAGTCAATAGTCACCTACTATGCGTTATGATCCGGCAACCCCGGAGTGACAATAGCCGGGACACTTCCCGGTGATGACCATAGTTTGAGGAGTTCATGTGTTCACTAAGTGCTAATGCTTTGGTCTGGTACTCTATTAAAAGGAGGCCTTAATATCCCTTAGTTTCCATTAGGACCCCGCTGCCATGGGAGGGTAGGACAAAAGATGTCATGCAAGTTCTTTTCCTTAAGCACGTATGACTATATACGGAATACATGCCTACATTACATTGATGAATTGGAGCTAGTTCTGTGTCACCCTATGTTATAACTGCTACATGATGAATATTATCCGACACATATCATTGCCGATCCATTGCCTACAAGTTTGTTCTGTATTGATACTTGCTTTGTTACTTTCGTTACTGCTGCTATCACCATCACTACAAAACTGCTACTGTTACTTTTGCCACCGTTATTGTTACTTTCATACAACTTTGCTACTAAATACTTTGTTACAGATATTGAGTTTTCCAAGTGTGGCTGAATTGACAACTCAGCTGCTAATACTTGAGAATATTCTTTGGCTCCCCTTGTGTCGAATCAATAAATTTGGGTTGAATACTCTACCCTCGAAAACTATTGCGATCCCCTATACTTGTGGGTTATCAAGACCTTTTTTTGGTGCCGTTGCCAGGGAGCATAGCTCTATTCACTGAGTTACTTGGGATTTATATCTGTTGATCACTATGAGTCCATTAAAGGATGATAGAACCAAGATCGTTCCCTTTAGAACGAGGGGAGGTAAGGAACTGCCAGCTAGCTCTGCACTTGATTCTCCTTCTGTTTTGAGTAAACTTGCGACACCTACACCTGTTATTGATTCTGATATGTTGCATGTTATTGATGTTGCCATTTCTTCTATGAATGATGCTTATGATGCTACTAATATATTTGATAAAATTGTGCCATTGGGCGAATTATTTGATGTACATCTTGCTAGAGCTAGAACTATTGATTATGCTGAAGATGATGATATTTCTGAAACTGAAGAAATTATTGAAACTGAAGACTTTGAAACTCCTGTTAAATCTAGCTCTCCTAAATATGAATTGCCTGTTATGCCTGAGGGATATGTTATGGAAGGAGAGGTAGCTAGAGACTTTCCTACTTGTAAGGATAGAAATGATCTTAAGGAATTACTACGCAAGTGGAAAGAAAAATCTTTGAAGGCTAGAATGCAATATGATCCTGAATTTGCTACTTCACTTATCCGTGTTACTCATAAGGATTATGAATTCTCTGTTGATCCTGAGTTAATTACATTGGTTGAATCTGATCCTTTTCATGGGTATAAATCTGAAACTGTTGTGGCACATCTTACTAAATTGAATGATATAGCCACACTATTTGCTCATGAGGAAAAAATTTGCTATTACTATATTCTTAAGTTATTTCCTTTCTCATTAAAGGGTGATGCTAAGTTATGGTTTAATTCTCTTGCTCCTGGTTGTGTGCGTAGTCCACAGGATATGATTTATGACTTCTCTACAAAATATTTTCCTGCTCATAAGAAACAAGCTGCCTTACCAGAAATATCTAATTTTGTGCAAATTGAAGAAGAGTGATACGTCTCCAACGTATCTATAATTTTTGATTGTTTCGTGCTATTATATTATTTGTTTTGGATGTTTTATATGAATTTATATGCTATTTTATATGATTTTTGGGACTAACCTATTAACCTAGAGCCCAATGTTAGTTTCTGTTTTTTCCTTGTTTTTAAGTTTCGCGGAAAAGGAATATCAAACGGAGTCCAAAAGGAACGGAACTTTTCGGTGATTTTCTATGGACTAAAAGAAGCCCACGGAGCGCAGGAGGTGGACCAGAAGAGCCACGAGGTCACCACAAGGGTGGGGGGGCGCGCCCCGCTACCTTGTGGCCGTCTCATGGGTACCCCGACTTTCCCCCGACGCCAAAAATTCCTATAAATACTAGAAACTCCAAAAGTAAACCTAGATCAGGAGTTCCGCCACTGAAAGCCTGTGTAGCCACAAAAAACCAATCGGGAGCCCGTTCTAGCACACTTTAGGAGGGGGAAACCATCATCGGTGGCCATCCTCATCATCCCGGCGCTCTCCATGACGAGGAGGGAGTACTTCACCCTCGGGGCTGAGGCTATGTACCAGTAGCTATGTGTTTGATCTCTCTCTCGTGTTCTTGATTTGGCACGATCTTGATGTACCGTGAGCTTTGCTATTATAGTTGGATCTTATGATGTTTCTCCCCCTCTACTTCTTGTAATGGATTGAGTTTTCCCTTTGAAGTTATCTCATCGGATTGAGTCTTTAAGGATTTGAGAACACTTGATGTATGTCTTGCATGTGCTTTTCCGTGGTGACAATGGGATATTCACGTGATCTACTTGATGTATGTTTTGGTGATCAACTTGTGGGTTCAGTGACCTTGTGAACTTATGCATAGGGGTTGGCACACGATTTCGTCTTGACTCTCCGGTAGAAATTTTGGGGCACTCTTTGAAGTTCCATATGTTGGTTTGAATAGATGAATCTGAGATTGTGTGATGCATATCGTATAATCAAACCTGCAGATACTTGTGGTGACATTGGAGTATCTAGGTGACATTAGCGTTTTGGTTGATGTGTGTCTTAAGGTGTTATTTTTAGTACAAACTCTAGGGTTGTTTGTGACACTTATAGAATAGCCCAATAGATCGATCAGAAAGAATAACTTTGAGGTGGTTTCGTACCCTACAGTAATCTCTTCGTTTGTTCTCCATTATTAGTGACTTTGGAGTGACTCTTTGTTGCATGTTGAGGGATTGTTATATGATCCAACTATGTTATCATTCTTGAGAGAACTTACATTAGTGAAAGTATGAACCCTAGGCCTTGTTTCTAAGCATTGCAATACCATTTGTGCTCACTTTTATCATTAGTTACCTTGCTGTTTTTATATTTTAAGATTACAAAAACCTATATCTACCATCCATATTACACTTGTATCACCATCTCTCTGCCGAACTAGTGCACCTTTACAATTTACCATTGTATTGGGTGTGTTGGGGACACAAGAGACTCTTTGTTATTTGGTTGCAGGGTTGTTTGAGAGAGACCATCTTCATCCTATGCCTCCCACGGATTGATAAACCTTAGGTCATCCACTTGAAGGAAAATTGCTACTATCCTACAAAACTTTGCGCTAGGAGGCCCAACACGAGTCTACAAGAAGAAGGTCGTGTAGTAGACATCAAGCTCTTTCCTAACGCCGTTGCGAGGGAGGCTAGGTAAGTGGCACTCACATCCCATCAACAAAGATCTTTTCTGGCGCCATTGCCGGGGAGGTGAGTGCTTGAAGGTATATCTTGCAATTGAATCTTTTAGTTTCTTGTTTTATCACTAGTTTGGTTTATAAAAGAAAACTACAAAAAATGAAATTGAGGTTACGTCATATGCTTCAACATTTTAATGTCTTTCGTGAAAATGATGGAAAGGAAAATTGTGCTCAATTGATAAAAGAAGAAGTCAATAAAATGTTTGGCACTAAATTTTTGAATGATGAGCATGATTGCAATGTTGTTAGTATGAATTCTTTGAATATCCATGATGCTAACGATATGCAAAGCTACAAGCTTGGGGATGCTATGTTTGATGAAGATGATATTTTTAGCTCCCCAAGTTTTGATGAGCAAATTTATTATGATGAAAGCAAGCCTCCTATTTTTGATGATTATTGTGATGACACCTATGTTATAAAGAATACTAATAACCATGAAACTTGTCATCATGATTTTAAAAAAGTGTCTCATGGTAGTTATTTTCTTGAGTTTGCTCCCGCTATTATGAATGAGAATAAATTTGCTTATGTGGAGAGTAATAAAAAATTATATACTTATGCATCATGAAAAGAGTGATTTTTGTGATAGCTATATTGTTGAATTCATTCATGATGCCGCTGAAAATTGTTATGAGAGAGGAACATGCACTTCTACCTATTGCAATAATATCAAGTTTCCTCTGTGTGTTGAAAGTTTTGAAGTATTGCTTGTTTTGCCTTCCTATGCTAGTTGATTCTTCCTGCCATAAATTGTTTGCTCACAAAATTCCTATGCATAAGAAGTGGGTTAGACTTAAATGTTCTTGCCATGTGATTCATGATGCTCTTTTCGTGTTTCAATTCTTTAATTCTACGTGAGCATCATTAAATTCATCATGCCTAGCTACAAGGCATTAAAGAAAAGCGCTTGTTGGGAGACAACCCAATACTTTTACCTACTATTTTTGTGTGTTCACATGATTAAGCTACTGTAGTAATCATGTTTTATAGCTTTTGTTTCAATAAAGTACCAGGTGAAGATGCTCCAAAATCATATCTCTCATATGCTGGCGGAGGGCACTAATCTCACTGACGTGATTCAAGTGATGCTCTTCCACCGCATTCTTCCCTGCTAGCTCTGAGCCTCCCGCTTGTGGGAGTTCGATCTGGAGGAGCCACGGACCCTGAAGCGCTTCTTCGGCATCACGCACGACGACATCTGGAAGCAACTCTTCAAGGCCCAAAAGAAGTGGCCGAAGAAGAATGAGGACATCGGATTCGACAGCGGGACTCTGGCTACGGCGGTAAGCACAATTTTGCTGAAGCCCTATCCGGTAAATATTTCATGTATAATAGGACTTTGAATATTTGCGTTCCATGCATGCCTGGATGACAAAGGCGGAGCGGATCAACTGTCCGACTCCGCTACCCGAGGACCCGGCCACACCCCAGCTAACGGAGATGCTGGTACCGGCGCTGTACCAAGCGCCGGAGAAGAAGGCAAGAAGAAGAAGGGCAAGGAGGCTAAGGGCGGCCCCTGCCCCAAGGGTTCTTCGGAAACCATATCCGAAGAGACTAAAGCCCCCTCCTCCCACGATGAGGAGGAAGAGGAGGAGGAGGAGGTGGAAAGTGACTCCCCCGCTAAGGGGAGGAAGAAGAAGAGGGCGGCCCCCGAAGACACGGAGAAGGGGGTGCCCAGGAGGAGGAAGCTGAACCTCCCGGACAGTTGGGATTCAAGATCCGAAGTTGTCCCCCAAAGATAGTCTAGGGTTAAGCCCCTGGCCTAATCATAAGTATTTGGAATTTTAGTATTGTCTTTGGTCCATTTGCTTTTATTGTATAAGTTATCTTGTTTTTTTCAGTCCTCCCCGCACACTTCCCGATACATCATCGGAGGGGAACTCTCTTCCAGCTGAGATGGCAGAGAGTGATACACCGCCGCGAGCCCTCTCGCCTACCTCCATGGGGGACACCGAGGTGTCATCCCTGCGGATATCCCCTGCCCAAGAGGGGGTGAGCGGGGCCGACAAGAGGGTGCCCGAGGTTAACACCTCGGTCACCGAAAACCAAGGTGAAGCGGTCCCTATGGCGACCAACGGCGTGGAGCCTACGCAATCCAAGCTCCCGCCGAACACCATTCCGGCAGCCAGTATGGCTCCAGAATCGAGTAACTAATCCCTGCAAAAGGGGGAGGAGTACCAGCTCCCGCGGTGGCCTCCTTTAATCCGGAGACACCCAACACTCTGAAGGAAGCACTGCAAAGTGCTTCCATCGTAGCGGACCACCGCACTCTAATGGGTGCGGTTTTGGGGAAGATTCAGTCTGCTAAGAGCGGACTGAATGAAGCCTTCCACAGCCTACTGACAAGCATTGAGGTATGCGACGTAATACTCTACAAATAACTTTATATTTCATTTGTGTAGGATATAAACCTATGTACGGTCGGTAGCCCCTGATGCTCTGTCCAATTTGAAAAGGAATCGGACAGAGGATCCATATAGTATTCGGGAGTATAACATATTGTGTCGTTTATCGAAACAGGCTTCCCTGTTGGCGGCAACCGCCCAGGCCGCAGAGGTTTACGAGGTCAATCGGAAGCTTCAGGAAGCCGACGAGGAACTCGACCACATTAATAAGCGGTTCGACGAAACGCAAGGTATGAGGACTTAGATTTTTTTTATCAAAGATGATATGTATATTGAGAGTTTAACTCATCAGATGATTAGATTATGATCACAGCTGGCGCAACCGAGGTCGAGACCCTCAAGGGCGCCCTTGCTCAGGCCAAGAACGAGGCTGAGGCAAATAAGGCAACTGCTGACAAAGCGACTGTCGAACTACAGGCCGAACAAGCTGCCTGGCGCCAACATGAGGCTTGGGTGGACGAAGTCGAGTAGGAGCTCAAGGACGTCATCCGCAAATGCAAGGCATTGGAGCGGAAGACTTCGGACCAGTCTTCCGAGCTTACTAAGGCTCTCCATGACGCCAAATAGGCGCGGAGCGAGTCCTGGAGTGCTCGTGAAGAGATCCTTCAGGCAAGGCAGATAGCGGCTAGTAAGGCCTTTCTTTTGCAGAGTATCTTTGGAGGTCAGAGGTATGCATTGCTCACCCAGGTGTGGAGTTCTCCAGACGCGTTTGCGGATCTCCCAAAGAGTGTCGCCGACGCTGCATAGTTCTTGAGAGCCCAGGAAGGGAACTCAATGGAGAAGTTGTTTTGATCACAATTTCTTGCACCGGAACACCCGACGCCTCTCAACGACCAGCTGAAACAGCCGGTGGAGCTGCATGGGGTAGCAGGTTCGGCTATGAAGGACTTAATAGTCCACCTCTGGCCAACCGAGCCGATCCCTAGTAGTTGCTTCGACTTGGTAAAGCGGCTCATTGATGCGCGGCCACGGATTGATGTTGTGAAGCGCTCAGTCTGCATAGAGGATGCCCAGATGGCCTTCGCTCGCATCAAGATGCAGTGGGCGAAGATGAAGGCCACCGAAGTGGCGACCGCGGGCCCGCCCAAAGGAAAACATCATCGGAAGCCAGAGAGGTACTTCGATGACGTCCTGGAGGGAGACCGCATTGTAGAGGGCCAATGCTCGAAGGACGTAATTTTTAGTTAAGTGTGCTCGGGTTGTAAAAACTATGTTATGAACCATGCTATTATGTATGGCTATGTTTTTGCGCCTTCTATTTTGGCAACTTCTCCTCATGTGCGGCCGTTTATTTTTGTACTTATGAAAGTTACCAGTCATCGGCTTCAGCCCCCATGTATATGCTACAGGGGTGTTCGGCATGACGCGTGATCACACTTTATCCAACGTCTTGGTCCGTTAAGGAGGTGTCCGTAGGATGAACCAGGCGATCAGACTATGCGGCTTTATTACTTTCACTTAGCCATAGGAGTTTGACTGTGGGGCTAGGTACTAGCCCCTTGTGCGTGTGCGGTTATCCGGATTACTGTGCCTTTTCCACGCGGCTGGGCAAAAGACCAGCCCCTCCTGTAACACGGTGTCGGGGGAAACTGTCCGCCACGAACACCTATGGGACCGGAGCCCCTTGTCTGTGCGGTACGAGGGCGGAGGGAGCACGAAGAGCAGATCGTAGCGAGCACGCGGGCAGTTTTACCCAGGTTCGGGCCGCGGTAGACGCGTAAAACCCTACTCCTGCTTGGTTGTGTATTGAGTTTGAGTGCTCGGGAGCTTGAAGAAGCAGCTACACCGAGCGTATAAGTGATCTATGTTCCGAACCCCCTCCACGTTGTGCATGGGCCTCCTTTTATAGTGCAAGGGGTCACCGACAGGTGTCAACGTAGGAGAAAGGGGTAAAAACGTAAAAGAGGTGGTAGTTGTAACAGTGCGGGAACAGTGGAGCTACAGTACATGAACAGTGGTCTATACCTACTTTGACAGTGGGGGACAAGGGCATTCAATGCCCGTCGCCGTCGACCCCAAAAGTTCCCGCCCTAGCGTCTCCGTCTGCCACGGCGATGGATCCACCACCGTGGAGTGCCACCGTGTCCCTCAGGCTGCACAGCCGTCCGCCACGCGTCCCGGGCTAGGCCCCAGGGCGACGAGTGGGTCGGTGAGCTGGAGCGCGGGTACACAGCGCAGCCTTCCCGGCAAGTACCTTGCCGGGGCCTTGATCTTGCCGGGCCCGGGAGCTTGCCGGGCTCTGAAGCTTGTCGCTCCCCGGGCCCTCGCCGGGTCTTCTATGATGAAATCTTCTAGTCTCCCTGGCAAGCCCCTCTTGCCAGGGCCTTGTGTGAACGATGCAATCTTGAGCCTGGCACGGCCTTCCCGGCAAGCTCCTCTTGCCGGGGTCTCGGTCTTCTTTCTTGTATACTTTGTTTTTGAATGGTTTAATAGCGAGCAGGAAGGTCTCCGGCGAGCACGCGGTAAACCCTGCCGCGGGAAGCTGCAACTGCCCGTGCACAAGTTGGGGTACTGAGGTACCCCTACCTTAGTATACCGACAGGAGCCCCCGGGCCTGGGCCACACACGGTGCCGAGCGCTGTTGGGCCAGGCCCAAAACAGTGCACGGGCACCCGCGGCCCGCGGCGCGCCGAATCCACTTCCGTATCCGCCGCATCCCACCGTAACGGCACGCGTCGATTGCGGCGTCGTGGGATGGGACGTGCCCACAATCTCTTAATGGAAAGGGCGAAACGCCCCCCACTCCCCCATAAAAGCAGAGGAAGCAGGTGCGGTTCCCCTCCTTGCGCTTTCATTGCTTCTCCTTCTTCCTCCAGAGATCCCTCTTGCGCTCCGCTTCCACACCTCCGCCGCCGCCGTCTGCATCTCCGGCGCCGCTGAGTTCTTCGTCCCTCTTCTTCCGCCGCGTCCGCCATGGCCCCGAAGACCGACAAGGCGAAGGCGGAGAAGGCCAAGAGGGAGAAGTCGGAGCAAGCGGCGAAGCTCGCCGCGTATCGGAAGCAGCATCTCGTCTTCCCGCCGAGGCTCGGTGCGCGGGAGCTCTGGAGCAAGTACTACTTGTTCTGGGCCAAGGAAACCAAGGCTCACCCCCGCACGCGAGCATATCCGGCCGCCGCCAAGGACAACTACCCCGGCGGGTACTACTTCTTCGCAGCTTTCTTTCACTGCGGTCTTTGCCCTCCTTTCTCAAATTTCTTCTGCGATGTCATGCACACCTACGGCCTCCACCTCCTTGACTTCACCCCCAACGCCATCCTCACCATGGCGGTTTTCGCACACATGTGCGAAAACTTCATAGGGATACAGCCCAACGTAGCGCTTTTTAGGCACTTCTTTACCCCTAGAGCAGAGGCCGACGCCCCACTCTCCGGAGGAATTTCTTGGGTCTTCCGTCTGAACAAGAAGGGGTCCTACTTGCCGGGAGAGCTCCGCGGCAAGTGGGAGGAGTGGCGCGCGGAGTGGTGCTGGGTCGTCGAAGACCAGCCACAAGCTTTCACCACGCCGCGCACAACGCCCATCGTGCGCGGCAGGGACTGGAGCGAGCTAGACTCGGACGACATCAAGCTCGACATCGCCCTCGTACGGATTCTTCGTCTTCGGGTGGCACAGCTGTCCGTTGCAGAGGTGGGCGCAGACTTCCTCCGCCGCCGCATCGCCCCTCTCCAAGACAGGAAAAGGCCGGCCTGGGAGTACGGCGGCCCGGCGGATATAATGAGGCTGCGCCCCGGGCTAAACTTCAACTTCACGACGCTGGAGCTGAAGGGGATGGTCCGGGAACTCTTCAAGTACGACCCGGCACACCCTGAGTGGTTCCGAGCTCCCCGGGGAGTAGTGCCGCTCTGCATCAGCACGGTCCGGGATCGTCTCCTCGCCATGATGCCCGCATGCGATTCGCACGGCGTGGACCGCACGTGGATTGCGCCCAAGCCCATCGACGTCCTCAACTTCTACGACAACCTCGTGGAGGTGGCGAAGAACAAGAATGACATCAAGGAGCACACGCGGGACACCACCGACCAGGAGATTGCCTATATGGCTTCTCGGGCTGAAGAGGCCGCTGCGGCTGCAGCGGCAGGAGATTTTGGATACACGCCTGCTGAGGCGGAGGCTGCGGATGCGTCCAGCCAGGCAGAGGAGGCGGAGATCCGCAGACTGCTGCAGCTCCCTCCCGACGCGCTCGCCGGGGTCCCCTCTCTGAGGCACTCCGGGATCCACGGAATCGTGGCCGAGGCCGCGGCAATGGAGGGTGCCGCCGGAGGGAACAGAGGCGCCGCGAGGGGCGGAGGCGCCGGAGGGAGCGGAGGCGCCAAGGGAAAAGAGACCGCAGCGCAGGGCGCTGGGCCCAGTGAGCCGGCCGGGGAAGAGGAGGAGGAGGAGGAGGCCGAGGACTCCGGCGGATCTACGGAGCTCTACGCCGACGACCTCTCCTCGTCGGAGAGCTCCCCGCCCCCGGCAAGCCCAAGGCAGTCTCCACCGAAGCGTCTCCGCAAGACGGCGACGAGAGAGAGGGCGCAAGCGCCCCGGCAACAACCAGCTCGCCGGGCAGCTCCCCGGGGGAGCCAAGCCGCGCCAAGGGCGACCGGCGTACCAGCCACAGCAGAGGCGGCCCGCGCGCGGGCCACGACGGAGGCGCCTCGCAGGCCGGCGCCGAGCCGACAGGGGTCTTCTCGGAGCGGAGCAACGGCTCCGCCCGCTCCCCGGGCTCCGGCTACCACAGGGGCTGGGTCTTCGCAGCCCCCAGCCCCTGGGATCGCCAAGCGCCCGAGGGAATATTCATCTTCCGCTCCTCGCGCCGACGCGCCCTCGGTGGAGTACGACTTCTCCGCCTTGAGCGAGGACGACGAGGAGGATCAGGAGTAAGGATCCAGGATCTTACACCTTCTCGAGTCTTGTCTTGATTATTGTTGATGCTGACTTTGTTTGTTGCTTTGATTTCAGGACCTTGGTTCAGCGCGCGGCGAAGAAGGCCAAGGCGCCTGTGGTCGAGGCCGCGGAAGACCCAGCCGCCGCGGCAACGGGAGGTGCGCCGGAGCCGAGCCTGCCGGACCCGAGCGCTGCTCCGAGGAGCAGCCCCCAGCGCAGCCCCCAGCGTAAGTCTGGGGTCCATCCTTCCACTTATCGGGATGCGCTTAGGGATTTTGTCTTCTTTCAACATCTTGATGTTTCTTGTCTTTTCTTGTGCAGAGGTGGAGCCGCAGCGGCAGGAGCGCCCGGAGACTGTCATCGAGGAGCCGCAGGCCCCGCCGTCCCCGCCAAGGCCGAACTCTCCGGCAAGGGAGAGCGCTCCGCCAAGGGCGGGTACTCCGCCAAGGCAGAGTACCCCGCCAAGGGCGAGCAGCCCGGCGAGGGCGGCCACTCCGCCAAGGCAGAGCTCCCCGGCGAGGGAGCCCGCCGCTGAGGATGTCCGCCAAGGTATGTCTTGTAGTTTGTCTTCTTGGCTTTGTCTCTTTTTGAATATTTGCTTGAACTTCTTTTTCTTCTTCTTCTAGATCTTCCTCCTCCCGAGCCGATGGAGACGGAAGTCATCAACATCGATGAGGAGGAGGGCGCGCAGGGCGGCGGCGGCGATGCCCCTGTCGCCGAGGACACAGCGAGGGCTGCCGAGCCGGCCGCGCAGGAGACCGCTCCGGCTGCGGACGCAGCGGCCGGGGAGGGGGACGGCGACCGCACCGCCGACCCGGAGGCGGCGGGAGCATCAAGTGCTGCGCCGGCCGCCGACCCCTCCGCCAGCAAGGAGCAGGGCTACTACCTTGAGGCCCCCAACGGCGTCTTCATCCAGATGCCTTGGGGGTCATCATCGCGAGCTCCCGCAGAGGGCGAGGCGTTTGACGGAGAAGTCCTCGCCTCCGCGGGCCTGAAGATTGTCGAGGCGCCCGGCGGGAGTGAAGGGCCCGAGGAGGAGAAGCTACTTCACCAGCTCCTGGCCCTTTACCGGGCCAGGCAGGCGAAGCTTGCTTCCCGGGAAGCCCTTGCCGCCAAGGCCGCCGTGGAGATGGAGAAGCGCGCGGCGGAGCTCAGCGCCGCCAACCAGGCGGCCCTCCGCGAGGTGGCGGAGGAGCGCGAGCGTCTTGCCGGCGAATACCAAGAATGGGTGCTGGAGAAGGCCGAAGCTGAGGAACGGCAGCGGCTCGCCGGGGTGGAGCTGTCCCGGCGAGAAGGAGAACTCGCCCAGCGGAAGGTCCAACTCGACTCCCATGAGGAGGACCTTACCGCTCGGGAGGAGGCCCTTGGCGGGGAACTGAAGGAGGCGAAAGCCGCCGCGGTTGCCGCGGAAGACGCCAAGAAGGAGCTTGCCGCCAAGGTCGCACAGCTGGAGAAGTCGCTGAAGGTGAGCGCGGAGAAGGTTGCCGCGCTCATCACAGAGCGCGAGAAGGACGCCCACACCAATTCAGAACTGCAGGTGCGTCTTTCTAAGAGGGGCGACGAGTTGAAGGCCGCCAATGACTCCATCAAGGACTTGGAGTTGAAGGTCACTACTCTGAAGGATTCACTCGACGCTGCCCGGGCTCGGGAGACCAAGCTGAAGGAGGAGCTCCGCAAGGAGCAGACCTTGGTGGACAGCGTCAACAAAGCGTCCGAGCTCTTCCGCCATACCATTGAGGTATGGACCGAAGACTTGGTATCTTCTGCGTCCAACATCGACCAGGAGCTGCTGGCGCTGAAAGTTGAACATCTCATCTACTCCCCGGATCCGGATCTCCCGCACAGCGCCAAGCTCAGCCTCTTCTTCAGAGGGATCGCGCCGGCCCTTGCAGGTCTCCGGAACCAAATCCCCGCGCAGCTGGCCGAGGAGTCGCGCCTGCTCTGCGCGGGAACTCTGGAGCGGGTGCTGATGAAAATCGTGTTCCGCAATCCGGGCATCAATCTCACCAACGTTCTTCGCACCTTGCCGGCTGATGCGAACACGGAGGCCCTGAAGGAGCAGGTCGCCCACATCATTGCCAAGGTGGCCAAGATCTCCAGGAAGGAGGGCGACCGCGTAGACTAGGCCTCCTTTATCTTTATCACTTTTTGTTGCTGCATATGAAGCTATGAACCCATTAGTCCATCGCGACAAGTTATCTTTTGTAAGATATTTATCCTATTTTGGTCAATTGGTGCAATGTTATCTTCCTTGTCCTTATCCTTGACTTTGTATGTTTTTCACCCTACGCTCCCGGGGAGCTTGCCGACAAGGGGCCTTTGCCGCGAGCGCTGAGTTCTGGACTCTGAGCAGCCTGCTGGCCAAGGTCTTACCGGCAAGCAACCTCGCCGCGGCTAGTCGCAACGCACTTAGCTTGCTGAGCGTACTCGGAAACGAAGCAAGGGCGCGACACTTGTCGCAGCTCACTTAAATCGTTGAGCGAACTCGGAAACAAGATAAGGGTGCGGCAAGCTACGGGTAGGTTCCTCCGCGCACAGGTTTTCCATACAAAGTGTAATTGTTCAAGGAAGACAACTAAAATTTAAAATTTGAACTGGTCAAATTCTAACAACTTAGCTTTCATGTATTGCTTGCTTTCCGGTAAGGCTTCTCTTTCTTGAACAGCACTTGGTTCCTCCTCCACCTCCTTCCCCCCCGGCAAACTTGTGCGCGAGGAACATTCCTTCTGCTTAAGAGGAAAGAAAAGGGGGAGGGAAACAAGTATATGGTCTTTCGACGTGCTAATGCTTACCGGATACTTGAGTGTTGCACCAAATGCCAAACAAAACATGCGAATAGCAAAGAAAAGCATGCAAAAAGGCAATCGGTGCGGAAAACACAAAAACTTTACTGATGCACGGGGTCTGCGCCCGGCTTTGTACAAATGGTTACATGCAACAGCGGCAAAGCTTGTACAAAAGGTGGTTGCCGGAGCGGATCACGGCAACCGCGCCTTATGGGTGAAACTTGCGAAGATGCTCTATGTTCCAGGAGTTGCTCACCGGTAAGCCTTCTTCGGTCTCGAGGCGGACAGCGCCGGGCCTCGTAACTTGTCTCACCCGATAAGGGCCTTCCCACTTCGGCGTCAACTTGTTGGAATTCTTGGCGGACTGAACACGCCGAAGAACAAGGTCGCCTTCCTCGAGACT
This sequence comes from Secale cereale, assembly GCA_902687465.1. Classification (NCBI taxonomy): domain Eukaryota; kingdom Viridiplantae; phylum Streptophyta; class Magnoliopsida; order Poales; family Poaceae; genus Secale; species Secale cereale. Next base: position 309,829,466 of record LR738709.1, on the reverse strand, counting down.
CCTGGCCTTGACCTTGCGGCTATGGTAGCGGCGCAAGGCTTGCTGGTATCGAGCAGCTCGTACAGCAGCCTGGAGACGTCCCTCCTCGAGGAGCAACGCGTCATCTTGCCGCAGTTGCTCTTGCTCGAGCTCATCATAAGCGAGCACTCGAGGAGATCCGTATACGAGTTCCGTGGGGAGAACTGCCTCTGCTCCATAGACTAGAGCAAAGGGTGTCTGTCCGGTGGCTCGACTTGGTGTCGTTCTGATTGACCAAAGAGCCGCCGGTAGCTCCTCTATCCAATTTCTTCCGCACTTGCGCAGCCTGTCAAAGGTCCTTGTCTTGAGTCCGCGCAGCACTTCAGCATTTGCCCTCTCCGCTTGACCGTTGCTCCTCGGGTGAGCAACAGAAGCGAAACAGACCTTGGCGCCAAGGTCTTGGACGTACTGCATGAAGGTGCGACTAGTGAATTGTGTACCATTGTCAGTGATGATCCTGTTAGGGATCCCGAAACGGCAGACAATCGACCTGAAGAACCTGACTGCTGACTGTGCTGTCACCTTTCTCACTGGCTCCACTTCTGGCCACTTTGTGAACTTGTCGATTGCAACGTACAAGTACTCAAAGCCCCCGACAGCACGAGGGAAAGGGCCGAGGATATCGAGCCCCCAGACCGAGAAGGGCCAGGACAAAGGGATTGTTTGGAGAGCTTGAGCTGGCTGATGGATCTGCTTTGCATGGAACTGGCACGCTTCACACTTGGTTACTAGTGCAGTTGCATCTTGGAGGGCTTCTTGCCAAAAGAACCCTTGCCGGAAAGCTTTCCCGGCAAGCGCCCTTGCGCCAATGTGGTGGCCGCATATGCCTCCGTGTATTTCCACCAACAGCTTCTGTCCATCTTCCCTGGAGATACACTTCAGTCTGACACCATTGAGTCTTCTTCTGTACAGCTCGTTATCCACGAACTGGTACATACTTGACTGCCTGGTTATCTTCTCTATTTCTTCTGGGTCGTCGGGAAGTTCTCCAGTTTGAAGGAAACGGACGATCTGCTGCGCCCATGCCGGAGCTTGGGGCTCGGCGGCAAGGACTAAAGGCTTGAGGGCCGCTGCGGGAACCTCAGCTTCTACGGCAAGGACCTCTGGTTCTGCCGGAGCTGATGGTCCCCCGGCAAGCTCGCCGGGGCGAGGCTTGTCGGGAACGCTTGCTTCAACTGTACAGACCCGAGGGTCTGCAGGAGCAAACTGTTCCTCAGCGTTGTTTTTGTTGATCTTGGGGACCTTGGCGGCGGTTTCAGGAAGATCCGCCGGCAAGTAGTCGCCGGAGACCAACTTTCTCTTCTTGGACTGCCCAATTGATGGTGTGACGGATGGTTGAGTCAGCTTGAGCAAGAAGGTTCCTGGTTCCACAGGTAACTTCATCGAAGCACACTTTGAAAGGCCATCTGCAATTTCATTCTGAGCTCTCGGGACGTGCTCCATCTGCAGACCTTCAAAGTGCTCTTCAAGCTTTCTCACCTCATCGACATAAGCTTCCATCAAAGGGCTCTGGTAGCTCTTGTTAACTTGTCGGACCACCAACTGAGAATCTCCCCGCACAATCAGCTTCTTGATCCCAAGTTCGGCCGCAATCCTGAGGCCGGCAAGCAAGCCTTCATATTCAGCAGTGTTGTTTGTCGCTTGCTCCCTGGGAAAGTGCATCTGGATAACGTATTTGAGGTGCTCTCCGGTGGGCGCGATGAGTACCACGCCAGCACCGGCGCCTTGCAGCGAGAAGGCACCGTCAAAATACATTACCCATTCACTTGTCGCTTCTTGTACGGGTGTACTTGTTTCTTGAACTTCTTCATCGGGCGTTGGGGTCCACTCAGCTATGAATTCTGCCAAAGCTCGGCTCTGGATGGTTGAAGTACTTTCAAACTTGAGTCCAAAGCTTGACAGCTCCAGTGCCCACTCAACGATCCTGCCTGTTGCTTCTGGGTTGTGCAATATCCTCTTCAGCGGAAAGCAAGTGACCACTGTTATCTCATGGGCTTGGAAGTAATGGCGCAGCTTTCTCGAGGCCATGAGGAGGCCGAAAAGCAACTTTTGCACACCAGAGTACCTTGACCTAGCCCCCTGGAGAAGGGAACTTACAAAATACACTGGGCGCTGCACCATCTTCTTCCGCACCTCATCCTGTTCCTGCGCAGAGTTATCCTTGTCGGGGCCAGAGCTTGCCGGAGCAGCCCCCTGCTTGTCGCTGGATTCGCTTGCCGGTGGTGCTGACTCCTCGTCGGACTCCCTCTCCGCTACTAACGCAGCACTAACCACCTGGTTGGTTGCCGCTAGGTATAGCAACAACTTTTCCTGTGGTCTAGGTGCGACAAGTATTGGAGTGGAGGACAGGTACCGTTTCAAATCCTGCAGCGCCGCCTCCGCTTCCGGAGTCCACTTCATGGGACCTGCCTTCTTCAAGATTTTGAAGAAAGGTAGGGCGCGTTCTGCAGACTTTGAAATGAACCTACTGAGGGCAGCCACACATCCTGCAAGCCTCCTGACATCCTTGACGCGCTTTGGGGCCTCTATCTGCTCAATGGCTTTAATCTTGTCGGGGTTGGCTTCAATCCCCCTCTGTGACACAAAGAACCCGAGAAGCTTGCCGGAAGGGACTCCAAAGACGCACTTCTCGGGGTTCAACTTGAGTTGTATTCTGCGCAGGTTCTGAAACGTCTCCTCCAAATCTTGGATCAGGGTTTCCTTGCTCTTGCTCTTCACCACGATGTCATCCATGTAAGCCTCTACATTTCTGTGGATCTGTGGCTCAAAAGCAGTGTACACTACCCTTGCAAAGGTTGAGCCTGCATTCTTCAACCCAAATGGCATGCGTATGAAGCAATAAGTGCCACACGGGGTGATAAATGCAGTCTTCTCTTCATCCTCCTTGGCCATGAAAATCTGATGATAGCCTGAGTATGCATCAAGAAAACAGAGTAGCTCACATCCGGCAGTGGAGTCAACGATCTGGTCAATGCGCGGCAAAGGGAATGGATCCTTGGGACATGCTTTATTCACATCGGTGAAGTCTATACACAGTCTCCATTTCCCATTGGCCTTGCGCACGACGACTGGGTTTGCCAACCACGTCGGATGGATCACACCTCTAACTAGGCCTGCTGCCTCTAGCTTCTTGATTTCTTCGTTGATGAATTCTTGGCGCTCCACGGCTTGCTTCCTCACTTTCTGCTTGATGGGCCGCGCGTGAGGACAAACAGCAAGCTTGTGCTCAATTACCTTCCTGGGAACACCGGGGATGTCAGATGGTTGCCAGGCAAACACATCGACATTCGCCCGCAGGAAGGCAACGAGCGCGCTTTCCTATTTGCTGTCAAGGGTGGCACTGATGGTGAAGGTACCACCAGTGCCGTCCTCCTTGGCGGACACTTTCTTGGTTGCCGGAGGAGCAGCCATTCCTTTCTTACTCTTGCCGGTGGAGCTCGATGGAACGTCCTCGACGGCAGCGCAGCACTCCGAAGAGGTGCGGTTGCCGGAGTGGGTCCCAGAGCACTTGCCGGACTTGGTCTTCGTCTTCTTCCCCCCGGGAGCTTCAGCGGCAAGAGTATCCTTCTCGGCCGCAGCTGCCGCATCCCGGTAGATCTTGTCGGCGCAGACAAGCGCATCCTTCTTGTCGCCGTGGACAGTGATGACGCTTATCGGCCCCGACATCTTGAGTACGTTGTAGGCATAATGGGAAGCTGCCATGAACTTGGCGAGGGCGGGACGGCCGAGTATTCCATTGTAGGGCAACGGAATATCGGCGACGTCGAAAGTGATGCGCTCAGTTCTGAAGTTGAGCTCCCCGCCAAAGGTCACCGGCAGAGTGATCTTTCCCTTGGGCTTGCTCCTTCCCGGGTTGATTCCTTGGAATGAACCGGTCTCTTCGAGCTCGCCATCTGGAATCTGGAGTTTCTTGATCACAGCGGAGGAGATCAAGTTCAGCCCGGCCCCGCCGTCAACCAACATTTTGGTGACCTTGAGGTTGCGGATGGTGGGAGAAACCAGCATCGGCAAGCACCCGACCGCAGTGGTGCGGTCAGGGTGATCCTCAAGATCAAAAACGATGGGCGTGCTGGACCATTTGAGGAGCCTGCGCGACTCCACGGGCGGCTCCGCTGCATTCACCTCACGCACCCACTGCTTTAGTTGGCGGTCGGAGGTGTGCAGAGAGGCGCCACCGTCGACGCACAGGACCTCCGTGGCCTTCTGGAACTCCTGCTCGCTGTTATCCTCGTCCTCCATGTCTTCGTCGTCGTCCTCTTCGTCCTTGTCGCGGCCCCGGGGAGGTCGATCTCCTTGCCGCTGCTTGGCCTTGCCGCGGCGTCCTCCCCGGCCGTTGAACGGCCGCTTCTTGCTCGTCTCTTCGCCGCCACCTTGGGCCTTCTCCTTGTCGCGCCTCTCGTACTCAGCCTTCTGCTGCTCGACGAGGTACTCGACGCGCTTGCAGTTGGAGAGATCGTGACCCTTGGTGCGGTGGATCTTACAGTATTGCTTGTCGGAGCTTTCCGGCTTGTCGGCCGCCGCTACAGGGGCAGGCTCCTTGCCGGAGCCGCCAGCCTACGCTTGCTTGGCGGGGGCCTCCTTGCCGGTCTTCTCGACGGCAAGCACCTCCTTCTTGCCCTTCCTTCTGTTATTCCGCCGCCGGCTCTTCTTTGCCGGGGCGGCGTCGTCGCTGTCGCTTCCTCCTGCGCCAGCATCCTCCCCGGGGAGTCTCCTCCCCTCTTCTGCGCGTGCGCACTTGTCAGCAAGAGCGTAAAGCTCGCTGATGTCCCGAATCTTGGTCATCGCCATTTCCTCACGCATGCGGCGGTTACGCACGTTCTGGTGGAACGCGCTGATAACCGCGGCAGGGTGGACATCAGGGATGTTGTGCTGCACACGGCTAAAGCGTTGGATGTACTTGCGCAGGGTTTCGCCTTCCTTCTGGGCCAGAATGTGGAGATCGCTCTCCTGGCCGTGGGGTTTGTGGCCGCCGGTGAAGGCGCCAACAAACTGGTGGCAAAGGTCGGCCCAAGAAGAGATGGAACCTTCCGGCAAGTGCATGAGCCACGAACGGACGTTCGGCTTCAGCACGAGCGGGAAGTAATTAGCCAAGATCTTCTCGTCGCGCCCCCCGGCAGCTTGCACTGCGATGGTGTAAACGCTGAGAAACTCCGAGGGGTGTGTCTTGCCGTCGTACTTCTCCGGTACGTCGGGCTTAAAATTCTTCATGCTGGGCCACTGGACGCGCCGCAGCTCGCGGGTGAACGCAGGGCAGCCTGCCGCGTACGGCAAGTCGCCTGGTTCACCGGGCGCGTGCGCGTCGACAGCGTTCCCAGCCCTCTGGTCTGATTGTCGCCGAGCTTCTCGGCGGCGCTCGATTCTTGTCCGAGCGTCTTCTTGTTGCCGGTCGTCGAGGACCTGGCGCTGGTCCCGACGGGCCCGCGGGTCCGACGAGGCTGTGGAGCCGTCGTCGGCGTTGTTCCGGCGGGGCGGCGTCTTCTGCTTCTGCGGCGGGGAGTGCACGCTTGTCGCACCCCCGGCGGTCTTGTCGCCGTCGGCCTTCGTCTTCTCAGCTTGCCGCGGCCGCGAGGCCGACGGCTGCTGTGGAGAATCGTTGTTGGCGAAGGCTATTAGGCTCTGGATGGTGGCCCTCCAGTCTTCGGCCTTGTCTGCCGCTGGAGGGAAGTCGAGGAGCAGTTGCGCTCTTGCGAGCGCTTCTGCCGGAGTGGAGGGGAACGCGGGCGAGCGGTGCGAGGAGCGGGATACGCTCGGACTTCTAACGGCGTTAGAAGGAGCGGGGTCCCGCGCCGGCGCCTTCGCTTTGCTTGTGCCCGGACGGGGGTCCGGGGCGTCCCGCGAGCCTCCGGTTTGGCCTTGTCCCAGCAAGCGGATGCCACCTCCCGTGACATGGCGCTGCTGGGTCGTTGTGTGCTGAGAGGGACGTGGTGCGTCCACGGAGACCGAGGTTCGGTCGTCCGTCCTATTCTTGGATCTGGTGGCGCCGTGAGTGTCCTCGCCGGCGACCACCCTTCCGACGGCGTCTCCCCCGCCCACCGTTGGCTCTGGTGGCGGCGGGTGAGACGCAGACGGGCCTCCGACCTCCGAAGCCTTCTTCTTCGGGGCCATGGAGTTGTTGCTGGTGAAGTTGACGAACTCGGAGAGGTTGATGAAGAATGCGCCCGCGCGAGCGCCGGATCAGGTTCGCACAACCTCGATGCCCCCTACCTGGCGCGCCAAAGATGTCGGGGGAAACTGTCCGCCACGAACACCTATGGGACCGGAGCCCCTTGTCTGTGCGGTACGAGGGCGGAGGGAGCACGAAGAGCAGATCGTAGCGAGCACGCGGGCAGTTTTACCCAGGTTCGGGCCGCGGTAGACGCGTAAAACCCTACTCCTGCTTGGTTGTGTATTGAGTTTGAGTGCTCGGGAGCTTGAAGAAGCAGCTACACCGAGCGTATAAGTGATCTATGTTCCGAACCCCCTCCACGTTGTGCATGGGCCTCCTTTTATAGTGCAAGGGGTCACCGACAGGTGTCAACGTAGGAGAAAGGGGTAAAAACGTAAAAGAGGTGGTAGTTGTAACAGTGCGGGAACAGTGGAGCTACAGTACATGAACAGTGGTCTATACCTACTTTGACAGTGGGGGACAAGGGCATTCAATGCCCGTCACCGTCGACCCCAAAAGTTCCCGCCCTAGCGTCTCCGTCTGCCACGGCGATGGATCCACCACCGTGGAGTGCCACCGTGTCCCTCAGGCTGCACAGCCGTCCGCCACGCGTCCCGGGCTAGGCCCCAGGGCGACGCGTGGGTCGGTGAGCAGGAGCGCGGGTACACAGCGCAGCCTTCCCGGCAAGTACCTTGCCGGGGCCTTGATCTTGCTGGGCCCGGGAGCTTGCCGGGCTCTGAAGCTTGTCGCTCCCCGGGCCCTCGCCGGGTCTTCTATGATGAAATCTTCTAGTCTCCCTGGCAAGCCCCTCTTGCCAGGGCCTTGTGTGAACGATGCAATCTTGAGCCTGGCACGGCCTTCCCGGCAATCTCCTCTTGCCGGGGTCTCGGTCTTCTTTCTTGTATACTTTGTTTTTGAATGGTTTAATAGGGAGCAGGAAGGTCTCCGGCGAGCACGCGGTAAACCCTGCCGCGGGAAGCTGCAACTGCCCGTGCACAAGTTGGGGTACTGAGGTACCCCTACCTTAGTACACCGACACACGGGGTAGATCGCTAAGGATCTGTAGTATAGTACTAAGTCGCCGAATCGCCGACCAGCTCTCACGTATCATGACAGTCAGTTTTCGGCTTTCCCTACTGAGGTACTTGACCGGACGAACCCAAAAATACAATCGCAATAGTTCTCCCTTTATTAACTTAGCCGAACAATGCGGAATGTAAGGTGCTAAGAACAGGAGCCGGGTAACCCAACTATAGACCCGAGACATGATTCAGAGCTGATGCATATAGTGCAATATCTAGGACGCCGGATAGTTCCCTATAGGTGTTCGGACTTTTAAGTGTGCTAGGCCGCATATAGCCCCCGGTGTTAGGGCCGGATTGAAGCACGTGTGGCAATCTGAGGAAGGGAGGGAACACAGATGATAATGTAAAATAAAATAAATTCCAAACGAAGTGGGAATCAACTACTTCCTTTATACCCTGATTAATACGGCGGGCCATTTAGTTACAGATAATGCCAAAACATCAAGGACATTTTACATGCCAAAAGTTAATACAGGGGAAAGGTTTACACAGAGCCTAAACAAAATGATTTAAAAATCCCAATGATGCCCTACTGCACGTCTACGCCGTTTTTTCTTGGTGACACGTCCTTGAAGGAGAAGAGTCTGATGGTCATCTGCGAAAAAGAAGTCCTCGCACAACCATAGATGAAGTGGGTTCTTTAACGAACATGTAATGAAAACATATGTAAGGTCCGAATAGGGTCAACCCGTACTATGGACCATTTTCCGCAGTGTGCCTCCGATACTGCCCAAGGTATTTCAAGTGCGTAATTGTGTGCGCGAGGTACATATACCACAACCTTATGGGGCAGTCGGCGGAGGCTAAATTGCTACTCAAGCTCAGGTTCCACAGAGCTACCGTGTTGCCACGCGGGTCAGACACATTTAGCAGTGTCTTGGGTCTTAATGACCGGTAAGTTGTTCGGCTTGAAAAGGCTGCCTAGGACTTCGGCTGCAAGGGATGCGATATGCTCCTCGGTACGAAGGGAGCGCTCCATATTCCCATTTACTGTGATAATGCCACGAGCTCCAGGCATTTTTGAGCTTGAGATAAGCGTAGTGCAGGACTGCGTTAAAGCGGGCAAAAGCAGTTCGTCCGAGCATTGCGTGATACCCACTACGAAAGGGGACAATGTCGAAGATCAATTCTTCGCTTCGAAAGTTGTCTGGGAGCCGAATACTACCTCCAGTGTTAATGAGCTCGTGCAGTAGGCCTCCACGCCAGGTATCACTCCTTTAAAGGTAGTGTTGCTGGGCTTGATTCTTGATGGGTCGATCCCCATCTTGCGGACAGTATCCTGATATATCAGGTTGAGGCTGCTGCCGCCGTCCATGAGGACTCTGGTGAGATGGTATCCGTCGATGATAGGATCAAGTACCAGGGCCGCCAAACCTCCATGATGGATACTGGTTGGGTGGTCCCTGCGGTCAAATGTGATCAGACAAGCCGACCATGGATTGAATTTTGGGGCGACAGGCTCTACAGTGCAGACGTCCCTTAATGCGCGCTTGCGCTCCCTCTTAGGGATATGGGTGACATATATCATGTTCACTGTTTTCACCTCAGGGGGAAATTGATTATGTCCCCTGGTGTTTGGTGGGTGAGGCTCATCATCATCCTTGCTTTGAGATCCTTTCCCCTTGTGTTCGGTATTTAATTTACTCGCATGTTTGAAAATCCAACATTTTTTGTTGGTGTGGTTGGCAGGCTTGTCGGGGGTGCCATGAATCTGGCAAGGCCTCTCTAAGATTTTGTCGAAGTTAGATCGACTGTTTCGATTGCCCTTGAATAACTTCTTTCGCTAGTCGGATTTGGAGTCACTGAATCCGGTGTTTACTGTCGTATCCTCTGCTTCTCGTCGTTGTTCCGGCGCTTGCTTTTGTTGCGTCTTGGCCTGTCATTGCCATCACTGACCTCCGTAGTGTCAGGGTCGCTGGTACTATTGCTTCTACGAGCCAACCAGCTATCTTCGCCCGTGCAAAAGCGGATCATTAGTGCAGTGAGAGCTGCCATGGTCTTCGGCTTCTCCTCGCCGAGGTGTCGGGCGAGCCATTCGTCAAAGTTGGCCCAAAAAGCGTCCTCTAACTCTTCCCACCTTCTAATGGAGTTCTCTAGGAGGCTATTCAACCAGTGGTGTGCTGGTACTTTTAGCTTTAGAAGGAGATATTTAATGGCATGGAGGTCATCCCCGCGAGCCATGTGAATGTGGAGAATAAAGTCTTCAATCCATACGGCATGATCCCTCGTTCCATCGTACTGCTCGATGTTCACGGGTGTGAACCCTTCCAGAGATTGGTGTTGCATTACCTCATCGGTAAAGGACATAGGGTGTGTGAGACCTCTATACCGGGCGACATCGCGACGGAGTTCAAATGACATTTGTGTTCAGTGCTTACTCCAAACTGGGCTGTTTTTGTCGTGCCAGGCTTGATAGCCGTCATCCTGTGCGGTAGCGCGTCCTCTTGATCCGTAGATTGATCTGGTCTGACCGGCTCTATTGGCCAGGTCCTAACGTATGTCGTACTTATAGCCCGAAGCAGCTGTCTCCTTGCCTTTATGGGCACGTCTACGCCATTTTTTCTTGGTGACACGTCCTTGAAGGAGAGGAGTCTGATGGTCATCTACGAAAAAGAAGTCCTCGCACAACTGTAGATGAAGTGGGTTCTTTAACGAACCTATAATGAAAACATATGTAAGGTCCGAATAGGGTCAAACCATACTATGGACCATTTTCCGAAGTGTGCCTCCGATACTGCCCAAGGTATTTCAAGTGCGTAATTGTGTGCGCGAGGTACATATACTGCAGCCTTATGGGGCAGTCGGCGGAGGCTAAATTGCTACTCAAGCGCAGGTTCCACCGAGCTACCGTGTTGCCACGCGGGTCGGACACATTTAGCAGTGTCTTGGGTTTTAATGACCGGTAAGTTGTTCGGCTTGATAAGGCTGCCTAGGACTTCGGCTGCAAGGGATGCGATATGCTCCTCGGTACGGAGGGAGGGCTCCATATTCCCATTTACTGTGATAATGCCACGAGCTCCAGGCATTTTGACCTTGAGATAAGCGTAGTGCAGGACTGCGTTAAAGCGGGCAAAAGCAGTTCGTCCGAGCATTGCGTGATACCCACTACGAAATGGGACGATGTCGAAGATCAGTTCTTCGCTTCGAAAGTTGTCTGGGAGCCGAATACTACCTCTAGTGTTAATGAGCCCGTGCAGCAGGCCTCCATGACAGGTATCACTCTGTTAAAGGTAGTGTTGCTAGGCTTGATTCTTGACGGGTCAATCCCCATCTTGCGGACAGTATCCTGATATATCAGGTTGAGGCTGCTGCCGCCGTCCATGGGGACTCTGGTGAGATGGTATCCGTCGATGATAGGATCAAGTACCTGGGCCGCCAAACCTCCATGATGGATACTGGTTGGGTGGTCCCTGCAATCAAATGTGATCAGACAAGCCGACCATGGATAGAATTTTGGGGCGACAGGCTCTTGTAATGCCCAGTATGAGATTATACCTCCTACGTGTCGAGGCACGACTTAAAGGCATAAGCTCATACTAGAATGATCTCAAGTATGGTATCTTTGCACGACTCACATAAAAGAGGGATGAAATTGCAAAAGAGTAGTTGGCTTACACTCGCCACGTCACACAATACATTACATAAGCAAACAACATCCAAATAACATCAGAGTCCAACTACGGACGAAGATCCAAATGAAAGATACCATAAATAAATAACACAAGGTCCGGATCATAACATCCTAGTAAGAGCCCTACTGATCCTCTGGATAAGACACGTAGTATCGCCCACGTTCTTCGTTGAACTACCAGTACAACTCTGAACCACCCGTTGTGTAGTTCACCATGACCTGCATCTGGTGTTGTGTAGAATCTGTGAGCCACGGAGGACTCAGCAATCCTGTTCCCGGGTAGCAAAACTATCTAAGCCTTGGGTGTGGAACAAGGCTGAAGAACAAGGTTGCAGCTGCACTAGCACTAGCTTACGTGTTTAGAGCGAGAATAGAAGTGCCACGATGGTCAAAGTGATCACGAAGTGATCCTATCTAAGCACGTCAAACATAACCCCACCGTGTTCACTTCCCGAACCCCTTCGGAAAATGACCATCATGGTAACTCACACTGGTAATGTATTATGATCATAGTGTCAAGTTTTCTACAACCGGATATTAACAAATTCCCATCTGCCACATAACCGTGGGCACGGCTTTCGAAAGATCAAAACCCTGCAGGGGTGTCCCAACTTAGCCCATCACAAGCTCACGATCTGCGGAGTCGCAACTCCAAGGTGGGATGACCCGAGTATTCTCGGAATCCCGTGCTCAAGACATTCTGACTAAGGTAAAACTAATCCAGCAAGGCCTCCCGGTGTGCCGACACCCTGATAGTAGCCACGCGTATCTAGTCTCAGGCCACGACCAGATGGGACTTCCCTTGGGTTTTTACCAGCCCTTGAGTTTCCTCGAGGTGGCCCCGCAGCCTGCCCAGTTTGGACCAACACTCATGTGGAGCACTGGCCCGGGTTGTTAATTAAGAAAAGGGTTTATACCTCCCTATGCAAGTTTTAGTTATTAGGCAAATGTAAAACCAATGTTGGGACTTGCTGGAAAAGCTTTAGCGCTAAGCGGGTTATCGAGGGGGGCCCATAATCCCCAACCGTGTTAGGGACGCAAAATTCAAGGAAATTAACACCGGTTTAAACGGTTCCTAGGGAGGCATGAGTGGAACAAAACACCAAGCAAAGGCTTAGCCTTCCACCCATTGCCAAGTATATAGATGGTTTAGTTTTTACAGATTATATAGTGTGATATCCCAACAATAACTTCAACATGAAGCAACAATCTTCTAATCTTCTCCTGCAGCTAAAAATGCTATAAGAGGGGCTGAGCAATGCTTACGTAGCCAATCAAAGGTTTGCTAGGTTGGGTGGTTAGAGAGATTCATGGCTACAATAGGAGGCTGACAAACAGACATAGGCATCGAGGCAATAAGCTAAAGAGCGAGACATCTAGCAATAGGCAAACATAGTAATGATATCTGGGTCAGGTCATCTTGCCTGTTGAATCCTCAGAGGGAACGTAATCTTGCTCCTCACACTCAACCTCGGTAGAAACCTCGTTTTCGGTATCTTCACCAGGCTCTAACCAAACACAACAATGCAAAACCGAACAAAATCAATCAACATGCAGTGCTCAATCACATGATGCATGGACATGAAGCATGTGAACATGGAAAACATCATTCATGGCCTAGGAGTCTCAAGAGTGCAATATCATCACAACCACAAGATCAACCACACATAATGAAACAAGCAAAAGAACAAGTTGGCAAGTTTATGTAATTTATCAAACAAGCAACCAACATGTTTTAAAGAGGTGGGTTAACATGGCAAGGGTGCACTAACATATCAGCAACATGCTAGCATATTTAAATGGGCTGGAATTAAATACAACAATATCTAGAAAATCCCATATTCATTTATTTGCATTTGGGACAGATTTGAAATACATTTGTGATGGATTTGTCAAACATGCTAAACAACAGCACCAAAATATTCTACACATTTTCCTACCCCAAATGCATATAAAGTTTGTTAAATTTGGAGTTGTGGAGAATTAGTTATGAATTTTGCAAGTTTGAACATATTTAAAACAAATTTGAATTCAAACAGCATTTAAATGTTTTTAAATGTAGCGACCACGATCCGAATGGACCGAAGTCTCTGTGTTTCAGTGTCATCCCTGGATCGGTAATGCTGACACACACAGTACTTGATGGATTTATAATAGAGTGGCAATCACACACTTATTACATCGAATGTCTCCAAAGAGAGCTTATTACAGAAGTCTATGGCTTAAGGCCATCTAACAAAATAACAGCGGGAGGCTTGGAAGATAAGTGAGTCCATCAACTCCAACGGCATAGCTGAGTGCATGACAAACGACCTAGAACATCTTACTCCTCGTCTGAAAAGTCTGCAACGTAATATGTTGCAGCCCGAAACGGGTTAGCACATGGAACATGCTGGCAAGATAACACAGAAGATGCAAGTAACAGAAATAAAGGCTAGACTATATGCATATTTGGCTGGTGGAGGCTCTAAGGTTAAAGTTTTTGCGTAAAGCCAAATTTTCCCTACAACAAAGGAATAAATTTTATTTTTAACAATCATGGTAGTTGAAACATCATTGAGAAGGTACCTCCAACTCAATCCCAAATTAAACTAATCATTAACCCAACAAATTAAACTTTAGAGTGATGAGATCAACCAATAATTCAAGTACCAGATACTCAAGATTGTCCATAACCGGGGACACGGCTAATCATGATCAGTTTGTACACTCTGCAGAGGTTTGTGCACTTTTCCCACAAGACTCGATCTCCTCCGTTGGATTTCTCGCACTGCATGGTGTTTGAGAAACGGATGACCGAGACACAGTCTTTCAGAAGCATTTACTCTTTACCCCAGGTGGACTAGTACACCTACTTTCCCCTACAACTGCTAGTCCACCACGAAATAGCTCACACAACTTACTCATATTATGCCAGAGCCCATAATGGCATTGTGGCTGCACACGGAAGTTTCTAGCATGAATAGTTTTATGATCCCTTTGAGCCTGGGTGGCATTCCATAGGAAAAATCACACGGAACCCCGGGATTTCCTAGGACAACACTGGATTCTCCAGGTGCCCTGCAACCAATCCACCCAGATGTGTATTCAAGTAGCCACCTTAAGTTGAACCATTAATTAACAACTCACATCTGTCATGGATTTCACTCAAACCCAAACCCACGTGTACGAGCATAGCATGGCAACCTAAGCATAACGTAGAAGTAACTCCCAAGGGTTTGAACAATAATACAGGTAATAGGTTCTACCTCAATCTACTTCCCAGTCCCACAAGTTATCAGATCCTACTCATGCAATGTGTGAGGGTTTGATCTAATGCATAAAAACTGGTTAATAAAGGGGTATGATCAAAGTGTTACATGCCTTGCTGACGATTCGCAAAACCTAGAGACTCGTAGTAGCACGCTTCACAGTCCGGTTATTCTATCACAAGCAAACAATAGCATACATAAGCAAACAAGCAATTATGCACAAACAAAACTCCAAAAGATAAGATCTAATCAGAAAGTTCAACTTAAGAACTCCGGTTTGCAAAAAGAATCAAATCGAAAGAAGAAACGAAACTCAAACTGCGAAAGAAACGAGCTCCGATTACTAATTTGATCTAGGGTCAAATTTTACAGTAGCCAAAACTTTGTTCAAGTTGGTTAAACGGAAAGAGGGCGTCGATACGAAGATCTCGGATTTTGAATCACCAGATTCTGACACTCGAGCGAAAAGAGAAACAAAAAACAAGATCAGGGCAGAAATCGCGATCGAAAATAATAGCGGATAAATACCCCGAAAAAAAACTGACGAACAGGCTAACGAACGAACGTTCGCTGTCCGCGGCTAATGGGCGAACAACGTTTGTTAAAACGAACGTACGGACGAACGTCTGCTAAATAACTAAACCGGAGAAAAACCGATCTAACCTAAAAAAATGGATCTAGGGTTTCTTGAAAAAAACCGATCGGTTAACCGAAAAGAACCGGCGGCGGCGGCTACCTCGAAAAAGACAACACTGGCGGCTACTCCGGCGGCAGAGGCGGCGGTTCCGTCGGCGGCGGCGGCGGCGGAGGCGGCAACGGCGCGAGGCGCGGGCGGCGGCTAGGGCAAGGGCGGGGCGGGCGAGGCGTGCTGGCTTCGCGGACCGGCGGCGCGATTTATAAAGGCCCCGGCTAGGGAGTCCTAGCCGGTTACGGCCTGGAGTCGGTTCCTTTTTTTTTTAAAACGAGTCATGACGTACGAAAACTAACAAAAGAAATACTAAACGGACTCCAAAAATCCCGAAATAAATTTTCACCGTCCTCTAATAATATTTAGGACAAAGTGAACATTTTTTCCCGGACCTAAATGCAATTTTGAAAAACGCGTATTTTTCCTATGCAAATAAAATCGCAAATAAATCCGAATTAATACCAAAAGTGATTTTAATATTTTTCCTCCAATATTTCTGTTATTTTGGAGAAGTCATATTATCTCTGCTCATATATTTTAATTAGAAATATTTTTAGGAGAAAATAATAATTAAAACCAACGCTATCCTCGTACCGGTATTCGAGAAAACTCAAATACAAAAACGGTAGAATTCCCAACTCTCTCCGTAGGTCCTTGAGTTGCTTAGAATTTTCGAGGATCGCCACAAACAAAAATGCAAAGAAATATGCAATGCAGTATGATCTATGTATAACATTCCAAATTGAAAATTTGGGATGTTACAAACCTACCCTCTTAGAATGAATCCCTCCCTCGAGATTCGTCTTGGCTAGAGAACAGGTGTGGGTGGTCCTTGCGTAGATCATCTTCTCGTTCCCAGGTGGCTTCTTCCTCGGTGTGGTGACTCCACTGAACTTTGCAAAACTTGATGACCTTACTGCGGGTGACTCTGCTCGAAAATTCAAGAATCTTAACAGGCTTCTCCTCATAAGTTAGATCACTATCCAACTGAATTGCTTCCAGGGGTACTGTGTCTCTAAGCGGGATATCGGCCATCTCCGCATGGCACTTCTTAAGCTGCGAAACGTGAAACACGTCGTGCACTCCTGACAATCCTTTGGGCAACTCCAACTTATAGGCAACCTCTCCAATGCGTTCCAAAACACGGTAAGGTCCCACAAATCTCGGGGCTAGTTTTCCCTTGACTCCGAAATGTTTAACTCCTCGTAGAGGCAATACTCTCAGGTACGCTCTGTCTCTGATTTTGTAAGCTATCTCCTTGCGCTTCGAGTCTGCATAACTCTTCTGTCTGGACTGAGCTACCTTCAATCTATCTCGAATTAGCTTAACCTTCTCTTCCAACTCTTTGATCAAGTCCGGTCCAAACAACTGTTGATCTCCAACTTCATCCCGCATTAACGGTGTTCGGCATCTCCTTCCGTACAATGCTTCAAACGGTGCCATCTTCAAACTGGCATGGTAACTATTGTTGGACGAGAACTCCACGTAGGGCAAATTATCATCCCAACTAGATCCATAATCTAGCGCACACGCTCTCAGCATGTCTTCCAGAATCTGATTGACTCTCTCGGTCTGTCCATCGGTCTGCGGATGAAAAGCTGTGTTGAATTCCAGCCTCGTTCCCAAAGTTTGGTGTAGCTGATGCCAAAACTTTGAGGTGAACTGTGTTCCTCTATCTGATACAATGGTCCTTAGAAACTCCATGCAGACATACGATCATGGTCATGTATATCTTGGCCAACTTTGCACTGGTATACGTGGTTTTCACGGGGATAAAGTGGGCTACTTTGGTCAAACGATCCACTACTACCCAGATTGAGTCATATCCTGATTTGGTCCTGAGCAATCCGGTGATAAAATCCATGCCAAGCTTCTCCCACTTCCATTCGGGTATCGGCATAGGCTGTAGCAATCCTGCTGGCTTCTGATGCTCTGCCTTTACTCTCTGGCATACATCACATACGGCTACATACTCGGCAATATCCTTCTTCATTCCCGTCCACCAGAAACGTTCCTTCAAATCCAAATACATCTTGGTGTTTCTAGGGTGTATCGAGTATGGCGAATCATGTGCTTCCTGCAGTTTCAACTTCCTGATCTCCGGGTCGTTGGGCACATAGATTCGATCCTCAAACCACAAGGTGTCGTGTTCATCCTCACGAAATCCTTTGGCTTTTCCTTCACTCATCCTCTTCTTTATCTCGGCAATCTCTCTGTCCTCCTTTTGGGCTTCGCGTATTTTTCCCAGCAATGTCGACTGAACCTCCAAATTTGCGACAAAACCTCTAGGAACTATCTCCAAACGAATCTCCCTGAGATCTTCTACTATCTCCTGGGGTAATCCCCGTTTACTAAGGTATTTGCATAACTCTTCCGGCTCAGAGCGTCTGCAACAACACTGGCCTTTCCTGGGTGATAGTGCAGCTTCATATCATAATCCTTTATAAGCTCCAACCATCTCCTTTGTCTAAGGTTCAGCTCCTTCTGAGTGAAAATGTACTTCAAACTCTTGTGATCCGTGTACACATCACAACGATTTCCAATAAGAAAGTGTCTCCAGGTTTTGAGTGCGTGCACTACAGCTGCTAACTCCAGATCGTGCGTTGCATAATTCAACTCATGCGGTCGCAGTTGACGGGATGCATAGGAAACAACTCTTCCATCCTGCATAAGTACTCCTCCAAGTCCCAAGCGTGAAGCATCGCAGTATACTTGGAAATCCTTGCGTATATCTGGTAATATCAGCACTAGGGCTGTCGTCCACCGTTTCTTCAACTCTTGGAAACTTTCTTCACATTCCTCAGTCCAATCAAACTTTGTCTCGTTCTTCAACAATGTCGTCATTGGCTTTGGAATCTTGGAGAAATTTTCTATTAATCTCCGGTAGTATCCCGCGAGTCCAAGAAAACTACGGATTTCTCCAACTGAAGTGGGTGCCAACCATTCAGTGACTGCCTGCACTTTGACGGGGGTCCACTACTATACCTTCTCCCGATATAACATGCCCTCGTAATCCAACTTCCTTCAACCAAAACTCACATTTGCTAAACTTGGCATACAACTGATGTTCTCTGAGCTTCTCCAGTACCAAACACAAATGCTCTGCGTGTTCCTCTTCATTCTTAGAGTACACCAAAATGTCATCAATGAATACCACGACAAACTTATCTAAGAACTCCATGAACACCTTGTTCATCATACTCATGAAATAGGCAGGGGCGTTAGTCAATCCAAATGACATAACCGTATACTCATATAGCATGTACCTAGTGGTGAATGTTGTCTTAGGTATATCCTTCTCTCGGATCTTCAACTGGTGGTATCCAGATCATAGATCGATCTTGGAGAATACTTTCGCTCCCTGGAGTTGGTCGAACAAATCATTGATCATCGGCAGCGGGTACTTATTCTTAATAGTCACTTCATTCAGGGCACGATAATCAACGACCATTCTTAAAGATCCATCCTTCTTCTCAACCAAAAGCACTTGGGCTCCACAAGGTGATGAACTTCGGCGAATAAATCCTTTCTCCAATAACTCCTTAATCTGCTTCTTGATCTCCTCCAGATCATTCGCTGGCATCCGATACGGTCTCTTAGATATTGGTCCGGTGCCAGGCAACAGCTCAATCAAAAACTCAATATCCCTATCTGGTGGCATGCCTGGTAACTCCTCTGGAAACACATCCGGATAATCCTTTACTACCGACACTTCCTCCTGAACAACTCCCATGAGAGAATGTACTTGTGTCCGTATAGGCGAATGCCTAGATACATACTTAATCCTTTTTCCCTCCGGGGTGGTAAGCAAAATAGATTTGCTGGCACAATCGATGTTACCTCCATACTTCGATAGCGAATCCATACCTAATATCACGTCCAATCCTTGTGACTCCAAAACTATTAGGTCTGAGGGGAAAACATGGTGTCCAATGGTCAATGGCATCTGAAAACATCCTTGATTTTCCACATATTCCGCTCCGGGTGAACTTACTAACATGGGGGCCATGCGGACTCTAGTGGACAACTTATGTCTATTTACGAATCCCCTTGAAATGTATGAATGCAATGCACCAGTATCGAAAAGAACTACTCCGGTAAATGACTTAACCAAAAACTTACCAATTACCGCATCTGGAGTCTCTTCAACCTCCTCCACGGTCACATGGTTCACTTGTCCTTTGTTGAACGGGTTGGGCTTCTTCCCGGTGCTTCCATTGCCGTTCCCATTCTTAGCTTCAGGGCACTCCGTGGCATAGTGTCCATTCTTCCCGCACTTGAAACAGGTGACGTGGCTCAAATCCCTCTTGGCGGGTGTGGATGGAGTAGAGCGGTTCTGATTATTGTTTGCTCCATTCCCATTCCCATTCTTGGAGCCATTGTGGTTGTGGAAACTTCCTCCAGTGTGGGTGTGGCTTCCATGGTTATGGGTGTATCCTCCCGAATTCGGAGTGAATCGGGGCTTCTGCTGGGCTCCAGAATTATTCCTTCCTTATCCATACTTCCTCTTGCGACTCTCAATCTGCTGCTGCTTCCCTTCAATCATAAGAGCTTTATCTACAAACTCCTGGTAGTTGTTGAAAGTTGCCACCATCAACTGTACACTCATCTCATCATTTAGCCCATCCATAAATCTCTCCTGCTTAGCGGCATCCGTGGCCACATCATCTGGGGCATAACGAGATAGGGTACTAAACTCATCTACATACTGAGCCATAGTACGATTTCCTAGGCGCAAGTTGTGAAACTCCCGCTTCTTCATGCTCATAGCTCCAGTCGAGACATGGGCAGTACGGAAAGCTTGCTGAAACTGCTCCCAAGTGACATTGGCTATAGGGAAGGTGGTTGTGTAATTATCCCACCATGTTGCGGCTGGTCCAGACAACTGGTGTGCGGCAAATCACACTTTCTCAGCATTCGAGCAATTGGCGGTGGTCAAATCCCTTCCAATCTTGCGCAGCCAGTCATCAGCAACTATTGGTTCAATGCTGCTAGCAAACACCGGTGGTTGCAACCTTAAGAAATGTGTCAGGTTGTCCATGGGTGGTGGTGGTGGAGGGTTGTTGTTGTTCTGGTTGTTCTGAGTGTTCTGGACAAGAAGTTGCATCAAAGTGTTCTGCTGCTGGATCAACTGAGTGAGCTCAGGGGGAAACTCAAATCCGGACTCACGTCTTGGAGGCATCTGATGGGTGTAGAGGGAAGAGATTAGAATAGAATTGAGGTCTAGGAGAAAATCACTACCCATATGCACATGAGACAAACACAATCATATCACACCAATCAATTTCAAGCAAGATCTTACAAGATCTAACTAACGTTACAAAAGTGCTCTAAAACTACTTTGTGGGGGGAAAAGCTACTAGTCATAGGGTGGTCATCTAGAAATTTTGAGTGGTGGAAGATTCCATGATGTCTGCTCCAGCTTCATCTTCATAGTTTTCATCTTCACTATCATCGGGGTCCAAATCCGTGTCGTCGATGATGATGTAATCTTCAGAACGAGTCTCATTGGGTTCTTCTTCCTCTTCTTTTCCTCCTGGTGCTGGATCTCC
This sequence comes from Secale cereale, assembly GCA_902687465.1. Classification (NCBI taxonomy): domain Eukaryota; kingdom Viridiplantae; phylum Streptophyta; class Magnoliopsida; order Poales; family Poaceae; genus Secale; species Secale cereale. The sequence continues at coordinate 309,809,096 of LR738709.1, read as the reverse complement.
CATGAATACTCCTAGCTTCCTTGTCAAATCATCATTCTTCTCCAATAGTATCAACATCTCCTCCTCGTATCCGTCACGAGTAGACTTGAGTTCTTCTTCTAGCTCCAAGCTCCTGGTTAGTGCCTTCTTCAAATCTATCATCCCGGCGCACATCTGGTGCTCCTGTCGTCGAATGTGCTGGTTTAGCTCCTGGATGAACGCTGCAATGGACCTATCCTTCTGGGTGCTGATCATGTCCCAACGCTCATCTCGGCGTCCAAAAATGTGGTAGATAGTGTCCTTCAGCTCCTGCTTGTAGACTTCTCCGATCCTTCCTATAGTGATGTGGGCAGCCATACTCTTGCCTAGGCTCCAGGTTGGTGCATCAAAGGAAAACTCTATTGGCTCCGTGGATGGTGCGAAGGTTCTCCCGGGAATTTGAACTTGAATGCTCCATCGCTCCTCTTCTGGTAAGGTGGCGGTGTAGGTCCCGGTAAAGCTTGGTATTCCTATGTTCGGGTACCTAGTGACTTCCTTTAAGTGTCGTCCAAAAGGTGTGTCTTCATCTGGTTGCGTGAACTTGTTCCTTGGGTCCACCATCCTAAAGAAGTAGAAAATGAAGAGGAGTCAGAAATAAGTAGAGAAGAGTGACCTAGGGTTTATCTTAGTGGTCGTGTCCTACATTCAGCGTGTGCTCTGATACCATCTTGTAGCGACCACGATCCGAATGGACCGAAGTCTCTGTGTTTCAGTGTCATCCCTGGATCGGTAATGCTGACACACACAGTACTTGAAGGATTTATAACAGAGTGGCAATCACACACTTATTACATCGAATGTCTCCAAAGAGAGCTTATTACAGAAGTCTATGGCTTAAGGTCATCTAACAAAATAACAGCGGAAGGCTTGGAAGATAAGTGAGTCCATCAACTCCAACGGCATAGCTGAGTGCATGACAAACGACCTAGAACATCTTACTCCTCGTCTGAAAAGTCTGCAACGTAATATGTTGCAGCCCGAAACGGGTCAGCACATGGAACATGCTGGCAAGATAACACGGAAGATGCAAGTAACAGAAATAAAGGCTAGACTATATGCATATTTGGCTGGTGGAGGCTCTAAGGTTAAAGTTTTTGCGTAAAGCCAATTTTTCCCTACAACAAAGGAATAAATTTTATTTTTAACTATCATGGTAGTTGAAACATCATTGAGAAGGTACCTCCAACTCAATCCCAAATTAAAGTAATCATTAACCCAACAAATTAAACTTTAGAGTGATGAGATCAACCAATAATTCAAGTACCACATACTCAAGATTGTCCATAACCGGGGACACGGCTAATCATGATCAGTTTGTACACTCTGCAGAAGTTTGTGCACTTTTCCCACAAGACTCGATCTCCTTCGTTGGATTTCTCGCACTGCATGGTGTTTGAGAAACGGATGACCGAGACACAGTCTTTCAGAAGCATTTACTCTTTACCCCAGGTGGACTCGTACACCTACTTTCCCCTACATCTGCTAGTCCACCACGAAAGAGCTCACACAACTTACTCATATTATGCCAGAGCCCATAATGGCATTGTGGCTGCACACGGAAGTTTCTAGCATGAATAGTTTTATGATCCCTTTGAGCCTGGGTGGCATTCCATAGGAAATATCACACGGAACCCCGAGATTTCCTAGGACAACACTGGATTCTCCAGGTGCCCTGCAACCAATCCACCCAGATGTGTATTCAAGTAGCCACCTTAAGTCACATATGTCATGGATTTCACTCAAACCCAAACCCACGTCTACGAGCATAGCATGGCAACCTAAGCATAACGTAGAAGTAACTCCCAAGGGTTTGAACAATAATACAGGTAATAGGTTCTACCTCAATCTACTTCCCAGTCCCACAAGTTATCAGATCCTACTCATGCAATGTGTGAGGGTTTGATCTAATGCATAAAAACTGGGTAATAAAGGGGTATGATCAAAGTGTTACCTGCCTTGCTGACGATTCGCAAAACCTAGAGACTCGTAGTAGCACGCTTCACAGTCCGGTTATTCTATCGCAAGCAAACAATAGCATACATAAGCAAACAAGCAATTATGCACAAACAAAACTCCAAAAGATAATATCTAACCAGAAAGTTCAACTTAAGAACTCCGATTTGCAAAAAGAATCAAATCGAAAGAAGCAACGGAACTCAAACTGCGAAAGAAACGAGCTCCGATTACCAATTTGATCTAGGGTCAAATTTTACAGTAGCCAAAACTTTGTTCAAGTTGGTTAAATGGAAAGAGGGCGTCGAGACGAAGATCTGGCATTTTGAATCACCAGATTCCGACTCTCGAGCGAAAAGAAAAACGAAAAACAAGATCAGGGCAGAAATCACGATCGAAAATAATCGCGGATAAATACCCCGAAAAAAAACTGACGAACAGGCTAACGAACGAACGTTCGCTGTCTGCGGCTAACGGACGTACAACGTTCGTTAAAACGAACGTACGGACGAACGTCCGCTAAATAACTAAACCGGAGAAAAACTGATCTAACCTAAAAAAACGGATATAGGGTTTCTCGAAAAAAAAAACGATCGGTTAACCGAAAAGAACTGGCGACGGCGGCTACCTCGAAAAAGACAACACCAGCGGCTACTCCGGCGGCGGCGGCGGCTCGGCGACGGGCGGCGGCAGCGGCGGCGGCGGCGCGAGGCGAGGGCGACGGCTAGGGCAAGGGCGGGGCAGGCGAGGCGGGCTGGCTTCGCGGGCCGGCGACGCGATTTATAAAGGCCCCGGCTAGGGAGTCCTAGCCGGTTACGGCCCGGAGTCGGTTCCTTTTTTTTAAACGAGTCCTGACGTACGAAAACTAACAAAAGAAATACTAAACGGACTCCAAAAATACCGAAATAAAATTTCACCGTCCTCTAATAATATGTAGGACAAAGTGAACATTTTTTCACGGACCTAAATCCAATTTTGAAAAATGCGTATTTTTCCTATGCAAATAAAATCGCAAATAAATCCGAATAAATACCAAAAGTGATTTTAATATTTTTCCTCCAATATTTCTGTTATTTTGGAGAAGTCATATTATCTCCGCTCATATATTTTAATTAGAAATATTTTTAGGAGAAAATAATAATTAAAACCAACGCTATTCTCGTACCGGTATTCGAGAAAACTCAAATACAAAAACGGTAGAATTCCCAACTCTCTCTGTAGGTCCTTGAGTTGCTTAGAATTTTCGAGGATCGCCACAAACAAAAATGCAAAGAAATATGCAATGCAGTATGATCTATGTATAACATTCCAAATTGAAAATTTAGGATGTTACATTAAACATGGCAGCAAATGACATTTTCATAATCTACACAAAATTCTAAGCACTTTTCATATAGGGCTCAATTCATATGAAGCATAAATATGCAGATATTAATTAAAACAGAAAAACTGAAAAGAAAAAGAAAAACAGAAAAAGAAAATAAAACAGAATAAGCGCCAGGTCTAAATTGACCCAGGCCCATCTAGCCTCACACACTGACAAGGGGGGCCAGACGGAGCTGAGCTGGCGAGTGGGTGCGCGCGGGGCTGGAACTGGAGTTGTGAGGCTGGCAGGTGGGACCTACCTGTTAGCCTCAGGCGAAAACTAAAAATGGGGCGGAAACACCACTACGCCCGCAAGGGATCGAACCCGCGCCTTACTGACGAAACTGACGGAGACACACCACTACGCCACTGCATCGATCTTGACAGAAAGGAAGCAGCATATCTGAAGAATATAACGCAACAGCAGAACACGGGAGCATTGGCCCTCGTCGGAGCAATCTCGTCGGAGCCGCTTCGGCGACCATTAGGCACGGCGGAGGGGTGTGAGAGGGAGCAGGAGGAGTCCCGCATCCAACCAAACTTCCAGCAGCGCCTAAGGGGCACTATATCACCGGCGGCGAGCATATACAACACGGCGGCGATGGAATGACGGCGAGGCGATGCAAGGCACTAGGCGGCACGGCGATAGCACAGAGAGGTTCTACGCATCTAGGCGGAGTGAACGGACACCAGAGCAAGGGCTAGAGAGGTCGGAACACTTGCCGGCGACGAGGTCCGACGGCGGCACGATCGGGCACTCGTGGAACTAAGGCCTAGAGCATGCGCAGAAAGGGGAAAAGGGCTTGGGGAGAGAGAGGAGCTCACCACGAGCACGGCAGTGTGCTCGGCTGGCCCTGGCGCGGACGGAGTCGTCGGCGACGTGCCTCGAACACCTACGGCCACCGTAGAGGAAGAAGAGCTCGACGGAGAGGCGCTAGGGTCCGCGTGGTTGACATAGTGGAAGAAGACGACGTCGTGGAAGAAGCTGGACAACTTTGGCGAGGCCGAGGACGACGCGGAGCTCGCCGGCGACGCGAGATTGCTCTCAGATGCGCTCGGGCGTCGATGGTGGCGACGGATCTGGGGGATCCTAGCTCTCCACACGGCGAGAGGGGAAAGGGAAGACCTAGAGAGGAGTGGTGGACACGATTCGGGTTTAAAAGACGGGCTCGGCGCACGGCCTCGACGTCCGTGAGCTAACGACGCGACGGTGAGCGCGTTGTGCTCTGCTTTTCTGACGGAGGAAGACGGAGGCGAGGGGGATGTGTCGCTGACTGGTGGGGCCACGCGCTCGGAGTGGCTACGGCGCGACTGCGCGGTTGCGGCTAGGCCGGCGGTGCTGGGCTGCGCTGCGCTGCGGGTGGAGCTGGGCCTTGGGGGGAGAGAGAAAGGGAGAGGCCCAGGTTGTGCTGCTGGCCGCTGCTCTGCTTCTTTTCTTTTTTATTTCTTCAAGCAGAAAAGACAACAATGCACAGAAATAAAGAAGAAGAATTAGGGGAAAAGAAAAATACCCCTATGCTCAGTGAATTATGCTCTATTTAAATAAAATGACTTGGACATTTTTAGAGGCAGAAAAACAAAAGGAGTTTGAATATAGGTCAAACTCTTGATATTTTAAAACCCAACCAAATCATATTCAAAAGAGATGATATTTGGTGGAGAGGTTGCTCACATGGTGCAAGATTTAAAGGAGAAGGAATGACCACTATGGCTCTTGCTAGGTGGCTTGCAAAATAGAAGAGGCCAGAGAGAAAGAAGGAGAAGAAAAAGAAGAAGAAGAAGAAAGAAGAGGGGGGTGGGTAGGGTTTTAGCTAGGATAGCTTGAACCCACACACAACAACACATCACAAGGTCTCACAATGCACAAAAGAAATTAAACTATGATGCCATGATGATATGATGATGAGCATTGCAAGGATGCAATAATAAAAGGTATGCAATGCAAATAAAAAAAAGGACCCCCAAGGATAATGACAAAGATCAAAGAGGAAGCTTTATTGCCGTTATAGGAAAGTGATGCATTTGGGGCATTACAAACTCTCCTACACTACAAAAAGATCTCGTCCCGAGATCTAGGACTGGAACAAGGAAGGATACTCGGAACGAAGGTGATCTTCTCGTTCCCACATAGCTTCTCGGTCGGTGTGGTGTGACCACTTAACTTTCAAGAACTTGATTGACTTGTTGCGGGTTTTGTGCTCAGTTTCCTCAAGAATAGCAACAGGGTGCTCACGATAAGATAAGTCTTGTTGAAGATCAATCTCCTCGAACGGAATGGTGTGTTCAGGTGTCTTGAAGCACTTGCGGAGTTGAGACACGTGAAACACATCATGAACATTTGCAAAGTTGGGGGGGAGCTCAAGTTGATAGGCTAGTTCGTCTCTTTTGCCAAGAATCTTGAAAGGGCCCACATATCTAGGAGCAAGCTTTCCTTTGATACCGAATCTTTGGGTTCCTTTCATAGGAGAAACACGGAGATAGACATGATCCCCAATGTCAAAAGCCAAATCACGATGCTTGCCGTCATAGTAACTCTTTTGACGCGATTGAGCGGCTTTGAGATTCTCACGTATGACTTTGCACATTTCTTCGGCTTCTGAGATCAAGTCATTGCCAAGAAGTTGACGTTCACCTGTCTCGGACCAGTTGAGAGGGGTACGGCAATTTTTGCCATAGAGGATTTCAAAAGGAGCTTTGTCGGCACTTGCTTGGAAACTGTTGTTGTAAGAGAACTCGGCAAATGGAAGACAATCTTCCCACTTCATGCCAAAAGAGATGACACAAGCTCTCATCCTGTCTTCCAGGATCTGGTTTACTCTTTCGACTTGACCACTAGTCTGAGGGTGAAACGCAGTGCTGAAACAGATCTTAGTGCCCATGGCTGTCTGAAAGGAGTCCCGGAACTTGGATGTGAACAAACTTCCACGGTCTGAGGAGATGACTTGAGGAATGCCATGCAACGAAACAATTATGGAAGTGTACAACTCTGCCAACTGAGCTGCATTGATGGATTCTTTGACGGGAAGGAAGTGAGCTACTTTGGTTAGCTTGTCAATGACAACAAAGATAGCATCATTCTCCTTCTTGGATTTAGGAAACCCAGTGACGAAATCCATCTCAATGGGGTCGAATTTCCACTCGGGAATAGGTAGAGGTTGTAGGAGATCGACTAGACGTTGATGCTCTGCCTTCACTCTTCTGCAGACATCACATTCATTCATGAATTGGGCAATCTCCCTTTTCATGCGAGTCTACCAGTAAGATTGCTTGAGGTCTTGGTACATCTTGGAACTTCCAGGATGAATGGAGAGGAGGGAGTCATGTGCTTCGTTCATTATGAGCTTCCTGAGATCACCCTTGGGAACCACAATTCTGTCCTCAAAGAACAAGGTGTCTTTATCATCAACACGATAGCACTTGTATTTGGGAGTACCCTTTGCAATACCATGTTTCACTTTCTACACCATAGCATCACTGAGTTGGGCCTCACGGATCTGATCTTCCAAGGTAGGAGCAACTTGAAGATTTGTAAGAAAGCCTTGCGGAACAACTTGGAGGTTGAGCTTCCTGAATGATTCACAAAGCTCAGGCTGAAACGGCTTGAGAAGGAGACTGTTGCAATATGCATTTCTGCTCAAGGCATCTGCAATGACACTGGCCTTGCCAGGTGTGTATTCAATGCTTGCATCATACTCTTGGATCGTCTCAACCCAACGAGTCTGGCGAAGGTTCAGGTTAGGTTGTGTGAAGATGTACTTCAAGCTCTTGTGATCGATGAAGATGTCCACTTTTCTGCCCAACAGAAGGTGTCTCCACGTGATCAAGGCATGTACCACTGCTGCTAGCTCGAGATCATGTGTGGGGTAGTTCTTCTCATTTGGTTTTAATTGACGAGAAGTGTATGCCACAATCTTCTTGTCTTGCATGAGAACACCACCAAGTCCTTGTAAAGAAGCATCACAGAAGACTTCATAGGGCTTCGACTCATCTGGAGGAGTAAGAACCGGAGCAGAAATGAGCTTCTCTTTGAGTGTTTTGAACGCCACATCACAATCAGGAGTCCAGTTGTACTTGACATTCTTCTGCAACAAGTTTGAGAGAGGCTTGGCAATCTTGGAGAAGTTCTCAACGAACCTTCTGCAATAGCTAGCAAGACCAAGGAAGCTTCGGAGTTGCTTGACGTTCTGCGGGGGTTCCCAGTTGACAATAGCTTCAACTTTCTCGGGGTTGACAGAAATACCCTCAGCAGAGATGATGTGGCCAAGATATAAGACTTTATCCAGCTAGAATTCACACTTCGAGAACTTCGCATAGAACTTGTGTTCACGGAGCCTGTCCAGGACCAAACGGAGGTGCTTGGCATGGTCTTCTTCATTCTTGGAGAATACCAAGATGTCATCCAGATAGACGAGAACAAATTCATTGGTGTAGGGGTTGAATGTGAAGTGCATCATCCTCGAGAAAGTGGGTGGAGCATTTGCGAGGCCAAAAGACATGACCGTGTATTCATAGGAGCCAAAACTCGTTCTGAATGCGGTCTTGGGAATATCTTCTTCACGGATACGGATCTGGTGATAACCCATCCAGAGATCGACCTTTGAGAACACCTTTGCTCCTTTGAGCTGCTCTAACAATTCATTGATGTTGGGGAGCGGATACTTGTTCTTTATTGTCTTCTTGTTCAATGGCCGGTAATCAACGCAAAGGCGCTCCGTGCCATCCTTCTTCTTAACAAATAGAACACCACAGCCCCAAGGAGAAGTGATAGGCCTGATTAGACCCATACGTTCTTGCTCATCGAGTTGTTTCTTCAGCTCCTTCAACTCATCGGGGGAGAGCTTGTACGGACGCCGACATGCTGGCTTGGTACCGGGCTCGAGTTCAATGACGAATTCAACTTGACGATGCAGAGGCATGCGTGGAAGCTCTTCAGGGAAAACATCTTCGTACTCATTGACCACCGGAATTTGAGAGATGGCATTAATCTCACCCTTGTCATTGAGAGAGAATAGCCTGATTGTGTTATCTCGAGAGGCGAAGATAATCACATCTTCGTCTGGATGAGTAAGCTTGACTTCCTTATTTGCACAATCAATTTTGCATCATGCTTGGAGAGCCAATCCATCCCAAGAATAAGATCAATGTCGGAGTTACCGAGAATAACCGGAGAAACTAGAAAATTGTAATCGCCCATGTGAATAGATATATCCGGAGCATACAAGCTAGAAGTCATTAACTTCCCCAGAGAAGTAACTTGCAACCTTTGAGGTAATGCCACTGTGCCCACATTGTGCTTGGCTGCAAATGGATATGACATGAAAGAACATGATGCACCCGAATCGAACAAAACTTTAGCAGGTTTAAGATTGACTGGAAGGTTACCAAGTATCACATCTGAAGAATTCTTTGCTTGAGTTGCATTCATCAGATTCACTCTTGTTTGCATTGTATTGTGCTTGACAATAGCAGTGCTGATAGGTGGAGGAGGCGGAAGGCGCCTCGGGTTGGGACACTTGTCAGCATAGTGACCCTTCTGAGTGCACTTGTTGCAAACCACTTCTGAGAGAGGACGGTGATAAGGACCACTTGACTTCGAAGCTTGAAAGTGATTCTTGGACTGATTGCTTGGGTTGGGTGGGTGGGAGAATCCACGGCCACCAGAGTGCTTGTTGTTGTTGTTGTTGTTGTTGTTGGGAGGGCGGAGCACTGGAGGAGGTGGAAGCCAAAACTTCTGATGCTTTGCGACCACTTGGGAAGAAGAGGAGGAGTTAATAGCATCTCTGATCCTCTTTTTGGAAGCTTCAACCTTGAGTTGGGCTGCCTCTTGCTTAAGGGCCATGTTATAGAATTGATCAAATTCATCCGGCTCAAACAAGGTGAGAGCTAGTTGGAGTTCATCCTTCAGACCACCACGGAACTGATAAATCTTGCTCTTGGAATCTGGGATGTCTTGCTTGGCATAGCGGGCAAGGTTCTGGAACTTGACATTGTATTGATAAACGGACATGGTGCCTTGCTTCAGGTTGCGGAATTGCTCACGCATGCCTTCGGTGACACTAGTTGGAATGTGGTGAGAGCGGAAATCCTTGCAGAAGTCAGTCCACAAAATTTCACGTCCTTCTCTGGAATCTTTGTACTGTTGCCACCAATCAGCAACTTGGTCCTTGAGTTGCAAGGCGGCAAACTTGACATAATCCTCCGGTCTCACATTACTGCACTCGAAATGCTTTTTGATGTCTGTTATCCAGTCTTCAGCATCTAGCGGATCCACACAGTAACTGAACGCCTTCGGTTGGTCTGCGAGGAACTGGTTGAGTGAAGCAAAGTGAGGTTGATTGAACAGATTGCCTTGGTCTTGGTTCCCATGACCACCTTGATTTGCTTGAATGTTCTGCATCATTTGCATAAGCATCTGGGTGTTCTGGTTTGTCGCTTGCATAATTGCTCTCCAGGCCTCAGACGGAGGAGGAGGGGAAGGAGGACGATCAGGAACTTCTTCACCCTCTGGGTTAGCATTGGGAACCTTCTTAGGAGCCATCCTGAGTGAGATGACAACTATTAGCCATTGATTGAAAGATATAAGCTGAATCAATGGCTAGAATTGCAACATAAGTCTTCACAAGAACATCCGAACAAAATGAACGAATGTAATCCATAGTTCAATGATACAACAATCTTCTCGAGAAGCCACTTGGGAGAACAAAAGGTAAAATAAAACAACAAGGAGCAGATAGAACAAATACAAGATAGAAGCTTCGTTTGACATGTTGGTGCTTAAAGCTTATGGAACGTGTTACAAAAGGGTTTTGCAATCCCCGGATCAGCATAGCCAAGGACCCTTTAAGATGCAACTCCCAATTGGAACAAACGCCCATAAAACCACTTCACTCAATGTAGAACCCCGAACTCCATATCATGCATTCGTTGGAAGAATGCCTACGAACTACTAGATGAACCCACCTATTAATTTGCGAAAGTTTCCTGTTATGCAATCAGGTGTTGGGGATACAGGGGAAGCACCGCGCACTCAACTCTAATCCTACATCCAGCTGTATCCATCCTTCAACACATAACCAGTTATTTTCGGAAACCGTTTACCTCGGACCTTCGAAACGCATCTGCTATACAAGCTATGGCAATACTCCCGAACTACCTCCCCAGTACTGGGTGATGTCGGGGTTATCTTGCCACCAACCACATAGAAGAGTTTTCGATGTCGGCCGTGTTAAGTATTCCAGAACTGCTGCGATAGATTTGCGACGACAACACCTCGGAGCTCAACTCCCCGGGACACTACCACAACCCCTAAATGACAGGAGGCTTCGAGAACAATGTTCTCGTCACAAAGACATTGGAACAATCCAAACAATACTCGCGTGATCCTAAATTTTGTTTAGTGAATTTTGAGAGTAGAAGAGATAAGTAATCGTCAGGAGTCCTCACCAGAGTGAAAAGGGATGAGGAGTAAAAAGAAATCCTACTCTCCGATATATATATAGAACTCAAAACATTTTCAAGTGTGCCTAGGCTCAACCGTCAACGATTCGATCAATCAGTGGGGGCTCCTAGGTCGGAGAAGGCTCTGGTTACCAACTTGTAATGCCCAGTATGAGATTATACCTCCTACGTGTCGAGGCACGACTTAAAGCCATAAGCTCATACTAGAATGATCTCAAGTATGGTATCTTTGCACGACTCATGTAAAAGAGGGATGAAATTGCAAAAGAGTAGTTGGCTTACACTCGCCACGTCACACAATACATTACATAAGCAAACATCATCTAAATAACATCAGAGTCTGACTACGGACGAAGATCCAAATGAAAGATACCATAAATAAATAACACAAGGTCTGGATCATAACATCCTAGTAAGAGCCCTACAGATCCTCTGGATAAGACACGTAGTATCGCCCACGTTCTTCGTCGAACTCCCAGTACAACTCTGACCACCCGCTATGTAGTTCACCATGGTACCTGCATCTGGTGTTGTGTAGAATCTATGAGCCACGGAGGACTCAGCAATCCCGTTCCCGGGTAGCAAAACTATCTAAGCCTTGGGTGTGGAACAAGGCTGAAGAACAAGGTTGCAGCTGCACTAGCACTAGCTTACGTGTTTAGAGCGAGAAGAGAAGTGCCACGATCGTCAAACTGATCACGAAGTGATCCTATCTAAGCACGTCAAACATAACCCCCACCGTGTTCACTTCCCGAACCCCTTCGGAAAATGATCGTCACAATAACACACGCTGGTAGTGTATTATGATCATAGTGTCAAGTTTTCTACAACCGGATATTAACAAATTCCCATCTGCCACATAACCGCGGGCACAGCTTTCGAAAGATCAAAACCCTGCAGGGGTGTCCCAACTTAGCCCATCACAAGCTCATGATCTGTGGAGTCGCAACTCCAAGGTGGGAAGACCCGAGTATTCTCGGAATCCCATGCTCAAGATATTCCGAGTAAGGTAAAACTAATCTAGCAAGGCCTCCCGGTGTGCCGATACCCTAATAGTAGCCGCGTGTATCTCGTCTCAGGCCACGACCGGATGGGACATCCTATGGGTTTTTACCTGCCCTTGAGTTTCCTCGAGGTGGCCCCGCAGCCTGCCCAGTTTGGACCAACACTCATGTGGAGCACTGGCCCGGGTTGTTAATTAAGAAAAGGGTTTATACCTCCCTATGCAAGTTTTAGTTATTAGGCAAATGTAAAACCAATGTTGGGACTTGCTGGAAAAGCTTTAGTGCTAAGCGGGTTATCGAGGGGGGCCCATAATCCCCAACCGTGTTAGGGACGCAAAATTCAAGGAACTTAACACCGGTTTAAACGGTTCCTAGGGAGGCATGAGTGGAACAAAACACCAAGCAAAGGCTTAGCCTTCCACCCATTGCCAAGTATATAGATGGTTTAGTTTTTACAGATTATATAGTGTGATATCCCAACAATAACTTCAACATGAAGCAACAATCTTCTAATCTTCTCCTGCAGCTAAAAATGCTATAAGAGGGGCTGAGCAATGCTTACGTAGCCAATCAAAGGTTTGCTAGGTTGGGTGGTTAGAGAGATTCATGGCTACAATAGGAGGCTGACAAACAGACATAGGCATCGAGGCAATAAGCTAAAGAGCGAGACATCTAGCAATAGGCAAAGATAGTAATGATATCTGGGTCAGGTCATCTTGCCTGTTGAATCCTCAGAGGGAACGTAATCTTGCTCCTCACACTCAACCTCGGTAGAAACCTCGTTTTCAGTATCTTCACCAGGCTCTAACCAAACACAACAATGCAACAACGGAACAAAATCAATCAACATGCAGTGCTCAATCACATGATGCATGAACATGAAGCATGTGAACATGGAAAACATCATGCATGGCCTAGGAGTCTAAAGAGTGCAATATCATCACAACCACAAGATCAACCACACATAATGAAACAAGCAAAAGAACAAGTTGGCAAGTTTATGTAATTTATCAAACAAGCAACCAACATGTTTTAAAGAGGTTGGTTAACATGGCAAGGGTGCACTAACATAGCAGCAACATGCTAGCATATTTAAATGGGCTAGAATTAAATACAACAATATCTAGAAAATCCCATATTCATTTATTTGCATTTGGGACAGATTTGAAATACTTCTGTGATGGAGTTGTCAAACATGCTAAACAACAGCACCAAAATATTCTACACATTTTCCTACCCCAAATGCACATGAAGTTTGTTAAATTTGGAGTTGTAGAGAATTAGTTATGAATTTTGCAGGTTTGAACATATTTAAAACAAATTTAAATTCAAACAACATTTAAATGTTTTTAAACATGGCAGCAAATGACATTTTCATAATCTACACAAAATTCTAAGCACTTTTCATATAGGGCTCAATTCATATGAAGCATAAATATGCAGATATTAATTAAAACAGAAAAACAGAAAAGAAAAAGAAAAACAGAAAAAGAAAATAAAACAGAATAAGCGCCAGGTCTAAATTGACCCAGGCCCATCTAGCATCAGACACTGACAAGGGGGGCCAGACGAAGCTGAGCTGGCGAGTGGGTGCGCGCGGGGCTGGAACTGGAGCTGTGAGGCTGGCAGGTGGGGCCTACCTGTCAGCCTCAAGCGAAAACTAAAAATGGGGCGGAAACATCACTACGCCCGCGAGGGATCGAACCCGCGCCTTACTGATGAAACTGACGGAGACACACCACTATGCCACTGCATCGATCTTGACAGAAAGGAAGCAGCATATCTGAAGAATATAACGCAACAGCAGAACAGGGGAGCATTGTCCCTCGTCGGAGCAAGCTCGTCAGAGCTGCTCCGGCGACCATTAGGCACGACGGAGGGGTGCGAGAGGGAGCAGGAGGAGTCCCGCATCCAACCAAACTTCTAGCAGCGCCTAAGGGGCACTGCATCACCGGCGGTGAGCATATACAGCACGGCGACGACGGAACGACGGCGAGGCGATGCAAGGCACTAGGCGGCACGACGATAGCACATAGAGGTTCTACGCATCTAGGCGGAGCGAATGGACACCACAGCAAGGGCTAGAGAGGTCGGAACACTTGTCGGCGACGAGGTCCGACGGCGGCACGATCGGGCACTCGTGGAACTACCGTCTAGAGCATGCGCGGAAAGGGGGAAAGGGCTTGGGGAGAGAGAGGAGCTCACCACGAGCACGGCGGTGTGCTCGGCTGGCCCTGGCGTGGACGGAGTCGTCGGCGGCGTGCCTCGAACACCTACGGTCACTATAGAGGAAGAAGAGGAAGACGAGCTCGACGGAGAGGCGCTCGGGTCCGCGTGGTTGACGTAGTGGAAGAAGACGACGTCGTGGAAGAAGTTGGACAACTTTGGCGAGGCCGAGGACGACGCGGAGCTCGCCGGCGACGCGAGGTTGCTCTCAGATGCGCTCGGGCGTCGATGGTGGCGGCGGATCTGGGGGATCCCAGCTCTCCAGACGGCGAGAGGGGAAAGGGAAGACCTAGAGAGGAGTGGTGGACACGATTCGGGTTTAAAAGACAGGCTCGGCGCACGGCCTCGATGTCCGTGAGCTGACGGCACGACGGTGAGCGCGGCGTGCTCTGCTTTTCTGACGGAGGAAGACGGAGGCGAGGGGGATGTGTCGCTGGCTGGTGGGGCCACGCGCTCGGAGTGGCTACGACGCGACTGCGCGGCTGCGGCTAGGCCTGCGGTGCTGCGCTGCGCTGCACTGCGGGTGGAGCTGGGCCTTGGGGGAGAGAGAAAGGGAGAGGCCCAGGTTGTGCTGCTGGCCGCTGCTCTGCTTCTTCTTTTTTCAGGCAGAAAAAAAAGAATGCACAGAAATAAAGAAGAAGAATTAGGGGGAAAGAAAAATATCCCTATGCTCAGTGAATTATGCTCTATTTAAATAAAATGACTTGGACATTTTTAGAGGTAGAAAAACAAAAGGAGTTTGAATATAGGTCAAACTCTTAATATTTTAAAACCCAACCAAATCATATTCAAAAGAGATGATATTTGGTGGAGAGGTTGCTCACATGGTGCAAGATTTAAAGGAGAAGGAAGAACCACTATGGCTCTTGCTAGGTGGCTTGCAAAATAGATCAAAGAAGAGGCTAGAGAGAAAGAAAGAGAAGAAAAAGAAGAAGAAGAAGAAGAAGAAGAAAGAAGAGGGGGAGGGGTAGGGTTTTAGCTAGGATAGCTTGAACGCACACACAACAACACATCACAAAGTCTCACAATGCACAAAAGAAATTAAACTATGATGCCATGATGATATGATGATGAGCATTGCAAGGATGCAATAATAAAAGGTATGCAATGCAAATAAAATAAAAGACAAGGACCCCCAAGGATAATGACAAAGATCAAAGAGGAAGCTTTATTGCCATTATAGGAAAGTGTTGCATTTCGGGCATTACAGCTCTACAGTGCAGACGTCCCTTAATGCGCGCTTGCGCTCCCTCTTAGGGATATGGGTGACATATATCATGTTCACCGTTTTCACCTCAGGGGGGAATTGTTTCTGTCCCCGGTGTTTGGTGGGTGAGGCTCATCATCATCCTCGCTTTGAGGTCCTTTCCCCTTGTGTTCGGTATTTAATTTACTGGCATGTTTGAAAACCCAACATTTTTTGTTGGTGTGGTTGGCAGGCTTGTCGGGGGCGCCATGAATCTGGCAAGGCCTCTCTAATATTCTGTCCAAGTTGGATCAACCGTTTCGATTGCCCTTGAATAACTTCTTTCGCTGGTCGGATTTGGAGCCACTGAATCTGGCGTTTACTGTCGTATCCTCTGCTTCTCCGTCGTTGTTCCGGCGCTTGTTTTTGTTGCGTCTTGGCCTATCATTGCCATCACTGACCTCTGTAGTGTCAGGGTCGCTCGTACTGTTGCTTCTACGAGCCAACCAGCTATCTTCGCCCGCGCAAAAGCGGGTCATTAGTGCAGTGAGAGCTGCCATGGTCTTTGGCTTCTCCTCGCCGAGGTGTCGGGCGAGCCATTCGTCAAAGTTGGCCCAAAAAGCGTCCTCTAACTCTTCCCACCTTCCAATGGAGTTCTCTAGGAGGCTATTCAACCAGTGTCGTGCTGGTCCTTTCAGCTTTAGAAGGAGATATTTAATGGCATGGAGGTCATCCCCGCGAGCCATGTGAATGTGGAGAATAAAGTCTTCAATCCATACGGCAGGATCCGTCGTTCCATCGTACTGCTCGATGTTCACGGGTGTGAACCCTTCCAGAGATTGGTGTTGCATTACCTCATCGGTAAAGGACATAGGGTGTGTGACACCTCTATACCGGGCGACATAGCGACGGAGTTCGGATGACATTTGTGTTCGGTGCTTACTCCAAACTGGGTTGTTTTTCTCGTGCCAGGCTTGATAGCCGTCATCCCGTGTGGGAGCGCGTCCTCTTGATCCGTAGATTGATCTGGTCTGACCGGCTCTATTGGCCAGGTCCTAACGTATGTCGTACTTATAGCCCGAAGCAGCTGTCTCCTTGCCTTTATGGGCGAGCGCAGGCTGGTGTTCGGCGTTATTGGCCGCTTTGTCCCGTCCACGTGGTGGTCGGTCAGGTTGGTCGACTTGATTGTACCTTGACGGTAGTGGCGCAAGGGCCTCGTCATCGAATTGTGGCAGTAGCTTGCACTTGGAATAGCTCTTTGTTTGGCGCTCATGGCCGTATCTTTCCTCAACATCTAGCACTTGATTCCATCTGTCGTTGAGCGTATCCTGTTCGGCTTTAAGCCGCTGCTTGCTACTTCTTGAGCTTGCGTTGTATTCCCTCAAAGAGGAAAGGGAGATGCATCACAGTAGCGTAAGTATTTCCCTCAGTTTTTGAGAACCGAGGTATCAATCCAGTAGGAGACCACGCGCGAGTCCCTCGCACCTGCACAAACAAATAAGAACTTCGCAGCCAACGTGATAAGGGGTTGTCAATCCCTTTACGGTCACTTACGAGAGTGAGATCTGATAGAGATGATAGTTTATATTTTTGGTATTTTTAGTTTATAAGAACAACAAATAAAAGCGATAAAAGTAAAGTAGATGTAGATTGATATGTTGAGAATAGACCCGGGGGCCATAGTTTTCTCTAGTGGCTTCTCTCATGATAGCGATATTCTACGGCGGGTAAACAAATTACTGTCGAGCAATTGATAGAAAAGCGAATAATTATGAGACTATCTAGGCATGATCATTGTATATAGGCATCACGTCCGAGACAAGTAGACCGAAACGATTCTGCATCTACTACTATTACTCCACACATCGACCGCTATCCAGCATGCATCTAGTGTATTGAGTTCATAAGAACGGAGTAACGCCTTAAGCAAGATGACATGATGTAGAGGGATAAACTCAAGCAATATGATATAAACCCCATCTTTTTATCCTCGATGGCAACAATACAATACGTGCCTTGCTGCCCCTACTGTCACTGGGAAAGGACATGTGACACCCCGAGACCGGTGCGCCAGGTGTCAGCCAGTTATTCGTCGTCGTTGCCATGTCATTTGCTTGCGTGTTGCATCTTTCCATGTCATCTTGTGTGTTGCATCAGCATGTTTTCAAAACTTGCATCCGTCCGAGTCCCCTCGTCTTTTCTGTTGTCCGTTCTGAGCCCAGACACACTTGCACGCGCCCGCGGTGCCTCCGAATATTTATTTTGTGAGTGGCCAAAAAATGTTCTCGGAATGGGTTGAAACTTGGCGTGTGGTCTTATTATAGTGTAGACAGGCCACCTGCCAAATTTCATCGCATTCGGAGCTCGTTTGATAGCCCAACGGATATATATAGCGGCACTAGTCGTCGGTTATTTCGTCGGACGTTTTCGGTCTCCGAAAACCTCCGCGGGCCTTCCTCTCTCTTATCTTCCCTAATCCCAAGGCCCTCTGCACAACCCACCTAGGCCTTTCTAATTTCCCCTTCGCTCCGTTGCCGTTGGATCGCGATCCGATGGCTCCGGAACGCTCAAAAACCCCTCCAGACTCCAAACCCTAGCCCTTCTGCTATAAATGGACTCCCCCTAGTCCATTTTTGGCCTTCCCCTACCTCCCTCCTCAAATTCCGCGCTGTGCTTCCACCGCCGCCGCCCAGTGCTTCCACCGTCGCCGCGCCGTGCTTCCATCCTCGCCGTGCCGTGCTTCCACCCTCGCCGCGCCGTGCTTCCACCCTCGTCGCGCAATGCTTCCGCCGCAGCCGCCACCTTCTTCCCCCACCGCGCGGGCCCGTGGAAGCCCAGATCCGGCCCGCCCGGGCCCGGATCCCGTCCGCCGCCGCCCGCAGGCACCCAGCGCCTCGCTCGCTGCTCGCTCCCCTCGATCCAATCTGGATTGGGAGGGGGGCTGAGCTCCGCCGCTCCGGCGAGCCGCCCTGCCGGCCGTCGACCGCCGGAGTGCCCCGTTCGAGCTGCTCCGCCGCCCATCGCCGTCCCCGTGACTCCCCGCTCCGCCCTTGCCCGCTCGCCTCGCTCCGGCCAGATCCGGTGGCTAGGGGCCCGGATCCGCCCCGCCCAGCTCCTACCGACGACCACCGGCTTGGCTGCGCCGGCGCGCCGTCGCCGTTTCGTCCCCGCTCGGGCAGGACGAGCGCCCGCTCGCCTCGCTCTCCCGCTCGTGGGCCGCCGCACGTCGGGGCCTAGCGCTGGCCCAGCCGTCCGCCTCCGCTCGGCCCGTCTGCCCCGCAGGCCGGCCCACCTTCCCCCACGCCGGCCCAGGTCCCTCGGGCCCAGCCGACTCCTCCAGCCACGGCCCAGCTCCAACCGAGCTGCCCTGCTGCCTCCTTCCGCGACTGGGCCGAGCCCATTGGGTGAGCAGCCCAGTTCCCCGCCCCGTGCGCGTTTTATTATTCAGCGCCCGTCTGTTTTTTTCCCTTGTGTAAATTTCTGCTAAGTCTTTATTTCTGTCAGCATAATGTTGCATCTTTTCATGATGATAACTTTTTGTGTGCTTGTCCAAATTGAGTGAATGATATGTCAAAATGATCGTGGTGTTATGCTCTACACTTTGTTCCATTGTGCCATGCTCATTTGAGTTCATCTATATGCTTAAATATCTGTTGCAAGGGTGCTACTTGTTATAAACTGCTGCTACTTGTTATTTTGTTGCCATGTTCGTGATGTGATAACTTGGTGCATGTTTATCCAAATGAAGCAAATGATATGTCAAAATGTTCATCATGAGATGCTCTACATGTTGGTTGCTATAGCATGCTTGTTTGAGTTCATATTGTCATGTTTATCTATGTTGCAAAAGTGCATTTGGCTGTTATGTTCTGAAACTTGTTACGAGATGCCTAGTTGAGGAGCTCGTTGCTATTGATGTGTTTGTCCCCATGTCACATGCCTAGATATTTTAGAATCTCCATGATGTGCTCTTTGCTGTGGTGCCAACCACTTGCCATGCTATGCTTTGAGGTGACTTAAACTTGCTCACAAACTTGCCATGTTGCTGTTACTGTTTTAACACTTAGTGAAATTTCACTAAGTCTGGAATCTGTAATATCCGGATGCTATGTTTGCTTGTTGTTCTAGGCAAATCCATGTTAGTTTTGGGGTGACTATTGATGATTCCTTGTTGTATATGTTGTTGGCTATCCATTCATGCTCTCACATGCTCATTTGGGTGGCAGTAGCATATATATTTCTTGCTTCCAAGTTGCTATGTGGCTGTTAATTTCAGCTTGTTGTTATATATTGTTTCATGTGTATCTTTTAGCTGGTTGCTCCGTTTGGGGTGTTCTTTATATGAAACTTGTGAGATTTTGCATGTAGAATCATAATATCATCTTGTTAACATGTTTGGAGTGAGTTTGGTTGATGTTTGGGTGCATCTTGCACCGTTGCCATGTTATGCTTCCTACCTTGTCAAGTTATGTTTCCTACCTTGCCATGTTATGCTTCCTGTATAGACTTGTTGTGCTTCCTGTATAGATTTGTCATGCATCATACCCTGCCATGTATTGCATCATATAAACTTGTGTTGTTTTCTATGCTTCCTACCTTGCCATGTTATGCTTCCTGTATAGACTTGTTGTGCTTCCTGTATAGATTTGTCATGCATCATACCTTGCCATGTATTGCATCATATAAACTTGTGTTGTTTTCTATGCTTCCTACCTTGCCATGTTATGCTTCCTGTATAGAGTTGTTGTGCTTCCTGTATAGACTTGTTGTGCTTCCTGTATAGTTTGTCATGCATCATACCCTGCCATGTATTGCATCATATATATAGACTTGTGTTGTTTTGCTGTGCTTCCTGCCTTGCCATGTTTTGCTTCCTGTGTAGACTTTCTGTGCATCATAAGTAGACTTGTTTTGCATCCTACTTTGTAGTGCATATTGTCATGTTCTTGAGTGGTTTGTTTATCGTATTGCTTGCTTCTTCTTGTTAGTGCTTGTTCCGTTGCGTTCGTGAGGATTCGTTCGTCTACTCGTGGTTCTTTTTCAAGGCTTCTTCTTCGTCTTCTTCATGGATCCGTTCTTCTTCCTTGCGGGATCTCAGGCAAGATAACCATACCCTTGGATACCTTTACTATCATTGCCTTTGCTTAGTTGTCTCGATGCTATCGTTACATGTCGCGCTACCCATCATTATTGTCAGCCTCTCCTTGTTGCCATGAAACCTCTAACCTTTGATACCTTCCTAGCAAAGCCCATTGTTTGGCTATGTTACCCGCTTGCTCAGCCCCTCTTATAGCGTTGTTAGTTGCAGGTGAAGATGAAGATCGTTCCAGGAGGGAACTTGTTGTTGGAATATCACAATATGTTATATATACATTAACACACCTATATACTGGGCATGGGTGGAAGGCTTGGCCTTTTGCTCGGTGTTTTGTTCCGCTCATGCCACCTTAGGCGCCGATAAACCGGCATTATGTTCCTTGATTTTGCGTTCCTTACACGATGGGTATATGGGGACCCCTTGACAGTTCGTCTTTGAATAAAACTCCTCCAGCAAGACCCAACATTGGTTTTAATTTGCTCATAATAACAACTTAATTAATTAATTAAATTGCATAGGGAGTTAGCGCTACCCGAGGATTCTTTCTACATAGCAGGGGGGCCAGTGCTGATGGTGTTGGTCCCAAACGGGGAGACTGCGGGGCCACCACGGGGAAACTCGAGGATTGGTTTTACTCGTAGGATCGCCCATCCGGTCGTGGCCTGAGACGAGATACGCGCGGCTACTATCAGGGTGTCGGCACGCCGGGAGGTCTTGCTGGACTTGTTTTACCATTGTCAAAATGTCTTGTGCACCGGGATGCCGAGCCTGATCGGATTTCCCTAAGATAAGGGGTGATGATATTATATTTATCACTTCAGCTAATCGTGAGAGCTTGTGATGGGCTAAGTTGGGACACCCCTGCAGGGTTATGATCTTTCAAAAGCCGTGCCCGCGGTTATGTGGCAGATTGGAATTTGTTAATGTCCGGTTGTAGGAAACTTGACAGATGATCCGAAGTAAAAGACACAACTGTGTGAGTAACCGTGACTGTCTCTTTTCACTTTGAGAAGAGAACACGGTGGGGTTATGTTTGACTCGTAAGTAGTTCAGGATCTTTAGCGATCACTACTAGTTGCGACCGTTTGCGTAGATGCTCATCTTATTCTTGTACTCGTAAGTTAGCCACCATACTTTTGCTTAGCCGCTGCTGCAACCTCACCACTTTACCTCTTCCTACCTATTAAGCTTTGATAGTCTTGTTACCCATGGTTATGGGATTGCTGAGTCCTCGTGGCTCACAGATACTCCAACAACAGTTGCAGGTGCAGGTTTCCGATGTCTTGACGTGAGAGCGTTGTTCTTTTGTTGGAGTTCTTCTTCTTCAGTCTTGGGTTAGGTTCCGGGTCGGCAGCCTGGGATAGCAGATGGATGTCTTGTGTTTTTCTTGTTTGTATCCGTAGTCGGATACTTTGTATTGATATTGTTGTATTCATGTGACTTGTATGTATTGTTGTATCCCCCATGTATGTATGTAATGGTACGATGTAATGATATCCATCTTGCTAAGCGCCCGAAATGCGGTTGTGCCCCAATCACGTAAGTGTCACGTGATCGGGATAGAATCGCATCTTGGGCCTGACAGGACACCGCAAGATTGAACCCAAAGCCAAGAACTTCTCCCATTGCAAGAACTATAGATCTAGTAGGCCAAACCAAACCAATAATTCAAAGAGACTTGCAAGGATATTATGAGCACACATAAAAAGTTCAAAGAAGAACCAAATATCTTTCATAGATAACCTTGATCATAAACTCACAATTCATCGGATCTCGACAAACACACCGCAAAAAGAGATTACATCGAATAGATCTCCTCGAAGACCGAGGAGAACTTTGTATTGAGATCCAGAGAGAGAGAAGAAGCCATCTAGATACTAGCTATGGACCCAAAGGTCTGTGGTAAACTACTCACAACTCATGGTGAGGGCGATGATGATGATGATGAAGAACTCCGTGATGGATCCCCCTCCGGTGGAGCTCCGGAACAGGCTCCAAGATGGGATCTTCACAGAAACAGAAGGTACGACAGTGGAATTAGGGTTTTTTCTCTGTTCACAGAGTTTCTGGGGTATGTAGACTTATATAGGAAGAAGGAGGGCATCGGGGGACGCTCGAGGGGGCCACGGGGCAGGGGGCGCCCTCCCCCCACCCTCGTGGGCCAGCCCTCGATCCCCTGGCGTGGTTCTCAAGCTCCGCGTGCGTGCTTTTCTCCAAAAATATCTCTCGCGAAGGTTTCATTCCGTGTGGACTCCGTTTGATATTATTTTTCTACAAAACCCTGAAACAGGCAAAAAACAGCAATCTGGACTGGGCTTTTGGGTTAGTAGGTTAGTCCCAAGAATGATATAGAAGTGAATGATAAAGCCCATTAAACATCCAAGACTTCATAAATAATAGCATGGAACAATAAAAATTTATAGATACGTTGGAGACGTATCACTGCTACTGCTTTTTCAAGCTCCTTGCTGTGGCGATAGGCCATCGCTGGAAGCGTTCTTGTTCGAGGGGTTCCTCTGGGACGATGAATTCTTCATCACCAAGGTTGACATCCTCTTTGGAAATAGGTGAATAGTTACTATCTTTCGAATCATTGTGATCGACGAGCTTTTCGGGACTGAATTGACCCTCCTCCCTTTCCTCCAGCTCTAACGCTGGCTCCATGTGGTCTTCGGGGTCTTCAGTGTTATCCGGAGTGTCATTGTCTCTGGTGCTGGTGTTGCTTTCCCGTCCTCGGCGTGATCGAGAGTGGTGTCGCTGACGCCGACATTTTGGTGGTTCCTTGACGGGCTTGTCCTCATCTGGATCTTTAGTGCCATTGTCGTCCTTCTTATCAGGCGTGTCCACCCTGTATACATCGTATGTAGAAGTAGCCATCTAGCGCCCAGTGATGGGCGGGTTTTGACTTGGTTCAGCTTCGACATCATCGTCCATGTCGTTGATGTCTTCGGAAGCGTAGTCTAGCATGTTTGTTAAGTCCTCGACAGTGGCTACCAAGTGGGTGGTGGGTGGGACACAAAATTCCCTAATCTCAGCCCCTAGTTCCAACTGGGCGTAGTTCGGCGGCGATTCCTCCGTGATGGCGAGGGATTGTAGCAGGTCCAGCGTAAGAGTGAGATTTGGACAGGAGTCCGGGGATCTGCAGTGTCAGGCTCAATGGTGGCCACTTGATCGAACCCAGAAGGCACGGATCTTAATAGTTCGGAGTCCATGATTGGAGATGAGTCTGGCTTCCCATCGACGGGAAGAGTCCTGCTTGACTCCGGGTCTATGAACGGCACAATCGCCTCTGAGTCTCTGGCTAGAAGCTCCATGGAGGGAGAGAGTCCGGCGGGGTTTATCCTCCCGTCTTCGGATGAAGTGATCTGCTCCGGATCTAAGGTCAGAACGGACATGAGCGTCGACCCCTGGACGGGATCTGATAATAGATTCGAAGGGTCTTCTTTGTGCAGGCAGGGAGCAGTAGCCGAGGTCGTGAACCCCTCGAAGATTAGATCTCCTCGGATGTCTGTGACGTAGTTCAGACTTCCAAACCTGATCTAATGACCAGGGGCGTAGCTGTCGACCTGCTCAAGGTGACCATCCGAGTTGGCACGTAGCACGAAGCCGCTAAACACGAAAAGCAGACCGTGGAGGAAGATCTCCCCGGGGGTAGCGCCGTCGCTGATGACAAAGCGAGCCATCGATCCTTCCATCGACAACACAGCGGAACTCCCAATGAAAGCACCAATGTCGATGTCAAAACCGACCGATCTCGGGTAGGGGGTCCCAAGCTGTGTATGTGAGCATCAATGGTAACAAGCTGTCAAAACCCAGGTTCAAGCCCTCTTAATGGAGGTAAACCCCTACTTCCCGCTTGATTGAATATGATGGATATAGGGGTTACAAGAGTTGATCTACCTCAAGATCGTATTGGCTAAACCCTAGATGTCTAGCCTGAGATTTTTCTGATGGCCTCTACGGACTAAACCCTCCGGTTTATATACACACCGGAGGGACCTAGTGTTGTACAAAGTCATCTTGCAGAGGAAGGAAACATTACACCCGGACACAAAAACCTGCCATTCTATGCATGTAGGAGTCCTATCCGGACACGTGGGATAATCTTCTACTTTACCTTCACGGCCCATCAGTCTGTCCCATGTATCGAGTAATCAGGACACCTGATGACCCCTTAGTCCAGGACTCCCTCAACCGACACTAAGGGGAAATGTTCAACTGTCGCGTTCCTGTCTCATATCATGAGGGAGCAAGCATAAACCATGGACTGCTATTCACCAAGCTCCGTGTATCATTTAATCCATTTGGTACTAACTATTAGACGACATGATCATGGGAATTGTATGGTGCGGATGTTTATGCAGCCCACACGTTTTAACAATCCGAGAGCGCATCACCTGTTTCAACTGCATGTTTGAGGGATCTTTTTGATCTGGCCAAGGAAGCTATTGATGAATCAATCGAATAAGAAAACAGATCCCTGGCACACTTTGAGGTATATTTTTCAAAGTTATTTTTAAGTTGCAGGGTTGGTTTTTGCTTTAATAAATGATGATGATGTGTACTCAGATATTTTTTGTATGTCCCCGAATGGGAGCCTATACAATACCAATAAATCATAAGCATAACAAGAAAAATAACAAAGGTACTGTCGATTTTCCTTCAATAGTTTGCATCTCACAACATTGAACATTACAGGTTGGAAAAAGAGTGATATACCGTTATATCATATTAATTCATTCAATTGTAATGACAAAATAAATGGTAATTTAGGGATTTACTGATGGTTTGCTCATGTACTCCGTGTGATTATATATCTACCTTGTATTGTATCTCTTTAGAAGCAGCGAAAACTCGAAAGAAAATTGTATGACACAAGAAGAGATACTTTTAGAAGCAGCGGAAACTGGTTCCCCTTGTATATCTCTTTCTACCTTGACCCAAACATATATTGAGAAACAACAAGTGTTGAAGGAATATTTATTAATTATATTTGTATATTTATATTTCTAGCGATTATGAGCACAACAAATCTTGAAGCATGTGCTGTCAAGAGAGGAGGAAGTGAAGAAAAAGGTTATTGTTCAGAAAACCATTTATAAGGATCCTACGGTTCGATTTTACTCGAGAGATGGTAACTGCTCTATACCTAAATTGTGGAGCAATCAACTACATTTTTTTGCACTACCCGTTTCATTATATGAATATGTGTCCTACATGTGCATGAATTATCGGACTTCTAAATTAACAGAAATTCATCTTGAATTCATCAATGGGGCATAAGTTTGGACTACACTTCTTAACTGAGACCTAATATAAATGCCCTAGAGGCCTTAACAATAGGATGACATAATCCTTTCAGCATCTAACAGTTATTACAAAAAAAACTGAGAACACTCCAATTATGGTGAACAATGGATGAGTCTTTCACGGAGATATTTGTATTTCGAGTTCTATCACCACTCGATATGTTTCTTGCTTCAGTATTGTCTGCAGCTTTGTTTCATGAAGATTCAATTCTGTAAAAAAAAATGTCACATTTGAAGGTGTTGGCAAGTAAGCGGCTCTACATCCATCTTGCCAATTCCATTTCTAATAGGCATGAGCCCTGTGTTCTGGACAACTAATGTTACATGCATAATTACCTAATCATGTACCAATTCTGAGTCGGACGCGTGTATTTGGATTGGATATTGAACCGAGCCCGCCATTTTATTACTCTGAAAGAACTATACAGTGATATTGGACTATTGCTTTCAGTATTAGAGAAGCATACAAACCGAACTGCAGGGCTTTCTATATTTTTATGTGACATTCCTCTATGTCATCGTGCCATACTATTTATTTTGAGCAACCTTTCTATGTTATTTTCTTGAACAATTTTCACTGTAATCTCTAGCACCTCAATATACGGTAAACAACTGCAAGCTTGGGTATTTTTTTCTCATCTTGTATTCATTTTATTTGCTATGTTACTTTAGCAATCAAATAGAATCAGGCACAAGCTCCAGTTAGTCATGTGTAAAAAATGATGTGTAGGTGTGGACCATGGATTCCTTATTTTGTCCGTTTCAGACTTGGGATCGTAGGGAAAAGTGTGGACTATGGAGTCATACAGGAACTGGATTGACCATGGCACATCTTCACAAACAAGTCATGGCGTCGGCAACAATATTCAAGATTTCATGTTCCCTTCATTTCCAAACATCACTCTTAAAGGCAATATATGCAGGTTCATCATTCATGCGAGGGATATAAATGATGAAACAAATGTAAAAGGGTGTTTATGCCAACATATCATCATAATTGGGGAGGAGTGTCATGTCTGTTTTATAAATCCAGTAGCATCCTACTATTCGCAGTTTCTGTAATTCAATGAAATAATACAATTTTCAAATTATGCGTGTATGTAAGGATGTAACACACATGTGTGTAAAAATTCATGATTGAATACCTTAAGTTGCGACCTGTACAAAAAAGACAAATTCATGACCTGAGAGGATGAATAGTATCATGTGTTAAATGGCCCCATATTTGGTTTTTCGGACAACCCTCATTTTAACATATTTTGCCCTGAAAATTTACACACATGTGTGTTATGCCTTCATGAATATCTATGTTTTTTTTCAAAAAAAAATTAAAACATAAAAATATGAATTTTGATGAAATTTAGAATTTGAATTTGGAGGTCTCATTGGAGGCCGAGCTCCAAAAGGGATTTCCGTATTTTATGATCATATATATTTTTTAAAAGTTCTTATAGTTCTTATAGTATTTTAAAGGGTTTCGTGAGATTAGATGACGGCTTTCATGTGTCATTTTGACAAAAGGCCCACTACGGACAGTTCTTATAGTTCAATTAGATAATGCAATTTTCAGATAATATGTCATATGGTGATATGCTTTTATCTATTTATTTCATGTGTTCCTTGTCACCAGTATTTGTGCATGAATTGGTTACATGTCTGCAAAGCTAACCAAATAAGAATGCGATGAATTATGTGTCTGCTAAACAAATCAAATATGAACAAGGTGATTTTTCTGACCATATTTTGTGCCAGACCTTACTATGAAACAAACTATATATGCTAAAATCACCACTCCTACATTTTCTATTTTCACCGATTTATTGACTTCACTCTTCACAAGAAGGCGTGGAAGATCTTTATGAATAAGCCACAACTAGTAGTAACTATGTTTTTTTTTTGCCAGAGAACTATGTTTGGTTCTGGGCTGCGCTGCTCCATGTTAGTCCAGGTACTCCATGATAGTCTACAATTCTTTTGCAGTTTCAAGCTGATAACAAATGTAATTCTTCACCATATTTGTTAGGATTACTATATCATGGTGGAATCCCTTCTCTCTATTCCCCGGAAATACTTAACTTTTTTTTGCAGAATCCACATATTACGTAACTCACGCAAAAAAATATGTTTATACATGAGTTTTATTTTTCACGGTTATACGTGCGTGCATGTACACCCTTACTAGTTTTTTGCATGATAATATATGTCTTATTTATATAAAATAAAAAACAAGTTACAAGACAGTAAGCACCGACCATATAAAACTAAAAAGATAAAAAAATCCTATGCAAAATACCAGCGTCTGTCCCTCTTCTTCAACACCACCGAAGCGGACACCAATGGGTAAAAAGACAGATCACCTCTTCACCTAAGCTCGACGCGGCTCCATCGCTGATCAGCAGCTTTACAGACCTTCAAAGTAGTTTGCCAGAAGCAAAACCATAGCCGTTGAAAGAATCAGACCGGGGCAACATGTCCCCGGACACGCCATCGAACTTCAGAACTGACACCCCCGCATGACGACGACGTCGGAGGAGGAAACCTGAACTGTCAGCCTTCACTTGCGTAGACAACCGCCTGCGCGTACTCCTGGACGACAAAACATCCCTGCTCCACCATGACGTCGGAGACAACACCACAGCAACGGGGACAGAGTAGAAGGAGAGACACACCTGGTGGAGTAGTCGCCGCCGCCTCGCCAACATCATCCATGAATCCTAACGCTGCCGATCTAAAGGATCGACAGAGACACGATGCCATCAACTCCGAGACACCGCCGTGAAGGGTATCGCCGGTGTGGGAGTGGAGCTGAGGCCGATTTATTCGTCCGTGCACTGTTCTCACCACCCCAATGATGCACCACGACCTACAAATCCAAAACCTAACTACAGAGCGGAGGAACGGTTTCCCCTCCCTCCTGCCGCCCGGAGCAGCGGCCGGAGGGAGAGGGGGCCAGCGCCCCAGCCGGTGAAGATTGGTGGAAGGAGATCGCCTCCCTAGTCGCCTGGTTGTTGGCGGCTGCTAAGGTAGGGAAAACGGAGGAGTAGTACCCTTACTAGTAGTTGCAAATTGTAATTTCAATAGTGACCTTGTATATAAAAATGAAAAGAGTAATTAAAATTGTTTGTATCATCTCGGATCGTTTGGGAGCACAAAGCACGCCCACCGACACTATTGCATTGCACACGAACACGACACGAATTTGAGACCTTCGCTACGAGCCTACGAGCAGCACAGCGGTGACTCGAGACTCGACCAATTTACGGAGACCCAGCGCTGAAACGCTCGACGGAAAAAAAAAAAAATCTCGCGGCAGCACCCATCTCTCGTCCCGAACTCGCCGGCGACGAGCGGCCCCATGGCGGACGGAGGCGAGATGGACGAGGAGGCGATGATGCGCGCCTTCTTCCCGACCTCATTCGGTAAGGCGCCCACCCGCCCCAGCGCCGCCTCCCACTCCTCCACCCTCCGCAAGCCCCAAAACCCTAGCTCCAACCCCTCCACCTCTGCCGCTGCCGAGGAGGACGATGGCGGTGGCGCCGTTGTCGGCCCCCCTAGGCCGCCCAAGGAATTGGCTCCTATCCAGGAGGATGACGAGGAGGGTGGCGGTCTGATTGGGCCGCCTCGGCCGCCACAGCGGCCGTCTGCGCACGCGGAGGTGGAGGACGAGGACGGCAGCATGGTTGGTCCACCTCGGCCGCCACTGTCGAAGGAGGGGGATGAGGATGAGGATGACGATGATGACGACGATGATGACGATGACGATATGGATGATGATGATGATGGGGAGGATTTTGGCAGGATTCCTCTCAGCAACGAAATTGTTCTGCGGGGGCACACCAAGGTAACTACGCCCATAATTATTTCCTTCTCTACATCTGAGTTGTTTTACTTTTGGAATTGTTAAGGTTGATGTGGTTTGACAAGTAGTTTTGCTCGATTACTTTAGAATTCTGGATAGTGTGCGAGCTGTCAGGTTTCTTAGTTCTTTCATAAATACTATGTAGTCGAATTAAACTGATCTTGGAAGATAAGCTGTGTAGGCTCGCCTTCTGTTTGTTCCGCACGGTGTTATTCTAAGAATTTTTCTCTACATGTGTTACATA
The DNA here is from genome assembly GCA_902687465.1 of Secale cereale. Taxonomy (NCBI): domain Eukaryota; kingdom Viridiplantae; phylum Streptophyta; class Magnoliopsida; order Poales; family Poaceae; genus Secale; species Secale cereale. Next base: position 309,779,376 of record LR738709.1, on the reverse strand, counting down.
CCACAAAATTTTCTGTAGAGAATTTATCAAGACCTCGAATGAGGCATGGGCAAAATTTGGAGTATATCGTGCCAACTCTAGCCATGTTCGAATAGAATGAGTTGTTGCTATTGCATTGTCGGTTCACGTTGTCTACAAGCAGTGCAATGTTCAATCCATGGTAAAGCTGGGTACATCCTCAAAAAAATTCTTCTTGAACATGCATCCAAGTGCATGCCATTTTTTATTGGAAGAAAAACTTCAGGATGATGCAGGCTTTACAACTAAAAGTCTACAACTCAAAAAGAAATAGAAAAGGCAGCAATCATACCTAGGCAGCCAAAGAAAAAAAAAACAGCAGAAAGGAAAAAGGCTTTACACCTAGCCGACCTTAGAATCAACAAATTTAGTCGAATATCAACTAGCGTGCTCTTGGGGTGATCTTCAAAGGTGTGAAGACTCGTCCGGGTTACATTGCTAGTTTCAAGTAAATCTATTTCGCTGGTTAATAATCATTTATTTCATTTGCAGGTTGTCTCAGCCCTTGCTGTTGACCCTACAGGATCCCGAGTGCTCTCCGGCAGCTATGATTATACCATACGGATGTATGACTTCCAAGGCATGAATTCGAAGCTACAGTCATTTAGGCAATTAGAACCTTGTGAGGGGCATCAAGTTCGTAGCCTAAGCTGGAGTCCAACATCTGACCGATTCTTATGTGTCACGGGTTCAGCTCAGGCCAAGGTATTCTGGTTTGCTATCTTCCTGAATCACCAAAAACTGTGACCCCTAGAAATCAATACCATGTTATTTACATTATGCTTCCTATCAGATATATGACCGAGACGGGCTTTCGCTTGGTGAGTTTGTTAAGGGTGATATGTATATCCGTGATCTGAAGAATACAAAGGGTCACATTTCTGGACTAACTGGTGGTGAATGGAATCCCAAGTCAAAAGAAACTATATTGACCTCATCGGAAGATGGATCATTACGTCTCTGGGATGTTTCAGACTTTAGTAGTCAAAAGCAGGTACTTTGAACTAATCGTTCTATTTGCTAGGTAGCAGTGCATCATTTTGAGGAGAAGGTCCTAGTAATATAATAACCCTGAAATGCTCTGATATTTGTTCATTTTTGCACCAACATTTGCTTAAAGTTGAACACTTGTTATGTAGTACTTATGATTGATGATTGAAGCTCCTACCATTTTCTATTGTGGAATACTGAATTTTTGTCATTACATTTTCAATAGGTCATCAAACCAAAGTTAAAAAGACCAATGCGAATTCCTGTTACTTCATGTGCATGGGATCATGAAGGCAAGCGGATTGTTGCTGGAGTGGGGGATGGTTCCATTCAGGTACTTTATAAATTGCACAATCTCTGAACTGTCCTATCACTTTGAGTTTAACCAGATGGTTTGGTTAATACATTGTATGACCTCATATGTCTTTTGTAGCTCTGGACCATAAAGACTGGATGGGGAAGCAGACCAGATATTCATGTTGAAAAAGCACATGCAGAAGATATCACTGGGGTTAAGTTTTCTACTGATGGGCAGATTCTTCTGTCAAGAAGTATGGATAGTACTCTAAAGGTAATGTATCTGGTCTGTTAACATGATCCATGTCTGCATGTTTAAATTCATTATCTGCAATCCGCCTATGCCGTCATACTCTTACACACTGAAAAGTTGTTCAGTATTTAGGTTAAGCATCAGTCCAGTAAGCCTTGAGATGTCACCTACATTTCTCAAAAATACTTTTGCTTAGGGCATGCTTGTTATAGCTGCAACTCCCACAGCTGCAGCTGCAACAGCTCCGGCTGGAAGGAGCAGCTATAGCTGCTAGCTGCGGCTGAAAGATTGGAGCCAAGATACAGGCGTTTGGCAGTTGCGCTGTAGCAGTTGCAGCTGGTGCAGAAGCGTGCTAAAATGACCATAACGTCCTCTGTTCTGTAGATTGGGAATAGGTGCCGATTGTACTGTTATAACCGAAATGACTTGATTAAGAGCTCTTTTTGTCGCACACTGTCAGTTTTCATGGTTTCTAACTGAAATTACAATTGTTTGATGTCATAAACAGTGTATTTAAATGATATTGGCATATTGGCTAGATGATACTCCCTCAGTTTTTATGTGCAATAGCAATTCACAAGCAGCAGTTCATAGCCACAGTTCATATGCTATGTTTTTAAAGCGGTGAAGCGAAGCGAGGCGCTGGGGGGGGGGGGGGCTCACTGCTTAAGCGATAAAGCGTAAAGCGAGGCGACGCTTTAGACAGACTCTGAACCCTGATGGGCAGTAGAATAGAGCACCATTTAGTGAGACATATATACGTTGATTCTAATCCACCAGTGAGCACATATTTTCTGATCCATCCACTAAGCAGTAAGCAACTAGCCAACTACTATAAGAGGCAGTAGCAGCACCTAACAGCAGAGGAGCTGTGCATAACACACAGCAGTGCAGAAAAGGCTGGTGCAGATCTGAGGAAGCTGCTGCCAGAGGAGAGAGGAAAGAGCTGAAAGCCTGGAGATTTGCACGCTCTGGTTTTGGTTCTCTCTCTTTCTTTCCCCTCCTGTAACTGTTTCACATGTGAGCCCAGTTTTCCCGCCCAGCCCTTTTTCCCCGCCAGAAATCTCTGTTCCCCTGTTTGGCAAGTCTAAGGCGTCCTCTCTGCCCTAAAGCGCCAATCAGGATGCCTAAGCAGGTGCTTCAGACGGTTTAGTGTCTAAGGCGTCCGCCTTAGACACATGTCTAAAGCGAGTTGGACGCTTTGAGCCTGGAGGGCGCTCTAACGCTTAAGCGACGCTTTAGGGACGCTTTACAAACAGAGTTCATATGCAATAGCAATTCACAGCACATCAGTTCACAGCCACCACACACACCACTCCCAGCCAGCTCACGCACATCACACACCTACAGCACACCGCAGCACACTCACACTCAGCTCACGCTGGCACACCACATACACACCCAGCTCGCCCACCTCTACCTCTCACGCACAGTCGCACACACAGCTAAGGCTGCTGGGAGCTGGATTAAAAAACGGTGTAAAGGAAGATTCATTAGCCATGATTAATACTAATTTACCGATTCCAACCTAGCAACCTGCAATGTCTTCAGTTATGAGACTCTGTTAGATACTTTTGCTGTTTGGGTCTACTGTTATCTTGTGAATCTATGATAATGATAAGAACTGCAGCATTGCTCTTCTCTTCCTTATACTGTATATATTATTTCTAATTATGGTATTGCATTGAAAATTTTGTGTAGATATGGGATTTGAGGAAAATGAAGACTCCTTTGAAAGTGTTCGACGATCTGCCTAATAACTATGCGGAGACAAATGCTTCATTTAGTTCAGACGAGCAACTTATTCTTACAGGGACCTCTGTTGAGAAAGATGGCAGAAATGGAGGCCTACTTTGCTTCTTTGATAGAAGGAAACTAGAGCTTGTATCAAGGGTGGGAATTTCACCACATTACAGCGTGATAAGGTCACTCTGGCATCCTAGGATTAATCAGGTTATTCATTGAGTACTTGGATATGCTGGTGCGGAATACTGTTTTTAGGATATTATTGAGTTTTTGAACCTCTACTATTTTTGTAGGTGTTCACAACAGTTGGGGACAAGAAGGAAGGCGGCACTCATATCTTGTATGATCCTTCTGTTAGTCAGAGGGGAGCTCTTGTATGTGTTGGACGTGCACCAAGGAAAAAATCTGTTGATGATTATGAGGTGCAACCTTTAATACACAACCCACATGCACTGCCTCTATTCAGAGATCAACCAAGCCGTAAACGCCAAAGAGAGAAGATGATGAAAGACCCCCTCAAATCGCACAAACCAGAAGCACCTGTTAGTGGTCCAGGGTTTGGTGGTAAAATTGGCACAACAAAAGGCAGCTTGCTGACACAGTATCTCATGAAGGTAATATACACATTAATCATCCCTTATGTTTTATATGTATGGTGAATTTACGTTATTTGTGTACTCCAGTGTGTTTCCTCCCAAAGTATACCTGCTTTTAGTTGATGACACATAATTTTCTCAATTTGTTTGTTACAGGAAGGTGGTTTAATTAAGGAGACCTGGATGGATGAAGATCCAAGAGAGGCAATTTTGAAATATGCTGATGCTGCAAAGAATGACCCAAAGTTTATTGCGCCAGCATATGCTCAAACTCAGCCGGAAACCGTCTTTGCAGAGTCTGATTCCGACGGCGAAGAGAAAAAATAACAAATGGATGTAAGCTTTTTTGTCATTTTAGTAAAATGAGCTTTGGCACAATGTTCTGTTTTCTGACAGAGTGAATCTAATGCAGTGACCATTAAGTTTCTTGCATGAGTCCTGCGACATGTACTTCTAGTGAGGAGAAACTATAGAATGTGGTAAGTGTCGAATACAATGGTACCCGAGCATGTCTTCTCAGTCCCAGATTTTATATCTGTATGTAGGTAGGTTTATACGATTATAGTCGCTCCGTAACAAAATGTCAGGAGTTTTTATGCCCTATGCAAAACCAAAAAACGTCTTACATTTTGGTACAGAGGCAGTATTATGCAATGGAGATACACATAGTTTATGGCTTGCAAATAACGCAATTGCTACATATTCACTAGTTAATCACCCAACTTGGAAAACTGAGTAGGAGCTCTGCCACTCACATTAGAGGTACGAGTTAGACTTGAACACAGGTTTTTTTTTTTTGCTTAACACTACTGTCCACCCAGCTGTCCAGCACTAGATATCGGAGAGTTCTCAGTTCAGTACCACGTTCAGTTTGTGTTGCTACGATGTTTTTGACCACTAATGAAATAATGCACCGGCATTCATCTTGGTATGCCTGTGTGCCGTGTGTTGCAATCGGGAACACTTGTTGAACTGCAGTTGTTCTTGTACTCCCTCTTGTAAACTACTAATATGTACAGTATATAAGACTTATATTTGTGTAAGACTTTAAGTTCACCGTCCTTGGGATTAGTTATTAATCCAGAGGGAATGGGCCAAAAAAATCATTTTTTTTATGGTTGAACTTTTCATGTATTTAATTGCTAGTCCTTTTTTTTGTGTGTGTCTGATTATTGAACTATTTCACAGAATTAGCAACCGTCGGGAGATAGGTTTTTTCTGAAGATACCCAGGGAAAAAGGGAAAAGTTGTCGCACAGGAAAACAATTACAATAAGATGGGTCCATCAAGCTCCTTCAAGTGAATGAAGATTGACAAACCAGATTCATGTTACAACAGGATGAGGTTTTTGCTGTACCACCAGTCCCATTATCCATGCTCTGCACGCTTGATTCAGTGTATTGCCATTAGCCCACGAGAAAGCTGTACTGTTTTTTCCTTCAGTGCTGTCGTCATTGTGATCATTGATGTGACGTGTAGAGTAGACAAGGAAACCGATTTGCATTTACAAAATGTCATTCTACCTGATGCGCGTTTTACAGTGCGGTTCGTATCCAGTTGCTTTTTCTACGCATTTGCCCTTTCCCTCCGTGATGTAGTCATCGTTAGCGTGCAGTGCTTGCATGTTTTTTTTTTAGAACGAAGGCTCAAGAAGAGCCCGACTTTGAATTAACAAAGCCATCAACCGGTCAGGATTACAACGAACAAATAAAGGAAAACAAAGAACAAAACAGCAAGCCGATACATGATGCTGTGTAGAAGCTAACAGGTTACTACAAACTATTACTCCCTCCGTCCCAAAATTCTTGTCTTAGATTTGTCTAAATACGGATGTATCAAGTCACGTTTTAGTATTAGATACATCCGTATCTAGACAAATCTAAGACAAGAATTTTGGGACGGAGGGAGTAGTAAAGATATGGAAACTAAAGCACAAGTCCAGCTAGAAGTCGAAGAAGCCCTCCACATCGAGCAAAACACCACGCAGGGCACTAGCAAAACTTGGGGAAGAAACAAACAGTTGTTGGAGGAGCTCCATTGTTAGCTCCATGGGCTCTGGCTGTCAATGTCACCCTCCTCTACCTTAAAAAGGGGCTCCCTGCCGCGCCCTGGCACGAAGGGCGCCGATCCGCCGAAAGGTGGAGATGCCCACCCAAGGGCTAAAGAGCGACCGACGTCGTTGCCAACCGGAAGACCACACCAGGACACCACCGCCAAACTACTTGGAGCTCATCCAAGGAAAGCATCGGCAATACATGATATGTACACACGAGGAGAAGCAAGCTACACGACAAGGCTGCTGAAGACCGAGCAACCCCCAACCGGAACAAGCACACTCCCCCCAAAGCTCACCAAAGACGGCACCCCTTTGAGGGTGGGGGCGCTCACGGCGTCGCTGCCGCCCAATCCCGAGGGATTTGGGTTTTCACCTGGTCCACGAGCAACACGGGAGGAAGAGGAAGGGGAAAGGGGGCATTTTTACCAGCGCCTATAGGTAGGGGACGACGCCCATGGGTGTCGCCGTCGGCAGGCCAGCATAGCCAGCCACAGATTTCTTCGGTCCCCTCTCCCAACCCCCACCTCGACAGGACACACGGCTACGGTGCCCGGAGGCCGCCGGAGAACGGATCTGAGACGAGTGTGACAAGAGATTGAAGAGGAAGATGCCTTCAGATCTGATGCGGGAGCCCCGAAGCCACCGCGCACCACAGCCATCGCCCGCCGTCGCCGCGCCGCCCGCACGACCGAGATGGGCGGCCAGCACCCGCTGTCGCCGTTTGCTGAGGACGATGCAGCACCATCGCCTGAGGTCGCTACCTCGGCTCCAAGATCCTCCACAAGGGCGGGGCGACCAGATCCTCGCCGCCACCATCCCCGGCGGCCGCGCGACGCTCCGTCGACCCCCTCCTGCGGCGACGAGGGAGAGGAAAAGGGGGAGGGAGCCCCGGCGGCGGGCTAGGGCTGAGCCGCCCGAGTCGCCCCCGCGGGAGCGACGCGGGGGCCTTGGGGCCATGTCTGCTTGCATGTTCTTCCTAGGAATTTTATCGTGACCAATGAATGTGGAGCACCACTTGTTTTGTGTCACGTCGTGGAGCACCACGTGGCATCTCCAACGCCGACCCTTAAATTGGACACAGTATCCGTCGGACTGGTCTGACGGCTGGCAAGCAAAAAAAGACGATATCAACAAGGTACGTATAAGTCAAATGACCAAACACATGCGGCCAATAAGTTGTATATATCCTACCACTTGGCCATCGACCGATTAGTAACACATCTGGCCAATAAGATGTACAAATTCTTGGATGGTGTACCATCAATGGTTATGCTATTTTGTCCCATGATTGCAGATTACTGTGCCGCACACCTCGATATCCTTGTGCTCGTGGAACCAGGAATGAATAATACAGCAAAATGTTGCATCCCTTTGCTCCGTGCCATGGATCGAATTGATGCTAATGGCCAACCGTGCATCACACTAGGCCTGGGCGTTTGGTAGAAACCGAAATTTTGGTTTCTATTGGTTGTTTTTTTCGGAAGAAAAGGTGAAAACTGAAATAGGCACTATAAATGACCTAACTGAAATTTCGGTTAACCGATTCTTTGGTTCGATTTTTGGTTTTAAACTGAATTCTAAATCATGTACCAAAAATTCAAATTCAAAACATATTTTGACAGCACGAAGGGACGATGTCGAAGGCTCCAAGCTCGAATCGAAGGTGAGAGGGCGATGGGCGGACGGATGGGCGACGATGAGCCCTTGTTCTCCTCTGCTTCTCTCCTTCCTTGCGAGCAGCGAGTCCAACGACTCGATGACATGGCGGTCAGCGAGAAGACAAGGGCGGAGATTCGGGAGATGCCGGCCGCCGAGGGAGTCGGCGTCAGGGGTGGCCGGGTGGGGGAGAAGATGTGATGGCTTCGGTTGCGTTCCAACTTCTCGCCTTCTCAGATGAGTAGCGACGACGATGGGCTGGTAGGGCAGGTGGTTAGGTCTTAGCGTGTGTGGTTGCTTGCGGTGGGGAGCGCCGAGCATGGGGTGCTTCGGTGCTGGCTAGTAGCTGTCTAGGCTGCGTGGGGTGGGTGGGATCGTACTGGGCCGGAGGTGAGGAGGGATATGGGCTGGTGATTTCAGCCATTTCGGTTAGGCGAGTAAAATACCGAACCGTCCGAATTTGGTTCGGTTAGTAGTCGAGCTAACTTAAATTTCCTGTACATACTTAAAAAGCCAAAAATCAGTTTATTCGGTTTCGGCTCAGTTTTTCGTTGATTAGTTTTTATGCCCAGCCCTACATCACACAACAATGTGTCATCCTTCATGTTGAAACTTATCCTCTACTCGTCTTCCTTGGATCCTTGGATAGGCCGGCCAATCCTCCGGATCAAAGGCATGTCTCGTCTGTGTACGTGTCCTACTCTAGCTACTGGGTGTACATGCCCGACACTTGGGCATACACCTCCGGCTCCGAGTCATCCACTTGCACGTCCTAGAAGCCACCCCTTCCTTTCGTCATGGATCATCTCCAACAACACCCTGTCTACGTCGTAGTACGTCGTCTCGCCCGGTTGAGACATACCGATGGACAAAGATCGGGCACCTAGCTGATCCACGTGTGGCATCAGTGACATGACAAGTTGCGGCGATGCCGATTCGGCAAACTGGAGCAGCGCTGCATTGACGTCGACACAATGTAACACATACTCGATAGTGGAGGCTAGGGACTGCTATTGATGGCCAAGCTGCTTGGATGCGTAGAAGTAGGGTGACTAAAATTGATGTGGACAAGGGCGTGTGCATGGACGGGGTGGCGACGGTGCCCCCATCCCCGCACCTGCCAGGTCCCTTCCACTTGCCCCACCCCGCCAGGCGCCTCCAACGACGTTGTGCATATCGGCCACAAACATCCGAACCGAAGTGTGCGGACATTTTTTACCATCCAACGTGGGGCCTCAAATGTCTGTGGACCAGTCCGCATGTCCGAATTCCAGCAAACCAGAAGCAAAACCGTGGAAGGTTTGTGGGAGTTCGAACATCTGCCTGACCAATCAAAAGCCATAATGAATCCCTCTATCTCTCCGCCCAGATGGCAGAAGGTTGCTGCTAAGAGCATCTCCAGCCGCGCCCCCAACACATCCTCCCCAGGCAATTCCTTCGCGTCGGCGCCCAAAAATCAGCCCAGCCACGCCCTCAGAAGCCCATTTTTCGCCGGCTCAGGCCGAATTTGGCGCTGGCGGACCCAAGCCAAACCCGACGCGCTGGGGGGCGCTCGGGAGCGTCAGGTGAAACGGTTTTGGCGCGAACTAACTGCGAGCCCTCGAGTCAGCGACACGGTGCTTCTGGTCGCTTCGTCGTCCTCATCGCCATGGTTCCCGCGGGGGAATCAATGCCAAAGCTGCGGCGCGCTGCCGCGCCGCTCAGCATCCATTGATGCCTCACGAGCGGCGCAGTGAAGGCGCGACGCCATGCGTACGCCCGGCGGCCACGTGGACGCCGCCCGCCCGCGGCTATAAAAATCCTACCCCCCGTGGGTGGACGCACACTTTCCCTCTCCTCTCCTCTCCTCTCCGCCGCCGGCGCTCCTACCTCCTCTCTTTCTCGCCACTACGCCACCATGTCGATGCCGCCTGGGCGCTGCTGATTTTCGTGGAGTCCGCGAGCGCCGCTCCGGCGTCTTCTCCTCCGGAAATCTCGTTTGACGAAAAATGGCTCAGTCTCGGCACCTTCGACACGACAGAGGAGGCGCCTCCAGCGGCCTCGTTGGGATATGAATTTCCCCGACGTGTCGACGAGCCAGCGCACGCAGGATCTCGCGCATCTCCCGCGGCTTTTCACCGACGAGGATCGTCGTGACAACCGGAGGTGGCAGCGTCGCCTCGCCATCACGGAGATGAACGTGGAAGCCATGGCGGAGTGGCGCGAATGCTTCCCGCAGGACATCGTCAACGAGCGCCAGTTTTACAAGCAACGAAGGACGGAGAGGGATGCGAGGAGGAAGGAGCGAGCCGCCTATCGGGAGGACAAGCGTGCGCGGAAGCAGGCTGCTCAACTGAACATGAAGCTAGGAGAAGTGTCGTCCTGGGACGAGCGGTATGCTGACGCCTACTTGCAGACGTCGGAGGAGTACATTACCGAGTCGGAGCCGGAGAACGACGAGTAGTTGATCTTTTCTTTTAACATGCTTTGCTATGGTGAACTATCTATGTATCATTTTCATTTTTTTATGTTCAACTGGCCGGCGGCGTCGGCGAGGAAGGAAGCGAGCGAGGGGTGCGCTAAGGGCAATGGGACGCCGATCAGCGGGCCCGGGGAGAGGAAGTGCGCGGCGGTTTTGGGTTAAAAAATGAAAAAGCGTCGTGGGGGTCGACGACTGGGTGGAAAACGTTCCCAAAACGCGGTTTTCGCCGGGTCATCCAAGACGGCGCTATTTGAATGTCTTTGGGGGGCGAATGGCTGGAGATGCTCTAAGGTTATTGTTGTTTGGCGGAAGATGATTATCTTGCTTGGCGTTTGGTGGAAGGTTGCTAGGTGCTAGCTGGTAGCATGTTTGGCAGAAGCCACCACTCACGCACTCCATATTTGGCGGGAGGTGAGTAGTTGTTTCATTTTTTCCCTCTCCAAGTGAAGCATGGTTGGCGGAAGGCTATTTGGTTGTTGGTTATGTGACCGCAGCTGTTTTTTTTGGGGGAGGGGGGTTGTTGCGTTGGAGGAAGGTTGTTGTTATTTGGAGAGTAGGGCATTTTGGAGACCGAGCTTCATGGAGTCCTTTATTTTGAATAGTTCAAAATTCATAAATTTTAGTTTTAACAAATTCTGAAAAAAAGTATACATGTATGCAAGGATGTAAAGTGTATTTGTGAAAAATTTCATAATGAAATACCTTGAATTGCAAGCTGTACAAAAAAACCAAAATCATGGACTTTATAGATGAACAGTACATATGCTAAAAGGCCTTAGATTTGTCTTTTTTGTGTAGCACACATTTTAATGTATTTTGACCTGAAAATTTGCACACATATACATTATGTATCTAGGTATATGTGTATTTATTTTCAAAATTTTTTGAAACTAAAAAGTTTGAATTTTAATTTTTTTAAATAAAAGCCTTTATGGAGCTCGGTCTCCGTTTGACATTTTCGCTATTTGGAAGACTATTGACTATTGTGCTATTTTTTCTAACTTAAAAAGGGTGAATATTTATGGTATAGGGTTGGATGACCAGCTCTCGTGTCGTCTTCTATGGACGGATAATGAGTTTGATTTGCGGCATGACGTTGGAGTTGCCTTTAGAATCTCACAGTCACGACTAAGGGAACCCAGCCATTCAATCGGTTCGGACTCGTCCATGGATATCTGGTTCTCTCAAACATCCGCCCGCTTCGTGTTTTATACTCTAAACAGTAAAAATAATCGATAACTACAATGCATCAACACACACGCACGCACGCACGCACGTGCGTGACGCTCGCGCGCGCGCACACACACATATATATATAACTGAAATAAATATTCAATTACATAAGTGACTATACAGATAATTCGCACACACCTTAATAAATAATTGTATGCATTCTAAACTAGGAGAAATGTTCGTCTAGTCATCTACTTTCTTGTGACGCTCCCGCCACTGCTCTGTGGCTTGATCCCTCGTCTGGGGCAGGAAGAAGACACTCCCTCATGTCAACGATCTGTATGTACATCTCGTAGCTTGTATACGCGTCCTTGACCGCGTACTTGACGTGTTGTTCATCCAGTCTCATGCCAGACACTGTGCCATGCATTCTTGTCCTTCTTACTCTCATCCTTCATCTTCATGTAGTAGGGGTTGATGATGGCTGAGGCGAGGTCTGATACGTCTCCAACGTATCTATAATTTTTGATTGTTTAATACTATTATATTATCTGTTTTGGATGTTTTATATGCATTATTATTATGCTATTTTATATTATTTTTTGGGACTAACTTATTAACCTAGAGAGCCCGTGCGAGTTTCTGTTTTTTCTTGTTTTTGAGTTTCGTAGAAAAGAAATATCAAACGAAGTCCAAACGGAATGAAACTTTACGATGATTTTTCTTGGACCAGAAGACATCCAGAGGACTTGGAGTGCAAGTTAGTGAAGCCACGAGGCGGCCACAAGGACGGAGGGCGTGTCCAAGGGGGTAGGGCACGCCCACACCCTTGTGCCCCCCCCGTGACTCCACCGACCTATTTCTTCTGCTTATATATTCACATATATTCCAGAAACCCTAGAGGAGGCATCGAAACCACTTTTCCACCACCGTAACTTTTTGTATCCATGAGATCCTATCTGGAGGCCTTTTCCGGTACTCTACCGGAGGGGGATTCGACCACAGAGGGCATCTACATCAACCCTATTGTCCTTCCGATGAAGCATGAGTAGTTTACCACAGACCTACGGGTCGATAGCTAGTAGCTACATGGCTTCTTCTCTCTCTTTGATTCTCAATACCATGTTCTCCTCGATGTTCTTGGAGATCTATCCGATGTAATCTTCTTTTGCGACGCGTTTGGCAAGATGCGATGAATTGTGGATTTATGATTAGCTTATCTATGAATATTATTTGAGTCTTCTCTAAATTCTTATATGCATGATTTGATATCTTAATAATTCTCTTCAAACTATCTGTTTGGTTTGGCCAACTAGATTGATTTTTCTTGCAATGGGAGAAGTGCTTTGCTTTGGGTTCAATTTTGCGGTGCTTTCACCCGGTGACAGAAGGGGATGAGACACATATTGTATTGTTGCCATCGAGGATAACAAGATGGGGTTTTCATCATATTGCTTGAGTTAATTCTGCTACATCATGTCATCTTATTTAATGTGTTACTCTGTTCTTCATGAACTTACTACTCTAGATGCAGACACGAGTCGGTCGATGTGTGGAGTAATAGAAGTAGATGCAGGTAAGAGTCGGTCTACTTGATATGGACGTGATGCCTATATTCATGATCATTTCCTTAGATATCATCATAATTATGCGCTCTTCCATCAATTGCTTGGCAGAAATTTGTTCACCCACCGTAATATTTTCTATCTTGAGAGAAGCCTCTAGTGAAACCTATGGACCCTGGGTCTATTTTCCATCATATAAGTTTCCGATCACTATTTTGCAATCTTTTACTTTCCAATTTTTAAACCAAAAATACCAAAAATATTTACCTTACAGTTTATCTACTGTATCAGATCTCACTTTTGCAAGTAACCCTGAAGGGATTGACAACCCCTTTATCGCGTTGGCTGCAAGTTATTTATTGTTTGTGCAGGTATTTGGCGACTTGCGCGTTGTCTCCTACTGGATTGATACCTTGGTTCTCAAACCAAGGGAAATACTTACTCTACTTTGCTGCATCACCCTTTCCTCTTCAAGGGAAAAACCAACGGAAGCTCAAGAGGTAGCAGGAAGAATTGCTGGCACCGTTGCTGGGGAGAACTATGCCAAGTCAAGAGTCAAGATTTGTCTTCTGTCAACTCGCCAATATCCAGTGCCATTGAGATCTGCATCAAATCAAGACATACCAAGTACCCTTCACAAAAATCTCATCTCTTGCATTTACATTATTTGCCATTCGCCTCTCGTTTTCCTCTCCCCCACTTCTAAAATGATTTTCGAAAAGATTTGCCTTTTCTTCGCCTTTTTTCGTTCGTCTTTTTTTGGCTTGCTTTTTGTGTGCTTGTGTGTTGGATTGCTTGCCTTGTTGCTATGGCTCAACCAAAAAACTCTGATCCTCACCTTAGGAAGTTGGAAGAAATTGAAAACAATGTTAGGAGCTTCATGTCTTTGCAATTTGAGCATAATAATTTCTTTAGGAACGAGCTCAAGGAGTAGAGAACTTTCATGGAATATATGAATAAAGAGCTCGATGATATGTCTAAGGAATTTTTTGGTCTGGAATCTCAATTTACTCATCTTGAAAATTTAGTTGGCTAAATCCCTGATAAGTAAGCCACCTTAGTAAATACGATGGCCGCTAAACCAGAATCTGAAAATAATGATGAAGATCTTAAAGTGATTGATGTGACTCCTATTGAATCTTTGTTTTCCAATATAAATCTTGATAAATACGGAACTGGAGATGAGTCAACTTTAGTTAAAAGGCATCCCAATGATTTGGAGTTTATAGATCTTAATGCAAAAATTGATAAAAGTGAGATTGGAGAGGTTAAAACTTCAAGTAGCAATGAACCCAGTATTTCGGATTTCAAGGAATTTAATTATGATAATTGTTCTTTAATAGATTTTATTTCCTTGTTGCAATCCATGTTGAATTATCCTCATGCTTATAAACAAAATAAAGCTTTTACTTAACATATCGTTGATGCTATGATGCAACCTTTTGAAGAAAAGCTTGAATTGGAAGTTTCTATCCCTAGAAAACTTTATGATGAGTGGGAACCTACTATTAAAATCAAGATTAAAGATTATGAGTGCCATGCTTTGTGTGATTTGGGTGCTAGCGTTTCCACGATTCCTAAAACTTTATGTGATGTGTTAGGTTTCCATGATTTTGATGAGTGTTCTTTAAATTTGCATCTTGCGCATTCCACTATTAAGAAACCTGTGGGAAGGATTAATGATGTTCTTATTGCTGCAAATAGGAATTCTGTGCCCGTAGATTTCATTGTTCTTGATATAGATTGCGATCTTATATGTCCTATTATTCTTGGTAGACCTTTCCTTAGAACAATCGGTGCAATTATTGATATGAAAGAAGGAAAGACTAGATTTCAATTTCCATTAGGGAAGGGCATGAAACAATTTCCAAGAAAGATATTTAAATTGCCTTATGAATCTATTATGAGAGCTACTTATGGATTGCATACCAAAGATGATTATACGTAGATCTATTCGTGTTTGATGCCTAGCTAAGGACGTTAAACAATATCGATTGTTGGGAGGCAACCCAATTTTATTTTTGCTTTTTGCTTTTTGGTTCTGTTTTTCAATTTGCACACATTATTACTTCTGTAGTAATTGTGTTTTGGTGTTTGAATTAGTGTTTGACCCAAGTAAGACCTTTGGGATGGCTTACGGTGATCATTGATTTGATTTTGATGAAAAACAGAAACTTTTGCGCCCAATGCAGAAAATTCAATAATTCACTGGAACGTGAAAACCTTCTGAAATTTTTACACAAAATTGATATACAAATTCCCCATGTCGTCCTAAGTTTTTAGAATTTTTAGAGTTACAGAAGTATGCGAAGTTTTCAGATTGCTATAATCTGTTTTATTTTTGATAGATTCCGTTTTCTATGTGTTGTTTGCTTATTTTGATGAATATATGGCTAGTATCGGGGGTATGAGCCATGGAAAAGTTGTAATACAGTAGATATTACACCAATATAAAATAAAAATAAGATCACAACAGTACCTTGAGTGGTTATTTGCTTTGTTTTAATAACGGATCCCACGAGTTTTCTGTGGAGTTTTGTGTTGTGAAGTTTTCAAGTTTTGGTAAGGATTTGATGGACTATGTGAAAGTGCAGTATATCGACTAGAGGGGGGGGGGGTGAATAGGCGATTTTTATGAAATGCTTCAAAACATGGTAGTTTTGAAGACAAAACATAAACTCGATCCTATTAGTATGCAGCGAAAAGTAGACTACAGTAGACAAGCCATAGTCATGTATTCAATGAAGTGAAAGCACGAAGACTAATAGCAGCTAGGCAGTAGGGATCATGATGGAAGAAGGAATGAAGCCAATCACAACAAGTAGATACTCAGTGAAGTCAATCAGATAAGGCAAGTATGCAATGACTTCACAACATAGAACAGTAAGTAAAGGGAAGGAAATGATAGAACTAGTAGCTCGGGGAGGACAGTGATTTGTTAGACCAGTTCCAGTTGCTGTGACAACTGTACGTCTGGTTAGGGAGGCTGAGATTTAACTCAGAAGACCGCGTCTTCACCTTATTCCCCTTGAGCTAAGGACACCTAGTCCTCGCCCAATCACTCTGTTAAGTCTTCAAGGTAGACTTCCAAACCTTCACAGACTTCGTTCACCGGCGATCCACAATGACTCTTGGATGCTCAGAACGCGACGCCTAACCGGCTGGAGGAAACACAATCCTCAAGTGTAATAAGTCTTCAGGTCACACAGACAGAAAGACTTCAGTGATGCCTAACACTCTTTGGCTCTGGGTGTTTTGGCTTTGTCCTCGCAAGGATTTCTCTCTCAAATGCTTCGGAGGTGGGTTGCTCTCAAACGACAAAAGCCGTGTAATAACTCTAAGCAGCCACCAATTTATGGTGTAGGGGGTGGGCTATTTATAGCCACTAGGCAACCCGACCTGATTTGTCCGAAGTGACCCTGGGTCACTAAGGAACGGACACGTGTTCCAACGGTCAGATTTCAAACACTCATACGACAACTTTACTTGGGCTACAAGTAAGGCTGACTCATCCAACTCTGGATAAGATTTGCTCTCATAGTCTTTGCTCGAAGACATATGATTTGGTTGAGCATCACTTCAGTCACTCTGACTTAGATCACTTGGACCCCACTTAACAGTACGGTGGTTCCTATGACTCAACAAAGAAGAAAAGGAAACAACGAAACATCTACGTCTTCGCTCTCCATAGTCTTCACACAATGTCTTCTCATGTCATAGTCTTCAATATGATTATCTTCATATACCACCACTGATGTCAATGTCTTCATACATTTTTAGGGGTCATCTCCGGTAGGTAAACCGAATCAATGAGGGACTACTACCTGTTTATCCTGCAATTGTCACAAACACATTAGTCCCTCCACCAGGTTTGTCGTCAATACTCCAAAACCAACTAGGGGTGGCACTAGATGCACTTACAATCTCCCCCTTTTTGGCGATTGATGGCAAACTGGTTGAAGTTTTCAATGGGGATAAAAGGTATGTGAAATTGTAATGGATAAAGGTATTGTCTTCGTAAGTAGCAAAAGGCTCCCCCTGAAGATGTGCATATAGTTGATTTGCCTTTGAATGCAAATGCACATGGCAGGTTGTACTTGTGGAGATCCTCTAAAACTTATGAAGACAATTCATCATGCACAATTGATATGTCGAATATAATGATATGCATAATGAAAAATGGACGTCTGCAATAATGACTAAGTGCGAAATATAAGGTAGCAGATGCGGAATTTATCATCGCATTACAGAGTAGCAGAAAAATGTAGCAGACGACCATCAGTTTAAGTGTTACAACTCAAAGAACCAAATGTAGCAAAAACGAGAGTTGTAATCACTAGGCAAAATATAAAGCACCCGCCCATGTGGACCCGCTTGAAGACTATCAACTCATATGCGTCTTCCCCTTTTGTCAGTAAGGACCAAAAAGGTTTGAAAACATAGAGCCTCTACTCGTTCTTAGTTGGAGCAGGGGAGGATGCAGGGTCGACGTTGGTGTTTGGTGGTGCAGAAGTAGTTGGTGCAGTGTCGATGCGCGCTGAAGTAGAAGGAGGTGAGGTAGCATCATCTTGATCATCGATCACCCTGGCGTCAATTGTTGCAGCGGAGGAGGAGTATTCAGAATCTTCAAGAGATGGAGTTCGACGCATAACAACATTCTTTGGAGGAGTGTGGTCAAACTTGAATCTCTCTGTGAAGCCATCGTCTTGAAGATCCGCTTCAGCACTCAGCAAGGTCAAACTCTTCCAAGACCTCCGACAGGTTTCATGAGCAACAAAGGTATTCTTGGTGGCAAGATTGCGAATGCGATTGACGTCCACCAAGAGGCTTTGCATCTGACGCTTTAGCCAGTAGTGATGCTTATCCTGTTTCTGATGGAGGGCAACCAGAAGCTCTTGGTTATTGAGAACACGAGATCGCTTTTGAGGCCTTTGGGCAATGGTGCTCTCAGTAGCTTCGGTTTCAGCGTGTTGAGGTAGACGAGTACGGCCAGCCAGAGGATAAATGCGTGAGACCGCTGGAACTCCTTCAATTTGCTGAGTGAAGCTCTGGTGATCAGCGTTGTGAAGACTAACAGGCTCTTTGGCAGGCTCTTGGTATATAGCTTCAGCTGACATATCAACCTCAGGCAAGAAGATATGATGGTTGCAAGCAGAGGGCTGATAGGTGATAGCTGAATGCAGATTGATGAGGCGCATAATCCATGGCGCATAGAATTTCAGACCAAACAGATCAGAGCCAGACATAGCCAATTGCCTAATGAAGAAATCTTGAGCATTGAAGCTGATGCCATTGAAGATACAGAAGACTAAAGTCTACATGGTGCCTTCAAGCTTGGCTGATGAGGAATGTCCTTTGATAGGCCATAGAGTACGCCTGATGATATGATAGATGGTGTATGGCAGGTACTCTAGGTCTTCAACAAAGAATTCTTAGGATATTCAACATCATTTGGCAGAGGCTTCATCATGCTTAGCATTTGGCTCATGTTGGGCTTGTGCTTCTAAAAGATACTCTCCAAGGCTTCATTATGCAATTGACAGCCAGGTTCATACAGATCTCCTGGAGTGGGCAGGCCAGTAAGCTCAATGAGATCAAAGGCTTTGGCTTCATGATGGACATTGCCTGTCATCCACTCAAGGACCCATGTCTTCGGATCCCTGCTGTAGCCTCAAATGTGGAGGGTTGCATAGAATTGTAGAAGCAGCTCTTCATTCCAATGCTCCTTGTCAGTTACAAAATTTAGCAGGCCAGCATCACGGAAGCAATCAAGAGCTTCCTCCAGACAAGGCAGACCAACAATAGCTTCAGTGTTAAGACGCATATGAGGGAAAATGCGCCCTTGATCATAGAGTACTCTTGAGTAATAACTGCGCTGCTGATGGCTCCAGAACCTATCTGATGATATTCTTGGCTTGAAATATGGGTTCTTGGCGCTGTCAAAGAAGGTGCTGTGCGCAGTGAAGCTATTGGCATTGAATGACCCTTGAGATGTTGCAATACCTAGAAACCTTGGCAGTCTTGGCTTAGGCTTCTGAACTTGAGGCCTATGCTCAACATGATGATCAAACTGAGGACCAGCAGCGTGCGGTCCTGTAGTAGGTGGTGGAGTCAGAATGGGCCACCGAACAGTAATGAGCTGATCATCTTGGTTGTATGCTTGCTCAATTGTATGGGGCCTTGGAGGCGAAACAGGAGCAGAGTCATTGGCTTCAGGCTGCTGATTTGCTTCAGGTGCATCACTTGCTTCAGGCGCCATCACATCAGGCACCACTATCTCTTCAGGTGCCACATTAGCTTCATCCATGACCACGTCCTTGGCTTCAATGTTGATGGTGGCATCCTCTGAGTTTGTAACCTCCACTTCAGGAGCCGGAGGGTCGGACACGTTCTCCTCGAGAACAGGGGGTGTGGCAGTACGTTCTACTTCCGCTTGGGGTTGTTCTTCTCCTTGGGGTGGTTCTTCTTCGACTGATGCAGCCGGAATATCTTCAACCGCTTTGGCTTCAGATTCTGAGGGGTTCACAGTAGGAGCAGCCTCAGGTACAGATGGTTTCTCCACTCCTTCTGGAACACTTGGGGTGACGACTTGAGGCCTTGGTCCTTTGCGAAGCCTGCGAAAAGCTGGCGACGCCTGAGGGGATGGAGGTTGTTGGGCCTCAAAGTCTTCATATTCAAGCACCGAACTGGTGTCTTGAGTTGGCTGAGGTGTGTCTGGTGTATCCTGTGGGTGATCAGCCCACGAGTCATCCTGTGCAATTGGCGTCAATGGACGACCAATGCTGATGTGTTCGTTGTTCGTAAGAACAGGCGAAGATTCAACGTTGTACTCGATCTGAGGAAGGACTTCATCATCATCAATATTGTCATGAGGACCAATGTCTTCAGCTGCGGTGGGGTCAACAGCTGGAATGTCTTCAGCCTCTGTGGGAGCAGGCTCATGGACTGTCATGCGACGTTCTTTGTGGGCAGATGCAGAGCGAGCAACTAATATGGGCTCGACAAAGATAGGCTCTTTGGAAGCAACCTTATCCTTCTTTGTCTTGCGCTTCTTGGTGGGTGGAGCTTCATCAGTAGTCTGCTTGCGCTTGCGAGCTTCTGCTTCAGCCACCTTTGTCTTTTTGAGCTTGGAAGCAGTTGGGGTGGCCTTAGGCTTCGTGCCATTCATGCTAGCGGGGAAGACTATGCGAGTCATTTCCTGCCTTGATTCTTCAGCTTCGGGCACATATTGCTTCTTCTTTTTCTTGGCAGCCATCCTTGGGTCAATGCTAGGATGCCCAAGGGCCTTGCGCTTTTCAGCTTCATTAAATGCTTGAACACATTTGGCAGCCAAGTCCTTGATTCGCTCACGAGAACCTTTAGCTTCATCACGCCTCTGGCGAAAGGCTTCCTTGAGCTCATGCATCATGACTTTGAAATTCTGAATCTCTTGTACGCTGAGCTTGTCCACATGCTTCTTGAACTGAGCCTTTTTCATAATCAATCTTTTGCTTCAGCTCTACAATTCTCTGAGCCAGAGCTAGCTCCGAAGCAATGGCGCCATGAAAGGAGACGCTGAGGCCAACAGGAAGTTGAAGATTGTCGAAGCTGAGGTTGGGGGTGCCAAACCATTCATCAATGAAATTATTGAGCACTACCACATCAAAGAGCGGCAAATCATTGAAGATTTCAGCATCTTGCTTGCTCTTGATCAGTTGCTCCAGAGCATCGTCACCAAGATCCTCATCGCTCGAGAGATCAAGGGCTTCATTGACAGTCTTCAGAACAACGTCAGGAGTGAGAGCTGGACTGGGGTTGCGCGATGGCTTCTTCCTCAGCTGTCTGCTCTTGGAGATGCGAGAGTGCTCCTCAGACTGCACGCTTGGTGTTGGTGGAGCAGTGGCCAAAGGCTAGAAGCAATTGGTGGAGTGGTCTTCGAAGCCTTGGATTTCTTCTTCTTGGGCTTCGGGGTTGCAGGCGCTCCTTCAGAATCAGCATCATCAGCAGGTTGATCCACATCCGCCCCATGAACCCTGATGTGACTGATGAGGCCTTCTAAGTTGTGGAAAGGCCCAACCAGGTTTGGTTCAGCTTCGCGCGTGCCATCAGCGCGGGGCGCAGAGGGGCCAGGATTGAAGTCTAATCCTCAATTCTTCTTGTTCTCTTTGGCCGAGTTCTTGGCATATTGAAGATTTCGCTTGAACAAACTGTCGTCGCGACACCAGAGCAGAGAGCTAGGATCAGCGTCAGTAGGTTGAGGCCCTCTGACCATGCAAGGGTAGAAGCCTTGAGCAATGGCTTCAACACGAGTCTTGGGGGGAAGATTTTTATAGGTGATATCTCCCCATGGATGCTTGATGGCGTTCTTTTCAGCATACTCTTGGGTCATGAACCTGTACTTGAGCCACTGTTCAGCCCAATATCTTCGAATCCATTGGATCCGTGTCTTCCTCTGATTATAATCCTCCTCTGGATTAGTCTTGTACATCTCAATGAGATCAGGAGGCAAATCTATGAAGGTGTTGCCACGACGCTGTCTGCCACCCTTTCTAACTGTCTTGTCAGTAGCCATTGGCTTCAATCTGAAGGGCTTCAAATTGAATGGCTTCAAAACTGGCAAATGCTTCGGTCTGCTGGTCAGACAGGAACTGTCTTCATGGGAGTGGATGTGACGCTGCAAGAATTCTGCAAATGAATGCAGACTATGAGAACCAAGGGATTCTCCCACGGACATGTACCTGTGACAGCATTAGAGATGCGAGAGAAGGGGAAGAGGTCATATGCATTCTCAGAAGTTTTTGAAGATAAAACAGTTTTGAATACTTTGACCTCATAGCGCGAAGACATTCACTCATATGATGAGAGTTGGTTCCAGATTTGTACGAATCCACGAATAGGTACAAGTGAGGAATCTAACTATGTTTGAAGCATATGTGAATGTACTAGGCAAGATATGAGATGCAGACATGATAGATCTATATATTTGTGTAGGCAGAAACCTCTTGTGGTAAAAGTGATGAATCTTTATGGATCAAGAAGATGGTAAAAGGAAAGTTTTATTTACCACACGATGAACTTCTTAGACGGAGAGAAGATGGATGCCCAGCAGTTCGATCTTCCGTGTCCTAACTTGGCGACGAATGACAGCTACGGCGACGGCAGAGTAGATGATGCCCGCTGTCGGCGTGAGGACGGCGTCGATGAGGTTGCGGCAGCGAAGCGCTTCGTCGCCGAGAGCTAGCGGAGGCGCTAGGGTTGGTCAAGGTGGAGAGGTGGTAGAAGAACTTTTGACCGTGATGGGACGTGCATTTATAGGCATGGGAGATGTTATAGCGCAATTACGCAGGTGCCCCTGGCGGTTCACATACGAGGGACACGTGGCGGTCATGTAACGCATTGGGAGTTGTCCCACGATCCCACGTACACCACGACTGTCGGAGTGGTCGTTCCGACTTCTCCGGGTTTCAGGCATAAAGGATGGAGCATTAAAATCAGATTTAAAGTTTGTCCACGTATCTTCTGCTGACAAGGATGCAGAGAAGATATTCGACAGATTCAACAGAATGCATATGATTTGGACAGACAGAGTGTGAGATGAGAAAGCATAGAGAGGTTAGGGTCCGATCACATTTACTTAGTTCAAAACATTCAAATACGAAGACATAGCTATAAGTGAATGCTGTTGAGGACAGAACACAACTCTCTCTCTCTCTATATATATATCCTATATGAAGATAAACCAAGTGCGAAGACTTTGCAAATGTAACCCCACGAGAAACACTTCAAACAAGAATTTAGTGGTGGCGTTACCCACCGTATAGGAAGTATTAGATCCAGACACGGCGCACAATTATCGTGGCGCTCCGAAGTCAATTTCCATGTTAATGTATTCACACTTAGAATGTAAGTCTTCATTGATTGAAGATATACTTTACTTCGTGTGTTGCACATCTAAGTCATCAATATGCATAAGTGTTAGGATGTGTGCCTGATTACAGGACATTTGAGGATTCTAAGATATTTAGCTCACACCGCAACTTGCAAAACCTTTTCTCATCCAAGGGCTTTGTGAAGATATCTGCCAGTTGCTCTTCAGTGTTGACGTGTATGATATCAATATCTTCCTTCATGACATGATCTGTGAGAAAGTGATGACGAATTTCAACTTGCTTTGTCTTCGAGTGCTGAACTGGGTTGTTGGCAATCTTGATAGCGCTCTCATTATCACAGTAGAGTGGCACATGCTTCAGATGGACGCCATAGTCCTTGAGCGTTTGCTTCATCCAAAGAAGCTGAGCGCAGCAAGATCCAACAACAATGTATTCAGATTCAGCAGTGGAGAGTGATACACAGTTCTGCTTTTTTGAAGACCAACAGACAAGAGATCGTCCTAGAAAGTGACATGTGCGTGATGTAGACTTGCGATCAACTTTGTCACCAGCATAATCAGCATCTGAGAATCCAACTAGATCAAACTCTGAGCCCTTTGGATACCATAATCCTAGTGTTGGGGTGTAAGCCAAATATCGAAGTATTCGCTTCACAGCTAAGTGATGCGACTCCTTTGGTGCCGCTTGATATCGAGCACACATGCAAACACTAAGCATAATATCTGGCCTAGATGCACATAAATAAATCAAAGAACCAATCATGGAGCGGTATACCTTTTGATCAAACTCTTTACCATTGGCGTCGGGACCCAGATGGTGTTTAGCAGGCATTGGCGTCGAGTACCCTTTGCAGTCTTGCATTCCAAACTTTTTCAGGCAGTCTTTAAGGTACTTCTCTTGAGATATGAAGATGCCGTTGCTTTGCTGACGAATTTGAAGACCAAGGAAGAACTTCAGCTCACCCATCATGGACATCTGATATTGCTCTTGCATCATGTGACCAAACTCATCACTGTATTTTTTGTCAGTGCAGCCGAAGATAATGTCGTCCACATAGATTTGACAGACAAATAGTTCATCATCATATGTCTTCGTGAAGAGTGTGGGATCTAGGGATCCAGGTTTGAAGCCTTTGCTCTTCAGGAAGTCTTTGAGTGTGTCATACCAAGCACGAGGCGCTTGTTTGAGGCCATACAATGCCTTGTTGAGTTTGTATACCATATCAGGACATTTTGGATCTTCAAAGCCAGGTGGTTGTGCAACATACACCTCTTCTTCAATCCTTCCATTGAGAAAGGCACTCTTTACATCCATTTGATATAGAAGTATGTTGTGATGATTTGCATAGGCTAGTAGTATACGAATGGCTTCAAGTCTAGCCACCGGAGAAAATGTTTCATCGAAGTCAATCCCTTCGACTTGAGTGTATCCTTGGGCAACGAGACGAGCTTTGTTTCTGACCACTTGACCATGCTCATCTTGCTTGTTGCGATAGATCCATTGTGCCTATTATGTTGTGCTTGCGAGGGTCAGGACGCTTGACAAGTTCCCACACATTGTTCAGTTCAAACTGTTGAAGCTCTTCTTGCATTGCTTGAATCCATTCGGGTTCCATAAAGGCTTCAGCAACTTTCTTGGGTTCAGATATTGAGACAAAGGCAAAGTGCCCACAGAAATTTGCAAGCTGTGTTGCTCTTGAGCGAGTAAGTGGACCAGGAGCATTTATGCTGTCAATTAGTTTCTCAACTTGTACTTCATTTGCAACACGAGGATGAGCTGGATGAAGATTTTGCTCTTGCTGTACATTGTCATCGTTAGGAGTGTTGTATTCACGTTGAGCATTGTCGTCAGGTTGATTTGGAGCAGAAATGATGAGTTCCTCGTCTGGTTGTTCTTCAGAAGGCATGATCTCACCGGTTCCCATTAGCTTGATAGATTCATTTGGTGAAGCCTCATCTAGCACATTTGGTAGGGACTCTCTTTGTGAACCATTTGTCTCATCAAACCGCACATCCACAGTTTCAACAATTTTATAGAGAAAGATGTTGAAGACTCTGTAGGAGTGTGAGTCCTTTCCATATCCGAGCATGAAGCCTTCATGTGCTTTCGGTGCAAATTTTGACTTGTGATGAGGATCCTTGATCTAGCACTTAGCTCCAAATACTCTGAAGTAACTTACGTTAGGCTTCTTTCCAGTGAGGAGTTCATAGGATGTTTTCTTCAGAAGCTTGTGAAGATAAACACGGTTGATGATATGGCATGCAGTATCAATAGCTTTGGGCCAGAACCTTCTTGGTGTCTTGTATTCATCGAGCATCGTTCGAGCCATCTCAATTAGAGTTATGTTCTTGCGCTCAACGATCCCATTTTGCTGAGGTGTATACGGGGCTGAGAATTCATGAGTGATTCCCATTGTATCCAGATAAAGATCAAGGCCAGTGTTCTTGAACTCAGTGCCATTGTCACTTCTGATATGCTTGATCTTGACGCCATAGTTGTTCATGGCACGGTTGGCGAAGCGTCTGAAGACATCTTGCACTTCAGTCTTGTAGAGTATTATGTGCACCCATGTGTATCTTGAATAATCATCAACAATGACGAAGCCATAGAGACAGGCTGTGGTAGAGAATGTGGAGTAGTGAGTAGGGCCAAATAAGTCCATGTGAAGCAGCTCGAAGGGTTTGGATGTCGTCATGATTGTCTTCGAGGGATGCTTGGCTCTAGTCATCTTCCCTGCTTCACAGGCACCACATAGATGATCTTTCTTGAACTTGACTTCCTCGATGCCTACGACATGCTTCTTCTTTGCGAGAGTGTGCAAGTTCCTCATGCCAGCATGTCCTAGCCTCCGATGCCAGAGCCAGCACTCTGAAGCTTTTGCTAGAAGACATACGGCCATCTGCGGTCCAGCTGAGAAATCTACCATATACAGATCACCTTTTCTGTATCCTTCAAATACTAAAGACTTGTCAGATTCCATTAGTACAAGGCAACGAAATTTACCAAAGATCACAATCATGTTTAAGTCACAAAGCATTGAGACAGACATTAAGTTGAAGCCAAGAGATTCAACAAGCATGACTTTATCCATGTGCTGATCTCTTGAGATTGCAACTCTACCTAGACCCAACACTTTGCTTTTACCAGTATCAGCAAATGTGATGTGACTCTTGTTAGATGGACGTAAGGTTGAGTCCATGAGAAGATTTCGATCACCAGTCATATGATTTGTGCATCCACTATCCGTAATCCATTCTGAAGACTTTGGTGTCACTCCCTACAATGCAGTTAGGAGGATAGGCTCCACCAAAATCCATTATGAAGCATAAACATTTGACGTATAGGTGGATTATGAAATCTTAGACGAAAGTTAGGACTGATAAGATATTTAGCAAGTGATTCATGAGTAGTATGAGCATTAAGTTATTTGGGCATTTGATCTTGTGCCCTACAAGTGTTTTAGGTCCCCAGCAATAGCATCAGAAGCCTTTGATTTTCGGCTGGAGACCTTTCCCTGCAAGAGAAAGTTAGTTCTTCTTAACCACCCACATCTTCAAGGGTGGCTTAGAAGCAATGAGTCTAAGAGCAGCATCTGAGAATTTTGGCTTTGAAGCCCTAGCAAATAATCTTGCAGGATGTGGCGCCCCCGATTTGTCCGTACACTAATCATGCACGCAAATGTGTACGGCCAAGATCAGGGACTAACTGGTAGATATCACAACACAACTCTGAAAGTAAAATAAGTCATACAAGCTTCATATTACAAGCCAGGGGCCTCGAGGGTCGAATACAAGTGCTCGATCATAGACAAGTCAGCGGGAGCAACAAATATCTGAGTACAGACATAAAGATAACAAGGTGCCATAAGATGGCTAGCACAAACTGGGATACAGATCGAAAGAGGAGCAGGCCTCCTGCGTGGGATCCTCCTAAACTACTCCTGGTCGTCGTCAGCAGACTGCACGTAGTAGTAGGCGCCTCCGGTCTAGTAGGAGTCGTCGTAGGTGGCGTCTGGCTCCTGGGCTCCGCCATCTAGTTGCATCATCCGAGAAGAAGGAACAGAAGGGGGAAAAGGGGGAGCAAAGCAACCGTGAGTACTCATCCAAGTACTCGCAAGTAAGGATCTATACTACATATGCAATGGTAACAATGATATGGGTAATATCGGTGGACTAAACTGCAACAAGCCAGAATAAGAGGGGGATAGCTAATCCAAACGAAGACTACGCTTCTGGCAGCCTCCATCTTGCAGCAGGAGAAGAGAATAGATGGCTAGTTCACCAAGTAACATCGTATAGCATAATCCTACTCGGCGATCCTCCCGCACATCACCCTGTGAGAGAGCAACCACCGAGTTATATCTGGAACTCATCAGGGTGTGTTTTATCAAGTGTCCGGTTCTAGTTGTCATGAGGTCGGAATACAACTCCGGATCGTCCTTTTACCGAGGGACACGACTATTCGAATAGATTAACTTCCCTGCAGGGGTGCACCACATAACCCAGCATGCTCGATCCCATTTGGCCGGACACACTTTCCAGGGTCATGCCCGGCCTCGGAAGATCAACACGTCGCAGCCCTACCTAAGCACAACAGAGAGGTCAGCACGCCGGTCTAAATCCTAAGCGCACGGGGGTCTGGGCCCATCGCCCAATGCACACCTGCATGTTGCGAGGGCGGCCGGTAAGCAGACCTAGCCTCTCCTAATACCAGAGTAGGCTTTCCAGTCCAATCCGGCGCGCGCCGCTTAGTCGCTGACGTCAAGAAGGCTTCGGCTGATACCACGACGTCGAGTACCCATAGCTATTCCCACGTAGCTGGTTAGTGCGTATAGGCCAACGGCCAAACTCAGATCAAATATCCAAACTCGTTATGCATGTTATTATGAAATAACCGCGGACAACGACCAGGGCCAGGCCCACCTGTCTCCTAGGTGTCTCAACCTGCCCTGTCGCTCCGCCACAAAGATCCACACAGAGGGCCGTCGGGAAAGTATGTCATTTCAGCCCCCAATCCGTGAATCAACCGCGGGTAATCAACGAGCCGACCCGACTTTAGTCACAACATGTATCATGTATAAGCGTATGTAGTATATACCCGTGATAACCCCCAAGTGATCACAGCCCGATAGAATAGCAGGGCAGACAGACAAGGGTGTAGGGCCACTGATGGAGAACTAGCATCCTATACTAAGCATTTAGGATTGTAGGTAAAGTATCAACAGTGGTAGCAACAATGACAGGCTATGCAGCAGAATAGGAGTATCGAAAGTAGTAACATGCTAGAATACTCTAATGCAAGCAGTAGAGAGAAGAATAGGCGATATCAGGTTGATCAAGGGGGGGGGGGGGGGG
>LR738709.1:309728196-309741799 GCA_902687465.1 Secale cereale | reverse complement strand
CTGTTAACTTTAATTTAGTTAGGTTTTGTTTTTTTGTTTTGTTTGCTTTTGTTTGCTTTTATTTATTTCTCCTTTTCTGTTTTATTTTATTTAATAAACTTAGGCATTTTTAGAAACTGTAATAACTACACCATAATTAATCTTGCAGTATTTTGCACCGCCCGAACATTTTTATTTAAATGTTTAGAAACTTATATTGTTTATTTCTATTTTGGACTCTTAATTCGAATGGGGTTTCGATTAACGTGATGTTATCAACAGTAACACGATGACGTGGCATCATTAGCAGGGAATTACTGTAGCGTGATTACCCGGGCGTCACACAGGAGGAGAATAATACTCATAAGAATAGGCAGAAAAATTATTTGTTTTATGAATAGTTGTTTGAAGAAACACGCTCATATTCATGGGTCTGAGTATGGATTCCCTGCAAAACATCCGCGTTAGGGTGACTAAGGTGAGTCTTTTGTCTGTATGAAGCCTTAGGACCATATGAAGCATTTGGTCTGGGGTTTGTCTTCTTCCCAGGAGGTGTCATGATAACATTTGCTGGAAGTTTCTCAAGACAACCTTTGGGTACCCAGATCTTCTTCATAGGTGGCCCGTTCCTGCAGTTAGTACCAATATACCTGGCAAACACTTCACCATTTTGATTCTTAAACAGTTTATAGTTTGCATCAAGGGATTCATCAATGATAACAGGATTAGCACAAGTGAAGCCAGATAGGGTAGATGGATCCACTGAAGGTTCCTTTGCAGCAACCCATGTGGTGTTGGGATACTGCTCAGGCTTCCAGTATGAACTATCAACATTCATTTTCCTGTCGAACCGAAGACCCTCTTTCCTAGGGTTTCGGTTCAGTATCTGCTTTTTGAGGACATCACATAGAGTGTGATGCCCTTTGAGTCTTTTGTACATCCCTGTTTCAAGCAAAGTCTTCAACCTAGCATTTTCGTCAGCAATAGTAGTGGTATCCTCAGTAGAGGGGTTAGTTACCACATCAGTAGTTGAAGATATTGCAACAGTGGCAGCAGTAGAACATTCAGCAACAAATGTAGCGTTATCACGCTCAATGCATTTTAGACATGGTGGTTCAAACTCTTCGTGAGTGGAGCTAATCAGTTGTGCGCGGAGTGACTCATTTTCTTTTTGAAGATCTTCATGAGCCGCTTTCAATTTCTCAAGTTCTCGTTTCCTTTGAATGTAATCGTGGGAAAGCTTTTCATGAGTTTCTGAGAGCGATTCATAAAGACCTTCAAGTTCCTTGTACTTAACATGAAGATTTTTTATGTCTTCAATTAAGGACTGAGAACGGGTCATTTCCGCGTCCAACAGGTCATCGCTTTTGTCTAACAGTTTTTGAATATGTTCCATGGCTTTCTGCTGTTCAGTGGCAATTTTAGCAAGTGTTTTGTAGCTAGGTTTTGATTCACAATCAGAGTCATCTTCACTAGATGTTTGAAAGTAAGCATCGCGTGATTTTACCTTGGCATTGCGTGCAATGAAGTAGTAGGTGGGAGCAGAGTCGTTGTCCTCATCATCAATGTAGGGGACGGGGCCATTGTCTTCAGTGTTGAAGATGGACTTGGCCACGTAGGCAGTGGCTAGAGCCAGACTCGCAGCACCAAAATCAGACTCCTCCTCCGATTCCACCTCCGCCTCTTCAGAAGCAGTCTCTTCCTCAGAATCCATCTCCTTGCCAACAAACGCGCGAGCCTTGCCAGATGAATTCTTCTTGTGTGATGAATACTTTGATGAAGACTTGGAAGAAGACTTTGAGTATTTCTTCTATTTCTTGTCATCAGAATCATATTCCTTGATCTTCTTCTTCTTCTTCTTCTCATTGTCCCACTGAGGACACTCAGAGATGTAGTGACCAGGTTTCTTGCACTTATGACATGTTCTCTTCTTGTAGTCATGGGTAGAAGCTTCATCATTTCTTGAGCTGGATCGTGAAGACTTTCTGAAGCCTTTCTTCCTAGTGAATTTCTGGAACTTCTTCACAAGCATGGCAAGATACTTTCCAATGTCTTTAGGATCATCAGAACTGCAGTCAGATTCTTCTTCAGATGAAGAAACAACCTTTGCCTTTAAGGCGCGAGACCAGCCATAGTTGGGACCATAGATGTCACGTTTCTTAGATAGCTGGAACTCATGTGTGTTGAGCCTCTCAAGTATGTCAGACGGATCGAGAGTCTTGAAGTCAGGGCGTTCTTGAATCATCAGGGCAAGGATATCAAATGAGCTGTCGAGTGATCTGAGGAGAGTCTTGACGATTTCATGCTTGGTGATCTCAGTGGCGCCAAGTGCTTGAAGCTCATTTATGATGTCAGTGAGACGATCGAATGTGTGCTGGACATTCTCATTGTCATGTCTCTTGAAGCGATTGAAGAGATTGCGAAGGACGCTGATCCTTTGATCTCTCTGGGTAGAGACTCCTTCGTTGACCTTTGAGAGCCAGTCCCAGACTTCCTTTGACGTGTCCAGAGCACTTACATGACCATACTGTCCGTTGGTCAGATGACCACAGATGATGATCTTGGCCGTTGAATCCTGTTGAACGAGCCTCTTGACATCAGCAGGGGTGATACCTTCACCAGTCTTGGGAACGCCGTTCTTGACGACAAACCGGAGGTCCACGTCAATGGCTTCAAGGTGCATGCACATCTTGTTCTTCCAGTAGGGATATTTGGTGCCATCGAAGACCGGGCACGCAACAGAGACTTTAATTATCCCTGCAGTCGATATAGCTAAAACTCCAGGTGGTTAAACCGAATCACACAGAACAAGGGAGTACCTTGCTCTGATACCAATTGAAAGTGCAGTATATCGTCTAGAGGGGGGGGGGGTGAATAGGAGATTTTTATGAAATGCTTCAAAACATGGTAGTTTTGAATACAAAAGATAAACTCGATCCTATTAGTATGCAGCGGAAAGTAGACTACACTAGACAAGCCATAGTCATGTATTCAATGAAGTGAAAGCACGAAGACTAATAGCAGCTAGGCAGTAGGGATCATGATGGAAGAAGGAATGAAGCCAATCACAACAAGTAGATACTCAGTGAAGTCAATCTGACAAGGCAAGCATGCAATGACTTCACAACATAAGTAAAGGGAAGGAAAGGATAGAACCAGTAGCTCGGGGAGGACAGTGATTTGTTAGACCAGTTCCAGTTGCTGTGACAACTGTACGTCTGGTTAGGGAGGCTGAGATTTAACTCAGAAGACCGCGTCTTCACCTTATTCCCCTTGAGCTAAGGACACCTAGTCCTCTCCCAATCACTCTGGTAAGTCTTCAAGGTAGACTTCCAAACCTTCACAGACTTCGTTCACCGGCGATCCACAATGACTCTTGGATGCTCAGAATGCGACGCCTAACCGACTGGAGGAAACACAGTCCTCAAGTGTAATAAGTCTTCAGGTCACACAGACACAAAGACTTCAGTGATGCCTAACACTCTTTGGCTCTGGGTGTTTTGGCTTTGTCCTCGCAAGGATTTCTCTCTCAAATGCTTCGGAGGTGGGTTGCTCTCAAACGACAAAAGCCGTGTAATAACTCTGAGCAGCCACCAATTTATGGTGTAGGGGGTGGGCTATTTATAGCCATTGGGCAACCCGACCTGATTTGTCCGAAGTGACCCTGGGTCACTAAGGAACTGACACGTGTTCCAACTATCAGATTTCAAACACTCACATGACAACTTTACTTGGGCTACAAGTAAGGCCGACTCATCCAACTCTGGATAAGATTTGTTCTCATAGTCTTTGCTGGAAGACATATGATTTGGTTGAGCATCACTTCAGTCACTCTGACTTAGATCACTTGGACCCCACTTAACTGTACGGTGGTTCCTATGACTTAACAAAGAAGAAAAGGAAACAACGAAACATCTACGTCTTCGCTCTCCATAGTCTTCACACAATGTCTTCTCATGTCATAGTCTTCAATATGATTATCTTCATATACCACCACTGATGTCAATGTCTTCATACATTTTTAGGGGTCATCTCCGGTAGGTAAACCGAATCAATGAGGGACTACTACCTGTGTTATCCTGCAATTCTCACAAACACATTAGTCCCTCCACCAGGTTTGTCGTCAATACTCCAAAACCAACTAGGGGTGGCACTAGATGCACTTACACTATGTAATAAGGAGTGGAAAGAGCCTAAGCTTGGGGATTCCCAAGGCACCCCAAGGTAATATTCAAGGACAACCAAGAGCCTAAGCTTGGGGATGCCCCGGGAAGACATCCCCTCTTTCGTCTTCGTCTATCGGTAACTTTACTTGAGGCTATATTTTTATTCACCACATGATATGTGTTTTGCTTGGAGGGTATTGTATGATATGAGTCCTTGCTTTTTAGTTTGCCACAATCATCCTGTCAATACACACATTTTGAGAGGGACATGCTTCAATAGTGATTTATTAGAATACTCTATGTGCTTCACTTATATCTTTTGAGCTAGGCAATTTTGCTCTAGTGCTTCACTTATACCTTTTTAGAGCACGACTGTGGTTTATTTTATTGAAATTGTTGAAATCTCTTGCTTCACTTATATTATTTTGAGAGTCTTTAAAAACAACGTGGTAATTTTCTTGGGTTATGAATTTAGTCCTAATATGGTAGGCATCCAAAGGAGATATAATAAAAACTTTCATATATAGAGCATTGAATACTATGAAAAGTTTGACTCCTTATAATTGTTTTGAGATGTTAAGATGGTAATATTAGAGTCATGCTAGTGGTAGTTTGTGAAGTTCAAGAAATAATTGTGTTAAGGTTTGTGATTTCCGTAGCATGCACGTATGGTCTCCTAACTATGTAACCAAATTGGAGCGCATTGTATCTTGATTGTTTATCTTCGCGTGAAGGTAGGGGGCGCGTGATGGTTAACTTCTACCAACCTCCCCACTTGGGGCATGCGTCGTAGTACTTTGCTTCGAGGGCTAATAATTTTTTCGCAATAAGCATGTGAATTCTTTATGACTAATGTTGAGTCCATGGATCATACGCACTCTCACCCTTCCACCTTGCTAGCCACTCTAGTGCCGCACAACTTCCGCGGGTGCATGAAACTACCTTATACCCTTCCTCAAAACAGCCACCATACCTATCTATTATGGTATTTCCATAGCCATTCCGAGATATATTGCCATGTAACTCCACTGTTCCATTTATTATGCACGCATCATCATTGTCATATTGCTTTGCATGATCATGTAGTTGACATAGTATTTGTGGCAAAGCCACCATTCGAATTCTTCATACATGTCACTCTAGATCATTGCACATCCCAGTATACCACCGGAGGCATCCATATAGAGTCATATCTTTGTTCTAGTATCGAGTTGTAATATCAAGTTGTAAGTAAATAAAAGTGTGATGATCATCATTACTAGAACATTGTCCCATGTGAGGTTATAAATAAAGAGGCGAAAGAGTCTCCAAAAAAAGAGAGAAAAGGGTCTCCAAAAAAAAAGGAGCCTAAAAAAGGGGAAAAAGAGAAAAGAAAAAAAGAAAAAGAGAAAAGGGACAATGTTACTATCCTTTTCCACACTTGTGCTTCAGAGTAGGACCATGTTCTTCATGATAGAGAGTCTCCTATGTTGTCACTTTCATATACTAGTGGGAAGTTTTCGTTATAGAACTTGACTTGTATATTCCAACGATGGGCTTCCTCAAATGCCCTAGGTCTTCATGAGCAAGCAAGTTGATGCACACCCACTAGTTTTCTTTTGAGCTTTCATACACTTATAGCTCTAGTGCATCCGTTACATGGCAATCCCCACTCACTCACATTGATATCAATTGATGGACATCTCCATAGTCCATTGATTTGCCTAGTTAATGTGAGACTTTCTCCCTCCTTTTGTCTACCACCACCTTCTATTCCACCCATAGTGCTATGTCCATGGCTCACGCTCATGTATTGCCTGAAGAGTTGAAAAAGGTTTAAGAATGTTAAAGTATGAAAATAATTGCTTGATTGACACCCGGATGGGCATGATTTATACTTTGTGTTAAGAAGAGGGAGCATAAAAGACTATATGATTTTGTAGGGATAACTTTCTTTAGCCATGTTATTTTTTGAAGCTTTATAGATTGCTTTTAGTATGCTTGAAGAATTATTATTTTGATATTGATAAAATTTTGTTTTGAGTCTTATGGATCTGAACATTCATGCCACAATAAATAAGAATTACATTGATAAATACGTTGGGTAGCATTCCACATTAAAAATTCAGTTTTTCCATTTACCTACTCGAGGACGAGCAGGAATTAAGCTTGGGGATGCTTGATACGTCTCCAACGTATCTTTAATTTTTGATTGTTCCATGCTATTATATTATATGTTTTGGATGTTTTATATGCATTGTTATGCTATTTTATATTAATTTTGGGACTAACTTATTAACCTAGAGCCCAGTCCCAGTTTCTGTTTTTTCCTTGTTTTTGAGTTCCGCAGAAAAGGAATATGAAACGGGGTCCAAATGGAATGAAACTTTACGATAATTTTTCTTGGACCAGAAGACATCTAGAGAACTTGGAGTGCAAGTCAGGGAAGCCATGAGGCGGCCACAGGGACGAAGGGCGCGCCCCACCCTTGTGGGCCCCCTGTGACTCCACCGACCTATTTCTTCCTCCTATATATTCACACATATTCCAAAAACCCTAGAGGAGGCATCGAAACCACTTTTCCACCGCCGTAACTTTCTGTATTTGCGAGATCACATCTGGAGGCCTTTTTCGGTACTCTGCCGGAGGGGGATTCGACCACGGAGGGCATCTACATCAACCCTATTGCCCTTCCGATGAAGCGTGAGTAGTTTACCACAGACCTACGGGTCCATAGCTAGTAGCTAGATGGCTCCTTCTCTCTCTTTGATTCTCAATACCATGTTCTCCTCGATGTTCTTGGAGATCTATCCGATGTAATCTTCTTTTGCGGTGTGTTTGACAAGATCTGATGAATTGTGGATTTATGATCAGCCTATCTATGAATTTTATTTGAGTCTTCTATGAATTCTTATATGCATGATTTGATATCTTAGTAATTCTCTTCGAACTATCGGTTTGGTTTGGCCAACTAGATTGGTTTTTCTTGCAATGGGAGAAGTGCTTTTGCTTTGGGTTCAATATTGCGGTGCTTTCACCTAGTGACAGAAGGGGACGAGACACGTATTGTATTGTTGCCATCTGCTACCTCTTGAGCATGCGTTGGTTTTCCCTTGAAGAGGAAAGGATGATGCAGCAAAGTAGCATAAGTATTTCCCTCAGTTTTGAGAACCAAGGTATCAATCCAGTAGGAGACTACACTCAAATCCCTCGTACCTGCACAAACAAATAAGAACCTTGCAACCAACGCGATAAGGGGTTGTCAATCCCTTCACGCCTACTTGCAAAAATGAGATCTGATAGAGATAATAAGATAAATATTTTTGGTATTTTTGTTGTATAGACTGAAAAGAAAACATTGCGAAATAAAAGATAGTTAGTTGACTGAAGATTAATATGATGGAAGATAGACCCGGGGGCCATAGGTTTCACTAGTGCCTTCTCTCATGATAGCAAATTCTACGGTGGGTGAACAAATTACGGTCGAGCAATTGATAGAAGAGTGCCTAGTTATGAGAATATCTAGGCATGATCGTGTATATAGGCATCACGTCCGTGACAAGTAGACCAAAACGATTCTGCATCTACTACTATTACTCCACACATCGACCGCTATCCAGTATGCATCTAGAGTATTAAGTTCATAAGAACAGAGTAACGCCTTAAGCAAGATGACATGATGTAGAGGGATAAACTCATGCAATATGATATAAACCCCATCTTTTTATCCTCGATGGCAACAATACAATATGTGCCTTGCTGCTGCTGCTATCACTGGGAAAGGACACCGCGAGATTGAACCCAAAGCTAAGCACTTCTCCCATTGCAAGAACGATCAATCTAGTAGGCCAAACCAAACTGATAATTCGAAGAGACTTGCAAAGATATTTTAATCATGCATATAAGAATTCAGAGAAGAACCAAATATTGTTCATAGATAATCTTGATCATAAACCCACAATTCATCGGATCTCGACAAACACACCGCAAAAAGTATTACATCGAATAGATCTCCAAGAAGATCGAGGAGAACTTTGATTTGAGATCCAAAGAGAGAGAAGAAGCCATCTAGCTAATAACTATGGACCCAAAGGTCTGTGGTAAACTACTCACAACTCATCGCAGAGGCTATGGTGTTGGTGTAGAAGCCCTCCGTGATCGATTCCCCCTCCGTTGGAGCTCTGGAAAAGGCCCCACGATGGGATCTCACAGGTACAGAAGGTTGCGGCGGTGGAAATAGGGTTCCGTGGTGCTCTCGGATGTTTTCAGGGTATATGAGTATATATAGGACGAAGAAGTATGTCGGTGGAGCTACGAGGGGCTCACGAGGGTGGGGGGCGCACCTACCCCCTGGGTGCGCCCTCCTGCCTCGTGGCCATCTCGTGGCTTCCCTAACATGTACTGCAAGTCTTCTGGGTTGCGTTTGTTCAAAAAACGATCCTCGCGAAGGTTTCATCCCGTTGGACTCCGTTTGATATTCCTTTTCCGCGAAACATTGAAATAGGCAAAAAAAACATCAATTTGCACTGGGCCTTGGGTTAGTAGGTTAGTCCCAAAATAATATAAAAGTGCATAATAAAGCCCATTAAACATCCAAAATAGATAATATAATAGCATGGAACAATATAAAATTATAGATACGTTGGAGACGCATCAAGCATCCCCAAGGTTAATTCCTGCTCATCCTCGAGTAGGTAAATGATAAAAACAGAATTTTTGATGTGGAATGCTACCCAACATAATTCTCAATGTAATTCCCTTTCTTTGTGGCATGAATGTTCAGATCAGAAAGATTCAAGACAAAAGTTTAATATTGACATAAGAATAATAATACTTCAAGCATACTAACAAAGCAATTATGTCTTCTCTCATGGCCAAAGAAATCCATCCCTACAAAAGCATATAGTCTGACTATGCTCTCTCTTCATCGCACAAAATATTTAGATCATGCACAACCCCAGTTTGAGCCAAGCAATTCTTTCATACTTTAATTTTTCAAACCTTTTCAACTTTCACGCAATACATGAGCGTGAGCCATGGATATAGCACTGTAGGTGGAATAGAGTGGTGGTTGTGGAGAAGACAAAAGGAGGAAGATAGACTCACATCAACTAGGCGTATCAATGGGCTATGGAGATGCCCATCAATAGATATCAATGTGAGTAAGTAGGGATTGACATGCAACGGATGCACTAGAGCTATAAGTGTGTGAAAGCTCAACTAAAGAAACTAAGTGGGTGTGCATCCAACTTGCTTGCTCACGAAGACCTAGGGCATTTTGAAGAAGCCCATCCTTGGAATATACAAGCCAAGTTCTATAATGAAAATTCCCACTAGTATATGATAGTGAAAAAACAAGAGACTCTCTATTATGAAGATCATGGTGCTATTTTGAAGCACAAATGTGGAAAAAGGATAGTAGCATTGCCCCTTCTCTCTTTTTCTCTCATTTTTTTTGTATTTTGGGCCTTCTCTTTTTTTGGCCTCTTTTTTTCTCCCTTTTTTTCTTTCTTTCGTCCGGAGTCTCATCCCGACTTGTGGGGAAATCATCGTCTCCATCATCCTTTCCTCACTGGGACAATGCTCTAATAATGAAGATAATCACACTTTCATTTACTTACAACTCAAAGCTAGAACAAAATATGACTCTATGTGAATGACTCCGGCGGTGTACCAGGATGTGCAATGAATCAAGAGTGACATGTATGAAAAATTATGCATGGTGGCCTTGCCACAAGTACAATGTCAACTACATGATCATGCATGGTAATATGACAATGATGAAGCGTGTCATAATGAACGGAATGGTGGAAGGTTGCATGGCAATATATCTCGGAATGACTATGGAAATGCCATAATAGGTAGGTATGGTGGTTGTTTTGAGGAAGGTATATGGTGGGTGTATGGTATCAGCGAAAGTTGCGCGGTACAAGAGAGGCTAGCAATGGTGAAAGGGTGAGAGTGCGTATAATCCATGGACTCAACATTAGTCATAAGGAACACATATACTTATTGCAAAAATCTACAAGTTATCAAAACAAAGCACTAAACGCATGCTCCTAGGGAAAGGGTTGGTAGGAGTTAACCATCGCGCGATCCCGACCTCCACACAAAGGAAGACAATCAATAAATAAATCATGCTCCAACTTCATCACATAACAGTTCACCATACGTGCATGCTACGGGAATCACAAATTTTAACACAAGTATTTCTCAAATTAAAATTACTCCACTAGCATGACTCTAATATCACCATCCTCATATATCAAAACAATCATCAAGTATCAAACTTCTCATAGTATTCAATGCACCAAACATGAAAGTTTTTATTATACCCATCTTGGATGCCTATCATATTAGGACTAATTTTATAACCAAAGCAAATTACCATGCTGTTATAAAGGACTCTCAAAATAATATAAGTGAAGCATGAGAGATCAATAATTTCTATAAAATAAAACCACTGGAGTGCTCTAAAATATATAAGTGAAGCAGTAGAGTAAAACTATCTAGCTCAAAAGATATAACTGAAACACATATAGTATTCTAATAAATTCTGATTCATGTGTGTCTCTCTCAAAAGGTGTGTACAGTAAGGATGATTGTGGTAAACTAAAAATCAAAGACTCAAATCATACAAGATGCTCCAAGCAAAACACATTTCATGTGCTGAATAAAATTATAGTCTCAAGTAAAGTTACCGATAGACGAAGACAAAAGAGGGGATGACTTCTCGGGGCATCCCCAAGCTTAGGATTTTGGTTGTTCTTGAATTTTACCTTGGGGTGCCTTGGGAAACCCTAAGCTTAGGCTCTTGCCACTCTTTTTTCCATAGTCCATCAAATCCTTACCCAAAAACTTGAAAATTTCACAACACAAAACTTAACAAAAAATCTCGTGAGCTCCGCTAGTATAAGAAAACAAACCACCACTTTAAGATACTGTATTGAACTCATTATTTATTTATATTGGTGTTAAACCTACTGTATTCCAACTTCTCTATGGTTCATACCCCCCGATACTAGCCATAGATTCAGCAAAATAAGCAAACAACACACGAAAAACAGAATCTGTCAAAAACAGAACAGTCTGTAGCAATCTGTAACTTCCGACTGCTTCTGTAACTCTAAAAATTCTTAAATAAGTTGGTGGACGTGAGGAATTTTTCTATTAATCATCTGCAAAAATAATCAACTTAAAAACATTCTCCAGTAAAAAATGATAGCTAATCTTGTGAGCGCAAAAGTTTCTATTTTTTACTGCAAGATCGCAAAGACTTCACCCAAGTCTTCCCAAAGGTTCTACTTGGCACAAACACTAATTAAAACACAAAAACACAATCATAGAAGTAGTGATGAATTATTTATTACTAAACAGAAGCAAAAAACTAGGAAAAGAAAATTGGGTTGCCTCCCAACAAGC
Organism: Secale cereale; assembly: GCA_902687465.1. NCBI lineage: Eukaryota > Viridiplantae > Streptophyta > Magnoliopsida > Poales > Poaceae > Secale > Secale cereale. The sequence continues at coordinate 309,730,253 of LR738709.1, read as the reverse complement.
GCTATCGTTTAACGCCCCTAGCTAGGCATAAATAATTTTAATGATGCTCACATGAAAGATAAGACTTGAAGCACGAAAAAGAGCATCATATAGCATGTGAAAATTATATCTAAGTCTAACATACTTCATATGCATAGGCATTTTATAGGATAACAAATCAAGACAAGCAATATCTAGCATATGTAAGGAAGAAAAGGAAAACAAGATCAACCTCAACATGAAAAGAGGTAATTTAGTAACATGAGGATTTGTACAACCATATTTTCCTCTCTCATAATAATTGCATGTAGCATCATAACCAAGTTCAACAATATAGCTATCACAAAACATATTCTCAACACGATTGTGATGCCCCCGATTTGTCCGTACACTAATCATGCACGCAAATGTGTACGGCCAAGATCAGAGACTCACTGGTAGATATCACAACACAACTCTAAATGTAAAATGAGTCATACAAGCTTCATATTACAAGCCAGGGGCCTCGAGGGCTCGAATACAAGTGCTCGATCATAGACAAGTCAGCGGAAACAACAAATATCTAAGTACAGACATAAAGTTAAACAAGGTGCCATAAGATGGCTAGCACAAACTGGGATACAGATCGAAAGAGGAGCAGGCCTCCTGCCTGGGATCCTCTTAAACTACTCCTGGTCGTCGTCGGCAGACTGCACGTAGTAGTAGGCGCCTCCGGTGTAGTAGGAGTCGTTGTAGGTGGCGTCTGGCTCCTGGGCTCCACCATCTGGTTGCATCATCCGAGAAGAAGGAACAGAAGGGGGAAAAGGGGGAGCCAAGCAACCGTGAGTACTCATCCAAAGTACTCGCAAGCAAGGATCTATACTACATATGCAATGGTAACAACGATATGGGTAATATCGGTGGACTGATAGCAAGCGGGAATAAGAGGGGGATAGCTAATCCAAACGAAGACTACGCTTCTGGTAGCCTCCATCTTACAACAGTAGAAGAGAATAGATGGTAAGTTCACCAAGTAACATCGGATAGCATAATCCTACTCGGCGATCCTCCCGCACATCACCCTGTGAGAGAGCAACCACCGAGTTATATCTGGAACTCATCTGGGTGTCTTTTATCAAGTGTCCGGTTCTAGTTGTCATGAGGTCGGAATACAACTCCGGGTCGTCCTTTTACCGAGGGACACGGCTATTCGAATAGATTAACTTCCCTGTAGGGGTGCACCACATAACCCAGCACGCTTGATCCCATTTGGCCGGACACACTTTCCAGGGTCATGCCCGGCCTCGGAAGATCAACACGTCGCAGCCCTACCTAAGCACAACAGAGAGGTCAGCACGCCGGTCTAAACACTAAGCGCACGGGGGTCTGGGCCCATCGCCCAATGCGCACCTGCATGTTGCGAGGGCGGCCGGTAAGCAGACCTAGCCTCTCCTAATACCAGAGTAGGCTTTCCAGTCCAATCCGGCGCGCACCGCTCAGTCGCTGACATCAAGAAGGCTTCGGCTGATACCATGACGTCGAGCACCCATAACTTTTCCCATGTAGCTGGTTAGTGCGTATAGGCCAACGGCCAGACTCAGATCAAATATCCATACTCGTTAAGCGTGTTATTATGAAATAACTGCGGACAACGACTAGGGCCAGGCCCACCTGTCACCTAGGTGTCTCAACCTGCCCTGTCGCTCCGCCACAAAGATCCACACAAAGGGCCGTCGGGAAAGTATGTCCTTTCAGCACCCAATCTGTGAATCAACCGCGGGTACTCAACGAGCCGACCCGACTTTAGTCACAACATGTATCATGTATAAGTGTATGTAGTATATACCCATGATCACCCCCAAGTAATCACGGCCCGATAGAATAGCAGGGCAGACAGATAGGGGTGTAGGGCCACTGATGGAATACTAGCATCCTATACTAAGCATTTAGGATTGCAGGTAAAGTATCAACAGTGGTAGTAACAATGACAGGCTATGCAGCAGAATAGGAGTATCGAAAGCAGTAACATGCTACACTACTCTAATGCAAGCAGTAGAGTGAAGAATAGGCGATATCAGGTTGATCAAGGGGGGGGGGGG
>LR738709.1:309547060-309713197 GCA_902687465.1 Secale cereale | reverse complement strand
AGGGGCTGAGGTGCGGCTGCCCTCTCTCCTCCCACTATATATAGGGGCTAGGGGGGGCGCCGGCCCTAGGAGAAGGGATCTCCTAGGGGGGGCGGTAGCCAGGGGGAGACTTGCCCCCCAAGGCAAGGGTGGCGCCCCCCACCCCTAGGGTTCCCAACCCTAGGCGCAGGGGGGAGGCCCAAGGGGGTGCGCCAGCCCACTATGGGCTGGTCCCCCTCCCCATACGGCCCATGGGGCCCTCCGGGATGGGTGGTCCCACCCGGTGGACCCCCGGGACCCTTCCGGTGGTCCCGGTACACTACCGGTGACCCCCGGAACTCTCCCGATGGCCGAAACTGGACTTCCTATGTGGGGACCCCGACTCATAAGTCGTGATCACCGAATGCACGTGTACAGTGATCCCAGAGATCAATGCTCACTGAACACACAGAAGCTGAATAACAAGAGTCTTACATCCATACATACCGTATTACACAAATAGGACCATTATGGTCAAGTCTTGAGTATAACATTGCAGCGGAAATCTTCAATAGCAACTTGGACCCATGCCATCTGCCTTAACCCTACAGGCATTCTGACTAGGAAGCGTCCTAGTTCGCAAGTTTGTCACCAAGAGATCTTCATCATATCCTGTTCTCTCCTGCCTCGCCAATAAAATAACCAGTGGCAAGCCAATGAGTACTTTGAATGTACTCGCAAGCAACCCAAGTGTGATGACAGAATAATTATGCAAGGCTCTACTGCTAATTGGCAGTTTTGTCGAAAGCTAGTTTTTCATATGCAAGCCTGATCAACATATAACAAGGGCATGCATGTGTCTGCAACAAGTATCAGGAGGTTACAGACTTCATTATCGAGAAAGAGTTGTAATCAACTCATGCTCAAGCTCATTGTGACTTCCTCAAGAATCACACCATCAATATCACTGAGCCGTGTTGTTTCCTCACACTCACACACCATGTTTCACAAACATTGGACGTAGCCCAAGAGCGGTTACCCAACTGTCCTTGACCGTGGACACGGCTATTCGAATAGTTTTACACTCTGTAGAGGTTGCACACTTTACCCACTAGATCCGGGGAACTTCCGTGTCATCCACGACCCACGGTACCTCAAGTACCCGGGGTAAGAACTCAATCACTATCTTTCCCTAGGCGACACTAATATGGAGTCCACTCGATTGGTAGCAACCCACGTGCCCCACATTTCACATCTTAAGATTTTTGGAGCCTCGCTCCCATTTCACATACCACGAGCACGGGGTACCAACGGTGTGTTCGGTGCCCTGTGAAAACAGTCATGGCCGCCTATCCAAGCACGACCCCATCCCGAGAGTGACCTCATGTCACCCCCGTCACTAGTAATGCGGGCACCATGCTAGTATCGGCCTAGGTAATCAATAATGCCCTTTCCCATATAAGGGTAGAGTGGTTGCGCATGTAAAGTTGGAATAACGGTCGCAACTTAAACCAATCCGTTTGAAGAACAACACACACACTTGCCTTGGTACACCACTTCATCATCAAGTGGTTACCCAACTTATCATCTCCCTTGGGCATTAGTGGCACCCACTGGGTCATTTGCAAGTATGTCAAACCACGCTTGTTTCTTTCCACGCATAACCCTGACCCATATTGCGTAGCCAACTACTATAGCATATATATATCTACTCCCACCCACATAACCCTCATAGGAAGGTAGGGTCATGTTTGATGCAAGTTTCAACGAGGAAGTGCAGTGGCAAACCACCAAAGTGGTTCCACCTCATCATGATTCTGTAACAACAACATTATGGTACTATATGACATGCATAAAAAGGTTTCTCAAACATGGTCAAAGGGCTGCTTGCCTTGTCCTTCCGAGTCTTCCAACCTTCTGGTCCATCTCCGAGTACTCCGTTTATTTTGTCAACTAACGATGGAAACAATCATAATAAGCAACACAACAAGCAAAAATAAAAGTGCTATAAAAATAGGAGTAGGACTTTTCTAGGATACCTCTGGTCATATGAAAAATAACCAACGTGGTTTCACTGGAGAATGATCAATGGATGATTTGGCACATTTCAATATGATGGAATCAAGGGGTTTATGGATTTGAAAGAAGTGTATAGAAATATATTTTTGAATAATGAGCAAAGGCACCTATTTAACAAATCATGATTTTAGAAGCATCTTGGAGTTGGTTTCACTGGATTTGGAGTTCAAATGAATTTCCTAGGATTTTGCAAAGTTGATAAATATGAAGAAATGGCTCATTATTTGGTGGGGTACAGAAAGTATTAATAAAAAATGTTCCAAAACTAATTTTGGATATGACAAGCACCTAGGAATTTGAGCCACTGCATTTGGATCAAATTTGAGCTCTCTGTGATTTTCTAAAGTTCATCACAGAAAATGGAATAATGACATTTTGATAATATTTGTGAAGGAAAAGTTTCTGGAAAAAAATGTGCATGTTGCTCCAACAGGTAGATCAAGATTTTAGAAACTCCTAGAAATTTGAATCATCAAATTTGGAATACATTTGATTTATTTATGGATTTTTGAAGTTGTCTGGAAAAGAAAAAGAAAAGGAAAAAGGGTTATACCCTTTACTGCGCACAGGGCGACGGATAGACCGTGGGCCGGCCCAGCGGCTCGGCTGTGCGGGGAGAGGTGGTGACGCCGAAGGTGCACCGCTGGAAGGCGCCACCTAGCGGGGCAAGCGAATTGGCCCGAAGCCGTTTCCACTTAACCCGACTGGTGGGCCGGCTCGGTTGCTTCTGCCGCTGACGGGCGGGCCCCCCCTGCCAGCTGGCGAGGCGGTCGTCCTCTACCTCCCGCTCAAAGCAAAGCAGTGGAGGCAGAGCACACGCCGGCGCCTCCGGCCGTCTCCCGCGACGCTCTGCCTATGGGTGAGCTCAGCACGGAGCGGCGCATCCGCTGGTGCAGGTCACCGCCGCCGGAGGGGGCCGAGGTGACCGCAGCTCGACGGTGGCGGGGGAGGTCGTTGGCCATCCGTGGCCCTCGGCGTTCGAGCATCCCCTCGACGGTTCGAGGAGGTGGGGAGGTTCGCCGGACCACGGGAAGCTTCTGTGTGGAGGAAAGGAAGGGAGGCGAGCTCGGGATGGCAAGAATTTTGGCGATGTACGGCGGCTCGGCTCCGGCCATGGTGGCGCATTGGGGGCACAGGAGGAGCAGTGGGTTAGCCTGGGGGTACACGGGAGCTAGGGGAAGCAAAATGAGGCGAAGAGGAGGACCCGGGCGGCCTTATGTAGAAGAGGGCGTGGTGCACAGCGGGCCGTGCGCCGGCGAGGCCGTAGCCGTCCCTGTAGGCCATGGGGGGGCTTGCCTTCGAGTCAGGGGTCTTGCTGGGCGTGGTCTACGACCAGGGAAAGAGAGAGGGAGAGAGGAACTAGTGCGAGGCATGCCAGGGACGCGGGCGACGCTCGGGCACGCGTGACAGAGGTCGCCGGAGAGAGAAGGAGGAGGGGGCCGACCGTCCAACGTGTCCCGGACGGCGAGGCGGCCTCGGGGGACACAATCCCATCGCCCTAGGCTGTCGGGTGCCTCGGGTAGGACGCGGCTACAGTGCGGGAGCGCACTGTAGCGCGCTCCAGAGCGCCCGTATGGCCGGCACGGCCGTGTCTTCACCGCTCTGGTCGCGTCCACCTTGCCCGATGGTGTTGTGGGGACCCCGACTCATAAGTCGTGATCACCGAATGCACGTGTACAGTGATCCCAGAGATCAATGCTCACTGAACACACAGAAGCTGAATAACAAGAGTCCTACATCCATACATACCGTATTACACAAATAGGACCATTATGGTCAAGTCTTGAGTATATCATCGCAGCGGAAATCTTCAATAACAACTTGGACCCATGCCATCTGCCTTAACCCTACATGCATTCTGACTGGGAAGCGTCCTAGATCGCGTGCTCGTCACCAAGAAATCTTCAACAAATCCTGTTCTCTCCTGCCTGGCCAATAAAATAACCAGTGGCAAGCCAATGAGTACTTTGAATGTACTCGCAAGCAACCCATGATTTGGTTCAAGATAATAATGCAATTATACAACAATGAGCAAACTAGCTACAAGCTAGTACAAATATTCTACCATCAAGTATATGCATCAATAAGTTCAAGTAACCTCGAGGACAGGTTACCGATATCAACATGAATAGGATTCAACTCAACGAGTCAAGTCACCACCTTGACTCAACACACACACACACACACACACACACACACACACACACACACACATGGTTTCGCAAACATTGGACGTAGCCCAAGAGCGGTTACCCAACTGTCCTTGACCTTGGACACGGCTATTCGAATAGTTTTACACTCTGCAGAGGTTGCGCACTTTACCCACAAGATCCGGGAAGCTTTCGTGTCACCCACGATCCCGCAGTACCTCAAGTACTCGGGGAAGCACCCGGTCATTATCTTTCCCTAGACGACACTAGCATAGGGTCCACTCGTTGGTACACGGCCCTCAAGTACAAACAATAGACCATGGGACTCGCCCTAATTTCAATGTCACGCGTACACGAAGGGACCAATGGTGTGTCCGGTGCCTTGTAAAAACAGTCATGGTCGTCTATCCAAGCACGACCCCGTCCCGGGAAAGACCTCAAGTCTTCCCCGTCACTAGTAATGTGGGCACCATGCTAGTACCGGCCTAAGTAATCAATAATGCCCCGTCCCATAAGGGGTAGAGTGGTTGCACATGTAAGGTTGGAATAACGGTCGCAACTTAAACCAATCCGTTTGAAAAACATCACACACACACTTGTCTTGGTACACCACTTCGTCATGAAGTGGTTACCCATCTCATCTTTTTCCCCCGGGCATAAGTGGCACCCGATGGGGTCTTAAAAAGAATGCAACCACGAAGGTATCATGGCACACATGCATCTCTAAGCATCACTACTAGTCATTTGCATAGCATCTAAGCATGTAGCAAGATCATGAGTAAAGCATGCATCAAGTGGTGGTTCTCAACTAGGTCACCACCGTCACTTTTATCATCATGCATTCGGAAATAAATGGGTTCCGAGGAACACAAGGGTATCATGGTCAAGGGGCTGCTTGCCTTGTCCTTCCGAGTCTTCAAACCTTCTGGTCCATCTCCGAGTACTCCGTTTATTTCGTCAACTAATGATGGAAACAATCATAATAAGCAACAGAACAAAGCGAAAATAAAAGTGCTCTAAAAATAGGAGTTGGACTTTTCTAGGATACCTCTGGTCATATGAGAAATGACTAAGGTGGTTTCATAGGCATTGGATCATTGGATAGTTTGGAACATTTCAATATGATGGAATCAAGGGGTTTATGGATTTGAAAGAAGTGTATAGAAATATATTTTTGAAAAATGAGCAAAGGCACCCATTTAACAAATCATGATTTTAGAAGCATCTAGGAGTTGGTTTCATTGGATTTGGAGTTCAAATGAATTTCCTAGGATTTTGCAAAGTTGATAAATATGAAGAAATGGCTCATTATTTGGTGGGGTACAGAAAGTATTAATAAAAATGTTCCAAAACTAAGTTTGGATATGACAAGCATCTAGGAATTTGAACCACTGCATTTGGATCAGATTTGAGCTCTCTGTGATTTTCTAAAGTTCATCACAGAAAATGGAATAATGACATTTTGATAATATTTGTGAAGGAAAAGTTTGTGGAAAAATGTGCATGTTGCACCAACAGGTAGATCAGGATTTTAGAAACTACCAGAAATTTGAATCATCAGATTTGGAGTTAATTTGAATTATTTATGGGTTTTTGAATTTTACAGAAAAAGAAAATGGGAAAAAGGGGAGGGGTTTTTACCCCTTTACTGCGCGCAGGGCGCAATATTGTGCCGTAGCGCACTGGGCCGGCCCAGCTGCACAGCCGCGCGCAGGGGACAGGGCCACGTCGAAGGCGTCTTCCATGTAAGCCGTCTTCGCGCACGGGAGGCGGCTCTGGCTGGCGCCGCTTCCACTTAAACGGTTGGGGCCCGCCCACCGGGTCGCTGACGAGCGGGGCCCGGAGCTCAGGCCATCTCCTACCTCCCGCTCGAACAGAGCAGGGGCAGGGGCGGCTTCGACGGTGGCTGGCCGGCGCCACAAGCCGCCGTTTCTGGTGTGCTGGCCACCGGCGTGCTCAGGGGACCCGGCCGCGTCCTACCGTGGGTGGCACGGTCGCCCATAGGCACCGGGCCGAGCAGGGCGTCGGCCGCGGCGGACGAGGCTGACGGTGATGATGGAGATCGACGCCAAGACCACGGGGAGGAGAGGGAGAAGCGTGAGGCGGCTCGAGGTGATGGTGGAGATGCTCTGGTGCAGTCCAGAGGGGAGGAGGAGGAGTGGTAGATGCGAATTTTGGCGGAGGCCGACGGCAAGGCTCCGGCCAGGGAGGTGGCTGTAGGGCACGAGGGGGAAAATGGGCTGGTCCAGGGGATGCTCAGGAGGGAGAGGGAGCAAACGGGGCAGCGAGGAGGGTCTGTAATGGCCTTATGTAGCCGCCCCGCGGCTCACCGTGGACGTGGCGCATGGGTGGCCGCGACAATGGCTCGGGAGGCCAGGAGAGAGGGCGAGGGGCTGTCTACGGCGTTCGTGGGGGTTGAGTAGGGCGCCAGGAAGAGAGAGGGAGAGAGGAACGAGCGTGAGGTGTGCCAGGGACGCGGGTGGCGACTGGCGGACGCGGGCGACGCTCGGGCACGCGTGACAGAGGTCGCCGGAGAGAGAAGGAGGAGGGAGCCGACCGTCTAGCGTGTCCCGGACGCCGAGGCGGCCTCGAGGGACACAATCTCATCGCCCTAGGCTGTCGGGTGCTGCTGATTGGGGGTGGCTACAGTGCGCTAGGGCACTGTAGCGCGCTCCAGAGCGCCGTATGGCCGGCATGGCCGTGTCCTGCTCTGGACGCGTCCACTTTGCCCAATGATGTCTAGGGGATCAGGGGAGGAGTAAACAAAGAGGTTTTGGTCTTGGATGCCCTGGTGAGCTTCTAGAAGGGGAGTGTGCTGGGAGACAAGGGTGAAAATGGAGGTTCAGAGATGTAAAATGGGGTTTCACCCCCCTCAATCATTGAGCTGTGGAGGAGAAAGAGTCCCTGGAGGTAGAAGGTGACTAGGAGCAGCTGTGGTAAAAAGTTGAGCTCAAGTAGAATAGTAAAAGGGGGCAAAACAATGGTTTTGGTAAAATGGCAAAAGGTGTTTGATGTGGTTTTGGGCAAGCAAATGACTTCCAATTGACATGGGACTTAACAGGATGAAATGGCACATACATTTAGGCCCTTCCACCAAATTTGTGCTCATTTGGGCAAAGTTGCCAATGCAACTTTTGTAAACCCTAGAAATCAACAGAAATGGATTTCTCAAGATTAGGTTAAGCAAATCATCTCCCCTTGATGCACCACTTGGTGTAGTGTCATCATTTGGGTTTGTGAGCATGTCCACCAAATTTGAGGCCCCAAGTAAAAAGTTAGCAATGTAGAGTTGTTCAACTTTGGATCTGGTCAAAACGGGTTTTGGGGCACTTAGATCAAGTTATGCTTCTCCAATACTTGTGCCATTTGGTCTAGATGCATAATTAGACCATTCTAGCATGTGCACCAAGTTTGAGAGCATTTGGGCAAGTTTTGCAATGTAAAGTTGCTCAAACTTCAAAATGGACAGAAATGGTTTTGAGGGGATTATATGATGTTTCCTTGATCTTCAAGGCATGAGGCTTTGCAAGATCATCAAATATGTCACATTTGACATGATAGAATTTCCCGGGAATTTTTGGAGAACATTTCCTTTGTAAATATTTCAAAATCTTGAAATATCCAGAAAGGGTTTTGGAAGGATTTGTCCAATATTTTGAACATGACCATGTGTTGAAACTCTTATATATGGACAATATATGTCCTATGAGTTTCCCTGAATTTTGACAAATATTTTTGAAATAATTAAATAATTTTTCCCTATTTAAGACCATTTCTGGCCTTAAGAAAAAGCTTTTAAATAAAATATAAAAATAACTCTTAAAATTACAATTTTGTGGTTTCTGGGAGTCCTATACCTAATAGGATTCAAATATACCTTTTGAAAGATTTTTCACACCCTAAATAAGGTACTTGCAGTGCAAACCTTAATTCAGGGGTTTTTGGAAAAACTAATTTTAGAAAATACTATTTGGCCAAAATATTTTTATAAGAAAATACTATACCGTTCTATACACATGGCATGATCCTTGGGAAAAGGTTTTGGATCAAGGAGATGAAGTATCAGAGTTGGATGACTTATTTAATTTTTAGAGCACTGGCAAACATCAAACATAAAACCAATCAAGCAAGATCAAAAACACTCAAAAGTTTTTGTCAAACCACATTTTTAGCATGATTATTAGCTTAAGAAATGTGGCATGAAAATCAGGGTGTGACAGGTGTCTAGGGGGTTAGGGGAAGAGTAAAGTAGTGGGCTGTGGCCTTGGATGCCATGGAGGGCCAGTGGAGTGAGGAGGGAGGTGAGAAAGAAGGAGATTCCTGCTATCCAGAAGAGTAAAATGGGGTTTTACCCCCTCCAATGATTGAGCTGAGGCATGGGTGAGTTACTGGAGGTAGAAGATGACTAGGAGAGACTGTGGTAAAAAGTTGAGCTCAACTAGAATAGTAAAAGGGGGCATAATAGTGGTTTTGGAAAAATGGCAGAAGGTGTTTGATGTAGTTTTGGGCAAGAAAATGACTTCCAATTGACATGGGACTTAACAGGGTGTAATGGCACATAGATTTAGGCCCTTCCACCAAATTTGAGGTCATTTGGGCAAAGTTGCCAATGCAACTTTTGTAAACCCTAGAAATCATCAGAAATGGATTTTCCAAGATTAAGTTAAGAAATTCATCTCTTCTTGATGCACCACTTGATGTAGTGTCATCATTTGGGTTTGTGAGCATGACCACAAAATTTGAGGCCCCAAGTAAAAAGTTGGCAATGTAGAGTTGTTCAAATTTGGATCTGGTCAGAAAGGGTTTTGGGGCACTTAGATCAAGTTGTCCTTCTCCAAAACTTGTGCCATTTGGCATAGATGCATAATTACATCATTTTAGCATGTGCACCAAGTTTGAGAGCATTTGGACAAGTTTGTCAATGTAAAGTTGCTCAAACTTCAAAATGGACAGAAATGGTTTTGAGGGGTTTTGATGATGTTTTCTTGCTTCCCAAGGCATGGGGCTTGGAAAGATCATCAAATATGTCATATTTGACATGATAGAATTTCCCTGGAGTTTTTGGAGAATATTTCCTTTGTAAATATTTCAAAAGCTTGAAATATCTAGAAAGGGTTTTGGAAGGATTTGTCCAATATTTTGAACATGACCATGTGTTGAAACTCTTATATATGAACAATATATGTCCTATGAGTTTCCCTGAATTTTGGCAAATATTTTTGGAATAATTAAATATTTGTTCCCTATTAAAGACCATTTCTGGCCTTAAGAAAAAGCTTTTAAATAAAATATAAAAATAACTTTTAAAATTATAATTTTGTGGTTTATGGGAGTCTTATACCTAATAGGATTCAAATATACCTTTTGAAAGATTTTTCACACCCTAAATAAGGTACTTGTAGTGCAAACCTCAATTCATGGGTATTTGGAAAACTAATTTTAGAAAATACTTTTTGGCCAAAATATTTTTATAAGAAAATACTATACTGGTCTATACACAAGGCATGATCATTGGGAAAAGGTTTTGGATCAAGGAGATGAAGTATAAGAGTTGGATGATTTATTTGATTTTTAGAGCACTATCAAACAGCAGACAGAAAATCAATCAAGCAAAGTCAAAAACACCCAAAAGTTTTTGTCAATCCACATTTTTAGCATGATTATAAGCTTAAGTGTTGTAGCATGAAAATCAGGGTGTGACAGACCTACCCTCCTTACAAGAATCTCGTCCCCGAGATTCCCAGACTAGGCGTGGAAAGGAATACAGAGTCTTGGATACGGGGTAGTCTTCACTTCTTCTTGTTGGTTCTGCTTCCGAGTGGTGCTCCATGGAATCTTGAAGTACTTGGTGGTGTGGCTTCTTGCTTGCTGCCTTTGATGCAGGTTGATGAGGGGTCTCTTGTATAGGTTAGGTTGGGTTAGTTGTCAAAGGCTCGGTGATCGATGTCCTTGCGGGGATCGGGCTAGTTAGGAAGTAGGAAGTACTTCCAGAGTGGTGATTCGTGGAATATTTGGTGCATGGTGGGTATCTCAGGTGGTAAATCTAGCTGGTAGCCGTCTACTATTTGACTTGCAGTGGTCTTGAAGAAGGTCGATAAATCTGGGTGTGAGCGTCCCTTCGACATGGAAATGCTTGGTTCCTTCGAGAGGAGTGGTTTGCAGATACGCCTGGTCTTTGACGTGGAAGTTTATATCTCGAGGATGGTGGTCGGTGTAGTTCTTCCTTCTTGACATGTCAGTCTTCAAATGCCTTCCATCCAGCTGGCCGTCTCTTCTTGTCTTCGGGCAGACAAGTAGGTCATCAAATAATGATGTTACCCAACTCGTCCAAGTACTCCATGAAGTCTACGGGGTACACAAGGTAGGCTGCGGTATTGGTGGTGGTCTCCGTTGAGTATTTGCAAAGGCCTTCTTGACTCAGAGCCAAGGCCCGTGGTCGGGATCTTATCATGTTGTGGCTTGGTGGGGCTTAAGGGTTTCAAGGATTCTAGTGAGTGAGTGAACGTTTATTATCTTGTCCTTAAGCACGGTTTCTGAGATGCCAATAGCTCCATCTAGTACTCCAAACGAATAACCTTATACTACTAAATGCATCCTCTCGTATAGACCAACTTCAATCACCACTTATGCCATACATAACCTCATGACTCTCAAGAGGCGGTCTAACAAAATTGTACTTGTCTACGATCCCCAAATCCATATGTATGTCTACCCCTAAAATCCATGGGTAGATCATACATGCTGCTAAGCTTAAATTAAACTCCACAATCCAAGCACTCAACCTATTCTTGCAAGGTTCAAGATAATGCATCTCTATTCTAAGGAAACACGTCATATGCCACTCCAAGATTTTGTTTCCTTCCTATAGATCAACTCCAATAGCCCGGTAACTTCCATCAATCACCACATAATCCAACAATTCTACAAATCCGATGTCTACGGTGTTCCGCAAGATCTCAAGTCCCTATAATACCCAACTACTTGGAAGGACTATGCATTACGATAGTAAGTCCACCAAATTCCCAACATCCGGGTCAAGTAAACTCCAAGGTCATGATTATATAGATCCCTAAATCAACTTCGACAAATAATCCAGTCTCCTAGTTTATTGTCCACCGAGAAGCATGGTATCATGATCAGGATCATCGGTCTAAATCCAATTTACTCCGAACCATGCAGACATCTCTAGCATCTATACCCAACCAGAATCACCTACTTGCATCCAAATCTCATGCCTGACGAGAATTCCTACATGCTTCCCCAAAGTCATGATCCCACCAATATGAAACCTCACAATCCATCAAGGTCTCAGATAATTCCTCGAAGTCACTGATATAAAGCCACCAAGTCATCTGTCTTATATCCTCAAATTGGTCTATCTATGGCATCGTCAGTTCTTGTGCTATATTAGGATGAAAATGTGCTCACTCACTGTGTCCACTAGTTCCATTACGAACCCAGTGTTGTGCAAGGTTATAGAGGCTTAACTGGTTCTCTCGCAATTCTATGGGGTAAGCGCATAGTCAAGGGTTCGTGCTGGAGTATCTCGTGAAGTCTCAAAGGGTCTAGGAATGGGTTACTAGTCTGGAGGGTTAAACATAATTCTACGGGGTTGCACTTGGTCGTGGAGGTTGTAGCAGAAGTCTTCAGTTGAGGAGAGAGAAGAGAGGGAAGAAGTAGCATAGAGGAGGGGAATGCCTAAAGGGGGTTCTATAGTGCAGGTGCAAACAAACAGGTGCAAAAAGGCCGGAACAAAAGAAACAAGGCAAGGAAGATGATATAGCCATGCACTTGTTGCCTAGGGCAAAAGTGCGACTTATATCAAAACACAAACAAATAAAAGCAAGCAACACACAATCATGGTTCTATTCGAACCATCATACGGACTCGACTGCGCATAGGGGGTACACGAGTCATCCTACCCTAGGGGTTCTCGGACTCAGCAGTCGTGACTTGTGCCTCGTGCAGTCTTCTGAGCTTTCCTCAGGTGCTGCTATGTCCCTTGTAGTTGTTTGATAAACGATCCGGGTTGAGCCTGAAGAATCTTCAACAACTTCTCGCCTGATGAGGTGATGTGGTGAAGGTGCCTCCTTGTAGCTGGCGTTGACTAGGTCTTCTCTTGTCTCTTTAATCATGAAGATCCCTTGTGCCTTCTGGGACGTCGAGGGTATCGGGTAGGCAATCCTTAACAAGGCATAATAGAGGTCCAACATGTCGGTTTCGTTGGTGACAACATCGACACCAAGAGCGGGGGACGAAGAGAACCGTTTTCCTGCTCACTATAGTGAGGCAGACCAAATGGCGAGGTTCTCATCCACCGGTGGTTGCCGATACAACAACGGTAGTGACAGGATTACTCTATTAGCGATGTATATCATGATTTTGCACAACTCATTCCATGGTCACCGTAGGCCAATGTTGCATCATCTTGGGGCACCGTCAAGGGTGTCACCATCTTTTGGGTCTTCATGTCCTCATTCCTCGAGGATGGATTTTCTGTTGGTATCGTCTTGTCGTGGTGTCGCCACTCTTGTGTTCAGAAGATGTGGGTGAGTGTTTGGCAAGGTGTACTCCACAAGGATTACAGAAAATCCAGTGGTCAGGGGCATAGGGGTTCTAACGACTAAAAGTTTTGAAGGGGAAGAGATCAAGTATAGCCTAGTTTTTGAAAAAAAAATGAGAAGGGAGAGAAGTATAGATAGTTTTGAAAGAAAACTAGCAATAGTTTTGGAAATAGTTTTATCCTAACTAACGACCATGCTAACTAAGGCTTCCTACAGTCAGGATGGCTCTGATACCAGTTCTGTGGGGACCCCGACTCATAAGTCGTGATCGCCGAATGCACGTGTACACTGATCCCAGAGATCAATGCTCACTGAACACACAGAAGCTGAATAACAAGAGTCTTACATCCATACATACCGTATTACACAAATAGGACCATTATGGTCAAGTCTTGAGTATAAAATTGCAGCGGAAATCTTCAATAGCAACTTGGACCCATGCCATCTGCCTTAACCCTACAGGCATTCTGACTGGGAAGCGTCCTAGTTCGCAAGTTCGTCACCAAGAGATCTTCATCATATCATGTTCTCTCCTGCCTGGCCAATAAAATAACCAGTGGCAAGCCAATGAGTACTTTGAATGTACTCGCAAGCAACCCAAGTGTGACGATAGAATAATTATGCAAGGCTCTACTGCTAATTGGCAGTTTTGCGGAAAGCTAGTTTTTCATATGCAAGCATGATCAACATATAACAAGGGCATGCATGTGTCTACAACAAGTATCAGGAGGTTACAGACATCATTATCGATAAAGAGTTGTAATCAACTAATGCTCAAGCTCATTGTGACTTCCTCAAGAATCACACCATCAATATCACTGAGCCGTGTTGTTTCCTCACACTCACACACCAGGTTTCACAAACATTGGACGTAGCCCAAGAGCGGTTACCCAACTGTCCTTGACCGTGGACACGGCTATTCGAATAGTTTTACACTCTGCAGAGGTTGCACACTTTACCCACTAGATCCGGGGAACTTCTGTGTAATCCACGACCCGCGGTACCTCAAGTACCCGGGGTAAGCACCCGATCACTATCTTTCCCTAGGCGACACTAATATGGAGTCCACTCGATTGGTAGCAACCCCCGTGCCCCACATTTCACATCTTAAGATTTTTGGAGCCTCGCTCCCATTTCACATACCACGAGCACGGGGTACCAACGGTGTGTGCGGTGCCCTGTGAAAACAGTCATGGCCGCCTATCCAAGCACGACCCCGTCCCGAGAGTGACCTCATGTCACCCCCGTCACTAGTAATGCGGGCACCATGCTAGTATCGGCCTAGGTAATCAATAATGCCCTTTCCCATATAAGGGTAGAGTGGTTGCACATGTAAAGTTGGAATAACGGTCGCAACTTAAACCAATCCGTTTGAAGAACAACACACACACTTGCCTTGGTACACCACTTCATCATCAAGTGGTTACCCAACTTATCATCTCCCTTGGGCATTAGTGGCACCCACTGGGTCATTTGCAAGTATGTCAAACCACGCTTGT
Organism: Secale cereale; assembly: GCA_902687465.1. Taxonomy (NCBI): domain Eukaryota; kingdom Viridiplantae; phylum Streptophyta; class Magnoliopsida; order Poales; family Poaceae; genus Secale; species Secale cereale. The sequence goes on along the minus strand of LR738709.1, from coordinate 309,698,947 downwards.
TTCTTTCCACGCATAACCCTGACCCATATTGCGTAGCCAACTACTATAGCATATATATATCTACTCCCACCCACATAACCCTCATAGGAAGGTAGGGTCATGTTTGATGCAAGTTTCAACGAGGAAGTGCAGTGGCAAACCACCAAAGTGGTTCCACCTCATCATGATTCCGTAACAACAACATTATGGTACTATATGACATGCATAAAAAGGTTTCTCAAACATGGTCAAAGGGCTGCTTGCCTTGTCCTTCCGAGTCTTCCAACCTTCCGGTCCATCTCCGAGTACTCCGTTTATTTCGTCAACTAACGATGGAAACAATCATAATAAGCAACACAACAAGCAAAAATAAAAGTACTCTAAAAATAGGAGTTGGACTTTTCTAGGATACCTCTGGTCATATGAAAAATAACCAAGGTGGTTTCATTAGAGAATGATCAATGGATGGTTTGGCACATTTCAATATGATGGAATCAAGGGGTTTATGGATTTGAAAGAAGTGTATAGAAATATATTTTTGAATAATGAGCAAAGGCACCTATTTAAAAAATCATGATTTTAGAAGCATCTTGGAGTTGGTTTCACTGGATTTGGAGTTCAAATGAATTTCCTAGGATTTTGCAAAGTTGATAAATATGAAGAAATGGCTCATTATTTGGTGGGGTACAGAAAGTATTAATTAAAAATGTTCCAAAACTAAGTTTGGATATGACAAGCACCTAGGAATTTGAGCCACTGCATTTGGATCAAATTTGAGCTCTCTGTGATTTTCTAAAGTTCATCACAGAAAATGGAATAATGACATTTTGATAATGTTTGTGAAGGAAAAGTTTCTGGAAAAAATGTGCATGTTGCTCCAACAGGTAGATCAAGATTTTAGAAACTCCTAGAAATTTGAATCATCAAATTTGGAATACATTTGATTTATTTATGGATTTTTGAAGTTGTCTGGAAAAGAAAAAGAAAAGGAAAAAGGGTTATACCCTTTACTGCGCACAGGGCGACGGATAGACCGTGGGCCGGCCCAGCGGCTCGGCTGTGCGGGGAGAGGTGGTGACGCCGAAGGCGCACCGCTAGAAGGCGCCACCCAGCGGGGCAAGCGAATCGGCCCGAAGCCGTTTCCACTTAACCCGACTGGTGGGCCGACTCGGTTGCTTCTGCCGCTGACGGGTGGGCCCCCCTGCCAGCTGGCGGGGCGGTACTCCTCTACCTCCCGCTCGAAGCAGAGGAGGAGAGGCAGAGCACACACCGGCGCTCGTCCGGCGATAGCCGGCGCCTCCGACCGTCTCCCGCGATGCTCTGCCTATGGGTGAGCTCAGCGCGGAGCGGCGCATTCGCTGGTGCAGGTCACCGCCGCCGGAGGGGGCCGAGGTGACCGCAGCTCAACGGTGGCGGGGGAGATCGTCGGCCATCCGTGGCCCTTGGCGTTCGAGCATCCCCTCGACGGTTCGAGGAGGTGGGGAGGTTCGCCGGACCATGTGAAGCTTCTGTGTGGAGGAAAGGAACGGAGGCGAGCTCGGGATGGCAATAATTTTGGCGATGGACGGCGGCTCGGCTCCGGCCATGGTGGCGCATTGGGGGCACGGGAGGAGCAGTGGGTTAGCCTGGGGGTACACGGGAGCTAGGGGAAGCAAAATGAGGCGAAGAGGAGGACCGGGGCGGCCTTATGTAGAAGAGGGCGTGGTGCATAGTGGGCCGTGCGCCGGCGAGGCCGTAGCCGTCCCTACAGGCCATGGGGGGGGCTTGCCTTCGAGTCAGGGGTCTTGCTGGGCGTGGTCTACGACCAGGGAAAGAGAGAGGGAGAGAGGAACGAGTGCGAGGCATGCCAGGGACGCGGGCGGCAACTGGCAGACGCGGGCAGCGCTCGGGCACGCGTGACAGAGGTCGCCGAAGAGAGGAGGAGGGGGCCGACCGTCCAGCGTGTCCCGGACGCCGAGGCGGCCTCGGGGGACACAATCCCATCGCCCTAGGCTGTCGGGTGCCTCGGGTAGGACCCAGCTACAGTGCGGGAGCGCACTGTAGCGCGCTCCAGAGCGCCCGTATGGCCGGCACGGCCGTGTCCTCACCGCTCTGGTTGCGTCCACCTTGCCTAATGGTGTCTAGGGGGGGTCAGGGGAAGAGTAAAGTAGTGGGCTGTGGCCTTAGATGCCATGGAAGGCCACTAGAGTGAGGAGGGAGGTGAGAAAGAAGGAGATTGCTGATGTCTAGAAGAGTAAAATGGGGGTTTACCCCCCTCCAATGATTGAGCTGGGGCATGGGTGAGTTACTGGAGGTAGAAGATGACTAGGAGAGACTGTGGTAAAAAGTTGAGCTCAAGTAGAATAGTAAAAGGGGGCATAACAGTGGTTTTGGAAAAATGGAAGAAGGTGTTTGATGTAGTTTTGGGCAAGCAAATGACTTCCAATTGACATGGGACTTAACAGGGTGTAATGGCACATAGATTTAGGCCCTTCCACCAAATTTGAGCTCATTTGGGCAAAGTTGCCAATGCAACTTTTGTAAACCCTAGAAATCAACAGAAATGGATTTTCCAAGATTAAGTTAAGCAATTCATCTCTTCTTGATGCACCACTTGATGTAGTGTCATCATTTGGGTTTGTGAGCATGACCACAAAATTTGAGGCCCCAAGTAAAAAGTTGGCAATTTAGAGTTGTTCAAATTTGGATCTGGTCAGAAAGGGTTTTGGGGCACTTAGATCAAGTTGTCCTTCTCCAAAACTTGTGCCATTTGGCATAGATGCATAACTACATCATTTTAGCATGTGCACAAAGTTTGAGAGCATTTGGACAAGTTTGTCAATGTAAAGTTCCTCAAACTTCAAAATGGACAGAAATGGTTTTGAGGGGTTTTGATGATGTTTTCTTGCTTCCCAAGGCATGGGGCTTGGCAAGATCATCAAATATGTCATATTTGACATGATAGAATTTCCCTGGAGTTTTTGGAGAAAATTTCCTTTGTAAATATTTCAAAAGCTTGAAATATCTAGAAAGGGTTTTGGAAGGATTTGTCCAATATTTTGAACATGACCATGTGTTGAAACTCTTATATATGGACAATATATGTCCTATGAGTTTCCCTGAATTTTGGCAAATATTTTTGGAATAATTAAATATTTGTTCCCTATTAAAGACCATTTATGGCCTTAAGAAAAAGATTTTAAATAAAATATAAAAATAACTTTTAAAATTATAATTTTGTGGTTTATGGGAGTCCTATACCTAATAGGATTCAAATATACCTTTTGAAAGATTTTTCACACCCTAAATAAGGTACTTGTAGTGCAAACCTCAATTCAGGGGTTTTTGGAAAACTAATTTTAGAAAATACTTTTTGGCCAAAATATTTTTATAAGAAAATACTATACTGGTCTATACACAAGGCATGATCATTGGGAAAAGGTTTTGGATCAAGGAGATGAAGTATAAGAGTTGATGATTTATTTGATTTTTAGAGCACTATCAAACAGCAGACAGAAAATCAATCAAGCAAAGTCAAAAACACCCAAAAGTTTTTGTCAATCCACATTTTTAGCATGATTCTAAGCTTAAGTGTTGTGGCATGAAAATCAGGGTGTGACATCCTATATATCATTCTTTACCTCCGGACCATTCCGGAACTCCTCGTGACTTCCGGGATCTCATCCGGGACTCCGAACAACATTCGGGTTACCGTGTGCATGTATCTCTACAACCCTAGCGTCACCGAACCTTAAGTGTGTAGACCCTACGGGTTCGGGAGACACGTAGACATGACCGAGACGACTCTCCGGTCAATAACCAACAGCGGGATCTGGATATCCATGTTGGTTCCCACGTGTTCCTCGATGATCTCATAGGATGAACCACGATGTCAAGGATTCACTTAATCCCGTATGCAATTCCCTTTGTCTATCCGTATAGTACTTGCCCGAGATTCGATCGTCGGTATACCGATACCTTGTTCAATCTCGTCATGACAAGTCTCTTTACTTGTTCTATAATACATCATCCCGTGACTAACTCCTTAGTCACATTGAGCTCATTATGATGATGTCTTACCGAGTGGGCCCAAAGATACCTCTCCGTCATACGGAGTGACAAATCCCAGTCTCGGTTCGTGCCAACTCAACAGACACTTTCGGAGATACCCGTTGCATACCTTTATAGCCACCTAGTTACGTTTTTACGTTTGGCACACCCAAAGTATTCCTACGGTATCTGGGAGTTGCACAACCTCATGGTCTAAGGAAAAGATACTTGACATTGGAAAAGCTTAAGCATTACGAACTACACGATCTTGTGCTAGGCTTAGGATTGGGTCTTGTCCATCTCATCATTCTCCTAATGATGTGATCCCGTTTTCAATGACATCCAATGTCCATGGCCAGGAAACCGTGACCATCTGTTGATCAACGAGCTAGTAACTAGAGGCTTACCAGGGACATGTTGTGGTCTATGTATTCACACATGTATCACTGTTTCCATATAATACAATTCAAGCATGAATAACAGACAATTTTCATGAACAAGGAAATATAATAATAACCATTTTATTATTGCCTCTAGGGCATATTTCCAACAGTCTCCCACTTGCACGGGCGCTGCGGGTGCAGGCAAACACACGGGGACCGGCACCACGGTCTGGAGGGGCGCGCACGGGCACGGGTGCTGGCGCTGGCATGTACACGAGCTCGCGTGGGTCCACGGAGACCTCGCCGACTCCCGCAGCTTCCAGCTCTGCTATAGTGCTCGGCTACCAACCCTTCAATGCTACGGGGATGGTCGCTGATACGTCCATTTTACATCATGGTTTTATGTTGATATTTATTGCACTATGGGCTGTTATTACACGTTATGTCACAATACTTATGCCTTTTCTCTCTTATTTTACAAGGTTTACATGAAGAGGGAGAATGCAGGCAGCTCTGGGCTGGAAAAGGAGCAAACATTGGAGACCTATTCTGCCCAGCTCAAAAACCCCCGAAACTCCACGAAACACCATTTCAGAAAATATAAAAAATATCTGGCAAAAGAGATACGTCAAGGGGCACCACCTGTCCAAGAGGGTGGGGGGCGCGCCCCCCTGCTTCGTGGGCCACCCGATGACTCCCCTATGCCATCTTCTCCTATATGAAGTGTTTTGACCTGAAAAAAAAATCATAAGGAGGCTTTCGGAACAAAACGCCGCCGTGTCGAGGCGGAACCAATCTAGGGCTCCGGCGGAGCTGTTCTGCCGGGGATACTTCCCTCCGAGAGGGGGAAATCATCACCACCATCATCACCAACAACTCTCCCATCTTGGGGAGGGTTATCTTCATCAACATCTTCACCAGCACCATCTCCTCTCAAACCCTAGTTCATCTTTGTATCCAATCTTTGTACCAAAACCTCAGATTGGTACCTGTAGGTTGCTAGTAGTGTTAATTACTCCTTGTAGTTGATGCTAGTTGGTTTACTTGGTGGAAGATCATATGTTTAGATCCATTATGCATATTAATACCTCTTTGATTATGAACATGAATATGCTTTGTGAGTAGTTATGTTTGTTCCTGAGGACATGGGAAAAGTCTTGCTATAAGTAGTCATGAGAATTTGGTATTCGTTCGATATTTTGATGAGATGTATGTTGTCTTTCCTCTAGTGGTGTCATGTGAACGTTGAATACCTAACACTTCGCCATTGTTTGGACCTAGAGGAAGGCATTGTGAAGTAATAAGTAGATGATAGGTTGCTAGAGTGACAGAAGCTTAAACCCTAGTTTATGTGTTGCTTCGTAAGGGGCTGATTTGGATCCATATGTTTCATGCTATGGTTAGGTTTACCTTAATACATTTTGGATTGTTGCAACAGAGGTTAATCATAAGTGGGATGCTTGTCCAAGTAAGGGCAGCACCTAAGCACCGGTCCACCCACGTACCAAATTATCAAAGTAACAAACGCGAATCATATGAACGTGATGAAAACTAGCTTGACGATAACTCCCATTGTGTCTTCGGGAGCGCTTTCCTTCATATAAGAGTTTGTCCAGACTTGTCCTTTGCTACAAAAAGGATTGGGCCATCTTGCTGCACCTTATTTACTTTTACTATTCGTCACTTGCTACCAATTATCTTATCACAAAACTATCTGTTACCAATAATTTCAGTGCTTGCAAAAAATACCTTACTGAAAACTGCCTATCATTTCCTTCCGCTCCTCATTGGGTTCGACACTCTTACTTATCGAAAGGACTACGATAGATCCCCTACACTTGTGGGTCATCAAAACTCTTTTCTGGTGCCGTTTTCGGGGAGTGAAGCGCCTTTGGTAAGGAAAAAGTTTATATAGTGTGCTAAAATTTACTGTCACTTATTACTATGGCTCATAATCCTTTGAGGGGCTTGTTCGGGGTATCTTCACCCCGACCAGTAGATCAAAGAGTTGCTCCTCAACCTACTGAACCTACTGAAATTTTTTGCTTTGAAATTCCTTCGGGTATGATAGAGAAACTGCTAGCTAATCCCTTTACAGGAGATGGAACACTACATCCCGATTGGCACCTAATCTATGTGGATGAAGTTTGTGGATTATTTAAGCTTGGAGGTATGCCCGAGGATGTTATCAAGAAGAAGGTCTTCCCTTTATCTTTGAAGGGAGATGCATTGACATGGTTTAGGCTATGCGATGATATTGGATCATGGAACTACAATCGATTGAAGTTGGAATTTCATCAGAAGTTCTATCCTATGCATCAGGTTCATCGTGATCGTAATTATATATATAATTTCCGGCCTCGTGAAGGAGAAAGTATCGCTCAAGCTTGGGGGAGGCTTAAGTCAATGTTATATTCATGCCCCAATCATGAGCTCTCAAGAGAAATGATCATTCAAAATTTTTATGCTCGGCTTTGTGTCAATAATCGCTCCATGCTCGATACTTCTTGTACTGGTTCTTTTATGATGAAGACTATTGAATTCAAATGGGATTTATTGGAAATAATTAAGCGCAACTCTGAAGATAGGGACCTCGATGAAGGTAAGGAGTCAGGTATAACCCCTAAGTTTGATTGTGTTAAATCTTTTATGGATACCGATGTTTTTCGTGAATTTAGCACTAAATATGGACTTGACTCTGAGACAGTAGCTTCTTTCTGTGAATCATTTGCTACTCATGTTGATCTCCCTAAGGAGAAGTGGTTTAAATACCATCCCCCTATTGAAGTAAAAGTAGTTGAACCTATTAAAGTTGAAGAAAAGACTATCACTTATAATGTTGATCCTATTGTTCCTACTGCTTATATTGAGAAACCACCTTTCCCTGTTAGGATAAAGGATCATGCTAAAGCTTCAACTATGGTTCATAAGAGTAATACTAGAACACCTACACCCTCTGAGAAAATTAAAGTTGAACCTAGTGTTGCTATGATTAAGGATCTCTTGGTCAAAAAATTAGATGGACATGTTATTTACCTCCAAAAGGAAGCTGCTAGAATCGCCAAACCCGATACTAGGAATAAACATGGACATGTTGTAGGCATGCCTGTTATTTCTGTTAAAATAAGAGATCATTGCTATCATGGTTTATGTGACGTAGGTGCTAGTGCAAGTGTAATACCTCATTCCTTATATAAAGAAATTATGCATGATATTGCACCTACTGAGTTGGAAGGTATTGATGTTACTATTAAGCTTGCTAATAGAGACACTATTTCACCAGTTGGGATTGTTAGAGATGTTGAAGTCTTGTGTGGGAAGGTTAAATACCCTGCTGATTTTCTTGTTCTCAGTTCCCCACAAGATGATTTTTGTCCCATTATATTTGGTAGACCCTTCTTGAACACTGTTAATGCTAAAATAGACTGCGAAAAGGATATTGTTACTATTGGATTAGTGGATATGTCTCATGATTTTAATTTTGCTAAATTTCGTAGACAACCCCGTGATAAAGAGGATGAGATTATTAGTCTTGCTTCTACTGCTGTACCTCCTAACGATCCAGTAGAACAATATCTGCTAGACCATGAAAATGATATGTATATGAATGAGAGAAGGGAAATAGATGAAATATTCTTTAAACATGGACCCTTATTGAAAAACAACTTGCCTGTTGAAATTCTAGGGGATCCTCCTCCACCCAAGGGTGATCCCGTGTTTGAACTCAAACCATTACATGATACTCTTAAGTATGTTTATCTTGATGAAAAGAAGATATATCATGTTATTATTAGTGCTAACCTTTCAGAGCAGGAAGAATAAAAATTATTGAAAACTCTGAAGAAGCGCTGTGCTGCTACTGGATATACTCTGGATGATCTTAAGGGCATTAGTCCCACTCTATGCCAACACAAGATAAAATTGGAAGAGGAGGCGAAACCGATTATCGATCATCAACGACGGGTAAATCCTAAGATGAAAGAAGTGGTAAGGAATGAAATACTAAAGCTTCTTGAGGCAGGTATAATTTATCCAGTTGCTGATAGACAGTGGGTAAGTCCTATCCATTGTGTCCCTAAGAAGGGGGGGGGTATGACTGTTGTTCCTAATGATAAAGATGAATTGACCCCCTGGTAATTGATTTCCGCAAATTAAATGAAGCCACTAAGAAAGATCATTACCCATTGCCTTTTATTGATCAAATGCTAGAAAGGTTATCCAAACACACCCATTTTTTCTTTCTAGATGGTTATTCCGGTTTCTCTCAAATACCTGTGTCCAAAGGGGATCAAGAAAAGTCCACTTTTACTTCTCCCTTCGGTACCTTTGCTTATAGAAGTATGCCTTTTGGTTTATGTAATGCACCTGCTACCTTTCAAAGATGCATGATGGCTATATTCTCTGATTTTTGTGAAAAGATTGTTGAGGTTTTCATGGATGATTTGTCCGTTTACGGAACTTCTCTTGATGATTGCTTGAGCAACCTTGACCGAGTTTTGCAGAGATGTGAAGAAACTAATCTTGTCTTGAATTTGGAAAAGTGCCACTTTATGGTTAATGAAGGCATTGTCTTGGGTCATAGAATTTCTGAAAGAGGTATTGAAGTTGACAAAGCTAAAGTCGATGCTATTGAAAAGATGCTGTGTCCCAAGGACATCAAAGGTATAAGAAGTTTCCTTGGTCATGTCAGGTTTTATAGGAGGTTCATTAAGGACTTCTCCAAAATCTCTAGGCCTCTGACTAATCTCTCACAAAAAGATGTTCCTTTTGTATTTGATGATGATTGTGTAGAAGCATTTGAAATTCTTAAGAAAGCATTGATCTCTACACCTATTGTCCAGCCTCCTGACTGGAATTTACCCTTTGAGATTATGTGCGATGCTAGTGATTATGCTATAGGTGCTGTTCTAGGACAAAGAGTTGATAAGAAATTGAATGTTATCCAATATGCTAGTAAAACTCTAGACAGTGCCCCAAGAAATTATGTTACTACTGAGAAGGAGTTTTTAGCAGTCGTATTTGCTTGTGATAAGTTTAGATCTTATATTATTGATTCTGAAGTAACTATTCACACTGATCATGCTGCTATCAAATACCTTATGGAAAAGAAAGATGCTAAACCTAGACTCATTAGATGGGTTCTCCTTCTACAAGAATTTGATTTGCATATTATTGATAGAAAGGGAGTTAAGAACCCCGTTGCAGACAACTTGTCTAGGCTAGAGAATATTCGTGATGACCCACCGCCTATTGATGATAGCTTTCATGATGAACAATTAGCTGTCATAAATACTTCTCATACTGCTCCATGGTATGCTGATTATGCTAATTACATTGTTGCTAAGTTTATAACACCTAGTTTCACATACCAGCAAAAGAAAAAGTTCTTCTATGATTTAAGACATTACTTCTGGGATGACCCACACCTTTATAAAGGAGTAGATGATATTATTAGACATTGTGTACCTGAGCATGAACAGGAACAGATCCTACGCAAGTGCCACTCTGAAACTTATGGATGACACCATGCTGGAGATAGAACTGCGCACAAGGTATTGCAATCTGGTTTTTATTGGCCTACTCTCTTCAAGGATGCTCGTAAGTTTGTCTTATCTTGTGATGAATGCCAAAGAATCGGTAATATTAGTAGACGTCAAGAAATGCCTATGAATTATTCACTCGTTATTGAACCATTTGATGTCTGGGGCCTTGATTATATGGGACCGTTTCCTTCCTCTAATGGGTATACACATATTTTAGTTGCTGTTGATTACATTACTAAGTGGGTAGAAGCTATTCCAACTAGTAGTGCTGATCACAACACCTCTATTAAGATGCTTAAAGAAGTTATTTTTCTGAGGTTTGGAGTCCCTAGATACTTAATGACTGATGGTGGTTCACATTTTATTCATGGTGCTTTCCATAAAATGCTTGCTAAGTATGATGTTAATCATAGAATTGCATCCCCTTACCACCCACGGTCTAGTGGTCAAGTAGAACTAAGTAACAGAGAGCTGAAATTAGTTTTGCAAAAGACTGTTAATAGGTCTAGAAAGAATTGGTCCAAGAAACTTGATGATGCATTATGGGCCTATAGAACTGCATACAAAAATCCTATGGGTATGTCTCCATATAAAATGGTTTATGGAAAAGCATGGTACTTACCTCTTGAGCTAGAACATATGGCATATTGGGCTATTAAAGAGCTCAATTATGATTTTAAACTTGCCGGTGAGAAGAGGTTATTTGACATTAGCTCACTAGATGAATGGAGAACCCAAGCCTATGAGAATGCCAAGCTGTTTAAAGAAAAGGTTAAAAGAAGTCATGACAAAAGGATACAAAAGTGTGAGTTTAACGTAGGTGATTATGTCTTGCTATACAACTCTCGTTTAAGTTTTTTTGCAGGCAAACTTCTCTCTAAATGGGAAGGTCCTTACGTTATCGAGGAAGTCTATCGTTCCGGTGCCATAAAAATCAACAACTTTGAAGGCACAAATCTGAAGGTGGTGAACGGTCAAAGAATCAAAGATTATATCTCAGGTAATCCCTGTTGAAACCAATGTTATTGAAATCGTAACCCCGGAGGAATACATAAGGGGCACTTTCCAGAACGATTCAGACTCCAAAAAGGAAGAGGTACGTGGTACGGTAAGTAAACCGACTCCAAAACAGTTCTAATGGCAATTTTCACCGTTTTGGAATATTTAGAAAAATAGAAAAATATGAGGCAGTCCGAAAAGGACACGAGGCGTCCATGAGGGTGGAGGGCATGCCCTACCCCTGGGCGCGCCCCCTGCCTCGTGGGCACCTCATGTGCTTCCCGGACTCCATTTTCTTGCACATTACTTCTTTTGGTCGGTAAAAAATCACTATATATTCTCCCAAAGGTTTTGACCACCGTATCACGCAAAAATCCTCTGTTTCTGTTTCGAGCTGTTTTTGCCACATATTAGAGCAAAATGTCGTCCCAGGATTCGGAGGGAGAAAGCTATGTGGCTGATTTCCTTGCTGACCCTAAGGTCTACGGGGACTGGGAGCATTATGGTTGGACCACGGAGGAAGAAGAAGACCATGATCCCAAGGGAAAGGATTGGACCAGCTCAGATGAGGAGGAAGCCCCATTACCTCAACCTGGGGACATGCATGTGGAGTTCAAAAAGTCAAGCCTCCCTGATAGAGCGAAGAAACCTAAGACCGAGTTTATCCCTTTTCGCCTCTTGTAGGAAAACAAGCAGGAAGTATGCAAGAGGATATTAAGCCTTGAGCAGGAGATCAATGATCTAAGGGAGCAAAATTCTATCCTTAAGCGCAAGTTAAGTAAGAAGCCTACATCACCAACAACTCCATCACTACCTCCGACGAAGGAGACATAATCATATGGGTATGGGCACTCCCCTTGGCAACTGCCAAGCTCGGGGGAGGTGCCCCAATATCGTATCACCATCACACTCTTATCTTTACCGTTTTCCTTAGCTCGATCCCTTTGGTAATAATTTGATCTAGTAGAATGAAGTTTAATAAAGATTAGTTTTTTGTTAAGGGCTTGGTTCTCTCGCTATGGTCATGAGAGAATAAAAGAAAATATAAAAAGTATCAAGGAGATCATATTGATCTTATGGAAAGTAATGACTTCACATAAAAGAGTATGATGAATAAAAGTTGTTGATAGTTGACAAACCTAGTTTTGGTCATCGTTGCAATTAATAGGAAGTAATAAAGAAAGAGAGGTTTTCACATACAAATATACTATCTTGGACATCTTTTACGATTGTGAGCACTCATTAAAATATGACATGCTAAAGAGTTGATGCTGGACAAGGAAGACAACATAATGGGTTATGTTTTCTTATATCCGAAATAAAGTATATTGTCATGGATCATCCAACATGTTGAGCTTAGTAAGATCCTTCAAGTAAGTTGTCATTGTTGCAACTCTCTAAAATATGTATGATCTATTAGTGTGGAGAAAATAAGATTTATACGATCTTGTGATATGGACGTAATAAAAGCGACATACTGCATAATAAAGGTCTCTATCACAAGTGGCATTATAAAGTGACGTTCTTTTGCGCTAAGATTTTGTACATCCAACCATAAAAGCACATGACAACCTCTGCTTCCCTCTGCCTACTATTCTTACCTTATAAGATTCAAGGTGATTTCCACCTTTCCTTTTTACATGTTATCCTTTGGCAAGCACATTGTGTTGGAGATATCCTGACATATATACCCGCTTGGATGTAAGTTATCATGATCTATTACTATTGACATTACCCTTGAGGTAAAAGGTTGGGAGGCAACACTATAAGCCCCTATCTTTCTCTGTGTCCGACTAAAACTCCATACCCATAAGTAGTGCGTGAGTGTGAGAAATTGTGAAAGACTAAAGGATAGTTGAGTATGTGGACTTGCTGAAAAGCTATTGTATTGACTCTTTCCGATGTTACAATAAATTGCATTTGCTTCAATGATCGAGATCATAGTTTGTTAGATTTCAACGAAGTTTCTGATTCATACTTGACATTGTGGATAGATTGTTACTTTAGCATAAGAGTCATATGACAATATATATTTGTGTTGCTGTTATAAGGTTGATCATGATGCCCTCATGTCCGTATTTTTTTTATCGACACCTCTATCTCTAAACATGTGGACATATTTTTCGATATCGGCTTTCGCTTGAGGACAAGCGAGGTCTAAGCTTGGGGGAGTTGATACGTCCATTTTGCATCATGCTTTTATGTTGATATTTATTGCACTATGGGCTGTTATTACACGTTATATCACAATACTTATGCCTTTTCTCTCTTATTTTACAAGGTTTACATGAAGAGGGAGAATGCCCGCAGCTGGAATTCTGGGCTGGAAAAGAAGCAAACATTGGAGACCTATTCTATAAACCTCAAAAGCCCCGAAACTCCACGAAACACCGTTTCAGAAAATATAAAAAAATATCTGGCGAAAGAGATACATCAGGGGGCCCACCACCTGTCCACGAGGGTGGGGGGCGCGCCCCCCTGGGTGCGCCCCCTGCCTCGTGGGCCACCCGGTGACTCCCCGATGCCCATCTTCTCCTATATGAGGTGTTTTGACCTGGAAAAAAAATAATAAGGAGGCTTTTGGGACAAAACGCCGCCGTCTCGAGGCGGAACCTTGGCAGAACCAATCTAGCGCTCCGGCGGAGCTGTTCTGCCGGGGATACTTCCCTCCGGGAGGGGGAAATCTTCACCGCCGTCATCACCAACAATTCTCCCATCTTGGGGAGGGTTATATTCATCAACATCTTCACCAGCACCATCTCCTCTCAAACACTAGTTAATCTCTTGTATCCAATGTTTGTACCGAAACCTCAGATTGGTACCTGTAGGTTGCTAGTAGTGTTGATTACTCCTTGTAGTTGATGCTAGTTGGTTTACTTGGTGGAAGAACATATGTTCAGATCCATTATGCATATTAATACCTCTCTGATTATGAACATGAATATGCTTTGTGAGTAGTTACGTTTGTTCCTGAGGACATGAGAGAAGTCTTGCTATAAGTAGTCATATGAATTTGGTATTCGTTCGATATTTTGATGAGATGTATGTTGTCTTTCCTCTAGTGGTGTCATGTGAACGTCGACTACGTGACACTTCACCATTGTTCGGGCCTAGAGGAAGGCATTGGGAAGTAATAAGTAGATGATGGGTTGCTAGAGTGACAGAAGCTTAAACCCTAGTTTATGCGTTGCTTCGTAAGGGGCTGATTTGGATCCATATGTTTCATGCTATGGTTAGGTTTACCTTAATATTTCTTTTGTAGTTGCGGATTCTTGCAATAGAGGTTAATCATAAGTGGGATGCTTGTCCAAGTAAGGGCAGCACCCAAGCACCAGTCCACCCACATAGCAAATTATCAAAGTAAGAAACGCGAATCATATGAACGTGATGAAAACTAGCTTGACCATAATTCCCATGTGTCCTCGAGAGCGCTTTCCTTCATATGAGTGTTTGTCTAGGCTTGTCCTTTGCTACAAAAAGGATTGTGCCATCTTGCTGCACCTTATTTACTTTTACTATTTGTCACGTGATACCAATTATCTTATCACAAAACTATCTATTACCGATAATTTCAGTGCTTGCAGAAAATACCTTACTGAAAACTGCCTATCATTTCCTTCTACTCCTCATTGGGTTTGACACTCTTACTTATCGAAAGGACTACAATAGATCCCCCACACTTGTGGGTCATCGGTCGCTGGCGCGGGCGCGAGGATGGGAGCTGGGACGGGCGTCGGGGCAGCAACCGCCGCGACCAGCTCATTTAGGGCCATGTCCATGAGGCCCCATTCCTCCTTATTTTCTATCTCCTCCGACTCGGAGTCGAGTACACCAAACTTGAAGACTATGGCACATGATCCTTCTCTGCCATGGCATTGGTGGAGGTCTGTGGGAGGGAGGGGAATGGGAGGTGAACAATAAGGCCGCCCGTATTAAACAGTCGCTCACGCGCCATTAATGGAGAGGATGAGAGCAAGTTGGGCGGCCATGGAAGTCAAAGGGCTCGTTTCCCAGCAAGCCTACGCAGCGTACAACTCGCACGCTTCCCGGTGAGCCTGCGCACTCGAGCACAGCTTGCACGCCTCTCGGTCAGCCTGCGCACCGGGCGACGCTTGTACGCCTCCCGTTCAGTCAAGGTCAAGCATCTGTCCGCACGACACCTCCTACATCCATTAAAACCAAGACACATGGCATCACGTGAATGGTTAACAGAGTTTTGGATTTACCAAAATTTAAAAACCAAGCATCTCAATGTTTTGCCAGCAATCAATGGTGCCCTGGTGTTTGAAATTCATCCCCATTTCTTGCATGGGACCTAAGCATGCACCCAAGGACACATATTTAATTTTTCAACCAATTTATATGCACTTGAGCATGTGCATGTAGTTCAAATTTGAATTATGCACATAAATGCACTGAAAACTCAGTTAATGCATAAAAATGTCCAAATGAACCCCGAAAATTCACAAAAATTCACACAACACTCATGTTGTTCTATGTTGACACGAGGAAATTTATTGAAAGCAATAAGAGGCAATGGATATAGTTTCGTCCCCAAAGGTGGGACGTTCCCTACCGAAAAGCATCATGCTTCTTGTGAGAAGCTCCGGTTTGTGTGAAGCATATACCCTAACTTGCCCAAAATGGGACAAAATTTGTACCATGACATGTTGATGCCGCTCCACGTAGCACGCCAAGTTTCATGAATTTCAGATGAGTTTTGGATTTACTAGAATTTATAAACCAGGCATCTCAATGTTTTGCCGGCAATCAACGGTGCCCTGGTGTTTGAAATTCATTCCCATTTCTTGCATGGGACCTAAGCATGCACCCAAGGACACATATTTTATTTTTCAACCAATTTATATGCACTGGAGCATGTGCATGTAGTTCAAATTATAATTATGCTCATAAAATGCATTGAAAACTCAGTTAATGCATAAAATGTCAAAGCGAACCCCGAAAAATCACAAAAAATCACACAACACTCCTGTTGTTCTATGCTGACACGAGATTTTTTTTTGAAAGCAATAAGTGATAATGGATATTGTTTTGTCCCCAAAGGTGGGACGTTCCCTACCGGAAAGTATCATGCTTGTTGTGAGACGCTCTGGTTTGGGACAAAATTTGTAATACGGCATGTTGATGCCGCTCCATGATAGCATGCCAAGTTTCATGAATTTCAGATGAGTTTTGGATTTACTAGAATTTAAAAACCAGGCATCTCAATGTTTTGCCGGCAATCAACGGTGCCTCGGTGTTTGAGATTCATTCCCATTTCTTGCATGGGACCTAAGCATGCACCCAAGGACACACATTTGATTTTTCGACCAATTTATATGCATTAGAGCATGTGCATGTAGTTCAAATTCGAATTATGCACATAAAATGCATTGAAAACTCTGTTAATGCATAAAAATGTCCAAACGAACCCCGAAAAATCACAAATAATTACACAACACTCCTGTTGTTCTATGCTGACACGAGAAAAAAAATTGAAAGCAATAAGAGGCAATGTATATCGTTTCGTCCCCAAAGGTGGGATGTTCCCTACCGAAAAGCATCATGCTTGTTGTGAGAAGCATATACCCAAACCTGCCCCAAATGGGACAAAATTTATACCACGGCATGTTGATGCCGCTCCATGATAGCATGCCAAGTGTCATGAATTTCAAACGAGTTTTGGATTTACTAGAATTTAAAAACAAGGCATCTCAATGTTTTGTCGACAATCAACGGTGCCCCGGTGTTTGAAATTCATTCCCATTTCTTGCGTGGGACGTAAGCATGCACACAAGGACACATATTTTATTTTTCAACCAATTTATATGCACTGGAGAATGTGCATGTAGTTCAAATTTGAATTATGCACATAAAATGCATTGAAAACTCAGTTAATGCATAAACATATCCAAACGAACCCCGAAAAATCACAAAAAATCACACAACACTCCTGTTGTTCTAGGGTGACATGAGAAAACAATTTGAAAGCAATAAGAGGTAATGGATATCGTTTCCTCCCCAAAGGTGGGACGTTCCCTACCGAAAACCATCATGATTGTCGTGAGAAGCTCCGGTTTGTGAGAATCATATACCCAAACTTTCCCCAAATGGGACAAAATTTGTACCACGACATGTTGATGCTGCCCCATGATAGCATGCCAAGTTTCATGAATTTCAGATAAGTTTTGGATCTACTAGAATTTAAAAACCAGGCATCTCAATGTTTTGCCGGCAATCAACGGTGCCCCGGTGTTTGAAATTCATTCCCATTTCTTGCATGGGCCCTAAGCATGCACGCAAGGACACATATTTGATTTTTTAACCAATTTATATGCACTGGAGCATGTGCATGTAGCTCAAACTTGAATTATGCACATAAAATGCATTGAAAACTCAGTTAATGCATAAAAATGTCCAAACGAACCCCGAAAAATCACACAACACTCCTGTTGTTCTATGCTGACACGAGATTTTTTTAAAGCAATAAGAGGCAATGTATATCGTTTCGTCCCCAAAGGTGGGACGTTCCCTACCGAAAAGCATCATGCTTGTTGTGAGAAGCTCCGGTTTGTGAGAAGCATATACCCAAACCTGCCCCAAATGGGACAAAATTTGTAGCACGGCATGTTGATGCCGCTCCATGATAGCATGCCAAGTGTCATGAATTTCAGAAGAGTTTTGGATTTACTAGAATTTAAAAACTAGGCATCTCAATGTTTTGCCGACAATCAACGGTGCCCCGGTGTTTGAAATTCATTCCCATTTCTTGCATGGGACCTAAGCATGCACCCAAGGACACATATTTGATTTTTCAACAATGCACTTGAGCATGTGCATGTAGTTCAAATTTGAATTATGCACATAAAATGCATTGAAAACTCAGTTAATGCATAAAAATGTCCAAACAAACCCCGAAAAATCACACAACACTCCTGTTGTTCTATGCTGACATGAGAAAAAAAATTGAAAGCAATAAGAGGTAATGGATATCGTTTCCTCCCCAAAGATGGGACATTCCCTACCGAAAACCATCATGCTTGTCGTGAGAAGCTCCGGTTTGTGAGAAGCATATACCCAAACCTGCCCCTAATGGGACAAAATTTGTACCACGACATGTTGATGCCGCTCCATGATAGCATGCCAAGTTTCATGAATTTCAGACAAGTTTTGGATTTACTACAATTTAAAAACCACGCATCTCAATGTTTTGCCGGCAATCAAAGGTGCCCCGGTGTTTGAAATTCATTCCCATTTCTTGCATGGGACCTAAGCATGCACCCAAGGACACATATTTGATTTTTCAACCAATTTATATGCACTAGAGCATGTTCATGTAGTTCAAATTTGAATTATGCACATAAAATGCATTGAAAACTTAGTTAATGCATAAAAATGTCCAAACGAACCCTGAAAAATAAAAAAATCACACAACACTCCTGTTGTTTTATGTTGACACGAATTTTCTTTTGAAAGCAATAAGAGGCAATGGATATCATTTCGTCCCCAAAGGTGGGACGTTCCCTACCGAAAACCATCATGCTTGTTGTGAGAAGCTTCGGTTTGTGAGAAGCATATACCCAAACCTGCCCCAAATGGGACAAAATTTGTACCACGACATGTTGATGCCGCTCCATTATAGCATGCCAAGTTTCATAAATTCCAGACGAGTTTTTGATTACTAGAATTTAAAAACCAGACATCTCAATGTTTTGCCGGCAATCAACGGTACCCCGGTGTTTGAAATTCATTACCATTTCTTGCATGGGACCTAAGCATGCACCCAAGGACACATATTTGATTTTCAACCAATTTATATGCACTGGAGCATGTGCATGTAGTTCAAATTTGAATTGTTCACCTGAAATGGCTAGAAAGCCAATTTAATGTATAAAATGTTCAAACGAACCCTGAATAATTCCAATTCTTTTACGACACACATATAGTTGCATGTTCACTCCAGATAAAAGGTCTAGGAATTCAAACACTGTCCATTGTCACTGTGACCCCATTATGTAATTCAAATCAAGATGAAATATGTGTGAGATGTAGTGCAAAATATCTTGGAGCACCGTCTGTGTATAGTACGCCTATGGCTTACACGAGAAGGTGCATCGGCTACAGTCCACAGCCGGTGTCTCAAGCACACTAGCTCGCTCCCCAAATATCATTTCACTGATCAATCGTCGCCGGTGAAAGATGGGCACGTGGACCCGCGTCGTGAGGGCAACTTCGGTGGCCCACTCCGGCGAGAGCGTGGCCGCAGCCGCCATGCGCATGCTAACAAGGTGCATGAGCGCGGCCGTAATTTGCGACCGGGCGGCAAAGGCAGCCCAAACGACCGCTGTTGCTTCTCAGGTGGCAGCAGCAACATCTGCCTCAGGGATATCAACTGGCGAGAGCGACACATTAGTGTCTATTCTGCAGCGGCGGCCTTAGCCCTGATGGAGGCCGCCCACGACTAGGTCCTGGCAGTCACCGCACAAATCGAATGAAGCTTCTCCGACAATGGTCGGCAACCCACGGCCGAAGAGTTGGCAATCGCCGAGAGCATTCGAGCAGCCGTCCGTTCCTCCTCCGCATACCTTGTGACGACGGAGCCCGTCCAAGTCCAGATCGCGTCCGCCCACGCCCAGCTCGTGGCGGCCTTTTCCAATGAGACGATGGACGCAGATGGCGAGATGCTTGACGAGTATGATGCGATGGATGCCATGGAGCCCCTTCCCCAGGAGACCGTCGGGCGCGAGCTAGACATGGAGGCGGCGGCGGAGATCGACGAGCACCAGCTGTAGTAGTACTCTTTGTTTTGTTTAATTAAGAGCGCCGATCTTTAATTTGTCAGAGCAATGTTTAGGTCAGCTAGCTCTGTTTCATTGTTGAACTTGCTCGATTAAGAAGTGTGGGTGTGTTGTAGTCTCCTTTGTGTACCCAAATTCTGCAATGACGTGGATGACCATTGTAACCATGGAAATTCAAACCAAAACTTTTGACGTTCAAACTCATCACACACGGGTTAAGCTAACTGAATCGTTTGTGATGTCCACATATCATACATAGTTTTGAATAAGGGACCGTGTTTGACGACACTTTGTGCGCCAGTTTTTTGGCTGAAGCGATTCCAAATTTTCGGCTTGCACGGAAATATCTACCTACCCGCACCCTCCCCCTTACCAAAATCCACATTTACCCTCTTTCTGCCTTCCTTTCCAAGTTGAAACCTTCACTACTTTCTTGCAGCGCCCCCGCCTCCTCGCCGGTGACCCTCTTTCACGTTGCTCGGCCTCCTCTATCCAGGCAGGTAATCCACACTCGACCCCCATCCTCCTCCTGCTTCCACATCCCACATGCCCTGACCGCTGGCGCGAGCGCGACACCTTCCACCCAAATCAACGACCCCTCCACCAAAAATGCGCCGGCCTAAGCCATGGTGCACGCAGTATAGCCAGGACCTCAAGGAGCATTTAGCAGCGGAGAAGCAATCGCGGCCGCACGCGCGGATAAGGTTGCGATGGCTGCCATTCGTGCTGACCCCTAGATCTTGAAGGAGCACCTTGCCATTTGCTAGCTACGCTGGTTAAGCATGCTCAGTTTACCCGTTGCGTGTGCTGCTCCTACCTTTCCTTCACAAATTCTAGTGAATTGTGCTATCTAATTTCACCATGCAATCTATTACTCTAGTTTATATGTTCTATATGTCGTGCAGTGTGGTGCTCACTTATTAACTGTTTTGTTAATTAGTTGTGGTCTTCAATCTTCAGTTAACTGTTTGGTTCAATTATGCAAATGTGATGTTCAATTCTTGAGGCTGCAATTTTGTATTGTCTTCCATGTGAGAAATAAATCAAATTTATCATGACAAAATTGTGGGTGCATTCTGTTATTGTATACCATGTGCGGAATAAATTGAATTTGGCTATAGTAAATACATGAGAAACAAATACAGTTGCTACAATTGGCTATAGTTAATTGTTTGGTTAACTCTCTGATCTTCTATTAGGAGTATGTTATATTGTGCAATGTGGTGCTCAGTTAATGTTTGGTTAATTTGTTATGGTGTTTAGTTAACTGCTTGGTTCAATTCTGCAATGTGATGTCCAATTGTAATGGGTACAATTTTGTATTGTTGTGCATGTGAGGAATAAATTGAATTTGGCTGCACTTAATACATGAGAAACATATACAAGTGCTATATTTACTAGTTCTTAATTATGCTTGGTTTGGATAAATGGGTTTTCCGTGTGGCTTCAATTAATCTGATGAATCTGCAATGTGCTTATTTGTCATCAACATATTTTACTGATATAATAATGCGAACCCTTACTTAACCTGATGACTAACTACCTTATATGTGTTGCAGGGAAACAATGGCAAGCACCGAGGTTTACAATCGTGGTTAGCACTTGCATGGTCCGTTGTCTAATAGCACATTATTGTGCAATTGCAGGAACCATTCTAATATTTTGGTTTTTAACAATTTGGTCTTGGACATGTAGGTCCTGCTGTCAGAGGTTTTGACCACACTGTTTGCATATGGGGAAATGAGTTGTCCATGACTATCAATCAAATCAAGAAACTCAGAAAGATTGTTAGGATAAAGAAATTAGAGACAAAAAACAACAAGATCTTTGTCTGCACAATGAAGCATATATCAATTCACTACAATATGGTACTAACTATTATACCTTGCCTTTTTTATTCCTTTGCCCCATTTCCAATATAGAGAAGATATTTATACACATCCTTGTTTTCAGGCCTTTCCAAAGCAGTTCACTGATGATTACCTCTCAAACCACCTCTATGATCAGGAGGCGGGCAAGGTTTTCATACAACACCCATGGTTAAATATTGAAGTGTTCCTGAAGAGGACCAAGGACAGACGGTCAATCATCCACATGCACTGGCCTAAAGTTGCAAAGACCTTCAACATGAATGAAGGATCAATATTCGCCTTCCGCTTCAACAGTTTTGCAGATGAGATGCATCTGTCTATATATAGTCTATGATGCTAATTTCGAAAGGTTCTACAAGTTGCATGTGGAACTTGCTGCTGGTGCAGTTGTGTAATGGGGTAGCTGAGTGCTGAAGCTATATCATGTTGTACTATGATGTATTTCAATTATGAAATTCTGCTTCCTTAATATGGAAATACAATATATTGTGTGCTTAATATGAAATGTTAATTAAATTAATAAATGGATTATGAATAATTGGATAATTAGCCTGCTAATGGCCAATTAGCATGCTAATTATGTTTTGCTATTGCAAACAGTTGTTGAAAAAATACCGTGGGCGATGACCTCAGGCAACGCACACAGTTTCTAGGAATAAACCGCGTTGGATCAATGAACAATCACACACGACTTTCTCTTGAAAACTCTTTGCGTTAGGCCACCTTGCGCAAACGTTTACCACATAAAAACTGTGTGTGATGGACAACCTTTGCCACACATTTTCTTCTACGGACCGTGTGTGATATATCCAATAACGCAAACGATTTAACGGAAAAAATTGTGTGTGATGTACCTATGAACGAAAACATTTTCCTTGGAGCGACTCTGTGGGATGTGCATATGAACGGAAACGTTTAGCGGGGACTGATTGTGTGGGATGTACTTGCGACCGGAAACGATTTCGTCGTATAATTGTATTTTTTAGATCTACTGTACGTATTTCCGTATTTGAGTGCTCGCCAGTCGCACACGACCTCATTTTGCTGAACGTGTGTGCCAGGAGGGCATATCCCCGAGGGTTTCTGGGTCGTGTGGGGAGGACCCCCCCTATCGCCCACACTCACTTGGCGACGGTTCCAAATGCCGTCACGGAAAGGGATTTTAAGCCGTTTGTTTAGGACCGACGCGCACCAGTGTGTGTGCAATAATGTTGAAGATCATAGTCGAGTTAGCTATATAGATTGTGTTCTATGAGATTGACAAGGTAAACACATTTGAGAATGGTTAATAAAATCTAAGTCCATTGCATATTATGGTCAAAATAGTGCTACCAATATACGAGTCTCATACGATGCCATTTCAACGATTGTACCAAAAAAACTCGAAATGTTACAAGGTTCAAATTCCAGATTTATATGGCTCAAATTAGAAGATTACACGGTTCAGACTGATATTAGAAATGAAATTCAGCTCATCAGCTGCAAATGCTCGCGCTGATCTGCTGAACATGGATATCAGAGAGGTTCGAACTATTATTACCACTTCTAAGTCTGGTTTTGAAACCTCATAATTTTTGCAAAGGGATCAATCACTGAGAAGTCATGTATGGGGTTGACATGATAACTTTCGATTGCTCTTTCATCTGAAGTTCCAAAATGAAATTCAGCATTTTTGGAGCCTATTCCATTCCACCGCAGTCGCCGGCGATGATCAACAAACCATTCATTTTTATGAAATAAATGTAGGGCAGACCTCATTACCTTCAGCACCCTTGCGTTGACAACAAAGAACCTGGCGAATATAATCTCTGGTAAGGTCCCTCGTAGTAGTTCAAAGTAATTTCTGATAGATGTAGATCTAGGCATTCGACGTGATTGTTATATTGTATCACATTATCCACCACCAGGCCTAATCTTATCTGCAAAAGAAGAAAACATGTTAGTGCCTACATGCAATTTTGAACACTACTACAGGCCTATTTGGTTTGTAGGATTTGTAAAATGCACTAACATGCCATCTTCGATCCGACATGATTAACATGTGCATTTGATTACAATCTAGAAAAATGTAGCCTTCTTCACAAGAGGTTGAAGTGGATGAAAAGATCCCTAAGAAAACTAGTACAGATGAATCCAAAGGAGAAATTCTTATGGATTGTAACCATATGGATCAAGCAACCAATATGGGGGGGGGGCAAAAATCCTTCAGAACTCATAGTACATTGTCATTGTAAACTTGGAAAAAGGTGTCACAAATTGAACTCCCATCTGGTTAAGATTTAACAGGAAAGGAACATAGCCTTGATATATAGCTTCTCCAGGCATGGAAAGCATATCAGGAAACTGACAACTTGCTCCACATGGGGCCGATAGATTCTAGTGCCAAGACCTTCATTGTGCGTAGTTCCGGGGTCAAGCTTGTCGAAATCTTTTTGAAGGAGAGGTAGAAGGCGGTCGTTGTACCTAAACGGGTGTGGATCCAATAACAAGTTCGGAGTATTTATCAGACGAGTAGCCCACCACTGTTAATTTTTGCATAGAAATGACATTGATTCTTGTTGGACCTTCTGGATCAACTACAAGTAATCTCTCAAGTGAAGGTGTGTCCTCAATGACCATACCGTGGTACACATCTTGTGATGTCTTCTTGCCGCACTAGCAACACACATAAATAGTCCGGAGAGACATGGAGGTGATGTGGAAGCTACTCAACCCATTGATCGACTAAAGACGAAGGTACTCAAGTGCAGTACAGCCACGGAGCAGGCGCTTCGTGTCACCGTTTTGGAGGCATACGGCGACGAGCTCGAGGTGTTTCAGTTGTGGTAGAATAAGAGCGGGCATGTCATTAAGGGGGGATGGCAGTTCCTGAACTTGGTGACGCATAACAACTACAAAAAAGACACATCCGTGACATTTTGGGCTGAACGATTTTTTTTCTATCATGCTTATGGCACTTCTATGACGATAATTTTGAAAAAAAACCCGTATCATCATACATGTGGTGGGCTCCTACTTCTATGATAAAAAATCATAACATCAAATGGGCTTTTCGTCCTGGGCGGGCCGGGGATGCACCTGCATGGCATTCTTTGGGCCGTCCATGACGGAAAAATCGTGGTAGAAGCGAGGGCGAGGAAATTTTTGGGGAGTTCCCGGTTACGGTGGGTGGTCGGGGCGGAGCGATGCATGGAGGTTTGCGCATTTCTTTCGTACACATTGCGTGTATGTGCGAGGCATTGGGCTCTAACTGAACCCAAGCAAGGCGTTCCCTTATTGAACCTGAGCGATTGCACCAGCTACGTTACTGAACTCAAGTGATCGATCCCTTGGCTGCTAACTGAATCCGAGCAATTCCTTCGCTACCACTTCTAATTGAAACCGATCGATCGCTGTTGCTGCTTACCGAAGCCGATCGAACCTGCTGCCTCTTGATGAACAGTGAACGTGGGGTTTGTTGAACGAGTCGAGACATACGTGGTTGGGGTTGGATGAACAACTTCTGGTGGGGGTTGGATGAACAGGACCCCGTGGCGGTTGGACGTTGCGGTTGCCGCTGGATGAACAGGACGCCAAGAAGAGGCCTCTAGAGCGGAGGCGTTGGGGATGGATGAACAAGACCCCGTGGAGGGCTAGTTGAACAGTAGCTGGTGGAGGGCTGGTGGGATGAACAGGACCCCGTGGAGGGTTGGATGAACAGTACCGGTGGAGGTAGAGGAAGACGCGGTGGATGAACAGTGCAGGTCGAGGCTAGAGGATGTAGACGGTGGGTGAACAGTAGCCCGTGGAGTCCCGTTTTGCGGTACGCCACACCCATCCCGATGAACAGGACCCTCGTTTCGACTGTAGTGCTCCAACACAAGACCGTTTCCTTCGTTTTGCGATATGCCAGACCCCTCCCGATGAACATGATCCTGTTTCGAACGTAGCCGGTCGAGTAGAAGGCAGTTTCCTCAAACTCTCGGTACGCTAGACCCTTCCTGAAAGCACAAGTGCTCCCTGGGTGATTTTGGTAATTAATGTCAACATATCTCTTGTTGGACTAATATTTCCATCTAGTATATTTCAGACAAGCCCAACAGATGGAGTGGCATGGACTAGAGGATGTGGAACCCTTTCAAGATATTAAGGACAAAGGATTGGCTCAAGCTCAAAGCTAAGGACACTACATTTTCTATTTCAGCGATCCAAGATCACATTGAGTCCATAGGAAATCCAATACTATTAAAAGGGGATGAGGTGTTGCTTAATGGCTTGCTTGCTCAAGATGCTTAGTGATATGCTCCAAAAACCCTCAACCACTTTCTCACATCCACATATGTCCCAAACCAAAAGTCAAACTCGGCCCCACCGAAAATATCTATCTGGCGCCACCGAGTTCATTTGACATAGTCACTGCCAGAAACCATAATCATTTCGGTCTCACCGAAAGGGATCTCGGTCTCACCGAGATGGGATTGCAAACTTTCTGTTGCCTGTTGCAATATTTTCGGTCTAACCGAGATGTGCAATCAGTCCCACCGAGTGTGTAATGCAAACTCTCTGTTGCCTCTTCATAACATTTTGGTCTCACCGAAATGAGCGAATCGGTCCCACCGAGTTTGCCTGACCAACTCTTTGTGTGCTTATTACCAAAATCGGTCTCACCAAGTTTGTGTAATCGGTCCCACCGAGATTACGTTATGCCCTAACCCTAATTAAATCGGTCCCACCGAGATTACGTTATGCCCTAACCCTAATTAAATCGGTCCCACCGAGTTGACCATATCGGTCCCACCGAGATACCTAACGGTCACATTATGAACTAAATCGGTCTGATCGAGTTCTCTAAATCGGTCCAACCGAGTTTGCTAAATTATGTGTAATAGTTAGATTTTGTGTGAAGGCTATATATAGCCCTCCACCCACTCTTCAGTCGTGGAGAGAGCCATCAGAACATACCTATACCGACATCATTCATGTTTTGAGAGAGAACCATCTACTCAAGTGTTGAGATCAAGATATTCTATTCTTACCATATGAATCTTGTTCTCTAGCGTTCCCCAAGTTGGTTTCCACTTAAATCCTTCTTCCACCATATGCAAATCTGCGAGGAGCTGTTTGAGTGTTGAGGAGACTATCATTTGAAGCATTAGAGCAAGGAGTTCATCATCAACACACCATTTATTACCTTTTGGAGAGTGGTGTCTCCTAGATTGGTTAGGTGTCACTTGGGAGCCTCCGACAAGATTGTGGAGTTGAACCAAGGAGTTTGTAAGGGCAAGGAGATCGCCTACTTCTTGAAGATCTACCGCTAGTGAGGCAAGTCCTTCGTGGCCGATGGCCATGGTGGAATAGACAAGGTTGCTTCTACGTG
The DNA here is from genome assembly GCA_902687465.1 of Secale cereale. Lineage (NCBI taxonomy): Eukaryota > Viridiplantae > Streptophyta > Magnoliopsida > Poales > Poaceae > Secale > Secale cereale. Next base: position 309,671,989 of record LR738709.1, on the reverse strand, counting down.
GACCCTTCGTGGGTGGAGCCCTCCGTGGACTCGCGCAGCCGTTACCCTTCGTTGGTTGAAGTCTCCATCAACTTGGATGTACGATAGCACCACCTATCGGAACCAAGACAAAAAACATCATTGTCTTCACTTGTGTTTGCTCCCTCCAAACTCCTCCCTTTACCTTCATATGCAATTGTTTACTTTCCGCTGCTACACTCTTGGAATTGCATGTGTAGGTTGATTGCTTGACTTGTGCTAAGTTGCTAAAATCTACGAAGAACTAAAATTGGGAAAAGGCTAGATTTTTCTTTGGTCAAGTGGTCAAAGTTGCATGCTTTACTTCACATTTCCTATATACTCTTGTCATGCATGCTTGTTGTGTATTGTGAAAGTTAAACATGTGCTAAATCTCCATTCAAACATCAAGTATGTTAAAAGCTGCCACTTTTCTTGCTAGAGTCTATTCAACTCCCTCTAGACACATACTATTCTTGATTCTTTCAATTGGTATCAGAGGATTGGTCTCCATTGCTTTGGTTTAATCACCATTGGAGGAAGATGGATGAGTCTACGTTGGGGAGTATTAGACGTAGAGTGCCTATGCTTGATGGAGAATATTTTCATGAATGAAAAAAATGAGATGCTTGGAGATCTTCAATGAATATCATTTGAACAAGTACATTGTGTAAAGCCCCAGATGTAACACTTTCCCAATATGGCAATATATGACTTTGGCTTCATCAATTCCTTTCCGGGCTCTTCTTTCATTTCGGGTTTCTTCGTTTTGTCGTGTGCGTGTGTGCACTTCATCCATGTCATGTTGTCATGTGCATTGCATTGCATTTGTGTTGTCACTTGCATCCAGTCCTACTCGTCTCTTCCCGTTGTCCGTTTCGAGTTCCGACGCTCACACACGTGCCCGTGGCATCCCCGAGTCCTTCTTTCGTGTGTGGCCGTGTAACATTTCCGGAATGACGCGAGACTTGTCGTGCGATGTTGTTTTGGTACGTGTAGGCCACCTGTCAAGTTTCATCGCGTTTGGAGTTCGTTTGGTACTCCAACGGTTAACCTAGTGGGCTAAAAGAACCTCTTCTTTGAGTTCCAAGACCCCCTCCACAACAGCCCACTAATCAAGCACAACCCTTCCCATCATCTCGGTCGTCAAATTGTGATCGCGTGGCCGAAAACCGCTCCCCGTTTGGAGTCTCCTAGCTCCTTGTGCCTATAAAAACGTCCACACCCCCGATTTTCGCGTCCAAACCCTAGTCCCACCTCCTCCACCGCCGCCCGACACGTCCGGACGGACCGGACGCGCCCGCCCGCCGCCGCCCGACCTGTCAGGTGCTGCCACGTGGCCGCCGTCCGCTCCCTCCGCCGCCGCGGGCCGCGAGGCCCGTCTCGGGCCCTCCGCGCCGCCTCCCGGGCCGCGCCCCGCGCCGTTTCCCCTCCGCCATTACGACACCGCCGCCGGGAGGATCTCCTCCACCAGCTCGCCGGAGCGGCCTCCCGGCCGGCCCGAGCTCCGACCACTGCCGCATCGGGGACCTCCAGTTGCCGCCCCACCTCGCCGCCGTTCCTTCGGCGACGACGCCCCGCCGCGGCCTCCGCCGAGGCACGCCGCCGGCCTCCTCCGGCCCGAGCTCGCCGCCGGCCCCGAGCGCGCCGTTCTTCCCCGTCGTCCGACGCGACCGCCTCATCGCCGGAGCCGCGGAGCTCCTCAGATCCAGTCGCCGCCGCGGTCTAACCCTAACGGGTCGGCGACCCGACCCGCTCCGCACCCGCTCCGTGCCCCGTTGACCCGATCCGCGCCCCGTTGACCAGATCTGGAGGTTGTTTTTTCCCTAAGTCCCAACTTTTTCTTATTTTGTTGCATACTTCTAGTGGCTGTAACTTTGTGCATACTTGTCCGTTCTGAGTGTATGATATGTCAAAATGACCGTGGTGATATGCTCTACGTTTTGTTCCATTGTGTCATGCTTGTTTGAGTCCATCTAGATGTCTTAATCTTCGTGACAAGAGTGCTACTTGATATAAACTGCTGCTACTTGTTATTTTCATGCCATGTTTGAGATGTGATAACTTGGCGCATGTTTATCCAAATGAAGCAAATGAGATGTCGAAATGTTCATCATGAGATGCTTTACATGATGGTTGTTGTAGCATGCATGTTAGAGTTCATATTGCCATGTTAATCTCTGTTGCAAAAGTGCATGTGGCTGTTAAGTTTTGTAACATGTTATGAGATGCTGATTTGAAGAGCTCGTTGCTATTGATGTGTTTGTCCCCTTGTCACATGCCAATATGTTTTAGAATCTCCATCATGTGGTCTTTGCTGTGGTGCAAACCATTTTCCATGATATGCCTTGAGGTGACTGAAACATGCTTGTAAACATGCCATGCCAACATTACTGTTTTAACACTTAGTGAAATTTCTACTAAGTCTGGAATCTATCATATCCTGATGCTATGTTTGCTTGATTCCCTAGGCAAATCCATTATAGTTTTGGGGTGGCCTTTGATCATTCCTTGTTGTACATGTTGTTGTCTATCCATCCATGCCCTTACTTGCTCATATGACTTGCTGTAGCTTATTTATTTCTTGCTCCCAAGTTGCTATAAAATATAACTGTCGGGTTTTTAACGTCATGATCAAAATGTTGTAGCTTGTTGCTATTGATCCATGCCTCCTATGGAGTTGCTCCAATGGAGTTGTTTGCTATAGGATATGTCTAATTCATGTCCATGCTTATTGTCACCATGTTTGAGTGCTGTAGAGTATATATTTCTGGCTCCAAAGTTGCTATGTGGCTGTTAATTGCAGCTTTGCATTGTTTCTTGTTTTGAGTGTATGTGTTGAACCGTTGCTCCGTTTTGAGCGTGCCCTACATGGAACTTGTGTGATTTTGCATGTAGAATCATAATATCATCTTGTTTACATGTTTGGAGTATGTTTGCTTGATGTTTGGGTGCATCTTGCACCGTTGCCATGTTTGTCTTGTTTTGCTCATATCTTCAAGACCGTAGCTCCGTTTTAAACAAACTTTATATGAAACTTGACTAGAATTTCGTGTAGATAATCATGGTGCATGTTAACTTGCTGTTTAACAACTTTAACTTAAGGTTTGTTCAGATCTGGACCATTTTCAACATATGCATATGAGGACTTACCGGATTCGCTATATGTGGATTCCGGCCTCATTTAAACTTGTTGTCTTGTGTTGTTCTTGTGTGCTTGCTCCCTTGACATGTATTGCATAATACATGCAACATACGTGCATCCTGTTGATTGTGCATTGCACCTTGTTTGATTTCGTGCCTCGTTGTGTTCTTGTGTTGAGTAGAGCCGGAAGCCGAGACCGAGAACGAGAACGAGGTTACTCCCGAGGTTGAGTACGAGGAGCCGTCTTACGATCCCATCGACGACTCGACAGGCAAGATGACCTGACCCAGATATCATTACTATCTTTGCCTATTGCTAGATGTCTCACTCTTTAGCTTATTGCCTCGATGCCCATGTTTGTTTGTCAGCCTCCTATTGTAACCATGAATCTGTCTAACCACCCAACCTAGCAAACCTTTGTTTGGATACGTAAGCTTCGCTCAGCCCCTCTTATAGCATTGCTAGTTGCAGGAGAAGATTTGAAGATTCTTGCTTCATGTTGAAGTTTTGTTGGGATATCACACTATATAAACTCTTAATCTAAATCATCTATATATTGGTTATGGGTGGAAGGCTAAGCCTCTTGCTTGGTGATTTGTTCCACTCATGCCGCCCTAGGAACCGTATAAACCGGTGTTATGTTCCTTGATTTTGCGTTCCTCACACGGTTGGGGTTATGGGACCCCTCGATAAACCGCATAGCGCTAAGGCTTTTCCAGCAAGTCCCAACATTGGTACTACATTCGCCTAAACAACTAAAAACTTGCATAGGGAGTTATAAACCCTCTTCTTAATCAACAACCCGGGCCAGTGCTCCACATGAGTGTTGGTCCAAACTGGGGGTCCTGCGGGGCCACCTTGGGGAAACCCAAGGGTTGGTACAAACCCGTAGCATCACCCATCCGGTCGTGGCCTGAGACGAGATACGCGCGGCTACTATCAGGGTGTCGGCACGCCGGGAGGATTTGCTGGATTAGTCTTACCTTAGTCAGAGTATCTTGAACATGGGATTCCGAGAATACTCGGGCCTTCTCACCTTGGAGTTGCGACTCCGCGGATCGTGAGCTTGTAATGGGCTAAGTTGGGACACCCCTGCAGGGTTTTGAACTTTCAAAAGCCGTGCCCGCGGTTATGTGGCAGATGGGAATTTGTTAATATCCGGTTGTAGAAAACTTGACACCATGTTTAGAACACTCTACCAGCGTGAGTAACCGTGACGGTCATTTTCCGAAAGGGGTTCGGGAAGTGAACACGGTGGGGTTATGATTGACGTGCTTAGATAGGATCACTTCGTGATCAATTTGACGCTCGTGGCATTTCTCTTCTCGCTCTAAACACGTAAGCTAGTGCTAGTGCAGCTGCAACCTTTACCTTTCTTCAGCCTTGTTCCACACCCAAGGCTTAGATAGTTTTGCTACCCGAGAACGGGATTGCTGAGTCCTCCATGGCTCACAGATTCTACACCACACCAGATGCAAGTACCATGGTGAGCTACTCAGGTGACGACACGGAGCTGTACTGGGAGTTCGATGAAGAACGTAGTCGATACTATGTGCACTATCCCGATGATCAGTAGTGGTTTCTACTAGGGGCGATTCGGACCTTGTGGCTTTATGTATTTTGGTATCTTTCATTTGGATCTTTGCCCATAATCGGGTTGTGATGTTATTTGGATGATGATTTGCTTATGTAATGTATTGTGTGACGTGGCGAGTGTAAGCCAACTATCCTTTTGCAATTTCATCCCTATTTTTACATGAGTCGTGCAAAGATACCAAACTTGAGATCATTCTAGAATGGGCTTATACCTTTAAGTCGTGCCTCGACACGTAGGAGGTATAATCCCATCCGGGGCATTACACATTGACAATCCTTGTTTGCCCCCCATTGATGCTTCAAATCCTACCTTCGATGAGAAACTTGACATGGTTCGAAATCTTAGGACAGTTAATCTTATCACTAAAGGATTGCCTAGAAACTTGCTTGTATGTTTGCCAACTCTTGAATGTGCTTACACTATATGGAGATTTCTAGAGGAACGATTCCCAAATTATTCCTTAAAAAATCTGGATGAAATTCTCCATAAGTCTATTGCGTTAAATAAGATGAGTACTAGTGATCCTAAGTTTGGTGATTGTTTGTTTGAGCTTCGTGAAATTATGCTTGCCAAAGGAGATGTTGGAATAATTAGCAATAGCATTTCTGAAGTCATTAGAATTCATAGAGATGAATATTTTTACAGTCATACTTCTAATGAATCACTCTCTCTAGGTGTTGACCAATCACATGACGACGAGGAACATGGATACTATGATGAGGAAGACGATAGGAACTTGATGAACAAATGAGACATTTTGGTCTTATGGCAAATCTTCGTGGTTACACAGCTATAGGAAAGGAATGGGTGCTTGATAGTGGTTGCACGGATCACATGACCGGAGATAAGGACATGTTTGATGAGCTTGCTAGAAATGATGGTCCACGAAAGTATGTTACCTTTGGTGACAACTCTAAGGGTAAAGTTGTTGGCCTTGGTAAGGTGGCCATATCCAATGATAGCTGAATTAAGAATGTCATGCTTGTAGAATCCCTTGGATATAATCTTCTCTCCGTGTCTAGATTAGTTGATTTTGGTTTAAATGTGTTATTTACTCATGTTGATTGCCAAGTCTTCCGTAGAGATAATCACAACATGGTCTTTACCGGCATACGTAGAGGTGACCTATACATTGTTGACTTCACTAAGAAAGCCCAACCCCGCACTTGCTTTATTCCTAAATCTTCTAAAGGTTGGTTATGGCATAGAAGGTTAGGTCATGTCGGTATGCAAAATCTTGATAAGCTAATTAAAGGTGATCATATCCTAGGTGTTAAAGATGTTATATTTGACAAGGATAGACTTTGTAGTGCTTGTCAAGCAGGAAAACAAGTGGAGGAAGTCTGTAGCGATCAGACCTCAAACAGTCTGATCTCCGTGCATCAGTGTCATCCCTGGATCAGTAATGCTGTCACGCACGGTACTTGAAGGATTTATAACAGAGTAGCAATCACACACTTATTACATCGATAGTCCAACGATGAATTTATTACAATAAATATGGCTGAAGGCCATCTAACACGATAACAGCGGAAGGCTTGGAAGATAAGTGAGTCCATCAACTCCAGCGGCATCACTGAGTATAGAACCATGCCCTAAAAGGGCATCTTACTCGTCGTCTGAAAAGTCTGCAACATGAAGCGTTGCAGCCCGAAAAACAGGTCAACACATGGAATATGCTGGCAAGGTAACACAAGAGAATGCAATGAAAGTAAAGCTATACTATATGCAATATTTGGCTGGTGGGAAGCTCTATGGTTAAGTTTTTTGCGTAAAGCCAATTTTTCCCTACTTCAAAGGAATGCATTTTAATTAACTATCATGGTAGTTGAAACATCGTTGAGAACATAGACATCCTCTCAACCCCAAATAAAGTAATCATTAAACCCAACAAAATTAAATTAGAGTAACATGTTGAGATGCACATGAAAATCCAAGTACTAGATACTCAAGACGTCCATAACCGGGGACACGACTAATCATGATCAGTTTGTACACTCTGTAGAGGTTTGTGCACTTTTCCCACAAGACTCGATCGCCTCCGTTTGGTTTCTCGCACTGCATGGTGTTTGAGAAACGGATGACCGAGACATAGTCTTTCAGAAGCGCTAGCACCTTACGATCGGGCGGACCGTACCAACCTACATCCCCTACATCTGCTAGTCCACCACTGTAAGAGTTTGCACAACTTACTCATACTATGCTAGAGCCCATAATTGCATTATGGTTGCACACGGAAGTTTCTAGTATGAATAATCTCATGATCCCTTTGAGCCTGGGTGGCGGTCCAAAAGAAAAACAGGCAATCTTGGAATACCCAGATGCCTCAATCCACCCAGATGTGTATTAATGTTGCCACCTTAAGTTGAACCGTTAATTAACAATCTCACATCTGTCATGGATTTCACTCACCCAATCCACGTCTACGAGCATAGCATGTCCTAGCAGCAAACGTAGAAGTAACTCCCAAAGGTTTGAATGTAATGTAGGTAATAGGTACTACCTCAAACTACTTCCCAATCCCACTAGTTAATTGATCCTACTCATGCAATGTGTGAGGGTTTGACTAATGCAATGAAAACTGGGTAATTGGAAAGCATGATCAAAGTGTTACTTGCCTTGCTGATGATCCGCAAAACCTAGAGACTGAAAGTAGCAAGCGGCGCACTCCGGGTACTCTATCACAATCAAACAAACAAGCATACAATAAGTACTTAACTAATGCACGGGTAAAACTCAAATAAGAGATCTAACCAGAAGGTTCAACTTAAGAACTTCGGTTTGCAAAAAGATTCAACTCGAAAGAAGCAACGAAACTCAAACTGCAAAAGAAATGAGCTCCGAATTACTAGTTGGCCTAAAGTCAAATTTTACAGTAGCCAAAACTTTGTTCAAGTTGGTTAAACGTAAAGAGGGTTTCGATACGAAGATCTGGGATTTTGAATCACCTGATTCCGACTCTCGAGCGAAAAGAAAAACGAAAAACAAGATCATGGCAGAAATCGCGATCGGAATAATCGCGGATAAATACCCCGAAAAAGAAAAACGACGAACAGGCTAACGAACGAACGTTCGCTGTCTGCGGTTAACTAACGAAAACCGTTCGTTAAAACGAACGTACAGACGAATGTCCGCTATTTAACTAAACCGACGGAAAATAAAAAAAACGAACCGATCTATTTAAAAAAACAGATCTAGGTTTTCCTAAACAAAACCGATCTAATAACCGAAAAAAAACTACTTCACTCCGGCAAACTCCGGCGAGGGGCGGCGGCGGCGGCTGCGGCTAATGGCGGGGCGGTGGTGGCTGGGCGGTGGCGGCGGCTGGGCGGCCGCGGCGGCGGCAGCGGGAGGCGGCGACGGCGGGGCGGCGGGAGGCGGCGGCGACGGCGGCTTCCGGCGGCGGCGGCGGCTTCCGGCTAGGGTTAGGGAGGCTGGGGCGGGCGAGGCGAGTTGGGCCGGCTCTGGCGCTATATAAAGCCCAGAGTCCTGGTCCTTTACAAGTCTAAGTCGGTTTCCGTTTTTTATCAAATAGAGTCCCGGCACAGAAAAACTAACGAAAGAAATACCAAACGGACTCCAAAATTCCTGAAATAAATTTTCACCGTCCTCTAATAATATCTAGGACAAAGTGAACATTTTTACCGGACCTAAATGCAATTTTGAAAAACGCGTATTTTTCCTATGCAAATAAATCCGAAAATAAATCCAGAAAAATACCAAAAGTGATTTTAATTTTTTTCCTCCAATATTTCTGTTATTTTGGAGAAGTCATATTATCTCCGCTCATATATTTTATTTAGAAATATTTTTAGGAGAGAAAAATAATTAGAATCACACTGTCCTCGAACCGGTATTCGAGCGAACTCAAATACGAAAACGGTAAAATCCCCAACTCTCTCCGTAGGTCCTTGAGTTGCTTAGAATTTCGAAGAAATCCACGAACAAAAATGCAAAAACATGCAAATGCAATATCATCTATGAACACTACGGCGAACTTATCCAAATACTCCATAAATACTTTGTTCATCAGGTTCATAAAGTATGTCGGTGCGTTTGTCAGACCAAACGACATAACGGTATACTCATACAACCCATACCTAGTGGTAAAGGCCATCTTAGGTATATCCTACTCTCGGATCTTCAATTGATGGTACCCTGATCGCAGATCGATCTTAGAAAATACCTTAGCTCCTTGCAATCTATCGAACAGATCGTTGATCATTGGCAATGGGTACTTGTTCTTGATCGTTACTTCATTCAATCCTCGGTAATCAACAACCATTCTTAACGATCCATCCTTCTTCTCCACTAGAAGTACTGGCGAACCCCAAGGCGAAGAACTTGGACGTATGAATCCTTTATCCAGTAACTCCTTAATCTGCTTCTTAATTTCCTCCAAATCCTTTGCGGGCATCCTATATGGTCTCTTAGAAATTGGCCCGGTGCCTGGCAAAAGTTCAATCAAAAACTCTATATCTCTATCCGGTGGCATGCCAGGTAATTCCTCTGGAAACACATCCGGATAATCCTTCACTACTGGCACTTCCTCCTGTACAACTCCTGACAAGGAATTTAATATACTCCTCTTTGACTTATGCCGGGATACATACTTGATCCTTCTTCCTTCCGGCGTGGTAAGTAAAATGGTCTTACTGGCACATTCAATATTCCCTTCATACTTAGATAACCAATCCATGCCTAATATCACATCCAGTCCTTGAGATTCCAATACTATTAGGTCCGAAGGGAATATGTAATTACCAATCCTTAAGGGCAACTGATCACACCATGACTTAGCCATATACTCTGTTCCTGGTGAGGTTACTAACATGGGCGATCTAAGGGCTTGGGTCGGCAGCTTATACTTATCCACGAATCCCCTTGAAATATATGAATGCGATGCACCAGTATCGAAAATAACGAGTGCAGTAAAGGACTTAACTAGGAACTTACCTATAACTGCATCTGGTTGCTCTTCTACTTCTTCCACAGTCACATGGTTCACTTGTCCTTTGTTGAACGGGTTGGGCTTCTTCCCGGCGCTTCCATTGCCGTTCCCATTCTTAACTTCTGGGCATTCATTGGCATAATGTCCAGTCTTCCCGCACTTGTAACGAGTGACATGGCTAAAATCCCTCTTGGTGGGTGTGGACGGTGTAGGGCGGTTCTGGTTTCCATTGGCTCCATTCCCGTTTCCATTCCCATTTCCATTCTTGGTGCCATTGTGATTGTGCGAGCTACTTCCTCCATGGGTATGTTGAAACTGTCCGCTTGAGGGGTAAAGCGAGGCTTCTGCTGTGCTCCAGAATTATACTTTCCTTGCCCATACTTCCTCTTGCGACTCTCAATCTGTTGATGCTTCCTTTCAATCATCAGGGCACGGTCAACCAACTCCTGATAGTTATTGAATGTTGCCACCATCAACTGTACACTCATCTCATCATTCAGCCCTTCCATGAATCTCTCCTGCTTCTTGGCATCTGTTGCCACATCATCTGGGGCATAACAAGATAGGGTACTAAACTCATCCACAGTACAGTTCCCTTGGCGCAAGTTGCAAAACTCCCGCTTCTTCATACTCATGGCTCCAGTTGAGACATGGGCGATACGAAAAGCTTGCTAAAACTGATCCCAAGTCACATTGGCTACGGGGTAAGTGGCTGTGTAATTCTCCCACCATGCTGCGGCTGGTCCAGACAACTGGTGTGCGGCAAATCGCACCTTCTCAGCATCCGAGCAATTGGCGGTGGTCAAATCCCTTCCGATCTTGTGTAGCCAGTCATCAGCCACAATTGGTTCGATGCTGCTAGCAAACACAGGTGGTTGCAACCTTAAGAAACGTGTCAGGTTGTCCACAGGTGGTGGTGGTGGAGGGTTGTTTTTGTTCTGGTTGTTTTGAGTGTTCTGGACAAGAAGTTGCATCAGGGTGTTCTGCTTCTCGATCAACTGGGTGAGCTCAGGTGGAAATTCGAAGTCACGTCTTGGAGGCATCTGATGGGTGTAGAGGGAAGAGATTAGAATAGAAAAGAGGTCTAAGGGAAAATCACTATCCATATGCACATGAGGCAAACACACAATCATATCACACCAATCAATTTCAAACAAGGTCTTACAAATCTAATGATCGTTACAAAGGTGCTCTAAAACTAATATATGGAGGTAAACTACTAGTCACAGGGTGGTCATCTAAAAATATTGATTGGCAGAGGATTCCATAATATCTGCTCCAGCTTCATCTTCATAGTCTTCATCCTTGCTATCCCCAGCTTTCGAATCCGTGTCATCTATGATGATATAGTCTTCCGGTGGAATCTCCTTGGGTTCTTCCTCCTCGTCTTCTTCTCCCATGAGTATCCCTAACTTTCGGGTCAAATCATCATTCTTCTCCACAAGTATCTTCATCTCCTCCTCATATACGTCGCGTGTAGACTTGAGTTCTTCCTCTAACTCCAAATTCCTATTTAGGGCCTTCTTCAAATCTATCATCCCAGCACACATCTGATGCTCCTGGCGACGAATGTGGTGGTTCAACTCCTGGATGAATGCTGCAATGGATATACCCTTCCGGGTGCTGATCATATCCCAATTCTCATCTCGGCGTCCACAAATCTGGTAGATAGTGTCCTTTAGCTCCTGCTGGTAGACTTCTCCAATCCTTCCCATAGCAATGTGGGCTGCCATACTCCTTCCTAAGCTCCATGTAGGTGCATTAAAGGAAAATGCTATGAGTGCGGTGACGGGTGCGAATGTCCTTCCTGGAACTTGAGCTTGAATCAACCAACGCTCCTCCTCGGGTAGAGTGGCATTGTAGGTTCCAGTGAAACTTGGTAATCCAATGTTGAGATATCTTGTGACTTCCTTCAGGTGTCGTCCAAAGGGTGTATCATCATCCGGTTGCATGAACTTGTGCTTTGCTTCCACCATCCTAAAGAGTAGAAAAGATGAGGAGTCAGAAAGAGAAGAGTGAGTTGTGTTCTAGGGCTTGTCTTAGTGGTCGTGTCCTATAGTCAGCGTGTGCTCTGATGTCTACACACGCTTCTACTCTTGTAGACTATGTTGGGCCTCCAAGCGCAGAGGTTTGTAGGACAGCAACAATTTCCCTCAAGTGGATGACCTAAGGTTTATCGTACTCAGGGAAGTAGAAGTTGAAGATGGTCTCTCTCAAGCAACCCTGCAACTAAGATACAAGAAGTCTCTTGTGTCCCCAACACACATAATACACTTGTTAGATGTATAGGTGCACTAGTTCGGCGAAGAGATGTTAAATGGCAAGTGATACGGATGGCAAAACAAAGTAATATAAATCTGTAATAAAAAGTGCAGCAAGCAAACAAGTGGTAAACGTTAGCACAAATGGTATTGCAATGGTGGAAACAAGGCCTAGGGATCATACTTTCACTAGTGGCAACTCCCAACAACATAAACATAATTGAATCACATGATATTTCCCATAAAACATGCAATGGAGACGCACCCGGAGGTCATTCCTTCGTGGTCAAGAGAGGACGAGAATTATGTAGGGCTACAAAAGCACACCTCAAAGTTCGTAGTTCTCAATCTAAGGATTTCAAAATGTCACTGCGGCCATCCAAAGAGAGTCACACAATCACCACAACATATCTAAAGGATAGTCAAAGACAAGCACCAAGAGACTCTCAATCTTCAATCAACACACAAGAGAGGAAATCACTCATGAAAATATTTTTCTAATCCATGTCCAATAGACCGCTGTCACCTTGGTCTCGGGGATTATACTAGATAAAGACAAGTGAGTACATCAATCCAATACATAGAGGAAGGGTAAACATCATGGGATCACCCTAGATTAACATAGCCTATGATCACAACGAAGATCACATCATGGGAGAGAGAGATAACCACATAGCTACACGTACGAGCCCTCGGTCCCGGAGGAGACTACTCACACATGGACATGGTGAGGAGGAGGTTGATGATGGTGTTGCTAGAGAGGTGCAGCCCCGCGAGGAGGAGGTGGCCGGCGGCAGCCACAGAGGCGGCGGCGGCGGCCCTTGGGGGCGCGACGGCGGCCCTCGGGGCGGCGGCGGCCCTAGGGGGCAGCGGCTCCTTGGCCCCCCTTCTTCCTTGTGGATGGTGCTGCAATGGTGCTGGTCCTCCCCTCCAAGACGGCGGCTCGGGAGGAGGAAAATTCGTGGCCCTTGGTGACCTAGGTTTTCTCTCTTTATATAGACTCTCGGATTCCCGTCATCAGATTTTAGGCCTCAGTAAAACGGGCTTTACACGGCCGTCCGGACTCCGATTTGGACAAATTTTATATCCAGAAGCATCGCCTCGAAATTCCCCACAACTTTCGCAACTAGACTTTTTCCATTTGACGCCGTCTTCTGGCCGGAACGTGACCATCTTTAAAAAACATTCTCAGACACATTTCAGGAAATTCAGAGTCCTACTCCAATACGACTCCTTTTGCGTTTTTGTCAATTTTCAAATAATTCCTACACAATAAAGTGTAAAACAAGAACATTGTGCACTTTTGCAACCATTAGTAGGTTAGTCCAAATATGATCAAAAGTGTATGTAAGTGCATAAATATCATAGCAATATCACACAAAAAAGGCATGGAGCAAGCCGAAATTATAGATACGTTTTGGACGTATCAACATCCCCAAGCTTAATTCCTGCTCGTCCTCTAGTAGGTCAATGATAACAAGCATAATTTCTGTGGTGACATGCTATTAACCATATAAGGACTTTTCATAGTCACATGACAAAAACTTACTGAGATAATGAATCTGTAGTAATTAAGTTGCCTTATGAGAAAATCATAAAGAACTGAAAGTTTTACAATATGATACTGAAACATCAAATAGATTTGTAATGAGCATGGTGTGCAAATATGATAAAGTGGTATCTCGCTTGCCCCCTTTAGTGAAGCAAAACATAAATGCAGGGGCACCTCCAAGGTTTAAGTGACGACTAGATACAATGATTTCAGAATAAACGATATCATAATCATGCAAAAGACAATGCTACTTTGGGACAATGCACATTACACTCAGAATGACAATCATGCTCTTAATAGTTGGTGCTTTAAAAGAAGGTGGAGACTCTCGAACCGTGGCTTTTGTTGGCAAAGTTGAAAACCCGTGGTCGGAAACAAAAACTAAACATGTACCAGAGCTCTTGGTTTTAAAAACAGAGGTAATAATTATTATTTTTGGATATGCATGTTTCGTCAATGAATGCTAGCAGACAACTCAATCACTTATTGAGATGGACAAGTTTCGAGGAACGGCTCCCGAATGAGGACGCTCACATCCTCTTAATCTCCTTTGTTTATCACTGCCAAAGTTTTCTGATTTCTCATGAACAAAGCGTGAAGGAGGGTTTGTTTGTTATATTATTTTTGAGCCGGGCGCACTCTTTGCCAGTTCCTTCTCGTATTATGGGTTTGCACATTAGACATGCAATCCCGGGGTGAAGCTTGTCCAACTTAAAAAGATCATGGATTAACTACTACTTCCTCATGAACTAAAACAGAGGCACAAAATAGAAATGCTTCTTTTTGAATAATTTTGAGATGGTACATGAAAGTCTTCGTTAGGAATGGCAGGTAAATACCATGTATAGGAAGGTATGGTGGACTCATATGGCATAACTGGTTTAAAGGAATTTAGATGCACAAGCAGTCAGTCCGCTTAGTACAGGTGGAGGTTAGCAAAAGACTGGGAGCGACCAACTAAAAGAGCAATGACGGTCATAATCATGCAGAGCGACAAAGCAACATTGAATCAGGCATGGAAGTTATATCGCTACTCAGAAATAAAAGATCATCAAGGCTTGACAGACTTTCTTTATAGTCTTAAATATGCGTGAGCATACACCAAGTCAATCAAAATAAATTCTTGAAGGAAGATATCACTAAACCATACCACATCATAGGCAAACAAATCATGTTGGTACTCCAATAACACATTGGGAACCCCCCCCAGCTATTTGAGACTAACCATAAGAAAACATGAACTACTAAGCACCATTATGCACGTAGCATTTTTATCATAGACATATCGACCAATGCAACAGAAGCCAACTCTCTTAACAAGATAAGCATGATAAATAAAGAGAGTTCCAACGACCAACTAAACAACAGCTCTTTAAAAAGATAAGCATGAAAACTAAAAGCTAAACATGATAGTAGCTATTGAAAGACAAAGAACACACACAGCAAGGATAGACATGAAAATTCTATGTTATGTTCTAGGTTGAAGTGGAGCGTGTTTCTCTCCCACATAAAGAAAGCTGAGTTCCGACTCATTATGAAAAGCTAAAGAAAACTAAAAAGGAAACTAAAAGCAAGACGCTCCAAGCATAGCACATAACACATGAAGTGATAAAAATATAGTGGAACGAAAGACGAACTGATAATGTTGATGGAGAAGGGGATGCACGGGGGCATCCCCAAGCTTAGACGCTTGAGTCTTCTTGAATATTTCTTGGGGGTGCATGGGGGCATCCCCAAGCTTGAGCGTTTGACACTCCTGAATCTTTTTATCATCTTCCCTCGCAAACTTGAAAACTCCCTTCATACATAACTCATCATAATCTGATTAGCGAGGTTAGTACCCATAATAAAATAATTTTTCCTTGCTGGAAATAGGGATATTCTTGAAGGTCTACTATTTCTCAAGATTGCCAAAAGGTTTTTGCAAAGAAAAAGTAAGCTCAAGGTTTGCAAAATGAAGGAAATGCAAAACAGGACAGAATTTGTGAAAAACAGACCAGCAGGTAGTAAATAATTTTTTCGGGGCACCTCTGCAACTCAAATCAAAAAACTCAGAACAGACGCCCAAAAGCCAATTGTATAGAGCACGCTGTCGAAACAATTCAGACCAAAAAGGTGATCTGGTAATTTTATACGAATTTTTCTGTCCAAGGACAGAATCTGTTTCCTGGACAGCACGTCACAACTTTTGAACTTTGTTGCAATCAGAGGCTACACTTGGCACAAAGTTGAAAAGTAAAGATACAATGATGGTGCTACTGTAGTAACAACATCAAGACACAACAAAAGCAAAATAAAATTTTATTCATTGTGGGCTGCCTCCCAAAAGCGCTTTCTTTTATGCCTTTAAGCTAGGCATAAGACTTTAATGATGCTCTCGTAGGAATAAGAGTTGAAGAACAAAAGAGAGCATCAAGAAGCAAATACCAAACACATTTAAGCCTAACATGCTTCCTATGCATAGGAATATTGCAATAGAATAATTCATTGAAGCACAAATCAATAAGCATAGGAAGGCAAAACAAGCATAACTTCAAAATATTCACCATAAAAAGAGGAAACTTCTTATTATTAAGATATTTAGAACCATGTCTCCCTCTCTCATTATAAATTTCAGTGGCATCATGGATGAACTAAACAATATAACTATCACATAAGGCATTATTTCCATGATCCAAAAGCATAAAAGTGTCATTACTCTTCATATAAGGAAAATATTTCTTATTAGGAATAGTGAGAGTAAGACTATCATAACCATCATGGTAATCATCGTATTTAGGAGGCATATCATAATCATAATAAATTTTATCCTCAATAGTAGGTGGACTGAAAATATCATATTCATCATTGTAATCATCATATATAGGAGGCATAGTATCATCAAAGTACATTTTCTCCTCAAAAGTTGGGGGACTAAAAATATCATGTTCATCAAACGTGTCATCCTCAAGCTTAGAGCTTTCCATGTCATTAGCAATATTGATATTAAATAAAAACATACTAATAACATCACCACCATCATGATTGTTATGCAAATAAAGTTCCAAAGATTTTTTAATTTTCTCTTCGAACACATCATGTCCAAGTTCAAGGTAGAGCTTATAAAGCTCTCTCATATTTTTGTTGTTTTCCATTAAGCAAAACTAGTGAAAATAAAAAACAAGAAACAAAAAGATTTAATTGCAAGATCTAAATATATACCTTCAAGCACTCACTTCCCCGGCAACGGCGCCAGAAATAGCTTGATGTCTACACACGCTTCTACTCTTGTAGACTATGTTGGGCCTCCAAGCGCAGAGGTTTGTAGGACAGCAGCAATTTCCCTCAAGTGGATGACCTAAGGTTTATCAAACTCAGAGAAGTAGAGGTTGAAGATGGTCTCTCTCAAGCAACCCTGCAACTAAGATACAAGAAGTCTCTTGTGTCCCCAACACACCTAATACACTTGTTAGATGTATAGGTGCACTAGTTCGGCGAAGAGATGTTAAATGGCAAGTGATATGGATGGCAAAACAAAGTAATATAAATCTGTAATAAAAAGTGCAGCAAGCAAACAAGTGGTAAACGTGAGCACAAATGGTATTGCAATGGTGGAAACAAGGCCTAGGGATCATACTTTCACTAGTGGCAACTCCCAACAACATTAACATAATCGAATCACATGATATTTCGCATAAAACATGCAATGGAGACGCACCCGGAGGTCATTCCTTCGTGGTCAAGAGAGGACGAGAATTATGTAGGGCTACAAAAGCACACCTCAAAGTTCGTAGTTCTCAATCTAAGGATTTCCCAATGTCACCGCGGCCATCCAAAGAGAGTCCCACAATCACCACAACATATCTAAAGGATAGTCAAAGACAAGCACCAAGAGACTCTCAATCTTCAATCAACACACAAGAGAGGAAATCACTCATGAAAATATTTTTCTAATCCATATCCAATAGACCGCTGTCACCTTGGTCTCGGGGATTATACTAGATAAAGACAAGTGAGTACATCAATCCAATACATATAGGAAGGGGAAACATCATGGGATCACCCTAGATTAACATAGCCTATGATCACAACGAAGATCACATCATGGGAGAGAGAGATAACCACATAGCTACACGTACGAGCCCTCGGCCCCGGAGGAGACTACTCACACATGGACATGGTGAGGAGGAGGTTGATGATGGTGTTGATGGAGAGGTGCAGCCCCGCGAGGAGGAGATGGCCGGCGGCAGCCACGGAGGCGGCGGCGGCGGCCCTTGGGGGCGCGGCGGCGGCGGCGGCCCTAGGGGGCGGCGGCGGCCGTCGGGGCGGCGGCGGCCCTAGGGGGCAGCGGCTCCTTGGCCCCCCTTCTTCCTTGTGGATGGTGCTGCAATGGTGCTGGTCCTCCCCTCCAAGACGGCGGCTCGGGAAGAGGAAAATTCGTGGCCCTTGGTGACCTAGGTTTTCTCTCTTTATATAGACTCTCGGATTCCCGTCATCAGATTTTGGGCCTCAGTAAAACGGGCTTTACTCGGCGGTCCGGACTCCGATTTGGACGAATTTTATATCCAGAAGCATCGCCTCGAAATTCCCCACAACTTTCGCAACTAGACTTTTTCCGTTTGACTCCGTCTTCGGGCCGGAACATGACCATCTTTAAAAAACGTTCTCAGACAGATTTCAGGAAAGTCAGAGTCCTACTCCAATACGACTCCTTTTGCTTTTTTGTCAATTTCCAAGTAATTCCTACACAATAAAGTGTAAAACAAGAACATTGTGCACTTTTGCAACCATTAGTAGGTTAGTCCAAATATGATCAAAAGTGTATGGAAGTGCATAAATATCATAGCAATATCACACAAAAAAGGCATGGAGCAAGCAGAAATTATAGATACGTTTTGGACGTATCATGCTCTGATACCATCTTTGTAGCGACCAGACCTCAAACAGTCTGATCTCCGTGCATCAGTGTCATACCTGGATCAGTAATGCTGACACGCACGGTACTTGAAGGATTTATAACAGAGTAGCAATCACACACTTATTACATCGATAGTCCAACGATGAATTTATTACAATAAATATGGCTGAAGGCCATCTAACACGATAACAGCGGAAGGCTTGGAAGATAAGTGAGTCCATCAACTCCAGCGGCATAACTGAGTATAGAACCACAATCTAAAAGGGCATGTTACTCGTCGTCAAAAGTCTGCAACATGAAACGTTGTAGCCCGAAAAACGGGTCAGCACATGGAATATGCTGGCAAGGTAACACAAGAGAATGCAATGAAAGTAAAGCTATACTATATGCAATATTTGGCTGGTGGGAAGCTCTATGGTTAAGTTTTTGCGTAAAGCCAATTTTCCCTACTTCAAAGGAATGCATTTTAATTAACTATCATGGTAGTTGAAACATCGTTGAGAAGATAGACATCCTATCAACCCCAATTAAAGTAATCATTAAACCCAACAAAATTAAATTAGAGTAACATGTTGAGATGTACATGAAAATCCAAGTACTAGATACTAAAGACGTCCATAACCGGGGACACGGCTAAGCATGATCAGTTTGTACACTCTGCAGAGGTTTGTGCACTTTTCCCACAAGACTCGATCGCCTCCGTTTGGTTTCTCGCACTACATGGTGTTTGAGAAACGGATGACCGAGACATAGTCTTTCAGAAGCGCTAGCACTTTACGATCGGGCAGACCGTACCAACCTACATCCCCTACATCTGCTAGTCCATCACTGTGAGAGTTCGCACAACTTACTCATACTATGCTAGAGCCCATAATAGTATTGTGGTTGCACACAGAAATTTCTAGTATGAATAATCTCATGATCCCTTTGAGCCTGGGTGGCGGTCCAAAAGAAAAACAGGCAATCCTGGAATACCCAGATGCCTCAATCCACCCAGATGTGTATTAATGTTGCCACCTTAAGTTGAACCATTAATTAACAATCTCACATCTGTCATGGATTTCACTCACCCAATCCACGTCTACGAGCATAGCATGTCCTAGCAGCAAACGTAGAAGTAACTCCCAAAGGTTTGAATGTAATGTAGGTAATAGGTACTACCTCAAACTACTTCCCAATCCCACTAGTTAATTGATCCTACTCATGCAATGTGTGTGGGCTTGACTAATGCAATGAAAACTGGGTAATTGGAAAGCATGATCAAAGTGTTACTTGCCTTGCTGATGATCCGCAAAACCTAGAGACTCAAAGTAGCAAGCGGCGAACTCCGGGTACTCTATCGCAATCAAACAAACAAGCATACAATAAGTACTTAACTAATGCACGGGTAAAACTCAAATAAGAGATCTAACCAGAAGTTTCAACTTAAGAACTCCGGTTTGCAAAAATATTCAACTCGAAAGAAGCAACGAAACTCAAACTGCAAAAGAAACGAGCTCCGAATTACTAGTTGGCCTAAAGTCAAATTTTACGGTAGCCAAAACTTTGTTCAAGTTGGTTAAACGTAAAGAGGGCTTCGAGACGAAGATCTGGGATTTTGAATCACCTGATTCCGACTCTCGAGCGAAAAGAAAAACGAAAAACAAGATCAAGGTAGAAATCGAAATCGGAATAATCGCGGATAAATACCCCGAAAAAGAAAAACGACGAACAGGCTAACGAATGAACGTTCGCTTTCTGCGGTTAACTAACGAAAACCGTTCATTAAAACGAACGTACGGACGAACGTCCGCTATTTAACTAAACCGGCGGAAAATAAAAAAACCGAACCGATCTATTCTAAAAAAAACAGATCTAGGTTTTCCTAAACAAAACCGATCTAATAACCGAAAAAAAACTACCTCACTCCGGCGAACTCCGGCGAGGGGCGGCGGCTGGCGGCTGCGGCTAACGGCGGGGCGGCGGCGGCGGGGGCGGGGCGGCGGCGGCTTCAGGCTAGGGTTAGGGCGGCTGGGGCGGGTGACGCGAGTTGGGCCGGCTCTGGCGCTATATAAAGCCGAGAGTCCTGGTCCTTTACAAGTCTAAGTCGGTTTCCGTTTTTTTAAATAGAGTCCCGACGCAGAAAAACTTATCCGGCGGCTTCGGGCTAGGGTTAGGGCGGCTGGGGCGGGCGAGGCGAGTTGGGCCGGCTCTGGCGCTATATAAAGCCCAGAGTCCTGGTCCTTTACAAGTCTAAGTCGGTTTCCGTTTTTTTTAAATAGAGTCCCGGCGCAGAAAAACTAACGGAAGAAATATCAAACGGATTCCAAAATTCCCGAAATAAATTTTCACCGTCCTCTAATAATATTTAGGACAAAGTGAACATTTTTCCCGGACCTAAATGCAATTTTGAAAAACGCGTATTTTTCCTATGCAAATAAATCCGAAAATAAATCCAGAAAAATACCAAAAGTGATTTTAATATTTTTCCTCCAATATTTCTGTTATTTTGGAGAAGTCATATTATCTCCGCTCAAATATTTTATTTAGAAATATTTTTAGGAGAGAAAAATAATTAGAATCACACTGTCCTCGAACTAGTATTCGAGCGAACTCAAATACGAAAACGGTAAAATCCCCAACTCTCTCCGTAGGTCCTTGAGTTGCTTAGAATTTCGAGGAACTCCATGAACAAAAATGCAAAAACATGCAAATGCAATATGATCTATGTATAACATTCCAAATTGAAAATTTGGGATGTTACAAAGTCATCCCGTGAAGAACATCATGACTACTAGAAGACCACTTGAGCTACTTCATATGGATCTTTTTGGTCCCAACGCTTATAAAAGCCTCAGTGGTAACTCTTTTGGAATAGTCATTTCTGATGATTTTTCAAGATTTATGTGGGTGTTCTTTCTTGATGATAAATCGCAGGTCCAAAAGATCTTCAAAAACTTTGCTAGGAAGGCACAAAATCAATTTGAAGAGAAGATCAAGAAGGTTCGCAACAACAATGGAACGGAGTTCAAGAATGCAAATGTGGATACCTTTCTTGACAAAGAAGGGATTTCACATGAGTTCTCGGCTACGTACACGCCTCGACAAAATGGAGTTGTTGAGAGGAAGAACCGGACACTCATCGAAATAGCAAGAACGATGCTTGACAAATACAAGACGCCAAGACACTTTTGGGCGGAAGCGGTTGAGACAGCTTGTCATGCAACAAATCTCTTGTATCTTCACAAGCTTCTCGGCAAGACGGCATACAAGCTTCTCATCGGTAACAAACCCCAAGCTGGATACTTTCGAGTATTCAGCTCAAAGTGCTACATTCTTGATAAGCATCGTCGTTCTAAATTTGCTCCTAAATCTCATGAAGATTTCCTACTTGGTTATGACTCGAAGTCTCACACTTACCGTGTATACAACAATTTCACCCGAAAGGTTGAAGAGACGGTAAATGTGAAGTTTTATGAATCTAACGGCTCGCAAGTAGAGCAATTGCCAATTGATGTAGGAGATAAAGATCCTTCGGAAGCAATCCAAGACTTGTCTATTGGCAAAATCCGTCCAACGGAGGTGAAAGAGAGTACTTCGTCCGTCCATGTGGAAGCCCCTACATCTCGACAAGGTGAACCTCAAGTTTACTTGGAGGCATCCACAAGTGGGACACGCCATGACGAAGGAAATGAGGATGTGCATCAAGATGAACCTCATCGACCTCCTTCTCCACATCCACAAGGGGACAACAACACCAACAAAAATGAAGAAGGACAAGAAGAGGAAAAAGACGATGAAGAGTATGTTCCACCCCGACCCAAGCAAAAGCTTTCACGAGTTAGAGCAAGCATTGTTAGAGATCATCCCGTAGAGCAAATCTACCATGATATCCAAACCGGGAGAATCACTCGCTCTAAATCTCGTTTAGCTAACTTTTGTGAACATTACTCTTTCCTATCTAAACTTGAACCTATGAAGGTTGAAGATGCTCTTGATGATCCAGATTGGGTGAACGCCATGCACGAAGAGCTACACAACTTCGAGAGAAATCAAGTGTGGACATTGGTCGAGAAGCCCGACAACAACCACAACATCATTGGTACCAAATGGGTGTTTCGTAACAAGCAAGACGAAGATGGTCAAGTCGTCCGTAACAAAGCATGTCTCGTCGCCCAAGGCTACACTCAAGTCGAAGGTATGGACTACAGTGAGATATACGCCCCCATTGCTAGACTTGAATCCATTCGCATCTTGCTTGCCTATGCTAATCACCATGATATCACCTTGTACCAAATGGACATTAAAAGTGCCTTCCTCAATGGTGAAATTGAGGAGGAAGTTTATGTTAAACAACCTCCCGGCTTTGTTAATCCCAAGAAACCCAATCACGTTTACAAACTGCACAAAGCCCTCTATGGTCTTAACCAAGCTCCTAGAGCATGGTATAAATGTTTGACCAAGTTCCTAATTTAAAAATGCTTTGAAATTGGAAAAATAGACTCCACTCTTTTTACTAAGAAGATTAATGGTGAATTATTTGTGTGCCAAATCTATGTTGATGATACTATATTTGGTTCTACTAATCCCCATTTTAGTGAAAGGTTTTGGAAAGCAAATGTTAGAAAAGTTTGAGATGTCTATGATGAGTGAACTCAAGTTCTTGGTTTGCAAATCAAGCAAACTAAGGAGGGTACCTTTGTTTCTCAAACAAAGTATACCAAGGACTTGCTCAAGAAGTTCAACTTGCAAGAATGCAAAGGTATGACTACGCCCATGCCTACTAGTGAACATCTTGACTTAACTAAGGATGGTGAACCAGTTGATCAAGAGGTTTGCCGCTCTATGATTGGTTCATTGTTATATCTATGTGCCCCCCGTCCCGATATTATGTTAAGTGTGT
Organism: Secale cereale; assembly: GCA_902687465.1. Taxonomy (NCBI): domain Eukaryota; kingdom Viridiplantae; phylum Streptophyta; class Magnoliopsida; order Poales; family Poaceae; genus Secale; species Secale cereale. The sequence continues at coordinate 309,648,707 of LR738709.1, read as the reverse complement.
GCATGTGTGCACAATACCAAGCAGCTCCTAAAGAGTGTCATCTTAAGGCCGTGAAAAGGATAGTGAGATACCTAATTCATACATCAAATTTTGGCATTTGGTATCCTAAGAGGTCTTCTTTTGATCTTGTTGGCTACTCTGGTTCGGACTATGCCGGTGACAAGGTTGATCGAAAGTCTACTTTGGGTACTTGTCAATTTCTTGGTAGATCTCTTGTGTCTTTGTCCTCCAAGAAACAAAACTCAGTATCCTTATCCACCACCGAAGCGGAATACATTGCCGCTGGTTCATGTTGTGCTCAATTACTTTGGATGACTCAAACTCTTAAAGATTATGGGATATATGTGAAACATGTACCATTGCTTTGCGACAATGAAAGTGCTATTAAGATTGCTCATAATCCTGCGCAACACACTCGAACTAAACATATTGAAGTTTGTCATCATTTCATTCAAGATTATGTTGCTAAGGGTGATATTAATCTTAAACATGTTCGCACCGATAAGCAATTAGCGGATATATTTACTAAACCACTTGATGAGAAAGTGTTTTGCAGGTTGAGAGGTGAATTGAACATTATTGATGCCTCAAACTTGGAGTAGGAACTCCATTCGATACATGCAAGGCATAAGCCTTTGACTAATCCTTGACTTTCCCCTTATGATCTTATGTCTTGGATATATTTGTACCCTTGCATGCTATCTAACTCTTGTAGGCACTTGGATGAATCTAAATCCATGAGATTGCAACTCACTCATATATTGAGCTATGTCCACATCACCAAGCCCCTACACCGTGGTGGTTGAAAACTAGGAAGCATGAAACCCTTCAACATATCCTTTGACAATTTCTATATATCAAATTTCATTTGGTATCAAGTTTTCATGATTGCCATTGTGGATACACAAGTGCTCTTCCTTGCAAATCTAACCCATGTAGGTAGATGAACTCAAACTAAAAGTGGTGCTCCCAATCCTTGATGAGTATCATCAACCTTGAGAAACCCACACAAGTTCAACTACATGATCAAGACCAACACCACTACCCAAGGTATGCTATTCCATCTTAGAGAAGCTTTGGCACAAGTCATGGGTCAAAGCAGCTCAACAAGATGTGAACACATCAAAATGCTTAAACAAATAATGTCAACCCCATTTTGAGCTTAAACGATGAGTATGACCTATGATCAAGTGTCTTCACTTGACTCCTAAGTCAATATACTCTAACATAGGTGACTTTGTCGCTGACCAATTCTAGATGAAGTTATCTAAGTATTTCTTTGTGTTCCTTGCATTTGTTACTAGCATTTTGTTCCCCTTCTCTTATTTAAAAAAAACTTCATCTAGATTTTCTTTTCTCTATTTTATTCTGCATTTTCCTGCATCCAATTCATTGCAAACCTTTCAGTTAATTCCTTACAAATCCTTATGAAATCTTATTTGCCTAGAGAGCTGAGGTGGAAAATTGCTCTCTCAATGTTGAACTCAGACCCACCAATTTACCTGTTTTGGTTGAACCGAACCATCTCGGTGCCACCGAAGAAGGCTACTCGGTGCTACCGGTTTCAATACTGAGGAGACAATTTGTCATTTGCATCATGCATATATGTTCCAGCTCCACTCAATGATACTTGTCCTCTACCAGCATCTCATGTGTATACAACTCTGCTATGTGACTCAAGGACCAAACATGTTTTGACTCACACTCCAGAAGATCCCTTCTTGGAAATTGATGTCAAAGGGGGAGAGAGAGTTCACATCAAAGCTTCAGGGAGAGATAGCTCAAAGCTTAAGGGAGAAAAATCACTTGCCCCAGATGCCTGGTGTTCAAGAGGAGAGTAGTTACATGTCTTTATGAGGGGAAAGACATGTCTATGTAATTGATCTGATCTGTTTTGCTCTAATTATGTTTCCCTACTTTCTTCCATTATCCAATATAAGATTCAGAGGGAGAAAGACTGTTAGGGAAAGAAGTCTTTGAATTAATTGCATATCTTTTACCTTTGGGAACATGTCTGTATTCAAGAGTACCTAGTACTCACTCTCTACATGTTATCCCATTCTTGGTATTCTTGTGGCTCTTTTGTTACTCTGTCTAGTAGATGTACCCGTGTTATCTAACCTTGTTTACTCAGGTTCATCCCTTCATAAGCCAGCTTAAGATCACAAGGTAAGTATAGGCATCACACTCATGAGCATGAAGGTTTCTTGCTAATGTACATATTGTTTGCAAGAAGGAATCATGAACATGAGGATACACTTCATATATTCACATCATTTACTCTGATGCATATAGCCAAGATACATGTAACTCATTGCTTGCTCTGTCATGCCTATGCTTTCATATGTTCTTATATTCCACATTCACATGATTGCATACATGTAGGGGGAGCCTATGCATGTTACAGGTTCTTCCAAAACTTTAACGGCTATTATTCATATCTTCATATAGAGCTTTGATGTATGTTGTCATCAATTACCAAAAAGGGGGAGATTGAAAGCACAAGTGCTCCCTGGGTGATTTTGGTAATTAATATCAACATATCTCTTGTTGGACTAATATTTCCATCTAGTATATTTCAGACAAGCCCAACAGATGGAGTGGCATGGACTAGAGGATGTGGAACCCTTTCAAGATGTTAAGGACAAAGGATTGGCTCAAGCTCAAAGCTAAGGACACTACATTTTCTATTTCAGTGATCCAAGATCACATTAAGTCCATAGGAAAGCCAATACTATTAAAAGGGGATGAGGTATTGCTTAATGGGTTGCTTGCTCAAGATGCTTAGTCATATGCTCCAAAAACCCTCAACCACTTTCTCACATCCACATATGTCCCAAACCAAAAGTCAAACTCGGCCCCACCGAAAATATCTATCCGGCACCACCGAGTTCATTTGACATAGCCACTGCCAGAAACCCTAATCATTCCGGTCTCATCGAAAGGGATCTCGGTCTCACCGAGATGGGATTGCAAACTCTGTGTTGCCTGTTGCAATATTTTCGGTCTAATCGAGATGTGCAATCGGTCCCACCGAGTCTGTAATGCAAACTCTCTGTTGCCCCTTCGTAACATTTTGGTCTCACCGAAATGAGCGAATCGGTCCCATCGAGTTTGCATGACCAACTCTCTGTGTGCTTATTACCAAAATCGGTCTCACCGAGTTTGTGTAGTCGGTCCCACCGAGATTACTTTATGCCCTAACCCTAATGAAATCGGTCCCACCGAGTTGATCATATCGGTCCCACCGAAATACCTAACGGTCACATTATGAACTAAATCGGTCTGACCGAGTTCTCTGAATTGGTCCCACCGAGTTTGGTAAATTATGTGTAACGGTTAGATTTTGTGTGGAGGCTATATATACCCCTCCACCCCCTCTTCACTCGTGGAGAGAGCCATCAGAACATACCTACACTTCCATCATTCATGTTCTGAGAGAGAACCACCTACTCAAGTGTTGAGATAAAGATATTCCATTCCTTCCATATGAATCTTGTTCTCTAGCCTTCCCCAAGTTGCTTTCCACTCAAATCCTTCTTCCACCATATCCAAATCTGTGAGGAGCTGTTTGAGTGTTGGGGAGACTATCATTTGAAGCATTTGAGCAAGGAGTTCATCATCAACACACCGTTTATTACCTTTTGGAGAGTGGTGTCTCCTAGATTGGTTAGGTGTCACTTGGGAGCCTTCGACAAGATTGTGGAGTTGAACCAAGGAGTTTGTAAGGGCAAGGAGATCGCCTACTTCGTGAAGATCTACCGCTAGTGAGGCAAGTCCTTTGTGGGCGATGGCCATGGTGGGATAGACAAGGTTGCTTCTTCATGGACCCTTCGTGGGTGGAGCCGTCCGTGGGCTCGCACAGCCGTTACCCATCGTGGGTTGAAGTCTCCATCAACTTGGATGTACGATAGCACCACCTATCGGAACCAAGACAAAAAACATCATTGTCTTCACTTGCATTTGCTCCCTCCAAACTCCTCCCTTTACCTTCATAGGCAATTGTTTACTTTCCGCTGCTACACTCTTCGAATTGCATGTGTAGGTTGATTGCTTGACTTGTGCTAAGTTGCTAAAATCTGCCAAGAACTAAAATTGGGAAAAGGCTAGATATTGCTTTGGTCAACTGGTCAAAGTTCCATGCTTTACTTCACAATTCCTATATACTCTTGTCATGCATGCTTGTTGTGTATTGTGAAAGTTCAACATGTGCCAATTTTCCATTCAAACATCAAGTATGTTAAAAACTGCCACCTTTCTTGCTAGAGTCTATTCACCCCCCTCTAGACACATACTCTTCTCGATCCTTTCACTTCCCGATAAACATGACTCCGTTTTGACCGTACGCGCTCTAGCAGAAGGCCGTTTCCCTCTGTTTTGCGGTACACCACACCAGGTTTCGGCTGTTCCGTCCAAGCCGGTTGCCTCCCCATGAACACAACGTTATTTCTTCGTTTCGACCCCGTCGGTTGGCTGCTGATGAGCACGACGCCGTTGTTGCCGTCCGCTGCCTCTCCATGTACTCCAGCCTTGGCCGTACGTATGTGTGAGTACGCGTTCGACACTCCACCTGTATGTACATACGTAGCCATGTTTTTTGCCCTGTGGCTGTACATACGTGTACACGGTTTTGAAGGGATTGTACGTACGACACGTGTTGCTCCTTACTCGGCCACAGTTCATCGCTGCAGAGAGACCGATCGACCGCCATGTACGTACACGTTCGCGACCAGACAAATAACGCTACATACAGTTCCATCAGGTGGGTCCCAGCTGTCAGGGAGGACAAGGAGGCACTTCCTTGAATGCGAAGATATAGCTGGCGGGTCCCAGCTATCAAGGTCGGAATCATTTTTTTGCCCGTAATAAGGAGGCACTTCCGCTTGCGAAGATGTTGCTGGTGGGTCCCAGGTGTCAGGGGAAGGAATAAGGAGGCACTTCCTTCCATGCGAAGATATAGGTGGTGGGTTCTAGCTTTCAGAGGGAGGAATAATTTAATTTTTGTGTAATAAGGAGGCGGTTGCATGCATGCGTCCATGGAACTGGTGCGTCCCCACTGTCATCCTCTCCACGCACAACCTTCTTCCGACAACTCTCGTTTGTTGACCATGTTGACCATGCCGCGCCGAGCGCACCAAGGCGGTGGACGACGGCGAGGCCCCGGACGACAACGAGCCGGAGAAGGGAAGACGCGGTAGTGGAGTCGTAGACGGAGAGGTGTACGAGGGTTAACTGGTTCTGGTGCGGCGTGGCTCTACAGTCGGCGGAGAATAAGAGGAGGTGTGGAGGGGTTGGCCTGGCCGATGGTGGGGTATCGCTTTGCAACGAATCTTGCTAAGCAGAGCTGCTAGCTGCCGAGGCAGGAGGAGGTGGTCCCGGCGGTGCTGGAGGAAGAAGACGAGAGGCTGAAGATGGATGCTGGCCGTTGGATGTAAATCCAACGGCTAAGGATGTCAGAATCATTTGTTGACTAAATTGACAACACCTTGTGTTGGCTTCGACCTAGTGGCCCACATTTGAGCCTCCAAAAATGTGGCACATATTCAATCCATTTTATTTAGAATTTACAGTCCATTTGCTAGGCTGGATGAGCAAATAATGTAGCGTCCATGTGGATCATTTATATTATTTCTAAAAAACTACAGCCCATTTGCACTTTCTCAAAATACACGAATTCGCTGGGCTGGGTGAAAAAATAATGTAAGGTCCATGCCGCCCATTTATTTTTTCCTAAAAAATTACAATCCATTTGCACTTTCTCGAAATACACAATTTTGTTGGGCTGGTTCTCATTATATTGTTGGGTTGGGTGCATCAATGTTGTCAAGAAATAAACAATGGCTAATCATTTTCTTATAAATATATTTAATAATAAGCGCTTTATCATTACATTGGTCCTCAAATCTTACCAAGCTTTGGTACACAATGAATAGCATTTTCGTTGCCTTAAAAGTAAAAAACAAAAGGATTTTAATGTTAAAAAATTAAGTTTATAAGTTAATAAGACGTGGGATATTTTTTTGTTATGTATGTAAGTATCGGTTAAATATATGATAATAATAATAATACATAAAATAGTATAAATATATAGTAAAAAGGGGAACGTAAGTTGGATCTGGCGTTCCAATTCTTAAATAGAAAAATAGAATAGACCTCTGCGTTTTCTTCTTAAATAAATACATAAGTTAGGCTGCGGATCTTTAAGAAAAAATAAAACCTAGGATGGGAGGTCCATTGGCCGGTCGATACATGACGGCCCTAGAAAAATACAAACCAGCTTGTCGTGGGCTGCACATGTTAACAAAAAACCTAGACTATTCAATCAACAACCTCCCTGATACATTTCTCAAAAAAAAAATAGTTGATACTTGCCGGCCCACTGATAATGAATGATACTCCCTGCTAGCTCCCTAATAACTGGCTTCGTTGTAAATTTATCTCTTTAGTAGGAGTAACTACGTTGACAAACCCGTGGGTCCCAACGTCAGTATAGCATTAGGAGGAAGTATTTTTTTCAATGAGGCACTTGCTAGCATACGGCCATGGGCCTGGTGGGTCCCGATTGTCCGCCACTCCACGTATAGTCCTCTCCAGATTCCTCTCATTTATTGAGCATGTTCACAACGGTAGACAGCGGCGCCGCACTGAGCGCACAAAGGTGGAGGATGACGTCCAAGCCCCGGACGAGAACACACCAGAGCCGGAGAAGACGTGCTACAGTAGTGGTAGAAGCTGTGACAAACTTCTAGGTAAAGTCCTGAAGTAGCCCAGTGACCTGGTTCAACTCCCCAACCCTTGCTCCGCCCGGGTTCGATTCCACGTGATGCAGGGAAAATGTAGCAAAATTTTTGCCTCTGCCATTACTGACATGTGGGTCCCCATTGTCATCTACGCACACCACCTCCAACACTTGGCAAAACTTCATCCCTCATTTTCTTTGTTTTTCGCACTCAACATTGTGTGGACATTTTGAAAATAGCATATCTTTTTGACAGTGCATCATATGAAGATGTGATATGCATGAATGTTGATCAGCATGATGTTAACTGGCTGGTAGTTCAATTTTCGACCATGAATAAAACATCCAACATAATGTTATTCCTGTTCAAAAAGGGCGTGTTAATATAAATGCTCTGCCCTCTGAAATTTTTGCCTCTGCCATTACTGACATGTGGGTCCCAATTGTCATCTACGCACACAACCTCCAACACTTGCAAAACTTCGTCCCTCATTTTCTCTATTTTTGGCACTCAACATTGTGTGGGCATGTTCAGAAAGGGCGTGTTAATATAAATGCTCTGCCCTCTGAAACTGAAATTTGCAGTTTCTTCTTTGAGAATCACATTGTCTGCACTTTTATATGAAACTACATTTTTGAAGTGCTAAAAATAGATCTCTAGATTTCAGAAAATACTTCATATGCTCAATACTACAAATCTGACATTCATATTTGAAAGTACTCTCAAAATACACAACACAAAACACAATTCACAACCTACAAATACTGACAACGCTAAGCTCCTCCAGAGACTATGGGGGAGGGGGGCAGTCCCCTCCTATTCCTCGGCGGCAGACAGCCGCCCCGTGAGACGAGGTGAACGGCTAGGGAGAGAATGGTGGGGAAGCGTCGTCACGCCACCTGCTTTTCTCCTCTTGCAGTTGGGTACGGTCGAGGAAGACTCTACCGACTCGCTGTGCCATGGCACCCTCACAAATGGCACCGTGTAGATGCTCGATCCTTCAATCTCTGGTGGATGCTCTATCATGGATCGATACTCTCACCACCGCTGCCTCATGTTCGGATTCAGTGAATCTATCTGCTCCATGGCCCAGAGGAGCAACTCTATGTACTCCCGCGCGACTCCCTCCCGGTGTATCGCCTCCTTTTCGCTCTTTTCCAGATATTTGGCCATCACCGTTGATTGCGCTGGCTTGTCAAACAAAGACTATATCTCCAACATCCTAGCTAGCTTCACAGGCTCGCCCTCGGCGATCCATGAGTATTGGTTGTACTCCTCCATCGATCTACTGCTCCACAACACCTTCACTCGTCGGTGGTGGTTTTTGAATGGAAGAGGAGAGAAGCGGCGCTGGTTTTGGATTAGAACGGGAGAGGAGCGGTGGTGGTTTTGAAATGGAAGAGGAGAGGAGCGGTGCTGGTCTTGGATTGGAACAGGATAGGAGCGGTGGTGGTTTAAGAGGAGAGGAGCGACGCTGGTCTTGGAAGTATTTTATTGTTTTGCGTATTTTGAGGTCAAAGTTTGTCCACATACTGTATTTGACAAGCAAATTGTGAATGCATTTCATCAAAAATTGTATCATTTGGTTCGTATCTGAATGTACTTCCAAATTATATTAATTTTGCAATGTATAACATATATTTTATTTGTGAAAATCATGGTCAAATATGACCCAGAATACAAGGGAGACTAGTTAATGTGGGGTCACTTTCTTAATTGAAGGATAAATTGATTTTGATTTTGATCTAGTCACAGCGCGCCAGCCCTCTCGTCCAATCCTAAATCGTTGTCGCACGCTCCTCTCACTCTTCTTCATTGCAAAGCTGGGTTGAGAACATCTGCAGTACTATATGGTGATGTACTGTGATACGTCTCCAACGTATCTATAATTTTTTATTGTTCCATGCTATTATATTATCTGTTTTGGATGTTTAATGGGCTTTAATATACACTTTTATATTATTTTTGGGACCAACCTATTAACCGGAGGCCCAGTGTCAGTTGCCTTTTTTTTTCCTATTTCAGTGTTTTGCAGAAAAGGAATATCAAACGGAGTCCGAACGGAACGAAACCTTCGCGAGGATCTTTCTTGGAACAAACGCAATCCAGGAGACTTGGAGTGGAAGTCAAGGAAGCAACGAGGCGGCCACGAGGTAGGAGGGTGCACCCAGGGGGGTAGACGTGCCCCCCACCCTCGTGGGCCCCTCGTAGCTCCACCGACCTACTTCTTTCGCCTATATATACTCTTATACCCTGAAAACATCCACGGGAGCCACGAAACCACTATTCCACTGCCGCAACCTTCTATACCCGTGAGATCCCATCTTGGGGCCTTTCCGGCGCTCCGTCGGAGGGGGGTTCGATCACGGAGGGCTTCTATATCAACACCATAGTCTCTTCGATGATGTGTGAGTAGTTTACCATAGACCTTCGGGTCCATAGTTATTAGCTAGATTGCTTCTTCTCTCTCTTTGGTTCAAAATAAAAGTTCTCCTCGATGTTCTTGGAGATCAATTCGATGTAATTCTTTTTGCGGTGTGTTTGTCGAGATCCGATGAATTGTGGGTTTATGAGCAAGATTATCTATGAACAATATTTGGTTCTTCTTTGAATTCTTATATGCATGATTTAATATCTTTGCAAGTCTCTTCGAATTATCAGTTTGGTTTGGCCTACTAGATTGATCTTTCTTGCAATGGGAGAAGTGCTTAGCTTTGGGTTCAATCTTGCGGTGCTCAACCCCAGTGACTAGAAGGGAACCGACACATATTGTATTGTTGCCATCGAGGATAAAAAGATGGGGTTTATAGCATGTTGCTTGAGTTTATCCCTCTAATCATGTCATCTTGCTTAAGGCATTACTCCGTTCTTATGAACTTAATACTCTAGATGCATGCTGGATAGCGGTCGATGTGTGGAGTAATAGCATGAGATGCAGAATCATTTCGGTCTACTTGACATGGACGTGATGCCTATGTTCATGATCATGCCTAGATATTCTCATAACTATGCGTTTTTCTATCAATTGCTCGGTAGTAATTTGTTCACCCACCGTAATATATGCTATCATGAGAGAAGGCACTAGTGAAACCTATGGCCCCCGGGTCTACTGTACATCATATAAGTTTCCGATCTATAATTCTAGTTTACTATTTATTTTTGCAATCTTTATTTTCCAACCTATACAACAAAAATACCAAAAATACTTATCTTATTATCTTTATCAGATCTCACTTTTGCAAGTGGCAGTGATGGGATTGACAACCCCTTTATCGCGTTGGTTGCAAGGTTCTTGATTGTTTGTGCAGGTACTAGGCGACTTGCATGTAATCTCCTACTGGATTGATACCTTGGTTCTAAAAAACCGAGGGAAATACTTACGCTACTTTGCTGCATCACCCTTTCCTCTTCAAGGGAAAACCAACGCATGCTCAAGAGGTAGCAAGAAGGATTTCTAGCGCCGTTGCCGGGGAGATCTACACTCAAGTCAAGACATACCAAGTACCCATCACAAACTCTTCTCCCTCGCATTACACTATTTTCCATTCGCCTCTCATTTTCCTCTCCCGCACTTCTAAACATTTTCTGAAAGACACAAAAATATTTACCTTCTTTTCATTCCCTTTTTCTCGTTCGATATTTTGTTGGCTCGTGTTGCCATGTGACTTCTATTTGCTTGCATCCTTGCTTGCTAAAAATCAATCTATGGATCATCATCCACTTGCTAATCTTTTTAAGAAATCCAATTATGATGAACCAATTTCTAGTGAGTTGAGTGCACTAGATTATCTCTATGAGGTTTTGCTTGAAATTCGTGAACCTGAAATTTGTGATGAAGTATTGAAAGAAGAAATTTTATGAAGTGATTCACGATAGCTCTTTGAATGAAAAATATGATTGCAATGTTGTTATTATAAATTTTGTTAATGTCAATTGTGTTAATGATATGCAAAACCCTAAACTTGGGGATGCTTATTTTGCTATGCCCACTACTTGTTGCAATGATCATGATTGGGGTGATGCTTCTTATGATCTTGAAAATTTATTTCAACCCCATGATGAATATGAGATTGATAATAATGTTTGCAAGAATATTGAAAGTGGTTTTGGAAGAGTGTCAACTTTAGATCCCACATATTTGGAGAATGTTCAATCTTATGAATTTTTTGATGAAAGTGGGTTTGGAGAGGTCATGACTTTAGTTAATGTTAATCCCACTATTTTGGAAGAGTGTCAACTTCGCATGCATGTGGATCGTGTTGAGAATATGTTATGTGATAGCTATATTGTTGAATTTGCTTATGATCCTACATGCAATTATTATGATAGAGGAAAATATGATTGTAGAAATTTTCATGTTACTAAATTACCTCTATTCATGGTTAGATTGCTATTGTTTATTTCTTCTTCCTTGCATATGCTAGTTTTTGCTTATCATGATAATTTGTTTACTTATAAAATGCCTATGCATAGGAAGTATGTTAGACTTAGATGTGATTTTCACATGTTTTATGATGCTCTCTTTGTGCTTCAAATTTTCTCTTTTATGTGAGCATCATTGAAATCTCAATGCCTAGCTAAGAGCGTTAAACGATAGCGCTTGTTGGGAGGCAACCCAATTTTATTTTCTTTGCTTTTTGCTTCTGTTTAGTTATAAATAATTAATCTAGCTTCTGTTTAGATGTGATTTTATGTTTTAATTAGTGTTTGTGCCAAGTAGAACCTTTGGGAAGACTTGGGTGAAGTCTTTGCAATCTTGCTGTAAAAAACAGAAACTTTTGCGCTCAAGAGATTAGCTCCCATTTTTTTACTGGAGAGTGATTTTAGGTTGATTCTTTTTGCAGATGATTAATAGACAAATTCCTCATGTCCAAAAATTATTTCATAATTTTTAGAGTTACATAAGTATTCTGAAGTTACAGATTACTACAGACTATCCTGTTTTTGACAAATTCTGTTTTTCGTGCGTTGTTTGCTTATTTTGATGAATCTATGGCTAGTATCGATTGGTATGAACCATAGAGAAGTTTGAATATAGTAGGTTTAACACCAATATAAATAAAGAATGAGTTCATTACAGTACCTTAAAGTGGTGATTTGTTTTCTTATACCAACGGAGCTCATGTGATTTTCTGTTAAGTTTTGTGTTGTGAAGTTTTCAAGTTCCCGGGTAAGGATTTGATGGACTATGGAATAAAGAGTGGCAAGAGCCTAAGATTGGGGATACCCAAGGCACCGCAAGGCACCCCAAGGTAAAATTCAAGGACAACCAAAAGCCTAAGCTTGGGGATGCCCCGGAAGGCATCCCCTCTTTCGTCTTCGTCTATCGGTAACTTTACTTGAGGCTATAATTTTATTCACCACATGATATGTATTTTTATTGGAGTGTCTTGTATGATTTGAGTCTTTGCTTTTTAGTTTGCCACAGTCATCCTTGCTGGACACACCTTTTGAGAGAGACACACATGAATCGGAACTTATTAGAATACTCTACGTGCTTCACTTGTATCTTTTAGAGCACGGTGGTGGTTTTATTTTATAGAAATTATTGATCTCTCATGCTTCACTTATATTAGTTTGAGAATCTTTTAGAACATCTTGGTAATTTGCTTTGGCTATAAAATTAGTCCTAATATGATAGGTATCCAAGATGGGTATAATAAAAACTTCCATATAGAGTGCATTGAATACTATGAGAAGTTTGATACTTGATGATTGTTTTGAGATATGAAGATGGTTATATTAGAGTTGTGCTAGTTGAGTAATTGTGAATTTGAGAAATACTTGTGTTGAGGTTTGCAAGTCCCGTAGCATGCACGTATGGTAACCGTTGTGCAACAAATTTGAAGCATGAGGTATTTCTTTGATTGTCTTCCTTTGTGTGGAAGTCGGGATCGCGCGATGGTTAACTCCTACCAACCCTTCCCCTAGGAGCATGTGTGTAGTGCTTTGTTTTGTTGACTTGTAGATTTTTGCAATAAGTATGTGAGTTCTTTATGACTAATGTTAAGTCCATGGATTATACGCACTCTCACCCTTCCACCATTGCTAGCCTCTCTAGTGCCGCAAAACTTTCACCGGTACCATACACCCACCATATACCTTCCTAAAAACAGCCATCATACCTACCTATTATGGCATTTCCATAGCCATTCCGAGATATATTGCCATGCAACTTTCCACCGTTCCGTTTATTATGACATGCTTCATCATTGTCATATTGCCTTGCATGATCATGTAGTTGACATCGTATTTGTCGCAAGGACACCATGCATAATTTTTCATACATGTCACTTCTGATTCATTGAACATCCCGGTACACCACCGAAGGCATGCATGTAGAGTCATATTTTTTTCTAAGTATCGAGTTGTAATCCTTGAGTTGTAAAAGAAATAGAAGTGTGATGATCATCATTATTAGAGCATTTTCCCGTGTGAGAAAATAAAAAATAAAGAAAAAAATAAAGGCCAAAAAAAAGAAGAGAAAGAGTCTACAAAAAAGAGGAGTCTCCAAAAAAAGAGAGAAAATGAGAGAAGGGACAATGCTACTATCCTTTTTCCACACTTGTGCTTCAAAGTATCACCATGATCTTCATGATAGAGAGTCTCTTGTTTTGTCACTTTCATATACTAGTGGAAATTTTCATTATAGAACTTGGCTTGTATATTCCAACGACGGGCTTCCTCAAATGCCCTAGGTCTTCGTGAGTAAGCAAGTTGGATGCACACCACTTAGTTTCTTTTGTTGAGCTTTCATATATTTATAGCTCTAGTGCATCCGTTGCATGGCAATCCCTACTCACTCACATTGATATCTATTGATGGGCATCTCCATAGCCCATTGATATGCCTAGTTTATGTGAGACCATCTTCCTCCTTTTTGTCTTCTCCAGAACCACCACTCTATTCCACCTATAGTGCTATATCCATGGCTCACGCTCATGTATTGCGTGAAAGTTCAAAAAGTTTGAGAATACTAAAGTATGAAATAATTGCTTGGCTGAAACCGGGGTTGTGCATGATTTGAATATTTTGTGTGACGAAGATGGAGCATAGCCAAACTATATGATTTTGTATTGATGAAATTTCTTTGGCCATGTTATTTTGAGAAGACATAATTGCTTAGTTAGTATGCTTGAAGTATTATTATTTTTATGTCAATATTAAAATTTTGTCTTGAATCTTTCAGATCTGAATATTCATGCCACAATAAACAAAATTGCATTGATAAATATGTTAGGTAGCATTCCACATCAAAAATTCGGTTTTTATCATTTACCTACTCGAGGACGAGCAGGAATTAAGCTTGGGGATGCTGATACGTCTCCAACGTATGTATAATTTTTTATTGTTCCATGCTATTATATTATCTGTTTTGTATGTTTAATAGGATTTAATATATACTTTTATATTATTTTTGGGATTAACCTATTAACCGGAGGCCCAGTGCCAGTTGCTGTTTTTTTTTTGCCTATTTCAGTGTTTCGTAGAAAAGGAATATCAAACGGAGTCCAAACGGAACGAAACCTTCGCGAGGATCTTTCTTGGAACAAATGCAATCTAGGAGACTTGGAGTGGAAGTCAAGGAAGCAACTAGGCGGCCACGAGGCAGGAGGGCGCGTCTAGGGGGGTAGGCGCGCCCCCACCCTCATGGGCCCCTCCTAGCTCCACCGACCTACTTCTTTCGCCTATATATACTCTTATACCCCGCAAACATCCAGGGGAGCCACGAAACCACTTTTCCACCGCCGCAACCTTCTGTACCCGTGAGATCCCATCTTGGGGCCTTTTCCGGCACTCCGCCGGAGGGGGATTCGATCACGGAGGGCTTCTACATCAACACCATAGCCTGTCCGATGATGTGTGAGTAGTTTACCACAGACCTTCGGGTCCATAGTTATTAGCTAGATGGCTTCTTATCTCTCTTTGATTCTCAATACAAAGTTCTCCTCGATGTTCTTGGAATCTATCCGATGTAATTCTTTTTGCGGTGTGTTTGTCGAGATCCGACGAATTGTGGGTTTATGATCAAGATTATCTATGAACAATATTTGATTCTTCTCTGAATTTTTATATGCATGATTTAATATCTTTGGAAGTCTCTTCGAATTATCAGTTTGGTTTGGCCTACTAGATTGATCTTTCTTGCAATGGGAGAAGTGCTTAGCTTTGGGTTCAATCTTGCGGCGCTCGATCCCAGTGACAGAATGGAACTGACACATATTGTATTGTTGCCTTCGAGGATAAAAAGATGGGGTCTATATCATATTGCTTGATTTTATCCCTCTACATCATGTCATCTTGCTTAAGGAGTTACTCCATTCTTATGAACTTAATACTCTAGATGCATGCTCGATAGCGGTCGATGTGTGGAGTAATAGTAGTAGATGCAGAATCGTTTCGGTCTACTTGACACGGATGTGGTGCCTATGTTCATGATCATGCCTAGATATTCTCATAACTATGCACTTTTCTATCAACTCCTCGATAGTAATTTTTTCACCCACCGTAATATATGCTATCATGAGAGAAGCCACTAGTGATACCTATGCCCCCCGGGTCTACTTTACATCATATAAGTTTCCGATCTACAATTCTAGTTTACTATTTATTTTGCAAACTTTATTTTCCAATCTATACAAAAAAATTACCAAAAATATTTATCTTATTATCTTTATCAGATCTCACTTTTGCAAGTGGCCCTGAAGGGATTGACAACCCATTTATTGCGTTGGTTGCAAGGTTCTTGATTGTTTGTGCAGGTACTAGGCGACTTGCGTGTAGTCTCCAACTCGATTGATACCTTGGTTCTTAAAAACTGAAGTAAATACTTACGCTAATTTTCTGCATCACCCTTTCCTCTTCAAGGGAAAACCAACGCATGCTCAAGAGGTACCATACTGCGGATGACATGTGGGGTCGGGTCCACACGGTAGTGACCGTACTGCATGGTGCACTACTGCAGATGATCCTAACCCTGCAAAACCACCCCCTCTCCTCTCCATCATCTCCATTCCAAAACCACTGTCTCGCCTCTCCCTCTTCTCCATTGCAAAATCACCACCTCGCATATCCATCTTCTCCATTGCAATACCACAGTCTCGCCTCTCCCTCTTCTCCATTGCAAGACCACCGTCTCTCCTCCCATCTTCAAAAGCTAGCACCGGACCTCTTAGAAGGACATCTATGGAGAGGATGCAGCAGCCAATCGGGCAGATCGCTGGCGGTGACCAAGCGATGTTAGCCAGGTTGAAGGAGATCCTTACTTGGTTTGACAATGAGTGGGAGATTTCGAGGACGGTGAGGGCCACGTGGCAATGTATGCGAAAGAGCGAGACAACCACTATGAGGGTGGCGATGTACTCCAGGGCGGCAGTCACGCCACAGTCCTTCGAGTTCATCGAGTATATCCTCTGGTCGATGGAGCAGACATATTCGCCCGATGAGAAAGTCAGGCGGTGGTGGTGGGCGTACAGGTCAAAGGTCGAGCATCTAGAGGATAATGAATCGATCGAGTACGGTGTGCCATTCGTGAGGATGTGGTGCCAGCCGAAGCAACAGGAGTATTCGTTCTCCCACCGCAAGAGGAGGCCGGATGCCGCGACGTCGCTTCCCCGCCATTCTCCATGGTTCCCTCGCCGCTCGCTTCGTTTCAACAACGGTGGTAGGGTTTAATGTAAGTTTCACACTAAACTAATCTTCCGTCTGCTCAGGCTTACAATCAGTGGGACAACTAATGAAAATCATGATTACAATCCGTCTTCGAGTACTACGGCAATCACCCTAAAATAGCTCTGGACCAAAAACAAACACTGTGTACAAATAAAGATAAATCGATTGGTGCTTCTTTCAGAAAAGAGTACTTCCTAGAAAAGTGCCAATATAAGCTACTAGTATTGGATTAGAGGATTTGCTGTCGAGAAAGATATGTCCACGGATAGCGCCAATGCTTAGATGGATCATGGTTGGTGCCAGTATTTTTTACTTTGCACCTCACACTCTGCATATAAGCCGGTTCCATCCGTGCATTTGTGCTGTTCCACCAAAATGCTGCTGAATAACCCTGTTTGCATAGATAATGAAAAAGCGTGATTATGTTATAGTGGCACTGTTGATGAAACATACACTAATAAATAGAAGAAACTTCATTTTCTTAATGGGAGAATATTGCGATAGTATCACTGTATGCCATGGTGCGAGGGCGAGATGGGCCCTATGACGCCCCATACGGTAGGCCTCATACTGGAAATCGACTCAATTCTCCCCGATACACCTTCTGCCAGTGATGAACATCAGTGTACATCGGTAGTGCAAGGAGGGGCCCTGAGACATTCCAATCTCTATTTTTGTGCATATCAACTAAAATTAAGCAGCCAAGTTTGCAGAAACACTTAAACAGTAACAATGGGACTAGTTGATGAAACATATACTAACAAAGAGAAGCACTTTCTTTATCTACATTGTAAATGAAATGATAGAGAGGGCACTTGCTCTATTTTAAATATATTATTAATTCATTTTATTAGTGGCACTAGGGTCGGTCAGGTGGCAAGCGAGGTGTACCATGCATCGGAAGGATGGATGCCGGGGGTGCTTAGACTGGGATTCTGAACCTGGCTCTTTCAGTCCCTATCTCCCCCTGATGTTTCTGTGGTAGCATTTGGGTTGTAATCCAAACCTGGTCGATCTGGTGCTGCGTCCCCCTACCTTCTGAGCTTATGTGGCGAACTTGTCTCCTGCTAGTACTCAGTCCGTTCTAGTAGTAGTTACATAACTGCCCGTTTTCATTGAGATGTTGTCAGATAATGTTTCTCTATGGTTGGGTATCTTTGATGAAATAGAAGGAAACCCCTCTTTTGATATAAAAATATTAGTGGCACTAGCAGTGCCAAAACATTGCCTCAAATTAATAGTGCCACAAGATTAAGGTGCAAAATAATAACATTAATGCTTTATCATGGCAGTGCCAAAACAGTAGCACAAGAGCAGAGTCAACATGCAGGATCTTTGGCAAATAGTCAGACCAAAAAGGAACATACCTCGTGATGGGAACCATATCTGCAGTCAACACTATCGTAGAAGGGATGACACCAGTCACCAACATGGATGATTCAATTCATGGGACCTTTTTGTGGAGTTCACCTAAAATGAGGCAATGTTTGCATCATGCAGTTAGCAAGTACTTGGTCCCATGAGCTAGCAACTTCTTCTTCATTAGTTGCAATAAAATTGAGTAAACATTATGGTTGGTCGTGAAGCTGCTGGGATGTTCAACTATAATTTGGATATCATTTTGCACAGGTCAACTAAGATCAAGCTTGAAATGTATATCTCCGTTTGCACAAAAAGGTGGAAAGGAGGGTGACTAATAAGTGAGGAACGCAGTTGTTGCTGTTTAACCCTCACAGTGATCCGAAGCACACATCACACCTAATATTGCGAGATGACAAGAAACATTTTTTTAGATTTCTCATCAAAACTACAACCCTGTACAATACAGCATGCATGATATGTAGATGATAGCCAATCCAGCCTTCTGCTGGAGTCTGCTCACATGCATGGACAAACTGATCTCCCATGTCATGCAGGGATCGTCCAGGCACCGACGTGTTTATAGCACTCCTCCAGTACTATCGCTCGTCTCTCTCTTCTATTAACATAGCCGACTTGCGGGGACGGGGGGGGTGCCTATGGTCGGTTTCTATTACGGTCCCACATGTGTGTGCAAACGCAATAGGACGCGCGTTCCATCGGAGAGCGGTATGCCAAACTAACCCACCGATCGCTTGGGGTGCGACGTGAACGCGACGGGCGTGCTGCGTACATGTGTACCGCCATTTTCTTGAGGCTTTGATCCATGGCACAATCCATGGATACAAAATTATATTTGAAAGTCGAGGACGGGGCCTTTCCCACGCGGTAGGTGGAGCAGTTCCACCTAGTCAGTTCGATAGAGGGGCGGGAAGATAAGGGAGTAGGCTGCTGCAAATGTAGGGATGTATGATTTGACGGCTCGTTACTACTGGACAGGTGGGGCCATGTGATTTGACTTGCCACTATCATTATTACTGCGGCGCTACGACCGGCGTGAGTCGCCCATTTCCTGACCACCTCCATGGTACTCCCTCTCTCTCAGTTTACATGGCGTGTGGGTACCCCTAAGTCGTAAATTTGACCAACCTAATAGAAGTCATATATTAAAAAAACATACCATTGTAAATTTTAGATATTCTATTTTCAAATGGTATATTTTTTGTGTTATATAATTTATATTACGGTGATAAAATTGGCAACCTAGGTATACGCGCAGGACTTGTATACTGAAACGGATGGAGTATACAGGTGACAAGTACTGTACTCCTTACTCCTTGGCAAATGCAATAAATACTACAAAGAAAGAGATAGAGAGAAGTAAAAGAAAATACTATTATAGCCAACCTTAAAGCTAACCTTGTTGTGTGAGTGACTAAGTGATGACTATGTATGACATGCCAACATCAGATAGCCTAACGCACCTAGAGGGAGGAAGTAGTTTCATGCATGCGAAGTAGCCAAAAAATGCTCATTTATAGCCGTCTGAAATCTCCAAGGGCGCGACCACGCGAGCGAGGAGACGGGTCTGGTAGGCGCGACCATGATACGGGCTGCTGACATCCCTTGGATCTAAGATCGAGCGGTCGCATGCTAAGTTACTGAAAATTTGGAGAATAACCCTCCACGATTGGATATTCACCCATAGGTCTAGAATCACGCCATGCAACCGTTCAATCTCAGATCCAAGGGCTCTCGGAAGCTTGTATCATGGGAGCATGGAAAGCTCCGTATCACCTGTAATATTCCTGATGCTTAACGTGCGAACACGCAGATGCATGAAGCCATTTAATTGGGCTTATAGTAGACATGCCATCTAATTGGACCCAAATAGTACTATGCATGAATCCATTTATCCACCGGGCAAGCAACTACCTTGCCGTTCGCACTCCCCACTCAACATTTTTACAATCGAAAAACTGCTAGCATTTCGCTCCTACTCGTCCTGTCCTTTCACATTACAGCAATTCCACTAATCCTAACCCTCCTCCCAAATCCATGGCGTCCCAAATCTCCATGATCTTCGGTGAGTACAAGGTTAGAACCATCACCGACGATGAGTTCGACGTCATGTACACCCGTTCTTCTGCGATGGTGAAAAGATGCCTTTGCTCACTTCAGAAGCATGCTCAAAAAGTTAAATGGTGATGAGTGGGTCACTGGGCTAGATGTTGAGTACACCACAGTCCTCGGAAGAGAGAAGGATCTAAAGGATGAAGAGAATAAGAAGCCCGCCATGATCCAGGTTTGCGTGCATAACTTGTTCTTGGTCTACCACATATTCCATGCCAACGTTGAGTGCGAGGAATTTAAGACCTTCCTCGCGAACCGCAAAGTCAAATTCATTATTGTAGACTTTACGAACGACAAAAAAGTCCTGGGTCGGATAGGCCTCGTTGTAGGCCAGCCCTTCGACCTCCAGAGGAATTGGCTGGTGTCCTCTGATCAGCCTTCAATGTTGACCCTGACAGGAGCCATGGTTCATCCTTCGTACGATACACTGATGAAACCTTCGCCCAGATTTCATATTAGATGGGAATGGAATGTACTAGATATAGACCACATCCACTATGCTGCAATGGATGCCTACCTTTGTTTCAATATCTACAAGGGTTGGACGAAGAGTGGAAGCTAAGTGTGCGATTCAAGCAAAGTAATGGCCAAGAGGAAGAGGGACAAGGATGAATTCGAGCACGAGGACGAGGAGTCCGAGTAAGGTGGCAGTGTCGTTGCTCATGGTGGTTCTAATACATTGTCTACCGCATTAGTTGCTTAGTTTAATTTCAAAGTGCTTAGTTTTATTTGAGGGGTGTGTTGTGCTGAGCCCCCAACAAAACTATTTTATGCTCCTTCTCGTTACTTTAACTCTTCAGTATGCACCCCATCTAAGCACGTACTAGCTTTTTTAATAGTACTATATGCATAATTTGGCGACAACGCTTTCTATATGTACCACCTTTTTTCTTTAATTTCATCTTGTTAGTTTTTCTCCATGGTGCAATCCATCGATACTGCTACTGTACAAAAGTATCTTTAAAAGGCTAGAGGTTGGGGCAGTCTCGCTTTGTCGGTTTCACGAGAGGTGAGGGCCTTTGTGATTTGACGGCTCATTACTGCTGGAAGGTGGGGCCTTGTGATTTGACTGCTCGTATAAATGGTGCCGACGACCTGAGGAGGAGCAAAGAACCGTGCGGTATACTACTACTTTCCACTGGAGTAGGACTAGTATGACGGAGGAGCGCGAAACACGCCAGCCTAGTGCGACATGGCGATCCCACGGTGCCGCTCATCGTTACTCCGTCTCTCTCAGTTTACAAGGCATGCGCATTCCCCTAAGTTGTCAATTTGAGCAACCTAATAGAAGTCATATAATAAAAAAACATACCATTGTAAACTTTAGATATTCTATTTTCAAATGATATAATTTTTGTGTTATATATTTTATATTACGGAGATAAAATTGACAACCTAGGTATACGCGTAGGACTTGTAAACTAAAACGGAGGGAATGTCATTGCTCTCTTCGTGCTTTGCAGAGAACGTGACACATGCGGCGAAACACCCAAAGCAAAAGAAGAAACACATGAGCAAAAGACGAAGGAAGATTGCCCCCCCCCCAAAAAAAAAGAAGGAAGACGCAGACACAAATCTGGGGCGCTGTTCTCTACTTCATGAAGAGTAGACCGTGGAGTCCTAACTGCTTCTTCATCGCCTCCACGACCTTCATCTCCTCCGCCATATTCTTCATTATGTCCATGACATGGGATTTCTTGATGCGAGCATTCATCATCTCTCCCACGACCGCATTACGTACCTTGACAGCAGTCGGTTACTCGATGCAGAGCTTCGCCAACTCCTCCTTCTGTTCCATGACGAGGGCATGCAACATCTTCATGGAGGAACTACTCTTCTCATGTTGTCGGTGTACAAAAAGAGAGGTACACTTTTTGTACCCATATGACTGTGCACGGGCAGTCTGAGCCACGGGAACCACCACACCAAGCATGGTGAGGGAGGTGAGCCAGGGTAAGACCGAAGCTCGATGGAACTGGAGCAACACCAAGAACAAGACCGCAAAGAGCAAAGGGACGAAGCGGCTTCCCCCGGCGAGATCCTTGCCGGGAGCCAGTTTCAGCAGCCCCGGCAGGATCCTTGCCGGGGCCGGCCCTAGCAGCCCCGGCAAGACCCTTGCCGCGGCAGCTCGCCCCACGCCTACGGAGCGGATCACCCTTGAGTCCACTGCCCCCATGGGGCAAGGATTCGGGAGGCATCCCCGTAGTGGCATGCAGATCTTTGTGAAGACATTCAAGATCAGATACACACTGAGAAGACGATGACCCTTGGCGGGATTCCAGCCAAGGAGGACCACAAGACCTCCGGCAAGCACCTTGCCGGGGATGACAGCAGGCGCCGCGGCTAGACCCTTGCCGAGGCCCCGACAAGGCCCTTGCCGAGGACATCCGTAGGGCCACCATCAGGCCTGCGCCAACTGAGTTTCCGCCGCCCCATGCAGCTGCCGACCCAACCAGCTGGGCAGGCACCTGCGTGGCAACATGCAGATCTTCGTGAAGACCCACCATTGCGCCACCTCAGCTGCCTGCCTGCCTACATGGCATCTCAGGCATCGCTGGCCAGGGTGCGTGTCGACACAAGAAGGAGCGGCGACGGACAAGATGGATGTCTCCCTCGTCCCCGATAAAGCAAGGACACCTAAGCAAGATGCATTAAATGCGCATTGTCATGTAATGCGAGGGATAACCTCGCATCACTGTACCCTTTCCACCTCCTGTGTGCCACTGTGGCGACCCCTTTCCCTACAAAAGGAGGTCCGAGGCTACCAGGAGGGGGATTCGGCTCTTTAGAACTCCTCACGATTCGGCCTTTTGGAGCTCGTCACGCCCCATAGCTAGCTGAAGAACACAAACATATAATCCACCAAAGCAGGAGTAGGGTTTTACGCATCTTTGCGGCCCGAACCTGGGTAAATGAACCGTGTGCTAACTGTTCGATCCACTCTTCTCTCAACCCCGCGCCCCGCAACCGTAGTAGGGATTCTTGTGATCCCATAGGTGTCGATCCAATACCCCGACATCTTTGGCGCGCCAGGTAGGGGGCGCAGTTGTGAGAATCGGCTTTAGTAGTCAGTTCGACGCTTCTTCATCATCATGGCACCCAAGAAGAAGACGACGGTGGCGGTTGGACAGTCGGAGGCCGGAAAGCCCGTTCCGACGCGGGCGAGCAGCGGACCGGTCGCGGAAAGGACCCGGGGCACTGCTCGCGAACACCAACGTCGTCCCAGCAGCCGGAGTTTGGGATGTGGCGATGTTTGTGCGCCTGGTAACGGGCCACACACCGCCAATTCCAAAGATGGAGCCAGGCCCTCCGCGAGTGGCGCGGGGCCTTCCAAGATTGCTACCGCATCACCCGAAGGCGACGCAAGGGCCTCCAGGACTCCCACGCCAGCACCAACAGCGCGCTCCTCCCAAGCAGCGCGTGACGAACGGCGTCATCACGCCGAAGATCCTGGGCGTCGCCACGAGAAGAGCCCCGAGCGCCACTCCCGGGACATAGAAGACCTTCCCACCCGCCGAAGCACTGGTGGAAATGGCATGCGACCGCGGGATCGTGATGGAGCTCCTCCTGACATGGTCAGGGGTCGAAGCGCGTCGCGGTCCGTGCAGGTTTCGCTACCGTTAACCCCAGCCGAAGCCCTGGCGCGCGCTCAGTTGCTCCTCGACTTTCCTCCCGTTACGGGAAACTTGATGAATGGAGAGCCACTATCTGAAGCCTTGTTGCAGTCGCCAACAAGGATGAACCAAGTCTAGCGAGGCCCCCGGGTCGACGTTCCGATGGGGTCCCACGCACCGGTGGCGGGAGGACCGGCAGCGCCATGGCCACGGTGCATTCGCCTCCTCCTCACCCGGTACCGCATGTGTCGACTCGTCGAGACATCGCGGGTGACGCCATCTCCATAGCGTCATCCGACCCATGGACCCACGGCGACCAGCGTCAAGTTCTTCAGGAGCGAGCTCATGAAGACGCTCGGACCAACATCGAGCGTCGGCGCGGAGCGCGCCACCAGTCAGACAGGCGAGCAGGGCCTGCTATGGACCGCCCATCACTGGGGAGCCCTGAAGGTCTACCTTACGAGGTAGGCTGTCCGGCTTTTACCCGTGAGCTGCGGCAGTTCCAGTGGCCCACTCACCGCACCTTCAAGCCTGACGTTCGCGAGAAGTACAACGGCAAGACCCACCCGTCGGAGTTCCTCAGCATCTACACCATCGCGATGCAAGCTGTCGGAGCTCGCGATGATAAGCTGCTTGCGAATTACTTTCCGTTGGCTCTTAAACCCAGCGCCATGTCATGGTTGATGCACTTGCCGGTAGACTCTATTTCCTCCTGGTCGGATTTGTGCCATGAGTTTGTTGTCGCCTTTACTAGAGGTCACCAAGCCCATGGCCAAGCAAGTGACCTGCACGTCATACCCCAGAAGGAAGGCGAGAGTCTGCGCAAGTACATACAGAGGTTCAGCCGGGTACATTACAATATCCCCGATGTTCACTCTGCCGCCATCATCAGCGCGTTCCATCAGAACATGCGTAACCGCAAGATGCGTGAAGAACTGGCGATGAGCCGATGACCAAGGTGAAAGATGTGGTGGAACTCTATGTTCTTGCTGACAGGTGTGCCCGGGCTGAGGAGGGAAGGAAGTACCCCGGCGAAGAAACCGGCGCGGAAACCGACTCTTCAGATGAGGATACTGCCGCCCCGGCGAAGAAAGGCCGGCACCGCAATAGGAAGCGCAAGGGTAAAGCCGTGCTTGCCGTCGAGGGATCTGATGACGCCGGCCCCGCCAAGAAAACCAAGGCGAGTGACCCCGGCAAGGAAATTGCCGGGTGTGTCGCCTGCCGGGCATTGGTGGCTGCCGAGAAGCCGGGAAACTCCGGCAAGCGATATTGCAAGATCCATCGCACCAAGGGCCATGATCTCCAGGACTGCCGACAGGTTGAGCTCCTTGCTGAGAAGCAGAGGACCGAATACGAGAGGCGGGACAAGGAGAAGGGCCAGGACGGTGCTGAGGGGTCCGGCAAGAAGCGTGACGGCCAAGCAGGCCGTTGCGGCAAGGATAGACAGCAGGAGAGGCCCGCTCGGGGCTGCGACAGAAGGCCAGAAGACGACGATCACGAAGAGGACGACGAGTCCGGCAACCAAGAGTTTCAGAAAGCCACAGAGGCCATGTGTGTTGATGGCAGTGCCTCGCTGCATACTTCTCACCGCCAACTTGAACAGTGGGCGCGTGAGATTACAGCGGCGGAGCCGTCACCTGGTGCCCAAAAGCCGTTGAAATGGTCCAGCACGCCTATCATTTTTTACGCTGAGGATCACCCTGATCGCACTACTGCGGTCGGGTGCTTGCCATTGTTGGTTTCACCAACGATACGCAACCTCAAGGTGACAAAGATGCTAGTCGATGGCGGGGCCGATCTGAACTTAATCTCGCCTACCGTGGTCGAGAAGCTGCAGATTCCTCACAGAGACCTTGAAGAGACGGGCACGTTTCAGGGGGTCGACCCGGGGAGAAGTCAACCAAAGGGGAAGGTCACGCTGCCCATGACTTTTGGGAGTGATCTGAACTACAGGACGGAAACGATCGTGTTCGATGTTGCCAAGATCCCCTTGCCCTACAACGGGATCCTTGGCCGCCCAGCGCTGGCCAAGTTCATGGCAGTGTCACACTACGCCTACAACACCCTGTAGATGCCAGGACCTGTGACGATCATCACCATCCCCTCTGATAAGAAAGATGCGCTGATTTGCGCTGACCAACTATACCAGCTAGCGGTTGCAGCAGCTGCCGCCACGAGGGCACTTGCTCCTGCCGCTGGAGCCCCGGGAGGGAAGAAGAAGAAGACCGGTGAGACCTCGGGCACCCACTCCGGCAAGTGCACCTCTTCGGAGTGTTGTGCTCCCGTCGAGGACGTGCCAGAGAGCTCCACCGGCAAGAAGAAGACCGGTGAGACCTCGGACACCCACTCTGGCAAGCGCACCTCTTCGGAGTGTCGCGCTCCCGTCGAGGACGTGCCAGAGAGCTCCACCGGCAGAAACAAGAGGTCCAGGGCCGCACCGCCGGGAACCAAGAAGGATTCTGTTAAGGAGGACGGCACAGGAGGGGCTTTCACCATAAGCTCCACCCTTGACGACAAATAGGAAGACGCGCTCTTCACCTTCCTGCGGGCGAATGTCGACGTGTTTGCGTGGCAAGCATCCGACATCCCCGGCGTTCCCAGGGAGGTGATTGAGCACCACCTTATTGTCTGTCCTCACGCGCGGCCTGTCAAGCAGAAGGTCAGGAAGCAAGCTTTGGAACGACAAGAGTTCATCACGGAGGAGATCCGGAAACTGGAAGTAGCGAGTTTGGTAAGAGGAGTGCTCCATCCAACGTGGTTGGCCAATCCAGTGGTAGTGCGCAAGGCAAATGTGAAGTGGAGGCTGTGTATTGATTACACATATATCAATAAAGCTTGTCCCAAGGACCCCTTCCCGTTGCCGCGCATCGACCAGATTGTTGACTCCATGGCTGGGTGTGACCTGTTGTCATTCTTCGATGCCTACTCCGGCTACCACCAGATCTTCATGACAAGAGAAGACGAAGAGAAGACAACATTCATCACCCCATGTGGTACGTACTGTTTCATACGAATGCCTTTCGGGTTGAAGAGTGCTGGCTCGACATTTGCAAGGGCAGTCCAGATTGGTTTTGAACCCCCACTCCATAGAAATATGGAGGCTTACATGGATGATATAGTGGTCAAAACCAAGGACAGGGCAACCCTTATACCGGATTTACAAGAAACATTTGTAAACCTATGCAAGATCAACCTCAAGCTGAATCCTGAGAAGTGCGTCTTTGGCGTCCTGTCCGGCAAGCTTCTCGGGTTCTTTGTGTCGCAGCGTGGGATAGAGGCCAATCCGGACAAGATCAAAGCTATAGAGCAGATTGAAGCACCCAAACGGGTCAAGGATGTGCGTCGGCTTGCTGGCTGCGTTGCCGCCGTTAGCAGATTCATTTCCAAGTCTGCCGAGCGCGCCCTTCCCTTTTTCAAGATTTTGAAAAAGGCAGGCCCGATGGAGTGGACGCTAGAAGCCGAAGCAGCATTGCAAGACTTGAAGAGGTATCTTTCCTCCACGTCGGTACTAGTTGCGCCTAGACCACAAGAACCGTTGCTGCTATACTTGGCGACAACAAACCAGGTGGTCAGCGCCGCACTAGTGGTGCAGAGAGAAATTGATGATGAGGTGATAGTAGCGACAGAGCCTGATGCCATTGGTGTAGAGACGACAAGGCGGGTTGGAGTGCCGCCAAGGAAGAAAATGATGCAGCACCCGGTCTACTTTGTTAGCTCCCTCTTGCAGGGGGCTAGATCGAGGTACTCCGGTGTGCACAAATTGCTCTTCGGCCTCCTTATGGCCTCGAGGAAGCTGCGTCACTACTTCCAAGCGCACGAGATCACCGTCGTCACTCGCCTCCCTCTGCAACGGGTATTGCACAATCCAGATGCACGGGAAGAATTGTAGAGTGGGGACTGGAGCTGTCCAGCTTTGGCCTCAAGTTTGAAAGTACCTCGACGATTCAAAACCGAGTCTTGGTAGAGTTCATTGCAGAATGGACCGCAATGCCTGATGAAGAGGTCCAGGAAACTACTCTCCCCGACAAAGAGGCGAGTTGCGACTGGATCATGTACTTTGATGGAGCTTTCTCCTTGCAGGGCGCCGGGGCTGGCGTACTACTGGTCGCGCCACTGGAGAGCACCTCAAGTACGTGGTCCAGATGCACTTCCCCAGGGAGGTATCCATGAACAATACTGCTGAGTACGAGGGGCTGCTTGCCGGTCTTAGGATCGCGGCAGACCTCGGAATCAAGAAACTCATTGTGAGGGGCGACTTGCAGCTTGTCGTCAAACAAGTCAACAAAGATTAACAGAGCCCGCTGATGAAGGACTACGTCGATGAAGTGAGGAAGCTGGAAGAGTGCTTTGATGGTATACAGGCGGAGCACGTTCCCTGAGCGGAGAACGACATCGCCGATTACCTATCAAAGCGCGCTGCCCTCAAGCTACCTGTGGAACCAGGTACCTTTGTGCTTCAGCTTTCTCAGCCATCCGTTGATCCATCAACAAAGCAGAACAAGAGGAGGAAATCAGGGCCCGGCAAGTACTTTCCCGCCGAGCTCCCCGGAGCCGCCGGCAAGGATGTTGCCGGAGACACTGAGCCCGCCACAGGACGGCTAGATCCGGCAGAGCGTCAAGCTCTTGCCGTCGAGACAGCCGCTCCCATGGCGGAGGAAATGCCTTTAGTCCTTGCCGTCGAGCCCCAGGCTCCGGCATGGGCACAACATACCGTCCGATTCCGCCAGACTGGGGAACTTCCTGAGGAGCAGGAAGAAGCGAAGAAAGTAGCCCGTCGGTCTGCTAGGTACCAGTTCGTCGATGACGTCCTGTACAGAAAGAGACCGAACAACGTGAAATTGAAGTGCATCCCTCGAGAGGAAGGACTGGGGCTGTTGGCGGAGATACATGGAGGCATATGTGGATCCCACATAGGGTCAAGAGCCCTTGCCGACAAGGCATTCTAGCAAGGCTTCTTCTGGCCCACTGCCCTCCAGGATACGACGGCACTGGTCACCAGGTGTGAAGCATGCCAGTTTCGTTCAACGAAACTTCATCAACCAGCTCAAGCCCTTCAAACCATTCCTCTCTCCTGGCCCTTCTCGGTCTGGGGGCTCGACATACTGGGCCCTTTCCCCCGCGCTGTCGGGGGCTTTGAGTACTTGTACGTTGCAATCGACAAGTTCACAAAATGGCCGGAGGTGGAGGCAGTGAGGAAGGTCACAACTCTGTCAGCCGTCAAGTTCTTCAAGGGACTAGTGTGCCGTTTTGGTGTACCCAACAGGGTCATCACCGACAACGGCACGCAGTTCACAAGCCGCACCTTCATGCAATATACCCAAGACCTCGGCAGCAAAGTCTGTTTCGCTTCCGTTGCTCACCCCCGAAGCAATGGTCAAGCTGAGAGGGCAAACGCTGAAGTGTTGCGAGGCCTAAGGACAAAATCCTTTGACAGACTGCACAAGAGTGGAAGGCGCTGGATTGATGAGTTGCCGGCGGTTCTTTGGTCGATCAGAACAACGCTAAATCGAGCCACCGGCCAGACACCCTTTGCACTGATATACGGGGCAGAAGCAGTTCTCCCCACTGAACACATATACGGGTCACCTCGAGTGCTCGCTTATGATGAGCTTGAGCAAGAGCAACTGCGGCAAGATGACGCAATGCTCCTTGAGGAAGATCGTCTTCGGGCGGCTGTGAGAGCAGCATGCTACCAGCAAGCCTTGCGCCGCTACCATAGCCGCAAGGTCCATGCCCGAAGCTTTGAGGAAGGCGACCTTGTTCTTCTGCGTGTTCAATCGGCCAAGAATACAAACAAGTTGATGCCAAAGTGGGAAGGCCCTTATCGGGTAATACGAGTCACCAGGCCTGGCGCAGTCCGCCTGGAGACCGAAAATGCCATTCCGATGAGCAATTCCTAGAACATTGAGCATCTTCGCAAGTTTTACCCGTAAGGCGCAGCTTGCCGCCCCCCCGGCAAGCCACCTTTTGTACAAGCCTTGCCGGCAAGGCATGTAACCCTTTGTACAAAGCCAGGCGCAGACCCTGAGCATAAATAAATGAAGCGTTGTCGCCCTAAGTTATAGCATGTATGCTGAGTCGAGTCTCGTCCTTGGTTAGGGTTGATAGTGCTTAGCGGTGGCTAACCCCTAGCTTAGAGGTCGAGTTTGCATCTCTTTGTCCTTCTTTTTATCTCCTTTGGTTCACAGGACGTACAGATATCCTTGCCGAAACCACTTGGGGAGAAGGGAAAGGAACATATTAGCATCAAGGCCCCGACAAGCCAGTGTTGCCGGGGGCTGCAAGAGCAAAGATTCACCCACGGCAAACCGAAGTTGCCGGGGGCTGCAGCTTCAGATAAGTTCTTTGTCCCTTATCATGCATTCCATTATGGGTTGAGGTGTGTGAAACCTCGTTTCTTTCCTTAAAGCCACCGTGCTCCCATAACTTTAGGCCCTAGGGCTCGTTCCTAGGGCCAAGTTTGGTCGTAGTCGCGGTGGCAAAAGGATGAAGCAAGGAGCCTAAACCCACTTCATCCCTGCCTCCGCCAAAGGCGTGAGAAAGGTCGAGCGGAGTGGGGAGACGGCAAGGCCTGTTGCCAGGCGAGAAAATGTTTATCTTAGAGATATCATGGATTTTTTCCCCGTTGTGGGTTCTACCTACGAGCAAATGACCCGGCAAACATTCCTTTTTCATTAAAACCATTCCATTCATGTACAGTCCATAGGGAATGAAAAACATGAACAAGGGGATTACAAGTTTTAAATTTAACAGATGCACGAAGGCTTATAAACTAAAAAGAGATAAGATGCCCGTAATGCCTTTCTTGTCCCTCTCCTCAGGAGGTAGGTCAAGGAGGAGAGAAGGGCAAAAGGAGCGCCTAGGCGAGCTAAGGGTGGCAGAAGACACCAAGAGGACATCTCGGTGGCCGCCCAAAGGCTGGATGGTGATGGCGGCGCCGGAAGCAGAGCTCGAAGACGAGGCGGCAGGACGTCAGTACGCGTCGAAGGCGTCGGTGCCCACGTACTCTGACATGACGACCTTGCCGCCCGCCCTCTTCCTCTTCCTCTTCCGCAGCCTCCCTACGCTAGCCGCCAAGGGGACGGCCCCGAGAAGTTCAAGGAACCGGCGACGCGGATGATGGGGTCGCCGGTGCCACCAGAAGCAGCGCCCGACACCTAGTCGGACCCGTTATCCTGCCGCCTACCGCCCTCGTCGTCATTGCCGCTGTCCTCCTCGTCACCCTCATTCGAGGAGGAGTCTTCCTCATCGGAGGAGCTCTCCACGCAGCACCTTGCACGAGTCCCGAAGTGCCCGAAGACCTTGACGGAGAGATGGCCATCCTCCATCAACTTGAAATGGAGGGTGAGCCCATCCGTCAGGCTGTGAATACGAGCGAACGTCTTCCATCCCTCATGAATATACATCACGTGAGGAGCCGGGAAGTCGACGCGGACCCGCGTGCCACTGATCCCGCAACCCCTCATGTGCAGCCGCAGCGACTCCGGCGAATCCAGCTCCATCTCCCGCACAAATGAGGTCGGGAGACGAAGGCGGCGGCGCGGCGGCCGCCGCAACCTGACGAAGAACTCGCAAGGGTCATCCCCAACATGGCCCTCCACTGGAGGAGGAGCTGCTGGCGGGGGCGAGGCCGGCGGGCCGCCCCGTCCTCCTCTTCCCCGAGCGCCCCGGCCTCGCCCACGGCCTCGCCCCCTCCCCCTTCCCCTCGTGGCCGGCTCTGCCACCGTGGGTGCAGGAGAAGGAGGGACGCGTTGTCGAGCGGCGACCCTCGCCGCCACCGTTGAAGGGCCGAGATTTCCTCTTTCCATGGCGAACGGAAGAGAGGAGCAGAAACTGAAGGAGAAAGAAGATGGAAGAGTGCGGGGCGCCGTCCCTCCCCTCCCGCTCTTTATAAAGGGGCGGGGCTGGGGCTCGACCGCCCCGCCCGGCCAATCAAGACACAGAAGGTGCAGGGAGCCGGGACCGACCCATCGCCCCAACCAGCGACGGGCCGGTTTTCCGCCTCCACCGTTTGCCACCCCAAGCGCATGGGAGGCACGTGGCAGACATGCAGAACCGAGGAGACGGGTGAGGCGACCTCTCCCCACCCCGTGATCGTGGGGAGTGGACGCCTTGAGGACCGCGCCTCGGCCCCATTCAGTAAATGGGCCGCGCCTCCACGCCTCCCCCCGTTCATGGGGAAGGCGCGAAGCCGCCTCATTACTGCGATGTGACGCATGCCTGCGGAAACCGCCCCGCGCATGCCGCCCACGTCACGCACGCCCCTCCACCCCGCGCCATGCGCGCGGGTCATGGGAGGCGCAGTGCGCGGAAAATCCTACCTCGGTAAAAACCGTCCGCCTGCCCGCGCACCGTTCTGGGCCTCGCCCAACAACGCGTCGCGCTAATGTGTGGCCCAGGCCCGGGGGCTCCTGTCGGTATACAAAAAGAGGGGTACACTTTTTGTACCCCTATGACTGTGCACGGGCAGTCTGAGCCACGGGCACCACCACACCAAGCATGGCGAGGGAGGTGAGCCAGGGTAAGACCGAAGCTCGATGGAACTGGAGAAACACAAAGAACAAGACCACAAAGAGCAAAGGGACGAAGCGGCTTCCCCTGGCAAGATCCTTGCCGGGAGCCAGTTTCAGCAGTCCCGGCAGGATCCTTGCCGGGGCCGGCCCTAGCAGCCCCGACAAGACCCTTGCCGCAGCAGCTCGCCCCACGCCTACGGAGCGGACCACCCTTGTGTCCACTGCCCCCATGGGGCAAGGATTCGGGAGGCATCCCCGTAGTGGCATGCAGATCTTTGTGAAGACATTCAAGATCAGATACACACTGAGAAGACGATGACCCTTGGCGGGATTCCAGCCAAGGAGGACCACAAGACCTCCGGCAAGCACCTTGTCGGGGATGACAGCAGGCGCCGCGGCAAGACCCTTGCCGGGGCCCCGGCAAGGCCCTTGCTGAGGACATCCCTAGGGCCACCATCAGGCCCGCGCCAACTGAGTTTCCGCCGCCCCATGCAGCTGCCTACCCAACCAGCTGGGCAGGCACCTGCGTGGCAACATGCAGATCTTCGTGAAGACCCACCATTGCGCCACCTCAGCTGCCTGCCTGCCTACATGGCATCTCAGGCATCGCTGGCCAGGGCGCGTGTCGACACAAGAAGGAGCGGCGATGGACAAGATGGATGTCTCCCTCGTCCCCGATAAAGCAAGGACACCTAAGCAAGACGCATTAAATGCGCCTTGTCATGTAATGCGAGGGATAACCTCACATCACTGTACCCTTTCCACCTCCTGTGTGCCACTGTGGCGACCCCTTTCCCTATAAAAAGAGGTCCGAGGCTACCAGGAGGGGGATTCGGCTCTTTAGAACTCCTCACGATTCGGCCTTTTGGAGCTCCTCACGCCCTATATCTAGCTGAAGAACAAAAACATATAATCCACCAAAGCAGGAGTAGGTTTTATGCATCTTTGCGGCCCGAACGTGGGTAAACGAACCGTGTGCTAACTGTTGGATCTGCTCTTCTCTCAACCCGGCGCCCCGCAACCGTAGTAGGGATTCTTGTAATCCCATCGGTGTCGATCCAATACCCCGACACATGCAGCGCCTTCACTACAAAAAAAAGACACATCCGTGACATTTTGGGCTGAACGAATTTTTTTCTGTCATACTTATGACACTTCTATGACGATAGTTGTGACAAAACCCGGTATCATCATAGATGTGGTGGGGTCCTACTTCTATGACGAAAAATCATGACAGAAAATGGGCTTTTCATCTTGGGCGGTCCAGAGACGCAGTTGCATGACCTTCTTTGGGCCGTCCATGACGGAAAAAACCGTGGTAGAAGCGAGGGCGAGGAAAATATCGGGGTGTTCCCGGTTACGGTGGGTGGTCGGGGCCGAGCGATACGCGTTTCTATCGTACATGCGCGTGCGTGGGTGCGAGGCATTGGGCTCTAACTGAACCCGAGCGATTGCACTGCAGGCTATGCGTTACTAAACCTGAGCGATCGATCGATGGCTGTTAACTGAACCCGACCGAGCGATTCCTTTGCTACTGGTGCTAACTGAATCCGATCGATGCTGCCTCTGGATGAACAGTGAGCGTTGCTGGGGGGGTTTGGATGAACAGTTCTCGGTGGGGGTGGCTAAACAGGACCCCGTGGTGTTGCCTCTGGATGAACAGGACCCCGATCGATCGAGTCGGTTGGGGCTGGATGAACAGGACCCTGTGGAGGGCTGGATGAACAGGACCACCCCGTGGAGGGCTGGATGAACAGTAGACGATGGAGGGCTGGATGAACAGTAGCCCGTGGAGGGGTGGTTGAACTGGATCCCGTGGAGAGGGCTGGTTGAACAGTAGTCGGTGGAGTAGCGCATGGTGGAGGCTGGATGAACATGAGCCCGTGGATGAACAGTCGCAGGTGGAGGCTGGAGGAGGTCGACGGTGGATGAATAGTAGTCCGTGGAGGCTGGAGGGGGTCGACGGTGGAGATGAACAATATCCCGTGGAGTCCCGTTTTGCGGTACGCCACACCCTTCCCGATGAACATGACCCCCGTTTCGACCGTAGCGCTCCAACATAAGTCCGTTTCCTCCGTTTTGCGGTACGCCACACCCCTCCTGATCAACAGGACCCCCGTTTCGACCGTAGGAGGTCCGTTTCCTCTGTTTTGCGGTACGACAGAACCCTCCCGATGAACAAGATCCCGATTCGACCGTGGCCAGTCAAACACAAGGCTGTTACCTCCGTTCTGCGGTACGCCAGGCCTCGTTTCCATCGGCCGTTCCGTCCAGGTCGGTTGGCTCCCACGCGTTCCGTTGCCTCCCGATGAACACGACGCATACCGTTGCCTCCCCATGAACATGACGACGACGCAGTTTCTCCTTTCCGACCCAGCCTTGTACAACAGCCCTGGCCGTACGTATGCGCGAGTAGGCGTTCGAGACCCTGCCCGTATGTACGCACGTGGCCGTATTTTCTTTCTTGCACACTGGCCGCTGTACGTACATGTACATGCTACGTGCGCGCCTCAACAACGACACGTGCACGCCTCTACATCGACTAGTATGTACGTACACGTTCGTGACCAGCATGATAATGCTAGGTACGCTTCGACCAGGTGGGTCCCGACTGTTAGGCACTTCCTTGCCTGCGAAGATGTAGCTGGTGGGTCCAGCAGTTAGGGGGGCGAATCGTTTTTTTTTTGCCCGGACGCACTTCCTTGCGTGTGAAGATGTAGCTGGTGGGTCCCAGCAGTCAGGGGGAAAAGATTTTTCGCGAAATATGGTGGCCCGTCCGGTGGGTCCCCGCTGTCAGGTGGAGGAATAATTATTTTGCGCGTAATAAGGAGGCACTTCATTGCTGCGATCGTGGACCCAGCTGTCAGCCTCTCCATGTACAGTCCATGTCCGATGCAAGCCGTTCCTTGACCACATTGACCACGCCGCGCCGAGAGCACCAGGGCAGTGGACGACGGCGAGGCCTAGGAAGGGGACGACGCGGAGCCGGGGAAGACGCGGTAGTGGAAGCCCACGCAGAGAGGAGTATGAGGGTTCACTAGTTCGGCTGTGGTGTGAGGCAGCCGTCGCCGCAGAATAATAGGGGGTGTGGGTGAGTGGAGGGATGGGCTGGCCAGCGGTGGGAGTAGTAGGGGCCACTGAGGCTCCGTGGCAGCACAGCCGGCCACGGGAGGCTGGAGCACGAGGCGCGACCGGCGCTGGTTTGCTAGCTGGTTTGGGCGGCTGGAGTAAGAAGACCAGAGGTTGAACAAGCACTACGGCCATTGGATGGACATCTTACGGTTACTGGAGCTAGAATCGTGCATATTAACTAAGTTGACAAATCCCTCCGTCCCCGTCAACTTAGTAGGCCCACAAGTCAGCCTGCCACTATACTGGGTCCCAGCTAACACGACGAGTCTTAATTTTTTTGTGTGTAATAAGGAGGCACTTCCTTGCGTGCGAAGATATAGCTGGTGGGTCCGAGCTGTCAGCGGCGGTAACGTTTTTTTCGGGAAATACAGAGGCCCTTTCGGTGGGTCCCAGCTGTTAGGTAGAGGAATCATTATTTTGCGTGTAATAAGGAGGCATTTTCTTGCATGCGGCCGTGGACCCAGTTGTTAGCCTCTCCACGTACAGTCCACTTCAGATGCATGTCGGTCGTTGACCACGTTGACCAGGCCGCACCGAGAGCACCAGGGCGGTGGACGACGACGAGGCCTAGGAAGGGAACGACATGGAGGCAGGGAAGACTCGGCAGGTGTTTCCCATGCGGAGGGGATTACGACTGTACGAGGGTTTACTAGTTCGTCTGCCGTTGCCGGAGAATAACAGTAGGTGTGGGTGAGTAGAGGGATGGCTAGGCCAGCGATGGGAGTACGGTGGGGCGGTGAGGCCTGCGCGGCAGCACAGCCGGTCGCGGGGAGGAGAGAGCAGGTAGTCCCGCCGGCGCTTGTTTGAGAGGCTGGAGCAGGAAGAAGAGAGATTGAAGAAACACGACGGCCGTTGGATGGACATCCAAGAGTCAATGCTTGTGCGTCAACCTTTTTTTTTGGAAAGCCTCAAATCTGTGGAAAACATCATACATCCCATCTGCCATTATTTCTAATAATTTATAGCCCATTTTCTAATTCTTAAGTTTTTTTGGAGCCCATATTCTTTTTGTTAGCATTACAGCCCATATTGTGGCCATGGTTAAAAAATTATACCAAATTTTGCATATTTTGGTGCGGTCCGAACTGTTTTTAATCCCGAAATTTTGAGTCACATTGAAACTGATTTTAAAAATAAATGTATATCAATATAAAATCCAACAAATTGTCCACGCATAAAAATCAATGCAATTTAAAATCTCGAAATGAAAAAAAGAAATTTGAAACTAATTGCCGGTTTGATGTGTTTTAAAAATGTACAACCCTTTCTCATTATTGATGGGCTATTTTCTCGGCCAGCCGAATGAATCTCTCCTCATCTTGAAAGATTTGCAGCCCAACAGGCCTGACAAAGCGACTTACTTGGCGAATCACAAAAAAACTGGGCTGTGGCCGTGGACCCAGCTGCGGCCATGGACCCAACTGTCAACCTCTCCACGTACAGTACTCTTCCGATGGAAGTCGATCGTTGGCCACATTGAACAAGGCGCACCAAGAGCACCAAGGCGGTGGACGACGGCGAGGCCTAGGAAGGGGACGCCGCGGCAGTGGATGCCCACGCGCATAGGAGTACGAGGGTTCACTGGTTCGGCTGCGGTGTGAGGCTACCGTCGCCGCAGAATAACAGGGGGTGTGGGTGACTGGAGGGATGGCCTGGCCAGCAGTGGGAGTAGTATGGGGGCGGTGAGGCCTCCACGGAAGCACAGCCGACCACGGGAGGTAGGAGCAGGCGACACGATCGGCGCTACTTTGGGCGGCTGGAGCAAGAAGACTAGAGGTTGAAGAAGCACTATGGCCATTGGATGGACATCGTACGGTCACTGGAGCTAGAATCGTTCATATTGACTAACTTGACAAAGCCCTCTGTCCCCGTCAACTTAGTAGGCCCACAAGTCAGCCACCCACTATGGTGGGTCCCAGCTAACAGGGGGGTATTCATTTTTTGTGCGTCATAAGGAGGCACTTGCTTGCGTGTGAAGATATAGCTGGTGGGTCTGACCTGTCAGTGGGGGGAACATTTTTTTCACGAAATACAGAAGCCCTTCCCGTGGGTCCTAGCTGTCAGGTGGAGGAATCATTATTTTGCACGTAATAAGGAGGCATTTCCTTGCGTGCGGCCGTGGACCTAGCTGTCAGCCTCTCCACGTACAGTTCACTTCCGATGGATGTCGTTCATTAACCACGTTAACCAGGACACATCGAGAGCACCAGGGCGATGGACGATGATGAGGCCTAGGATGGGAATGACACGGAGCCAGGGATGACTCGGTAATTTTTTTCCCACGCGGAGGAGGATGAGGGTTAACTGGTTCGTCTGCCGTCCCCGAAGAATAACAACATGTGTGGGTGAGTAGAGGGATGGCCAGGCCAGCGATGGGAGTACGGTGGGGCGGTGAGGCCTGCGCGGCAGCACAGCCAGCCGCGAGGAGGAGAGAGCAGGCAGTCCCGCCGGCACTTGTTTGAGCGGCTGGAGCAGGAAGAGTAGAGATTGAAGAAGCACGACGGCCGTTGGATGGACATCCAACAATCACTGTTTGTGCGTCAACCTTTTTTCTAGGAAAGCCTCAAATCTATGGAAAACATCATATAGCCCATCTGCCGTTATTTCTAATAATTTACAGCCCATTTGCTAATTCTTAAGGTGTTTTTGGAGCCCATATTCTTTTTGTTAGCATTACAGCCCATATTGTGGCCATGGTTAAAAAATTATATGAAATTTTGCATATTTCGGTGCTGTCCGAACTATTTTTAATCCCAAAATTTTGAGTCATATTCAAACTGATTTTAAAAATAAATGTATATCAATATAAAATCCAAAAAATTGTCCACGCATAAAAATTAATGCAATTTAAAATCTCGAAATGAAAAAAAGAAATTTGAAACTAATTGCCGGTTTGATGTGTTTTAAAAATGTACAAC
Organism: Secale cereale; assembly: GCA_902687465.1. NCBI lineage: Eukaryota > Viridiplantae > Streptophyta > Magnoliopsida > Poales > Poaceae > Secale > Secale cereale. The sequence goes on along the minus strand of LR738709.1, from coordinate 309,610,626 downwards.
CCATTTCTCATTACTGATAGGCCATTTTCTCGGCTAGCCGAATGAAGCTCTCCTCCTCTTGAAAGATTTGCAGCCCAACAGGCCTGACAAAGCGACTTAGTTGGAAAATCACAAAAAAACTCGGCTGTGGCCGTGGACCCAGCTGCGGCCGTGGACCCAACTGTCAGCCACTCCACGTATTGTACTCTTCCGATGGAAGTCGGTCGTTGACCACATTGACCACGCCGCGCCAAGAGCACCAAGGCGGTGGATGACGGCGAGGCCTAGGAAGGGGACGACGCAGAGCCGGGTAAGACGCGGCAGTGGATGCCCACGCGGAGAGGAGTACGAGGGTTCACTGGTTCGGCTGCGGTGTGAGGCTGCCATCACCGCAGAATAAAATGGGGTCTGGGTGAGTGGAGGGATGGCCTGGCCAGCGGTGGGAGTAGTATGGGAGCGGTGACTACAAGGATCCGAGTCTATTGCAACAAAATCGATCGTCGTAATACATGCTGATTTGTGGCGATAAGTACCTATTGCCACGAAACAACATTCGTTGGGAGTCATTGAGACTGGACGCATGGTAATAGGTTATTGCCACAAAAAAACAATTGTGGCAATAAAGTCTATTATTGCAACAACCATGTGAGAAGTTGCCACATGTTTTTCTGTGGCAACACTCATCTGATGCCACAATTTGCTTTGTGGAGATACCTTTAATGCAACATGTAACAAATCATGGCAACTGATAGCTCGTGGTGATAGACATTTGTGGCAACAACCTATGCCAATGACTCGTTTTGTGGCGCATACCCTTCCATGGTAATAGTCAATTGTGGCAGTAAACTATGACAACAATCCTTGTTTTCGTGGTATTAGGCATTTTGCCACGAACTACTACACTTGTGGCATTAGCTTATGGCAACAAATATTCCAGTCGTCGTAACATGAAATTGCAACATACTAGTTTTTGTGGTGATAAATTGGTATCACAATGGGTGAAATGTTTGTGGCGAGAAACTATTGCGACAATTTAAACTATTCGTGCTGCTAACATGTGGCAACCAAAAGTGGGTTATGGTAATAGCCTTGTCGGTGCACTAGAGTAGGGGTACCCTAGTATCCCGAACTTGTGCACGGGCAGTCGCAGCATCCCGCGGCAAGGCTTGCCGGGCGACCGCCAAGGTCCTCCGTGGTTCCTTTGGAGCCATTCAAGAACAAAGTATCCCAGCCAAGGAGACAAGGCCCCGACAAGAGGAGCTTGCCGGGAAGGCCACTCAAGGCACAAGACCCCGGCGAGAGGAGCTTGCCGGGAAGGCCAACCAAGGCATCCCAAGGAACTTGCCGCGACGCGCCACGCGTCCCGGCAAGGCCCGGTGAGCAACAAGCTCCCGGACGCGACAAGACAACGACCGCGGCGAGGCGCTTGCCGCGGCAAGCTACCACTCTGTACCCGCGCTCCAGCACATCCACCAACGTGTCGCTCTGGGACCCTTCAAGGCTTACGTGTGTAATGCCCAGGATGGGACTATACCTCCTACGTGTCGAGGCACGACTTAAAGGTATAAGCCCATTCTGGAATGATCTCAAGTTTGGTATCTTTGCACGACTCATGTAAAAGAGGGATTAAATTGCAAAAGGAGATAGTTGGCTTACACTCGCCACTTCACACAATGCATTACATAAGCAAACATCATTCAAAACATCACAGCCCGTCTAAGGGTAAGATCCAAAAGACAAGATACCAAACACAAATAAAGCCACAGGTCTAGATCGAATCCTAGTAGAAACCACTACTGATCGTCTAAAACGTCACAAGCATACAGCCACGCTCTTCATCGAGCTCCCAGTGAAGTACTTGAACCAGCTCCTGCATCATTCTCGGCTGAACCTGCATTTGGTGTTGTAGTATCTGTGAGCCATGAGGACTCAACAATCCCATAACCATGGGTATCAAGACTAGCAAAGCTTTATGGGTAGGAAGAGGTAAAGTGGTGAGGTTGCAGCAGCGGCTAAGCATAATATGGTGGCTAACTTACGAGTACCAGAATAAGATGAGCATCTACGCAAACGGTCGCAACAGTAGTGATCGCTAAAGATCCTGAACTACATATGAGTCAAACATAACCCCACCGTGTTCTCTTCTCAAAGTGAAAAGAGACAGTCACGGTTACTCACACAGTTGTGTGTTTTACTTCGGATCATCTGTCAAGTTTTCTACAACCGGACATTAACAAATTCCAATCTGCCACATAACCACGGGCACGGCTTTCGAAAGATCATAACCCTGCAGGGGTGTCCCAACTTAGCCCATCACAAGCTCTCACGATTAGCTGAAGTGATAAATATAATATCATCACCCCTTATCTTAGGGAAATCCGTTCAGGCTCGGCATCCCAGTGCACAAGACATTTCGACAATGGTAAAACAAGTCCAGCAAGACCTCCCGGCGTGCCGACACCCTGATAGTAGCCGCGCGTATCTCGTCTAAGGCCACGTCCGGATGGGTGATGCTACAGGTAAAACCAATCCTCGAGTTTCCCCGTGGTGGCCCCGCAGGACCCCCGTTTGGGACCAACACCATCAGCGCTGGCCCCCTGCTATGTAGAATTAAGAACCCGAGGGTGCGACCCCCTATGCAAATTTAATTATTTAGTTAAGTTGTTATTATGAGCAAATTAAAACCAATGTTGGGCCTTGCTGGAGGAGTGTTATTCAAAGTTGAACTGTCAAGGGGTCCCCATCCACCCATCGTGTAAGAAACACAAAATCAAAGAACATAATGCCAGTTTATCGGCGCCTAAGGTGGCATGAGTGGAACAAAACACCGAGCAAAAGGCCAAGCCTTCCACCCATGCCCAGTATATAGGTGTGTTAATAATATTAATAGATATTGTGATATTCCAACAACAAGTTCCCACCTGGAACGGACTTCATCTTCACCTGCAACAAACAACGCTATAAGAGGGGCTGAGCAAGCGGGTAACATAGCCAAACAGTGGTTTTGCTAGGAAGGTGTCAAGGTTAGAGGTTTCATGGCAACAAGGAAAGGCTGACATAAAAGATGGGTAGCGCGACATGTAACGATAGCATCGAGACAACTAAGCATGGCAATGGTAGTAAAGGTATCCAAGGGTATGATCATCTTGCCTGGGATTCCGCAAGGAAGAAGAACATATCCAAGAAGTAGACGGAGCAACATGGTCGAGCGAATCCTCACAACTCCGGAACGAAACCGAAGCTATCGAGAGAAGCAACCGGAAAGGAAGCAAACAACACGGTAAACACACAAGCATAAACATGGCATACGATGCACATCCAAGTATGATGCATGTCCGGTTTAAATATGCATGGCATGGCAAAGTGCACAAACAAGTACTACAAGTTAAGTGGAGCTCAATATGCAACGAGTTGCATATTGACGAAACACCACATTTAATTATTTAAATGACTCTCGTTTATTTACAAGACAAGATTAAATGTTTGTTAACATGGCAAGAGGTGAAGCATAATAAAACTACACTATTTAGGCATTTTAAATGGGGCCGGAAACAACAACAACAAATTCCGGAAAAATCCCCATGAGCATGTTTAGCAATTATTAAAGCAACAACAATTCACACATTTTAAACATATTAATGTTGTTATCATGATGCGGATGACATGATCAAGTTTTATGGAATTTTTATTAAAAGTTGACATGAAGAAGATAAGGAGTATTTGTCACCGTGGGTGGAAGGAAAGGGGTGCCACGGCAACGATCCGAAAATGATGCAACGCAACATCTCGGTTCCAGTAACCCGTTGAGAGACCGGTGCAAAAGAAAAGGTGGCGTGAGCGAGTCGAACAAGATGAAAGGTGGGGCGATCCCGTCACAGGGTTCCCACAGGTCGGCGACGAGGCAACCGAGGAGCATGGCAAAAGATGAAACGGGCACAGTGCTCACAGGGTAACATTTCATACAACACATGCACAAGCGTTCACGGGTCATCGTCTCGGGGTTATACCTTCAGAACGATCATTCTCGGAGGGGTTCGAGTTGTAGAGGAAGTAGTGGAAGTAGTGGTACTCGGGTCGTAGAGGAAGTAGTCGTTCCGATTCGTAGGCGTTTGGGTATCCGTAGATGAGCTTGGCGGGTCGTCGTGGTACTTGTGGTAGGGGTACTTGTCGAGTCGTCGTTTACGTAGGGGTACACGTCGACGGTAGTTGTTCACGTTCGATGTAGTGGTACTCGCGGTCGTCATGGAACTTGTCGGTCTCGGGACTTGGCGATGGTAGTGGAACTTGGCGTTCTCGTAGCGGTCTTGCCGGACTCGGTTCTCGCGACGTAGTTGAACTTGCGGGTCTTGGCGACGGTAGTGGAACTTGGTGGACATCCGAGTCTCACGGGTTACTTCACGGTGATGGGGTCTTGGAGCTGGGTTCTCCGTGCACTTGGCGAAAAAAAACAGCAGCAGCAGGTCTTGGCACATGACAGAAGGCAAAATGCACAACCAAAATGGAGCGGCGCTGGCCTTGACGCTGGCCTTGGCGCTGGCGGCCTTGGACGGGGAGGACGGGGCGCGGTGACGAGGGATCTCCGGCAGAAACGTGGCGGCGGCGAGGAGGAAGCTCCAGCGGCGGAGGCTGGCCACGACGCTGGGGGCTGGAATCGCACGGAGGCGGGCGGCTTGAGGACGGGGCACACGGGGCTCCTGGCCGAGGGGAAGGGACGCGGCGGACGGGCTGCTCCGGAGAGGAGGTCGACGGGGCGACCCTGGCGTTCGCGAATAAGAAGGGCGCTGCGCTCGGGGGGCGCGGCTGCTCGAGGAGGCCGGCTGCCGGCGCGCTCCTGGCTGGGCCTTGCTGGACGCCAGAGGAGAGGGGGCGCGGGCGCGCGGCCTGGAGGCGCAGACGAGGGACGGGCGGCTCGGCTGTGTCCTGGGGGCGAGGAGGGAGATGGCTCGAGGAGGGAGAGGGAATCGGGGCTGAGCGAGGGGGGACGAGGAGATGGAATCGGGGGGATCGAGCGAAGCGGGACTCTGGCGGCGCTCGGTGGGAGAGGGCGAGGGGAGAGGAGCGATGGGAGATGCGGTCGCTAGGGTTAGGATGGAGCGATCGGGCTGAGGCCTGGGGAGGCCTGGGCCGGCTAGTGGCTGGGTCTAGGAGGAAAAAAAACAGAAGGAGTTGGGCCGCGCTGGAAACTCTCTCTCCCCCTTAATTCTTTCAAAACTCTTTAGCAGAAAAAACAAAAGAGAGAAGAAAAGGAAGAGGAGGTTAGGGAACGAATTTGGGCAAGAGGTTAATTGTTTCGGACTCGCAAAAATGTCCACGGTCCACGAAAATAGAAGAGGCAAGAATGCAAGAGTTAAAAAAATGAACTCATTTGAATTAAATTCAAATGATTTGAATTAGGGCATGACTTAAAAGTGTCCAAAAGTGTTGAGGTTTTTGGAGGAACCTCGATAAACGGGGAAAGAAATATAGGGAGGGTTTTTGACGGTGTAACTTGAATTAAAGAGGCATGGAGAATATATATGCAAGTGTGTTGGGTTAATTCCAACAAATGGAACATTATATAGCTCCATATATTAGGAGGATATGTTATAAAGAGAAGTCACACTTCCCTCGATATAAATGGACCGAAGGTCCACACAATTTATTTAGGTTGAGATGCAAAATATTAATGACATGATGGCATGATGACATGATGCAAAGCAAAATAAATAAATAACACAAGCACAAATGAAACACACGGGAGAACCGGGAACATCTGGAATCTTCTGGAATCTTCTGGGACGTCGGTCTTCGGGCGTCACAACTCTCCCACACTAACAGAGGATCTCGACCCGAGATCCTAGAGATAGCACCGGGTAGAAACGAAAAAGAAGAGGTAAAACAAAGTTGCTTCTTGGACAAACGTGTGAAACCACGAACCTGAGAGGTTGAACAAGCTTGAAATAAAGAATAGAACGGAGATGAATGAACTTAAGAGCACTCCGGTAAAATGAGGAACAAGGAACATTATGAGAACCTTATAGGTTGAAAGACATGAAACAAGAGCTCACGGACCAAAAGAATATGAAACTGCAAGGGTACAACCAAGGAATAAGAATGACATAATTTGGACAGCACTCCGTCTGAAAATGTAAGGAATTAAACATGAACTTGCCAAGTTGGGATGATACTTAATGAAATCAACAACACACATCCTTTGAAACAATTTAAAGAATGGCGCAAGGAGAAAGATTTCAGACACCACTCCGGTTGAAAAGAGAGGCAAACATGAAAAGATGCGAGAATTCGAATGGAGGTCACACCACTCCGGTTAAAAAGACAAGCAAGGGAGAATATGATCTTTGATAAAAACGAGATGATGGTCAAAGAGAGCAATATTACAATGCCTCCGGAATGAAAGAATAGCATATAAATCTACGAAAGAAATGAATGGAGAAGAAAAATGACAACTTCTCCCACAAATGAATTAGGAAATCCTCATTACAAAGAAGGGTTGAACGGAGTTGATTTTAAAAAAAAATCAACAACGAAAACGAATAAGCTTGATGTGGGCTTATGGAAAACATCTCAAAATTAAGAGGTGACAACCAGCCACTAACAGAAACGAATTGCTTGGATTGAGATCAACAAGGAGATGAAAAACTTATTTCACCGGAATGATAATGAAGAACTTGGGTCATTTATAAGCACCATAATTAGCAACAATCCTTAGGGAAAGCTTTAGGTGAAATACATCCCAAGATAACTCCAACGAATAATTAAAGGGTTGACAAGATCTCTTGAACAAGGAAAATGATGGTTTTAAATATCTCATTCTTGATAACTCGTGAATCATGAAACATGAAGGAATTGACAAGAATGACATAACACCACCTCAACAGATAAGGGAGCAAGAATTGCACTTGGAAAGCATGAAGAAGAATGCTCGAGCTCCAACAAGAATCTTGATGAAGACTTCAAGGATGAACTAAAACATGATGAACCACCATGAAGAACTCCGGTAATGAAAGCATGAGAAGTGAAAAATGAAAAGAATAAGATTCAAGGCCTGCGATGAGTTAGATTGAGCTTTGGAATGATATAATTGAAATGACTTGTAACTCCGGAAAACAAGATGAACAACTTAGGACCAAGAATATGATATGATGAACAAGCTCCGGAAAACAAAGATTAATCACTTCGAGGAAATAAGACTAAGATTTACTATATGCTTATCCTCCATCAAATTAAATTGATGACAAGCAACGGATTTGGCATACTACTTATTCTCGTTGGAAAGAATTAAAGAGAGATCTCGCACAAGCTTGGGTAAATCTTCAACGAACCACCGGTAGGAATAAGAAAAGAACAAATGAATTAAAACGATAACAACGGAAGGGTAATCTTGAACGAGCCACCGTAAGAATATGGAGACGAACGAAGAGGCATCAATGAAGAATAGTTGGAGGACGAAGTTGAAAACTGAGAACGAAGAAATATTCTGAAATGATGGCCTTCAGAGGATCACAATAGGAAGAATTCATGAAGAATCTTGAGAGAACGGATAAGGATTCAAGAGGAACTCGTCTTCGAGTCTTCAAAAACTGAGAAGACGATGAGATACACCACCATGAATTGTATAGGCACTCCGTAATGAAGAATTAAAAGGTTGAACCAATGATGAAAAGAATTTGAAAGCGGTCCTGGAGAAGGACTGTGACTAATGGGATTCATACTTACGTCACACTTTGAAAAGAATTTGAATATAACTCCGGAAAAATAGAAGAGTCAGGTAAGATCCTGGGAAAAAACCTGTGGGTTTGGGCCCACTAAAGAAATCACCGTTGAAAAAGATTGCTTAAGAGATATTGCACCGGTTGAGTTAAATGGCTTGAATAAGAAGACAATGCTCAAAATAATTTGAACGGATTAAGAATGGAATTATGAATCTTCTGAGATATCTTCAACACTCCGGATATGAATAGCAAGAGGAGAATGATTAATTGGTGCACCGGAATAAGAAAGCATTGTGAAATGAGGAAAAGGATAAGATCAACACCGAAGCTTGAATTAAATCCACCGGAGAAGAAATGAGAACGGAGAATGATGAACTTGGAGTTCTTAAGCATCTTCACGATAAATCACCGGATAAGAACATTGAAGGAAAAGAATGAAGAGACATCACATGAATAAAAATGGATATTTGATTAAGAATTCTGGCTCAATAAGAAAAAGGGTGGGAGGGTGGGGAAACAAAGACAACTTGAGATGAATGAAACAAACAAATCGTCAGATTTCTCAACGGCGTCCGTATGGAATAACTTGAAGAGAAGACACACCAGTTGAAAAGAATTAACATGAAAAACTCGATGGTCAACAGAATTAGCACTCCCATAGAAATATGAGAACGCCGATTAGGAAAGGTATGGAATCAACATTTGACATCGAAGCAACTCGAATACCAGAATCAAAACAAAAACAAATGATAGATATGTTTATGAAGAAGATTATGTTGCAACATATCTATCCGAACAGAGAATTGAACGAATGAATTCCGTAGGTACATCAGCTTGACGAGAAGAGACTTGGGAGAACAAAAAATAAATAAAAGCAACAAGGAGCAGATAGAACAAATACAAGATAGAAGCTTCGTTCGACACATTCGTGCTGAAAGCTCATGGAATGTGTTACAAAAGGGTTTTGCAATCCCCGGATCAGCATAGCCAAGGACCCTTTAAGATGCAACTCCCGATCGGAACAAGCCCATAAAACCACTTCACTCAATGTAGAACACCGAACTTCATATCATGCACTCGTTGGAAGAATGCCTAGAACTACTAGATGAACCCACCTATTAATTTCCGAAAGTTTCCAGTTATGCAATCAGGTGTTGGGGATACAGGGGAAGCACCGCGCACTCAACTCTAATCCTACATCCAGCTGTATCCATCCTTCAACACATAACCAGTTATTTCCGGAAACCGTTTACCTCAGAGCTTCGAAACGCATCCACTATACAAGCTATGGCAATACTCCCGAACTACATCCCCAGTACTGGGTGATGTCGGGGTTATCTTGCCACTAACCGCATAGGAGAGTTTTTGATGTCGGCTGTCTTAAGTATTCTAGTACTGCCGCGATGGATTTGTGACGACAACACCTCGGAGCTCAACTCCCCGGGACACTGCCACAACCCCTAATGACAGGAGGCATCGAGAACAATGTTCTCGTCACAAAGACATCGGAACAATCCAAACAATACTCGCGTGATCCTAAAAAAAATTTGGTGAAATTTTTAGAATAGAAGAGATAAAAGTAATCGTCAGGAGTCCTCACCAGAGTGAAAAGAGATGAGGAGCAAAAGAAATCCTACTCTCCAATATATTTATAGGACTCAAAACATTTTCAGTGTGTGCCTAGACTCAACCGTCAACGATTCGATCAATCAGTGGGGGCTTCTAGGTCGGAGAAGGCTCTGATACCAACTTGTAATGCCCAGGATGGGACTATACCTCCTACGTGTCGAGGCACGACTTAAAGGTATAAGCCCATTCTAGAATGATCTCAAGTTTGGTATCTTTGCACGACTCATGTAAAAGAGGGATTAAATTGCAAAAGGAGATAGTTGGCTTACACTCGCCACTTCACACAATGCATTACATAAGCAAACATCATTCAAAACATCACAGCCCATCTAAGGGTAAGATCCAAAAGACAAGATACCAAACACAACATAAAACCACAGGTCTAGATCGAATCCTAGTAGAAACCACTACCGATCGTCGAAAATGTCACAAGCATACGGCCACGCTCTTCCTCGAGCTCCCAGTGAAGTACTTGAACCAGCTCCTGCATCATTCTCGGCTGAACCTGCATCTGGTGTTGTAGTATCTGTGAGCCACGAGGACTCAGCAATCCCATAACCATGGGTATCAAGACTAGCAAAGCTTTATGGGTAGGAAGAGGTAAAGTGGTGAGGTTGCAGCAGCGGCTAAGCATAATATGGTGGCTAACTTACGAGTACCAGAATAAGATGAGCATCTACGCAAACGGTCGCAAAAGTAGTGATCGCTAAAGATCCTGAACTACATATGAGTCAAACATAACCCCACCGTGTTCTCTTCTCAAAGTGAAAAGAGACAGTCACGGCTACTCACACAGTTGTGTGTTTTACTTCGGATCATCTGTAAAGTTTTCTACAATCGGACATTAACAAATTCCAATCTGCCACATAACCGCGGGCACGGCTTTCGAAAGATCATAACCCTGCAGGGGTGTCCCAACTTAGCCCATCACAAGCTCTCACGATTAGCTGAAGTGATAAATATAATATCATCACCCCTTATCTTAGGGAAATCCTATCAGGCTCGGCATCCCGGTGCACAAGACATTTCGACAATGGTAAAACAAGTCCAGCAAGACCTCCTGGCGTGCCGACACCCTGATAGTAGCCGCGCGTATCTCGTCTCAGGCCACGTCCGGATGGGTGATGCTACAGGTAAAACCAATCCTCGAGTTTCCCCGTGGTGGCCCCGCAGGACCCCCGTTTGGGACCAACACCATCAGCACTGGCCCCCCCTGCTATGTAGAATTAAGAACCCGAGGGTGTGATCCCCTATGCAAATTTAATTATTTAGTTAAGTTGTTATTATGAGCAAATTAAAACCAATGTTGGGCCTTGCTGGAGGAGTTTTATTCAAAGTCGAACTGTCAAGGGGTCCCCATCCACCCATCGTGTAAGGAACGCAAAATCAAGGAACATAATGCCGGTTTATCGGCGCCTAAGGTGGCATGAGTGGAACAAAACACCAAGCAAAAGGCCAAGCCTTCCACCCATGCCCAGTATATAGGTGTGTTAATAATAGTAATAGATATTGTGATATTCCAACAACAAGTTCCCACCTGGAACGGACTTCATCTTCACCTGCAACTAACAACGCTATAAGAGGGGCTGAGCAAGCGGGTAACATAGCCAAACAGTGGTTTTGCTAAGAAGGTGTCAAGGTTAGAGGTTTCATGGCAACAAGGAGAGGCTGACATAAAAGATGGGTAGCGCGACATGTAACGATAGCATCAAGACAACTAAGCATGGCAATGGTAGTAAAGGTATCCAAGGGTATGATCATCTTGCCTGGGATTCCGCAAGGAAGAAGAACATATCCAAGAAGTAGACGGAGCAACATGCTCGAGCGAATCCTCACAACTCCGGAACGAAACCGAAGCTATCGAGAGCAACAACCGGAAAGGAAGCAAACAACACGGTAAACACACAAGCATAAACATAGCATACGATGCACATCCAAGTATGATGCATGTCCGGTTTCAATATGCATGGCATGGCAAAGTGCACAAACAAGTACTACAAGTTAAGTGGAGCTCAATATGCAACGAGTTGCATATTGACGAAACACCACATTTAATTATTTAAATGACTCTCGTTTATATACAAGACAAGATTAAATGTTTGTTAACATGGCAAGAGGTGAAGCATAATAAAACTACACTATTTAGGCATTTTAAATGGGGCCGGAAATAATAACAACAAATTCCGGAAAAATCCCCATGAGCATGTTTAGCAATTATTAAAGCAACAACAATTCACACATTTTAAACATATTAATGCTGTTATCATGATGCGGATGACATGATCAAGTTTTATGCATTTTTTATTAAAAGTTGACATGAAGAAGATAAGGAGTATTTGTCACCGTGGGTGGAAGGAAAGGGGTGCCACGGCAACGATCCGAAAATGATGCAACGCAACATCTCGGTTCCGGTAACCCGTTGAGAGACCGGTGCAAAAGAAAACGTGGCGTGAGCAAGTCGAACAAGATGAAAGGTGGGGCGATCCCGTCACCGGGTTCCCACGGGTCGGCGACGAGGCAACCGAGGAGCATGGCAAAAGATGAAACGGGCACGGTGCTCACAGGGTAACATTTCATACAACACATGCACAAGCATTCACGGGTCATCGTCTCGGGGTTATACCTTCGGAACGATCGTTCTCGGAGGGGTTCGAGTCGTAGAGGAAGTAGTGGAAGTAGTGGTACACGGGTCGTAGAGGAAGTAGTCATTCCGATTCGTAGGCGTTCGGGTATCCGTAGATGAGCTTGGCGGGTCGTCGTGGTACTTGCCGTAGGGGTACTTGTCGAGTCGTCGTTTACGTAGGGGTACACGACAACGGTAGTTGTTCACGTTCGATGTAGTGGTACTCGCGGTCGTCGTGGAACTTATCGGTCTCGGGACTTGGCGACGGTAGTGGAACTTGGCGTTCTCGTACCGGTCTTGCCGGACTCGGTTCTCGCGACGTAGTTGAACTTGCGGGTCTTGGCGACGATAGTGGAACTTGGTGGACATCCAAGTCTCGCGGGTTACTTCACGGTGATGGGGTCTTGGAGCTGGGTTCTCCGTGCACTTGGCGAAAAAAAACAGCAGCAGCAGGTCTTGGCACATGACAGAAGGCAAAATGCACAACCAAAATGGAGCGGCGCTGGCCTTGACGCTGGCCTTGGCGCTGGCGGCCTTGGACGGGGAGGACGGGGCACGGTGACGAGGGATCTCCGGCAGAAACGTGGTGGCGGCGAGGAGGAAGCTCAAGCAGCGGAGGCTGGCCATGGCGCTCGGGGCTGGAATCGCGCGGAGGCGGGCGGCTTGAGGACGGGGCGCACGGGGCTCCTGGCCGAGGGGAAGGGACGCGGCGGACGCGCTGCTCGGGAGAGGAGGTCGACGGGGCGACCCTGGCGTTCGCGAGGAAGAAGGGCGCTGTGCTCGGGGGGCGCGGGCTGCTCGAGGAGGCCGGCTGCCAGCGCTGGACAGCGCGCTCCTGCCCGGGCCTTGCTGGACGCCAGAGGAGAGGGGGCGCAGGCGCGCGGCCTGGAGGCGCAGACGAGGGACGGGCGGCTCGGCTGCGTCCTGGGGGCGAGGAGGGAGATGGCTCGAGGAGGGAGAGGGAATCGGGGCTGACCGAGGGGGGACGAGGAGATGGAATCGGGGGGATCGAGCGAAGCGGGACTCTGGCGGCGCTCGGTGGGAGAGGGCGAGGGGAGAGGAGCGATGGGAGATGCGGTCGCTAGGGTTAGGGTGGAGCGATCGGGCTGAGGCCTGGGGAAGCCTGGGCCGGCTCGTGGCTGGGTCTAGGAGGAAAAAAAACCAGAAGGAGTTGGGCCGCGCTGGAAACTCTCTCTCCCTTTTAATTCTTTCAAAACTCTTTAACAGAAAAAACAAAAGAGAGAAGAAAAGGAAGAGGGGGTTAGGGAACGAATTTGGGCAAGAGGTTAATTGTTTCGGACTCGCAAAAATGTCCACGGTCCACGAAAATAGAAGAGGCAAGAATGCAAGAGTTAAAAAAACGAACTCATTTGAATTAAATTCAAATGATTTGAATTAGGGCATGACTTAAAAGTGTCCAAAAGTGTTGAGGTTTTTGGAGGAACCTCGATAAACGGGAAAAGAAATATAGGGAGGGTTTTTGACGGTGAAACTTGAATTAAAGAGGCATGGAGAATATATGCAAGTGTGTTGGGATAATTCCAACATATGGAATATTATATAGCTCCATATATTAGGAGGATATGTTATAAAGAGAAGTCACACTTCCCTCGATTTAAATGGACCGAAGGTCCACACAATTTATATAGGTTGAGATGCAAAAGATTAATGACATGATGGCATGATGACATGATGCAAAGCAAAATAAATAAATAACACAAGCACAAATGAAACACACGGGAGAACCCGAAACATCTGGAATCTTCTGGGACGTCGGTCTTTGGGCGTCACAACGTGGCGGGAGGCTGTGCAGCCAGCGGTGTGCGGTGGCAAGCGGCGCTGACAAGATCGCCATCGTGGCGAGCGGTGGCGTCCCTGATGGTCCCTTTTGCACTATTTGGGCGACGCAGACGGGCATTTAATGCCCTTGTCCCCTGCCGTCAGGGTTAAGTATGATACATTGTACAGGTAGTTGTACCAACTACAACACCTTTCCATTTTTACCCTTGTCTACGTTGCCACCTGTCGGTGACCCCTTGAGCATATAAAAGTAGGCCCATGCGCAACGTAGAGAGGGGGACGAAGGAGAACACTCACGCTCGGTCTCGTTAGCTGCTGGAGTGCACTGTAGCACTCAGCGCTCCCGAGCAAGAACTCAATACAAACCACAAAGCAGGAGTAGGGTTTTACGCATCCATGCGGCCCGAACCTGGGTAAACTGCTCGTGTGTTTCGCCTCGATCCGCTCTTCGTGCGATCTCCGCCCCAGCCAAACCGAAAGGGGCTCGGTCCGCCGGTCCCCATAGGTGTTCGTGGGTCAGTTTCCCTGACATCTTTGGCGCGCCAGGTAGGGGGCGTCGAGGTTGTGTGAACCTGATCCGGCGTTCACACGAGCTAGATCTTCATCGTCTTCATCGACATGCCGCCGAAGAAGAAGGCTTCGGAGGCGGCTGCTCCGTCCGCGCCGAACCCATCACCGCCAGAGCAAACGGCTGGTGGGGTAGACGTCGGCGGAAGAACGGGCGTCGACGAGGGAGCTCACTGCCAGGTCCAAGGACAAGGCCGCGCTGCCCATCGGCGGCGTAGCTGGCTCCCACAACGACCGGGCGCACTCCAAGACCTCGGCGTCCGTACATGCACCGCGCCCATCTCAGGAGGTGCGGGACCGGCAGCGTCATGGTACTCACGATACCATACATTTGCTGGGTCAAGATCGAGCTGGTGGATCTCGGAGTGCTCAAGACCCGCATGCACGCCAACATGCTGGCGCGAGCGAGGCACGGTCGCCTGGACGGGATACTGCTCCTTCTAACATAGTTAGAAGTCCGAGCATATCCCGCTCCTCACACCGTTCGCCACCGCCACCCACCACTTCAGCAGAAGCTTTGGCGCGGGCTCAACTGCTCCTAGACTACCCTCCAACGACAGACAAGATCGATGAATGGAGGGCCACCATTCAGAGTCTCATTGGCTTCGCCAACGGCGACACTCCGCGGCAGCCAAGTACGTCGTAGCCGCGGCAAGTCAGCCAGGCGCAAGCCGGTGGCGACAAGACCGGTGGGGGTGCAACCACCGTGCACTCTCTGCCCCGTAGGCCAAGATCGCCGACTCGCCGGATCCACCTCGACAGCGACTCCATTGCGTCATCAGATCCACGAGCTCGTCGCGATCAGCGCCAAGTTCTTCACGAACGACAGCAAGAAGACGCTCGTACTCGCATTGAGCGCCGAAGAGAAGCGCGGCGTCAATCGGACCAGCGCGCTGGGCCCTCTGTCGATATGCATGCGCCAGGGGAACCAGGCGACTTGCCGTACGTGGTAGGTTGCCCTGCGTTTACTCGTGAGCTGCGGCAAGTCCAGTGGCCCAGCACGAAGAATTTCAAGCCAGACGTACCAGAGAAGTACGACGGCAAGTCGCATCCGTCGGAGTTCATCAGCATCTACACCATCGCGGTGCAGGCTGCCGGGGGGCGGGATGACAAGATCCTTGCCAACTACTTCCCGTTGGTGCTCAAGCCCAACGTCAGGTCCTGGCTCATGCACTTGCCGGACAACTCCATTTCCTCCTGGGCGGACCTATGCCATCAGTTTGTCGGCGCCTTTACAGGCAGCCACAAACCTCATGGCCAAGAGAGTGACCTTCATCTGCTCGCCCAGAAGGAAGGAGAGCCCCTGCGCAAGTACATTCAGAGATTCAGCCGTGTACAGCACAACATCCCAGACGTCCACCCTGCCGCGGTCATCAGCGCGTTCCATCAGAACGTGCGTAACCGCAGGATGCGGGAGGAGATGGCGATGTGCAAGATCAGAGACGTCAGCGAGCTGTATGCCCTAGCCGACAACTGTGCACGTGCTGAGGAAGGGAGGAAACTCCCCGGAGAGAATACAGGAGCAGGAGGATCTGACAGCGAGGATGCTGCCCCGGCAAAGAAAAACCGGCGGTGGAACAACAGGAAGAAGAAAGGCAAAGATGTGCTAGTCATTGAGCAGTCCGGCAACGAAGGTGGCGCCAAGAAAGCCAAAGCTGGTAGCTCCGGCAAGGAGACTGCCGCATGCACCAACTGCCAGGCTGTGGCGGTCGCCGACAAGCAGGACGGCACCAACAAGCAGTACTGCAAGATCCACCGCACCAAAGGCCATGACCTCCAGAGCTGCAAGAAGGTTGAGCAGCTTGTCAAGCAGCAAATGGCTGAATACGAGCGACACGATAAGGAGAAGGCCCAAGGAGGTGCTGAAAGATCCGGCCAGAAGCGCGCCGACCGGGGAGGACGCCGCGGCAAGGCCAAGCAGCAGCAAGGAGACAGACCTCCCCGCGGCCGCGACAAGGATGAAGATGACGACGACGATGAAGACATGGATGATGTCGAGACCAGTGAGCAGGAGTTCCAGAAACCCACAGAGGTCTTGTGTGTTGACGGCGGTGCTTCTCTGCATACTTCACACCGCCAACTCAAGCAGTGGGTGCGGTAAGTCAATGCAGCAGAACCACCTGTCGAGTCACGCAAGCTTCTAAAATGGTCTAGCACGCCTATCATCTTTGATATTGAGGACCACCTTGATCGCAAAACTGCGATCGGGTGCTTGCCGATGTTGGTTTCACCAACTATCTGCAACCTCAAGGTCAATAAGATGCTAGTTGACGGCGGGGCCGGCTTGAACCTGATCTCCTCCGCTGTACTCCAGAAACTCCAGATCCCTGACAGCGAGCTTGAAGAGACCGGCACATTCCAAGGAATCAACCCGGGAAGGAGCAAGCCGAAGGGGAAGGTCACATTGCCGGTGACATTTGGCAGCGAGTTGAACTTCAGGACTGACAGGGTCACTTTTGACGTTGCCGATTTTCCATTGCCTTACAATGGGATACTCGGCCGTCCAGCACTCGCCAAGTTCATGGCAGCCTCTCACTATGCATACAACATGCTGAAGATGCCAGGCCCGATAAGCGTCATCTCTGTCCCTGGCGACAAGAAGGATGCTCTTATCTGCGCCGACAAGATCTACCGGGAAGCAGCAGCCGCAACAGATCGCGAGACACCTGTCGTTGAAGCTCCCGGGGGGAAGAAGAAGACCAAGTTCGGCAAGAGTTCCGATGCCCACTCCGGCAAGCGCACCTCTTCGGAGTGTTGCGCTACCGTCGAGGACACACCATCGAGCTCCACCGGCAAGTGTAAGAAGACAATGGCAGCTCCGCCAGAGACCAAGAAGGTGTCCTCCAAGGAGGACGGCACTGGTGGTACCTTCACCATCAGTGCCACTCTTGACCCTAAATAGGAAAGCGCGCTGATTGCTTTCCTGCGGGCGAACGTCGACGTGTTTGCGTGGCAACCGTCTGACATCCCCGGTGTTCCCAGGAAAGTAATTGAGCACCATCTTGCCGTCTGTCCTCATGCGCGGCCCGTCAAGAAGAAGGTCAGGAAACAAGCAGTGGAGCGCCAAGAATTCATCGCAGAAGAGATCAAGAAGTTGGAAGCAGTAGGCCTTGTCAGAGGAGTGCTCCATCCTACGTGGTTGGCCAATCCTGTAGTCGTGCGCAAGGCAAACGGGAAATAGAGGCTTTGTATCGACTTCATTAATGTGAATAAAGCTTGTCCCAAAGACCCATTTCCCTTGCCGCGCATCGACCAGATTGTTGACTCCACGGCCGGATGTGACTTGCTTTCATTTCTTGACGCATACTCAGGATACCATCGGATCTTCATGGCAGAAGAGGATGAGGAGAAGACCGCATTCATCACTCCATGTGGCACGTACTGTTTCATACGGATGCCTTTTGGTTTAAAGAATGCTGGTTCAACATTTGCAAGGGTAGTCCATGTCACGTTTGAGCCACAAATACACAGAAATGTGGAAGCCTACATGGATGACATAGTGGTCAAGAGCAAAGACAAGGCGACTCTGATTCAAGATTTAGACGAGACCTTTGCAAATCTGTGCAAGATCAGCCTCAAGCTCAACCCCAAGAAGTGTGTGTTTGGAGTCCCTTCCGGCAAGCTTCTCGGGTTCTTCGTGTATCAGCGGGGAATTGAAGCCAATCCCGACAAGATCAAGGCCATTGAGCAAATTGAAGCACCAAAGCGCGTCAAGGATGTACGAAAACTTGCCGGTTGCGTGGCTGCTCTCAGCAGGTTTATCTCTAGGTCTGCTGAGCGCGCCCTGCCGTTTTTCAAAATATTGAAAAAGGCAGGTCCAATGAAATGGACTCCGGAAGCGGAGGCTGCGCTGCAAGACTTGAAGAGATACCTGTCCTCCACTCCAACACTTGTCGCACCTAAGCCACAAGAGAAGTTGTTGCTGTATATAGCGGCAACCAATCAAGTGGTTAGTGCTGCGTTAGTAGCAGAGTGGGAGGCAGATGACGAGCCAGCAACCACGGCAGGCGCATCCAGCGACAAGCAGGGGGCTTCCTCGACAAGCTCTGGTCCTGACAAAGATGGATCTACGCAGGCACGCGAGGAGATACAGAAGAGAATGGTGCAGCGCCTAGTTTACTTTGTCAGTTCCCTTCTGCAGGGGGCTAGGTCAAGGTACTCTGGTGTGCAAAAATTGCTTTTCGGCCTTCTCATGGCCTCGAGAAAGCTGCGCCATTACTTCCAAGCACATGAGATCACAGTCGTCACTCGTTTTCCGCTGAAGAGGATACTGCAGAATCCAGAAGCAACATGCAGGATTGTTGAGTGGGCACTAGAACTGTCAAGCTTTGGCCTCAAGTTTGAGAGCACTTCAACTATCCAAAGCAGAGCATTGGCAGAATTCATAGCAGAGTGGACGCCAACACCAGATAAAGAAATTCCAAAAACGAGCATCCCCGTCAAGGAAGCAAGCAAAGAGTGGCTGATGTACTTCGATGGTGCCTTCTCGCTGCAAGGCACCGGTGCTGGCGTGCTGCTTGTCGCACCCACCGGAGAGCACCTCAAGTACGTAGTCCATATGCACTTTCCCAAGGAGCAAGCAACAAACAATACCGTAGAGTATGAAGGTTTGCTTGCCGGTCTCAGGATCGCGGCAGACCTTGGGATCAAGAAGCTCATTATCAGGGGTGACTCGCAGCTTGTCGTCCGCCAAGTGAACAAGAGTTATCAGAGTCCGTTGATGGAAGCCTACGTTGATGAAGTGAGAAAGCTAGAAGAGCACTTTGACGGCCTACAGATGGAGCATGTTCCAAGAGCTCAGAACAACATCGCCGATGGCCCGTGGAAGTGCGCCGCACTTAAGTTACCTGTGGAACCAGGGATCTTTGTGCTCAAGCTGACTCAACCGTCTGTAACGCCATCAATAGGACAGAGCAAGAAGAGGAAGTTGATTTCTGGTGACTATTTTCCGGCAGAGCTTCCCGAAGCCGCCGCCAAGAAGGTCCCCAAGATCAACACCAAGAGTGCTGAGGAGCAGTCTGCTCCGGCAAGCCCTAGGGTTTGTTCCGTTGAAGCAGAGGCTCCCGACAAGCTTTGCTCCGGCAAGCTTGCCGGGGAACGTCAAGCTCCGGCTGAGCCGCAGGTCCTCGCCGTAGAAGCGGATGTTCCCGCAGCAACAGATGTGCCTTTAGTCCTTGTTGTCGAGCCACAAGCTCCAGCATGGGCACAGCAGATTGTCCGTTTCCTTCAGACAGGAGAACTTCCTGAAGAGCAAGAAGAAGCGGAAAGAGTAGCCCGGCAGTCAAGTATGTACCAGTTTGTCGACAACATACTGTATAGAAGAAGACTCAACGGTGTGAAATTGAAGTGTATTCACCGGGAAGACAGACAAAAGCTGTTGGCAGAGATACATGGAGGCATATGTGGTCACCACATTGGCGCAAGAGCACTTGCCAGAAAAGCATTCAGGCAAGGTTTCTTTTGGCTGACAGCCCTCCAGGATGCAACTGCACAAGTAACCAAGTGTGAAGCATGCCAGTTCCATTCCAAGCAGATACACCAGCCAGCTCAAGCTCTCCAGACGATCCCTTTATCCTGGCCATTTTCGGTCTGGGGGCTCGACATCCTCGGCCCCTTTCCTCGGGCAGTCGGGGGCTTTGAGTACTTGTACGTTGCAATCGACAAGTTCACAAAGTGGCCGGAAGTGGAAGCAATGAGGAAGGTGACAGCACAGTTAGCAGTCAAGTTCTTTAGGTCGATTGTTTGCCGCTTCGGGATCCCTAACAGGATCATCACCGACAACGATACGCAATTCACGAGCCGCACCTTCATGCAGTACATCCAAGATCTTGGCGCCAAGGTCTGCTTCGCTTCTGTTGCTCACCCGAGAAGCAACGGTCAAGCGGAGAGGGCAAATGCTGAAGTGCTGCGTGGGCTCAAGAACAGAACTTTTGACAGGCTGCGCAAGTGCGGAAGAAACTGGATTGAGGAGCTGCCGATGGTTCTTTGGTCGATCAGGACGACGCCAAATCGAGCCACTGGCCAGACACCTTTCGCTCTAGTCTATGGAGCAGAGGCAGTTCTCCCCACGGAACTCGTATACGGGTCACCTCGAGTGCTCGCTTATGATGAGATTGAGCAAGAGCAGCTGCGACAAGATGACGCGCTGCTCCTTGAGGAAGACCATCTTCAGGCTGCTGTACGAGCTGCTCGCTACCAGCAAGCTTTGCGCCGCTACCATAGCCGCAAAGTTAACGCCAGAAGTCTCGAGGAAGGCGACCTTGTTCTTCGGCGCGTTCAGTCCGCCAAGAATTCCAACAAGTTGACGCCGAAGTGGGAAGGCCCTTACCGGCTAAAACGAGTCACTAGGCCTGGCGCTGTCCGCCTTGAGACCGAAGATGGCATTCCGGTGAGCAACTCCTGGAACATTGAACATCTTCGTAAGTTTTACCCGTAAGGAGTGGTTGCCGGAACCCGTTCCGGCAACCACCTTGTGTACAAGTCTTGCCGCTGTTGCATGTAATCCTTTGTACAAAGCCGGGCGCAGACCCCGTGCATAAGTAAAGCTCATGTGCTCCGCACATCTTGTCAATTTCATGCTTTATATTATTTGCATGTGTTATCTGATACTTTGTGCAGCACCTGCCCCCGGTAAGCAATAACGAGCCGTAAGGCTCCATATCTTTGTTTTCTCTTCTTTCTTTTTCTCAAGCAAAGGAAGGTTCCCTCGCCCACAAGTTTGTCGGGGGGGGGGGGGGAAGGAGAAGATAATGGTATGGACCGGGCGTCGTTCAAGAAAGTTTCGCCTTACCGGGAAGCAAACAACAGAAAAGCTAAGTTGCCAAAGTTTGAGCAATCAGATTTCTTAAATTTTTAAGTTATCTTCCTTGAACGACCGTGCTTTGTATGGAAAACCTGTGCGCGGAGGAACCAACTCGTAGCTAGTTGCGCCCTTACTTTGTTTCCAGTCCGCTCAACAACTTAAGTGAGATGCGACTAGTTGCGACAAGGTTTCTTATAGGTAACGGCACCGCCAGCAGGCTGCTGACATCCCGCACTCAGCACTCGCGGCTAAGGTGCCTGCGCCGGCAAGTTCCCTAAAAGCGTAGGGCAAAAACATACAATGGAAGGAATCAAGTAAAGGAAATAACATTGCAATCACTACCCAAAATAGAGTTATATTACAAGATAGCTTGTCGCGGCTCTAACAGATTGTTCTCATAACATGACCAGCAGCGACAAGAAAAGTAGAAAACGGGCGGCCTAGTCTACGCGATCGCCCTCAATCCTCTTGATCCCGCTCACCTTGTCCACAATGGGTGCGACAAGGGTCTTGAGCGCTTCCAGATCAGCATCCGGCGGCAGGGACTTGAGGACGTTGGTGAGGTTGAGGCCCGGGTTGCGGAAGGCCACCTTCACCAATACCTTTTGAAGAGCTCCCGCGCAGATCTTGCGCGACTCGTCGGCCAGCTGCTTTGGAATCTTCTCCCGGAGCCGCTGGAGGGCCGTCGCCACGCCTTTGAAGAACAAGGTGAGCTTGGCGCTGGGTTGGAGGTTCTCATCAGAGGGATACCCGAGATCCTCCATCCCCAGCTGCGCCAGCTCCCTGTCAATGTCCGCGGCAGCATTCACGAGACCCTCCGTCCAGTGCTCCACATTCTCTCTAAAAGTGTTCTGGACGGCAGCAGCACTCGCCAGCAGCGCCTTATCGGCCTTGATCTCCTCCTTCAAGGCTACCTCCTGCTCTCTGGCGCCGTCCAGCATCTTGGTCAAAGTGGTCAGCTTCAACTCAAGATTCGCGTTGGAGTCCTTGGCGGCGGCAAGTTCCTTGCCCTTCTCGGCGAGACGAACCTGCAGCTCTGAGTTGCTGTGGGCGTCTTTCTCCCGCTCACGCTTGAGTGCGGCAAGCTCTTCACCGCTCTCCTTGAGATCGGCTTCCAACCGCGTCACCTTCGTCTCCAGCTCCTTCTTGGCGGCCTCAGCGGCTGCGGCAGCATCCTCTGCTTGCTTGAGGGCTCTGCCGAATGATTGCTCGCGCGCGGCAAGCTCCTCCTCGTGGCTGTCAAGGTTGACCTTCCGCTGGGCCAGCTTGCCCTCCTGCGCAGACAGCTTCTCAGCGGCAAGCCGCTGTTGCTCTTCAACTTCAGCCTTCTCGAGGAAGAAGGCCTTCTGCTCCTCGACGAGTTGCTCCCGCTCCTCTGCCAGGGAACGGAGAGCTTCCTGGTTGAGACCCCGGAGCTCCTCCGCGCGCTTCTCGATGTCCACTCCCGCCTTCGCGACAAGCGCCTCGTGGGATTCCAGCCTGGCTTGCCGAGCACGGTAGAGTGACAACAGCTTCCGCAGCAGCCGCTCCTCCTCAGGCTCGCCGCTGCTGCTGCTCGGCGCATCAACTAGCGTCAGCCCAGCGGAGGCGAGCACCTCTCCATCAAAGCTCTCTCCTTCGACTGGCGCCCTAGAGAGTGACGCCCAGGGGAGGTTGATGAAGACGCCATCGCCGGCCTTCAAGTAGACGCCTGGCTGGGGCTCTTCGGAGCCTAACACTGCGGCAGCGGCGGAAGGGTCGGCGGTCGGCGTAGCGCCTGGCGCTCCTGCAACCTCAGGGCCGTCAGTGCGATCGCCAGACCCCTCGCCAGCTGCTGCGGCGGCAGCTTTGGCGGCCTCGTCGCCGGCGGGATCATCAGCACCGGCTGCTTCTTCAGTGGCAGCGGCGTCGTCGGCAGTAACCTCGGTCTCCATCAGCTCCGCAGCAGATGGGTCTGACGACCGAAAAAGAGAGAAAAGTCAAGCAAATATCCAAAAAGAAGATCAAAAGAAGAAGAACCCAAGGGAAGTTTTTGAAACAAGAGGATTACCTGTACCGGGTTCTGCAGTCGTATTCTCCGCCGCCGGGGGGCCGCTGGTGCTGTCCCTTGCCGGAGAACTCCCCCTTGCTGGAGAACTCTCCCTTGGCGGAGAACTCCCCCTTGCCGGAGAACTCTCCCTTGGCGGAGAACTCTCCCTTACCGGAGAGTCCCTTGCCGGAGAACTCTCCCTTGGCGGCGTAGTCGAAGCAGATGGCATCCCGGGGGCGGTCTCCGGGCGCTCCTGGTGGGGCTGCTCTGCTCCTACACAAACCAACGATCAGATGTCAGCAAAGATAGGGCGTCCATGCGCGCCTAACAGCGGAAAGCGAACCATATACTTACGCTGGGGGCTGCGCTGGGGGCTGCTCTGGAGGATAGTTGCCGGGTCCGGCAAGGTGGTCTCGGGCGCACCCTCTTCTGTCGCGGTGGGTTCGTCCTCGACGATAATCACCGGGACCTTGGCTCTCTTCGCCGCTCTCTGGGCCAGAGTCCTGAAAAGGGATAGGTTCGGAGTAAGGCAAATGAGATACAAGACAAAACAGCAAGAATTGAAGAAATACAAGTACAACAAGAATCTTACTCTTCTTCTTCCTCGTTGGAGCTGAGCGCGGAGAAGTCGAAGTCCGGCTCACGTCCGGCGCGAGGAGGCGGAGGAGTAGGTTCCCTTGGCCGCTTGGCGGGAGCAGTGGCGGTGGTCCGAGACGACCCCGCCCGGCTGCCGCCGCGGCGTGAGAAACGGCAGGAGTAGAAGCGGTGATCCGGGGAGACCCCGCTCTAGTTGCCGCAGCAGCGTGAGGTGCTCCCGTGGCAACAGTACTTGCCGCGGTGGAGCATGTCGCGCGGCGCGGCGGCTGTCGACTCGTCTGCCGCTCCGCTACGTCCCCGGCCTTGCGGAGACGCCTTCTTGGTGGAGCTGGGGGCTCGGCTTGCGGCGAGCTGTCTGAAGATGAGGAGGAAGAGGAGTCGATCTCCAACGAGCCGCTCGTATCCTCGGCGGGCTCGCTCGACTCGACGTCATGCCCGGCAAGCTCTTCCTCGCCGGCAAAACTCCTCTCGCTCGGCAAGGCTTGTCGCCTCCGCTGCCTCTGCCTCCTCCACTGTGAATCCAAACTCGCCCGCGGCTGCGGCTGCCACCGCCTCTTCCAGCCTAGTGGCGATGCGCTTCATCTCCGCATCGGTGGTGTCGCGAGTGAGGCCTTTCTTTTCGTCGGAGCAGACCGGCACTTCTACCAAGCCGTCGAAGAACTCCTGCACGACGTCGTCCGCAGGCTCTTGCCAAGTTGGGACAATTCCATGCGAGTCGCACAGCGGCATCATTGCGCGGATGCGGTCGAGCGAGGAATTGTTGCACAGCGGAACGACACCCTTCGGCAACCTGAACACTTCGGGATGTTGAGGGTCGTACTTGAACAGCTCCTGGAGCATCACGTTAAGCTCCAGAACAGTGAAGTTAAAGTTGAGGCCCGGGCGCAGCCTCATGATGTCCGCCGCATTCTTGAATTCCCAGGCGGGTCTCCTCCTCTCCTGCAGGGGGGCGATGCGGCGGCGAAGAAAATTCGCCAACCGCACCTACAGTGAGCCCGGCAAGCCTGAGGCGTTGGATCTGGGTGACGGCAATCTTCAGCCTATCGTCTTCCGGGGCCACGTTGCTCCAATCGCTGCCGCGTGCTAGTGGGGCTTGGCGCCGGGCAGTAAACGGCCGCGGGTTCTCCTCGACAATCCAGCACGAGTTTGCTCTCCATTCCTCCCACTTGCCGCGGAACTCTCCCTCCAGATAAGCGTCCTTCTTGCCGGCTGTCGAGATCCAGGCGATTCCGCCGGATAGAGGCTCTCCTCTCTCAACTCGGGGCATAAAGAAGTGGCGAAAAGGGGCTACATTTGGATAGACTCCGACAAAGTTTTCGCAGAGATGTGCGAAAACTGCCATGGTCAGAACGACATTGGGGGTGAAATCAAGGAGGCGGAACCCGTAGGTGTTCATAATATCACAGAAGAACTCACAGAAAGGCGGGCAGAGCCCGCAATAGAAGAACAAGGCGAAGAAAGGTTATCCATTTGGAGCCATTCCCGAAACGACGACTGGAAGTACCTTCGTACGCGGATGCGCCCGCGTCTCCCCCGACCAGAAGAGGTAGTAGTACTCCCTCAGCTCCTTCGCGACGAGCTTGGGGGGGAGATTGCCCGCTCCGTTCGCAGCGCCACGAGCCGCTGCGCCTCGATCGACTTCACGGCCTTCCCCTTCTCGGTTTTCGGAGCCATGGCGGAAGTGGTGGGGGAGGTCGACGTCGTTGGTGGTGCTGGTGGCGATGGGGGGCAGAGCGCTGCTCTCTTTCAGCTTTGGGAAGAAGGGGGAGCAGTGGAGGAGTAGCAACCGGTGAGTGGACGAACTGCCCCTGTTTCCCCTGCTTATAAGGAGGGAGGGGGCGGACGTTCCGCCTTTCCGAATAAAGAAACCACCCACGATCTCTCCCACGACGCCGCATTCAACGCGTGCCGTTCGGGGAGAGCGCGGTGGATACGGAGAAAGATACGGCGTAACCCAGGCCGCGCATGCTCGTGCCCTATTTTGGGCCTGGCCCAACAACGCTTGGCACCGTGTATGGCCCAGGCCCGGGGGCTCCTGTCGGTGTACTAGAGTAGGGGTACCCTAGTATTCCGAACTTGTGCACGGGCAGTCGCAGCATCCCGCGGCAAGGCTTGCCGGGCGACCGCCAAGGTCCTCCGTGGTTCCATTGGAGCCATTCAAGAACAATGTATCCCAGCCAAGGAGACAAGGCCCCGGCAAGAGGAGCTTGCCAGGAAGGCCACTCAAGGCATAAAACCCCAGCGAGAGGAGCTTGCCGGGAAGGCCAACCAAGGCATCCCAAGGAACTTGCCGCCACGCGCCACGCGTCCCGGCAAGGCCCGTTGAGCAACAAGCTCCCGGACGCGGCAAGACAACGACCGTGGCGAGGCGCTTGCCGCGGCAAGCTACCACTCTGTACCCGCGCTCCAGCACATCGACCAACGTGTCGCTCTGGGACCCTTCAAGGCGTACGTGGCGGGAGGCTGTGCAGCCAGCGGTGTGCGGTGGCAAGCGGCGCTGACAAGATCGCCATCGTGGCGAGCGGTGGCGTCCCTGACGGTCCCTTTTGCACTATTTGGGCGACGCAGACGGGCATTTAATGCCCTTGTCCCCTGCCGTCAGGGTTAAGTATGATACACCGTACAGGTAGTTGTACCAACTACAACACCTTTCCATTTTTATCCTTGTCTACGTTGCCACCTGTCGGTGACCCCTTGAGCATATAAAAGGAGGCCCATGCGCAACGTAGAGAGGGGGACGAAGGAGAACACTCACGCTCGGTCTCGTTAGCTGCTGGAGTGCACTGTAGCACTCAGCGCTCCCGAGCAAGAACTCAATACAAACCACAAAGCAGGAGTAGGGTTTTACGCATCCGTGCGGCCCGAACCTGGGTAAACTGCTCGTGTGTTTCGCCTCGATCCGCTCATCGTGCGATCTCCGCCCCCGCAGAACCGAAAGGGGCTCGGTCCGCCGGTCCCTATAGGTGCTCGTGGATCAGTTTCCCCGACAAGCCTATTGCAACTGTAAAGAAAATTAGGCATTCAATTACAATATTCAAAACCATATGTATAATATGTAAATTCATACATCATTCTTATAGCAAATATCCATCAAATGATACTCAAATGTTAAGGGCCAAGACTAAACTGTTCGTGATCTAGAGTCCAGTCCAGCTAGATCTTTGAATCCTGCAATCAAGAAAAAAAAATCTAGTTAATGAGTCCAACATAATATACACCATACAATTATTCCGGCTCCATTGTTAAAAATAACTATCGCCGGACTAACCGGAGTAATACTGTGCGAACAAGCATGTAAACGAGGGATCAGAACAATTTTTACAAGTGTAAATGTCTAAAGCATAAGCACAAGTGCATGTATTAAAAGCATCCGTTGTTGATTTAAGTTGTAGCTCAATCTATAGTTTCAGTTAAGTCCATGTCCCTAGCTAGCACATATTCTTTTTTTCGAAGTTGTGACTCAATGTAGCAAAAACACATGGTGAAAGAGAAGAAGCAGCTAGCTTACTATGAAGGCCAATGGCGTACAGTCGTGGATTTAGCACGGCAAATGTCCTAGCAAAAGGACTTAGTCGTGAGGCCATCACTCGGGTTAGTTTAAAGGGGTTAAAGCGGACTAAGGACACAAGGAGTTTGTACTAGTTCGGTCCCTTCGATGAAGGTAAAAGCCTACGTCTAGTTTGGTGTGGTATTGCTTGGGCTTCGATGACCAGGGAGCGAATCCGCTTTGCGTGTGTCTCGAGCTGTTGTTTCTTGTCCTGAACCATCGTCGGTCGTCCCTTTATATAGGAGGCAATGCCCGGTCCGGTTTACAGAGTCCCGAGGCCGGCTCATAAACGTGTCCGCCTCGGTCTCTACTCTTTCTATCTTATATTCCAAGTTACATAGTATGACGGTTTACAAACCATGGGCCTTATACATGGGCCCTAAATCCCCGTGGGCTATAACCTCCTTTTACATACTCCACTGGGCTTCTGATAATATAACCTTACCAACGTAATCCGGACCCTCCTAGCCGGTTTATACCTGATAGTAATATCCCTGACATTAGGCCCCAGATTGATTTGAACTTGTTCATGTCAGTCTTCACAGTCTTGTACGAATTTCCCTTTCTGCAGCTCTTGTATACTTCATAAACCGGCCATGACGTCATCTCTTGGAATCGCTTCAATCTGTCATGACATCATCTGCGCACTTAACGCCCGCATCTGTTTGTTACCTTTCTTTATTACCGTTCCGAAAACTGAGGAGACAGCTCAATCCATATCCGATTTTCAGTCTCCTCGATTCCCGCGCCTACCGTTTTATCTCTTTGGCCTATAAATAAGGCCAAGGGCCATCTCTTTTACCCCCTCTGCTTCGTCTTTCTTCGTCTCCAGCGCTCAAGCTCCCGCCGTCGTTCTTCGAGCTCGCCTTCATCAGCAAGCCCGGCCGCTGCATCAACCTGAGCACGTCCACATATTCTCCGCCATCCTTCCGCCTCTTCAGGTACGTTATTTCTTCCCCCAATAGATCTTAGCTCTAGGGTTTTGCCGTAGCTCTTCGCGAACCCTTGTTCTTCGTAGTTCATCGCCGTAGGTTGTTTTTATCTGTAGATGTAAAACTTGTTAGGTCAACCCTCGTGTGTGTGCTTTCGCTCGATCGTCATAACTTTAGTTTCTCCAATACTGCTAGTTTAGATTGGATCTGTAGAAAACTTCCGCTACTTTCGCTGAATATGACTTGAATTGTTTTGCCTTTTTCCTGCGCCGTAGATCCATTTTTACCTCTGCTTCCTGTGAAAGTTGTTTCTCACACTTAGATCTACAGCTTTTATCTGCTTATGTCACCGGTTCAACTATAACCTGCGCCTCATATGCCTGTACTGACGGTTTAGATTTAAGCCTGCATTCCATAATTGACGGTTTAACTTTCTCCTTCTATTGTCATAAACCGATAGCTATCTCGTTCATGCTTGCTCCGGATTAGTGGGTACCATTAGTCCCTTGCTTAAACTGTCAATTAGGTCAATACTTTCACAGAACACGCCGGTTTGCATCCAGTAGATTTGTAAAACCGGGCCTTGTATTGTACCTTTCAGCACTCCCGCATTGGAAAAGATGGCTAAACAGTTCGTTGCTTGCAATTGGGTCCCTTCCCAGATTACCGATGACGACTTAGTGAAGGCGGCCTCAATTGGCATTCTTGGTCCTAGAGAGGTTCTGCACTGGCGGGCCCCTGGAAAGGAGTGTCCTCCTAAGCCTAAGGAGGGAGTGACCATAGTCTTTTTCGATCACTTGGCCCGGGGTTTTAGCCCTCCCGGTTCAAAGTTCTTCCCCGATGTTTTAGCTGATTTTCAACTCCATCCGCAAGATCTGGGTCCCAACTCCATATCGAACATCTATAACTTCCAAGTCTTCTCGGAAGCATATTTACAAGAAGAGCCATCTGTGGAGCTGTTCCGGGATTTCTTCCATCTGAACCGCCGGACTGAGTTTTCGGACGGGCCTCATACTGAACTTGGTGGTGTGAGCATCCAAAACAGAAATGATGTAAGCTTTCCTCACGCCGCTCTTCACAGCCACCCCAAAGAAGGGAACCAAACTTGGTTCTACTGCAAGGATACTTCGCCAGAGGGAGAAAATCCGCTGCCGGGTTATCGTGCTTACCGCCTGACGCCGGGTCATCCTTTCCCGCAGCGTCTGAGTGCCCAAGACCGGGCTCGATATGCCCCTAAACTTTCCAAGCTCAGGGCTTTCGTAGCTAACGGTTTAACCGGGGTTGACTTTGTCAGCTGCTGGCTCTCTTGGAGCATTCTTCCATTAAGCCGGCGCTCAAGCTTAATGTGTGAATATACTGGCAATCCGGAAGATCCTCAGCGTCACACAAAAATAGTGCTTCCTAACAACGAAGTTACTGAATCTGCAAAGAAAATTTTGAATGTCCCCCTGGAAGAATGCAGCCGGACCGGTTTAGCTCCTTTCTGCACAACCAACAAACCGCCATCGGTAAGACTCTTCCGACCTTTTCTTTTCGGTTTAATCTGTTCATATCACTTGTCTTCAACATGTTCTTGTTCCTTTACACAGGCCAATGATCCCTTCTGGAAGAGGAAGGCTCAAGATAAACCGGCGAAGCCAACCCGTAAGAAGAGCTTAGCCGTAAAGAAGAAGAAAACTGCTGCCGTTTCCGATTCAAACCTCGAAGAAGATGATCCGGCTTGTGAGGTACTGCTCGATTCTTACCTCCTTTGAGTTCTCTTTGTTTATACTTATATCAATAATGTCTTTTCCCAGTATCTGGTGGAGGGAAGTAAAGCGGATGAAGTTGGGGTAATTTCTCTCTCATCTGATTCAGAACCGTTGCCACCCAAGATTCGCCGGGCATCCCGGAAGTATCCATTTTCTCACCCTTATGCTCAATTGGATCCCAACTTTCTTTGGAAGAAACAGCAGCATGAGGCTCGCCGGACCACACGCCATAGTGGTCGCATAGTTGAATCGTCCGGATTACCCCACACGCCAGCTCGCAGACGCCGCTCAGAGGTTTTGCTTACTCCAACCCTTCTTCATCCAAAAGCAGGTCTTATTCGCAAACCTCTTAAACCGTCTGATCCCAACTACCAGGAAGCTCCTCTGTGTTCTTCCGGTGAATCGACCGCTACTCAAGTCCCAGTGCTTAAGACCGTTCCTGGGTAAGTCATCTTTCCAAATATCCGGTTTACCTTTCTGTTTTAACTTTGTGGTTTTCATTGCTCTTTTAATCTTTATCAGTATGCCCAAGCCTAGCAAAAAGGCGAAATTAAATAAACCGGCTGCCGAACGCACCATCGCTGAACCGGCAGAGGATCCTGAAGCAGCCAACCCTCCAGAGGAAAATGTTGAAGTTCAGCACGATGATCCCTCCCCTATGGATCATGAAAATCTTGCTGCTCCGGGGGGTGATGCCACGAAGAACACAACTGAACCGGCAAGTCCTGTTCGGGTTAGTCCTCCTCGGGCTAGCCCGGCTCCTGTTAGTCCGGTGCGCACTGCTGATCCCCTCCAGCCAACCGTTGCCTCGACAGAAGACGTTGAGATAACTAGGATAGGCTTCTCTGCTCCCACAGAGCTTGTTGCCTTTGTTAAACACACTGCCAAGGAGGAAAAACTTCAGCAAGATAAAGGCAAGTGGAGCACAGACTTGTCAAGTTATACTCAGCTTAGTGCCCAGGAGCTCCACTCTGGGTATCTGAACCGGCTCTTCACTTGCCGCGACTATGAGGCCAGTTTAGTTAACATGATGAAGGAGAAATATGAGGTAACTTTCTTTCCTTTTACCTTCCGTTTCTGCTTGTATTTTGCAATTATACCTTTAGGCCATAGTAGCCCCCAAGTGTCGGTTTACTTCTCTGTAGGTGAACTGGGACTTCTCTTATGTCTGAGAATGAACGTACATAAGCCCCCAAGTGCCAAGGACATAACTTGTTTATGTGCTTGGGACTTGTCTGAAAAATTTGCCTTCTTTTACTTCGATTGTACATTAGCCCCCAAGTGTTGAGTGCATAACTTGTTATGTGCTTGAGACTTTGATTGAACTGTTCTTCTAACACTTTCCTTTTCCTGCAGGCTGACTTGAACCAGAGGGCTTCGGAGGCAACTGAACTCTGGAATAACTTGGCCTCCCATGAAACTGCTTCAACTAAAGCTAAGGAAGAACTTGTCCTTGATTTAAGTAATATTGAAAAACTCAAGAAAGATTTTGAAGCAGAACGGTCCACATGGGAGGTGCAAAGGGCTGCTCTAGAAAAGAGAGCAAAGGATGCTGAGGCTGCTTTCAACCCGATGACGCAGGAGTTATCCGGTTTAAAGCAGCACATAGACGATATGACATCTACTATTTTTGGTGAGTATCTGTCTTCATATGTTTGTATCCTTGCAATCATATACTATTCCGGTTTAACTCACCAATTGTATATAGGGAGGCGCATAACTCATCTTGGAGACGATGTTCGGAAGAAACTAAAAGCTGCTTATACCCTGGTGGAGCAACTCTACTCCGGTGCTCAAAGGGCTATAAGTGCTATGTCGCACAATAAACTAGCGCCGACCACCATCCAAGGCACTCTGGAAAAGTTATCCATCTTGCCTGCTCGACTCGTTGAGGTGAAGAAATCTGCTGCACGAGCTGGCTCCCTCATGGCGTTAACCCGGGCCAAAGCGTGGGTTCCCGATTTTGATCTGGCGGAGGCCATGAATGGTTATCCCAGCATGAAAGAGGACGGGTCAGCCTTCTCTTCTGAAGATATTCGTTCTTTAACCAAAGACATGCGCCCTCTTGCCAGTAAGCTTGCTGACGAAGCGGACTTAACAAGGTATCATCCGAGTTACGATCTAGAGAATGCACGGGTGGAGCGGCTGGTTTATGACACTGAAAATCTGATCCCACCCATTCGTAAGCATACCTTCGCTCCTGACATTGACCCGTCAGATCTTATAAATGATGAAGTATATTTCCGTGCCCTCGCCAAGATTGACTGGAGCACTCCTGATTTCCAGCAGCTGTGAGAAGTCGACGAAGATCCGGAGCAAGCTGACCCTCAGTCTTCCTAGCGTGCTGAAGAAGAATCTTAGACCGGATCCGGTTTAATTTTTAGATGCTGAATGCTTTGCATGAAACTTTGATTCTTTTGGGCCTGCAAGTGCCTTGTAATAGAATAGTTGAGATACTGCCTTTGTCCCACTGTTATGGTATTACTTTGATTGGCACTCCCCAATTTATCTTCTGTTTGCAATGCTTTAACAACTTATATTACCTGTGTCTGCATGAACAATGCTAAAAGATGTCCTGGCGGTTTACCACCAGACGGATTATACTGCCCTGATACATATTCCAAATAAATAACTTGAACTGCATATAAAACGCAACCATATGCCATACCTGTGATTAAGTGTGCCTGTAGACCTTAATCCGGTAGGAATAACTTAAAGCGCGGTTGCTGATGAAGCCCTTGGCTCTTTTGTCGGCTTAGCATGATGGCCGATCCGGGTTACGATGAACGCTGGTTTAACTCTCGCTGGTGTTCATGGCCCAGACTTTTAATTCCGTAGACGTATGGTCAACCTTGTAGTTGTCCAGTCTCACATCAATGGACTTGGTTAAAAAACCAATGACCTTGAAGACAAAATTTGTGAAAACATAAAAAGATAAAAATAGGATTTTTGGGCAAATAAGACCATGTAGTCGAGGCTTTTTACGAGCTGCGAGGCTCCAAATTCGAGGCTTTTTATGAGCTACCAGGCTACTGTCATTAACCATTTTAGCAAAGCCTGCCAAGATGCTCCACAATCCTTAACCAAATCATCGATGTACATAGCTACCCAATGTTTCAAAATCTCGTAAAGATTTTGTCTTTGGGTAATCAACTCGATGATCGTCAATTTAACGTGGCCAAGTTCAGGGTCCCGAAGGATTAACTTGTGATAGGTTCGACGGGTGATAACAGGTTTACCTGGACGGCGTGATTTACTTGATGTAGGCAGGTTAATCTGGGGTTTTAGGTGTATGCACCGGGCTTCCAAGCCATGTTCACTACAAGGGTATTCAATTCGCTGAGAGCCCCCAGGTAGTCTGTGAGCCGTTTGCTCGTCGGGGCATATGTTTGAGTTGTGCTAGGCATCAAACCCTCTTTTACCCCTCATCATCATGTGGAAATTGCCGAAGCAACCAGAGCAGTGCTCTTATGATGGGCTTCATACCGCCGCCGGCTCAAGAGACCATGGGAAACTTCCTTGCTCGCGGAAACCCCCATGTGACTCTTGTTTGTATAGATAAGGTGGCTGATTCCTTGATTTGTCAAGGGCGCCGGTTTAGGAGGCCATGGAAAGCTTCTTTGGAAACCCCCATGTGATACTCCTTTGTGTAAAGAACACGGTGATTCCTTGATTCTGTCAAGGGCGTCGGTTTTAAGAGGCCATGGAAGGTTTTCTTTTGAAGCCCCCATGTGATACTCTTTTGCGAAAAAGATGGCTGATTCCCCGGTGTACCGGGGGCACCGGTTTATTTTATTAATCATAATATATACATTGTACATAAAGCGGAGCCAATGGCTCAAGTGTAGTAGGGTCGAAGAAAAGCGATGTTCCACGGCCGCTTGGTCTCCTCCTCTGCCGTACGTGAGTCCTTATGTTCTCGAACGTCGACAAGGTAGTATGATCCGTTGTGCAGGTTTTTGCTGACCACGAAGGGTCCTTCCCAAGGTGGGGATAGCTTGTGCATATCTGTTTGGTCCTGGATGAGCCGGAGCACCACATCTCCCTCTTGAAACGTCCTGGTCTTAACCCAACGGCTGTGGTACCGGCGCAGGTCTTGTTGATAAATCACTGATCGTGCTGCTGCCGTGTCCCGTTCCTCGTCTAGCCAGTCCAAGCTGTCTTGTCTTGCTTGTTCATTATCCGCTTCAACATAGGCCGCCACCCATGGTGAGTCATGCCGGATATCACTAGGGAGGACCGCTTCAGCACCGTACACCATGAAGAAAGGCGTGTACCCTGTAGATCTGTTAGGTGTAGTGTTGATGCTCCATAAGATAGAAGGCAACTCCTCTACCCAGCAACCCGGTGTTCTTTGCAAAGGAACCATAAGCCGAGGCTTGATGCCTCTCAAGATTTCTTGGTTGGCTCTCTCAGCTTGGCCATTGGACTGAGGGTGAGCAACTGCCGATACATCAAGGTGAATATGTTCTCTTTGACAGAACTCCTCCATATCTCCTTTAGACAGGTTGGTGCCATTATCAGTTATAATGCTGTGTGGAAAACCAAACCGGAAAATCACCTTTTTGATGAACTGAACCGCTGTTGCCGCATCACACTTACTGACAGTCTCTGCTTCAACCCACTTTGTAAATTTGTCCACTGCTACCAACAGGTGGGTTTTCTTATCTTGGGATCTTTTGAAGGGTCCAACCATATCAAGCCCCCAAGTCGCAAACGGCCAGGTAATTGGAATCATCCTCAGCTCCTGCGCCGGTACATGAGCACGCCGTGAGAATTTCTGGCAAGCGTCACATTTTCTGACCAAGTCCTCTGCGTCGGCGTGAGCCGTCAACCAGTAGAACCCATGACGAAAAGCTTTAGCTACCAAGGATTTTGAACCGGCGTGATGACCACAATCCCCTTCATGAATCTCTCGAAGAATATCGCAGCCTTCCTCTGATGATACACACCGTTGAAACGCCCCAAAAACGCTGCGGTGATGAAGTTCTCCATTGATGATGGTCATAGACTTAGACCGCCGGATTAACTGTCGGGCCTCGACTTCGTCCTCTGGCAACTCACCTCGGCTCATGTATGCCAAGTAAGGGAGTGTCCAATCCGGAATGACGTGAAGTGTTGCGACCAACTGTGCTTCCGGATCAGGAACAACCAAGTCCTCCTCTGAAGGTATCTGTACTGATGGATTATGCAATTCATCCAAGAAAGTATTAGGTGGAACCAGTTTACGCTGAGAGCCCAGCCGGCTTAACGCATCGGCTACTTCATTTTTTCGCCGGTCTATGTGATCCACCTAGTATCCCTTGAAGTATCCTGCGACTGCGTCTACCTCTCGTCGATATGCTGCCATGAGCGGATCCTTGGAGTCCCATTTGCCCGATACTTGTTGTGCCACCAGATCTGAATCACCAAAGCACTTAACCCGGCTCAAGTTCATCTCCTTGGACATCCATAGACCATGGAGGAGAGCTTCATACTCAGCAGCATTGTTAGTACAAGGGAACATTAAACGGAGGACGTAACAGAACTTATCACCTCGTGGGCAAGTTAACACGACTCCGGCCCCCGAGCCCTCCAATTGTCTTGAACCGTCAAAGTGAATAGTCCAGTACATATGATCCGGCTTCTCCTCAGGTGCTTGCAACTCTGTCCAATCATTAATGAAATCCACCAGTGCTTGGGACTTTATAGCAGTACAGGGCACATACTTTAATCCGTGCGGGCTAAGCTCAATGGCCCACTTCGCCACTCTGCCAGTGGCTTCTCTGTTCTGGATTATATCCCCTAACGGAGCTGAACTGACAATAGTGATTGGGTGGCCCTGGAAATAGTGCTTCAACTTCCGATTTGCCATGAACACGCCATATACCAGCTTCTGCCAATGTGGATATCTCTGTTTTGACTCAATGAGCACCTCACTAATGTAGTAAACCGGCCGTTGAACCGGATATTCTTTGCCTGCCTCTTTGCGCTCCACCACAATGGCCACACTGACTGCACGGGCATTGGCGGCCACGTATAACAGCAGCGGCTCATTGTCAACCGGGGCAGCAAGAACTAGTGGTTCTGCCAATTGCCTCTTCAGATCCTCGAACGCAGCGTTTGCAGCGTCACTCCAGACAAACCGGTCCGTCTTTTTCATCAACTGATAGAGCGGGATTGCCTTCTCTCCTAAACGGCCGATGAACCAACTCAGTGCTACAATGCGGCCCGCCACGCGCTGGACATCATTGATACATGCCGGTTTAGCCAAAGACGTGATCGCCTTGATCTTTTTCGGATTAGCTTCAATCCCTCTGTTTGACACTAAGAATCTGAGGAGCTTGCCCGCCGAAACACCAAAGACGCACGTCTCCGGATTGAGCATCATTTTATAAACTCGGAGGTTGTCAAAGGTTTCTTTTAAATCATCTATTAGCATCTCCTCCTTCCTGGATTTCACCATAATGTAGTCAACATATGCATGGACATTTCTTCCAACCTGCCCTTGTAGGCAGTTCTGCACACAACGCTGATAGGTTGCTTGGGCACTCTTGCGCCCAAAAGGCATGGATACATAGCAGAAGGCTCCAAAGGGAGTTATGAAAGCTGTTTTCTCCTGGTCCCTAACTGCCATCTTGATCTGATGATAACCTGAATATGCATCCAAAAAACATAGCCGCTCACATCCCGTCGTAGCATCGGTAATTTGATCAATACGGGGGAGAGCAAAAGGATCAGTTGGGAAAGCTTTGTTCAAGTCTGTGTAATCAACACACATCCTCCATGTTCCATTTTTCTTGAGCACCAATACCGGATTAGCCAACCACTCTGGATGAAACACCTCAATTATGAAGCCTGCGGCCAAGAGCCTAGCCACTTCTTCACCTATAGCCTTGCGCCTCTCCTTATTGAAGCGGCGCAGATACTGCTTGACCGGTTTAAACTTCGGATCAATATTAAGATTGTGCTCAGCGAGTTCCCTCGGTATACCTGGCATGTCAGAAGGTTTCCATGCAAAGATATCCCGGTTCTCACGGATGAAATCGATGAGCGTGCTTTCCTATTTGGGGTCTAGGTTAGCGCTCATGGTGAACTGCTTGGATGAATCAACCGGAACAAAGTCAACCTGCTTGGTTTCCTCCGCCGATTTGAACTTCAACGCCGGATCATGCTCTGTAGTTGGCTTTTTCAGCGGGGACATATCTGCCGGATCAACATTGTCCTTATAGAATTTTAGCTCTTCTGTAGCGCAAATCGCCTCAGCATACGCCGCATCTCCTTCCTCACACTCCAATGAAATCTTACGGCTCCCATGAACCGTGATAGTTCCTTTGTGGCCTGTCACCTTGAGCTGCAGATAAACATAACACGGCCTAGCCATGAACTTGGCGTAAACCGGTCTCCCAAACAGAGCATGGTATGGGCTCCTGATCTTTACAACCTCAAAGGTCACAGTTTCCGATCTAGAGTCATGCTCATCCCCAAAGGTAACTTCTAGATCGATTTTTCCAACTGGATAAGCCGATTTACCGGGCACCACCCCTTGGAACACTGTGTTGGACTGTCGGAGCTTCTTATCTGTCAGCCCCATACGTCGAAAAGTCTCATAGTATAGGGTGTTGATGCTGCTGCCTCCATCCATAAGTACTTTGATGAACTTATAACCACCCACCTGTGGTGCCACCACCAGAGCCAACTGACCCGGATTATCAACCCGTGGTGGGTGATCTTCTCTGCTCCACACAATGGGTTGCTCAGACCAACGTAAAAAACGTGGTACCGCCGGTTCAACGGAGTGTACTGCCCTCTTAAAAACCTTTTGATCCTGTTTGCAAAGACTTGTGGTGAAGACGTGATACTGCCCACTGCTCAGCTCCTTTGGATCATTCTGATATCCGGATTGCTGCTGCTGCTGACGCTGTTGATTTCCTTGGTTGTTGTATCCACCCTGACCATGTTGCTAGTTATGTTGATGCTGATTGTTGCCACTGTGGTTATTGTTACCGCCGTGGAATCCTGAACCGGATCCACCACCCTGATAACCTGGACCTTGAAAACCGGGACCTGATTCGCTGGGGGGCCCGTGGTCATATTTGGCCTGTTTCACGAGCTCTTGCATAATGTAACAATCTTTCCAGAGATGTGTAGCCGGGTTTTCCACTGTATCGTCCCTCGGGCAAGGCATGTTCAACTGGCGATCTAGATTGATCGGTGGCCTCCCGCTGCGTGGGGGTGGTTTACCCTTGCGGCGCTGCCCGTTGTCTTGAGCATTGGTATTAGCCACAAATTCTGAGCTGCCCTCCGCTTTACGCTTGCCATTGTACCCTGTGCCCGCCGGATTGACCTGCACCGGTTTACTGTTCTTGTTCGCCTTCCCGGACTTGTCTCCGTCTGCATCTGGATACTTGGTGTTGTCAGAGTCTCCATACTTTACAAAAGAGCCCATGAGCGTTCCCATGTCGTTGCAATCACGTTTGAGCCGTCCCAGCTTCTGCCTCAAAGGCTCAAACCGACAATTGCCTTCCAAGGTTACTATCGCCGTACTTGGATTGATGCTATTGGAGGAGTGCAAGATTTCGGACACTCGCAGCACCCAACTGCTGGTGGTCTCTTGCTCTCCCTGAACACATGCCGCTAAGTCACCAACGGACATCGGCTGCTTGCACGTGTCTTTGAAATTATTGATAAACTGGCGACGCAATTCACCCCATGATCCGATGGAGTTAATTGGCAAACCCTTTAGCCATGTCCGGGCCGTGCCCTCAAGCATCATTGTGAAGTATTTGGCGCATGTAGCTTCGTCCACATCAAGCATCTCCATAGCCATTTCATAACTTTCAACCCACGCCTCCGGAGCCAGATCCGCCGTGTAGTTGGGTACCTTGCGTGGACCTTTGAAGTCTTTGGGTAATTTCACGTTCCGTAAAGCGGGGATGAGACACTGCACTCCCAAGGAACTAGACATGATTCCTGTTTCGACTGTGGTGGTGAGGTGAACCGGCGTCGCCTGCCGGGTGTCATTGTGGGCAGTATGCCTGGCTTGGTCCACCACCTCTTGTGCATTTTCTCCTGCTCCTGCCGGATTATCCTGCCTCTGCCGGTGCCGTCTCCGTGCGCTGCTAGACACAGCCGGTTCATCCAGATGCCTCGTATAACTCCGGCTCGGGCGGGGGGTTGAATGAATCCTCTCCCGGCTATAGGAATAAGCTTGCTGCTGAGTTAGCGCTGTGTCCAGCAACTCCTTGGCCCGTCGTGCCTAGACTGCTATGGGCGATGTTCCCTCAATGGGAAGGGCGGCTAGCCGTGAAGCGGCGGCGACGATGTTATCCAAAGGATTAGAATAATGACCAGGAGGGGCGGTCACGTGCCGGGTCGGCACAACTTGGCGATTCGGCTCCGCGGGCCGGTGGCTGAACCGACGCGCCCGTCCCCGGGGCTCCTCCCCGGTCTACCTCTGGATGGTTACTGGTTCCTGCTCCTGGTGTGCTAAAGAGATTCCTCGCCTCATAAACCGGCGGCAAACGAGATCGTTGTCTCCTCCACATTACCTCCCCCGAGGCGTTCTGGTCTAACCTGAGCCGGAAAGCTTGAGAATCCAGCTCTGCCTGTCTTGTGGCCATCCTAGCTTTCTCCACAGCCAGATCTAACTTAGCTTGCTCAATCCGGCTTTTCACCTGACCGATCTCTGCATCATGCTGCTCCTTGTCGGCCTGGGCTACTTCTACTATTGCGAGTGCTGTCAAAGTGTCGACTAAGGTGGATAGGACGTCAGAGCGCGACGGGGGTAGGTCTCCAGCTCTAGCTCCTGCTGCCTCTGAGGTTAACGCCCCAGTCGTCAAGGGCTGCTGCATGGGTTGTGATCCGGCCATGAAGACAGCAACCCTGTTTGGCGGATCAAAGGGGTCCGGAATACTATCGCCATCGGAACCACCCTCAGATTGGCCGTCCTGCAACAGATACAAATATTCGGTCTCTCCGGATGAAGATTCATCGTCGGAATAAACAACTGTCTTGCCACTAGAATCCGATCCGTCCTCGGCTTGTACTCCATGTACTGCTCCAACAAAGACGTGCTTCACGGCGGGCTGGTCTCGCACGCCGAGCCGACTCGATGATGTTGGGGAAGATGTTCGACTCAGGGCCCGGTTCGCCGATCTTGCCGATGAAGACGTGGATGCCACCGAAGGGGACCCGATACCTGTATTCGATTGAATCGGCCTCGGAACCCCAGTCTGCATCGTCGATGTAGATCCGGCCGCGATGACTCTTGGTCATCCGGCCCACTGCGTAACCCTTCAGCCCTTCAAAGCTGCCCTTCAAGAACTCGAAACCACCGTGCGATAGCCCCATGGTGGGCGCCAACTGTCGTGGATTTAGCACGACAGATGTCCTAGCAAAAGGACTTAGTCGTGAGGCCATCGCTCGGGTTAGCTTAAAGGGGTTAAAGCGGAATAAGGACACAGGGAGTTTATACTAGTTTGGCCCCTTCGATGAAGGTAAAAGCCTACGTCTAGTTTGGTGTGGTATTGCTTCGGCTTCGATGACCAGGGAGCGAATCCGCTTTGCCTGTGTCTCGAGCTATTGTTTCTTGTCCTGAACCATCGCCAGGTCGTCCCTTTATATAGGAGGCAACGCCCGGTCCGGTTTACAAAGTCCCGAGGCCGGCTCATAAACGTGTCTGCCTCGGTCTCTACTCTTTCTATCTTATATTCCAAGTTACATAATATGACAGTTTACAAACCATGGGCCTTATACATGGGCCCTGAACCCCCGTGGGCTATAACCTCCTATTACATACTCCACTGGGCTTCTGATAATATAACCTTACCAACGTAATCCGGACCCTCCTAGCCGGTTTATACCTGATAGTAATATCCCTGACACGTACCTATAAAATGCAAAATGCAGGTGAACATGAAGAGAAAGCAAGGTTGCGACTTCCATTGCTTTAAAAATTTGAGAATTCCTTGTTGCAGCTTGTATGAGCGCATTTGAAGAAACAATAGTTAGCCCTCTAGATCTCTGAAAAGGAGTATTTTGTAAGTTTGTACTATGAGGGATCGAAGAAGGTGAGAGTGTCTAGAGGGGGGGTGATTAGACTACTCGACAAGATAAAAATTCTGTCTTTTATCAAGGACAGATTTTGGCAGATTTTGCATAACAAACAAGTCAAGTAGCACACTACACATGCAATTCTAGAGTATGGGCAGCGGAAAGTAAATTGCACAAGTAGTAAAGAGAAGTGGAGAAGATCAAACGCAATTTGGAGACGCAATGATTTTTCCCGTGGTTCCGATAGGTGGCGCTATCGTACATCCACGTTGATGGAGACTTCAACCCACGGAGGGTAACGGCTGCGCGAGTCCACGGAGGGCTCCACCCACGAAGGGTCCACGAAGAAGCAACCTTGTCTATTCCATCATGGCCTACGCCCACGGAGGGCTAGCCTTACTCGGGGTAGATCTTCACGAAGTAGGCGATCTCCTTGCCCTTACAAACTTCTTGGTTCAACTCCACATCTCGACGACGGAGGCTCCCAAGCGACACCTAACCAATCTAGGAGGCACCACCCTCCAAAAGGTAATAGATGTTGTAGATGATGATGAACTCCTTGCTCTTGTGCTTCAAATGATAATCTCCCCAACACTCAACTCTCCTCACTGATTTGGCTGTGGTGGAAGAAAGGATTGAGTGGAAAGCAACTTGGGAAGGCTAGAGATCAAGCTTCATATGGTTGGAGTGGAGCAACTTGATCTCAACACAAGGGTAGGTAGTTCTCTTCTCAGAAATGTAAGGTAGGAGTGGTAGTTCTTTCTGATGGCTCTCTCCACGAATGAAGAGGGGGTGGAGGGGTATAAATAGCCTCCACACAAAATCCAACCGTTACACACATTTGAGCAATCTCGGTGGGACCGAAGTGGACAACTCGGTGAGACCGATAGTTCAAATAATGTGAACGTTGGGATTTTCGGTGGGACCGAATATACAATCTCGGTTAGTCCGATTCGTGCAATGACAAGAGCATGCCAGTTTCGGTGGGACCGACTTCATCATCTCGGTGACACCGATTTGATGACAGAAGGTTACAGAAACTTGGCAACTCATGTTTCGGTGAGACCGAGTTCAGAATCGGAAAATCCGAGTTTACTAGGGTTTGGCTTATGGCTGAGGTGGTTCATCTCGGTGTGACTGAGTTTGGAATATCGGTGGGACCGAGACTACTTATGAGTGTATATGGCAGTGAAAGTTGCTGATAGTTTAGGAGATGTATCACTAAGCACTTGAGCAACGAGATCATCATCATAACCTCATCCCCTTTTAATAGTATTGGCTTTTCCTATGGACTCAATGTGATCTTGGATCACTAAACCAAAAATGGAGTCTTGAGCTTTTGCCAATGCTTGCCTTAGCATTTTGAGGGGTCCACTTCTTTAGTCCTTTTGCCATGCCAATGTGATTGAATTTCCTGAAACATACTTGATAAAAGCATTAGTCCAACCACAATGTATGTTGTCATTAATTACCAAAACCACCCGGGGAGCAAATGTGCTTTCAATCTCCCCCTTTTTGGTAATTGATGGCAACACACTAAACTAGACATCAAAGCTTATTGAAAGAAAGACAGAAATATCACGAAAGCTTTGACAAACATGTAGTACACAGGCTCCCCCTACAAGTGTGCAAGATTTTCATAAATTATGGTTTTGGACTACCACAAGCACACAAGAGAGATAAGCAAGATGTGCTACATGCAGCTTGGCTATATGCATCAGAGCAGATGAAAAGAAGTGAGTGATAATGCATATGTGCATGGTGATTTCTTGCAAACAAGTATTCACAAGCAAGTCACCATCATGCACATTCTGCAAAGTGCATATACTTACCTTGAGGTTCCTTGGCATTGTACCTGAAGCGATAAACTTGGGAAAACAAGGTTAGATAACACAAGAGTATTTCTTCAACCAACTGCAAGAACATCAAGAGTACCAAGCCAGGGATGACATGTATAAAGAGTGTCTCATATTGAGCACAAGCTTGAATCAGCAAACATGTCTCCGAAACTAAAAGATTTTCAATGAACTCTGAGAGATTTTGCTTTCCATAAGATATCAATTGTGAAGATTCCTCTCCCTTTGAGTTCTCTCAGATCAAGGGGTCTGATGGAAAGAGCAAAATCAAAAGAATGATGCCAAATGAGAATGACGCCAATTGTAATGTCCAATGTGAAACACGGCAAGAAATTCTCTTATAAGGAAAAACACGGCAAAGCTTTGATGTGATTCTCTCCCCCTTAAGGTAAGATTGCTCTTCTTCTCCCCCTAAATCTTCTCTTCTCCCCCTAAGTCTTCTTCCCCTTTGACATCAAGTGCCGAAAAGGACAGCAAACTAGGAAGGTCAGGGAAGATGGAAAGAAAGGAGTGGGATCCTTAAGAATCACAACAGGGCAAAAAGGAACATGCATAGAGAATCATTGAGTGGAGCTACAGAAGATGATATCCTGGAAGAAATAAACCGGTGACACCGAATTAAGATGGATCGGTGGGTCCGAAAGTCAGGGACTTAGGGTAGATCCTTTTCGGTTAGACAGAAATATTTAAATCGGTGACGCCGAGTTTAATTCCAAGGAAATACAGAAATAATTCAGCTCACTTTGCGAGGAATGTTTCAAAGGATTTGCAATGAATTTGTGAATGATTTTCGAGGAATTGATCAGAGCCAGAAGGATATTCACAAAGACAGAAGAATAGAAATGAAAAAGATTCCTAGATGAAGTTTTTTTTAATGAAAACTCAATGAGAGAACATAAGAGAAAATAGAAAGACTCCAAAACATATGTACTTCATCTAG
The DNA here is from genome assembly GCA_902687465.1 of Secale cereale. Classification (NCBI taxonomy): domain Eukaryota; kingdom Viridiplantae; phylum Streptophyta; class Magnoliopsida; order Poales; family Poaceae; genus Secale; species Secale cereale. Next base: position 309,566,849 of record LR738709.1, on the reverse strand, counting down.
ATAAAGGTCGGCGACAAGGTCACCTATGTTTGAGTATATTGACTTAGGAGTCGAATGAGGACATTTGATCATAGGTCATACTCATCATTTAAGCTCAAAATGGTGTTGCCATTTTTCGATTAAGCATTCGATGTGATCACATCTTATGAAGCTGCTTATACTCATGACTTTGAGCAAAGCTCCTTAAAGATGTGAAGAACATACCTTGGGCTTGTTGTTGCTTTGCTCATGTAGGTAAACTTGATGTAGGTGCTCATTGAATGTGAAGTTGGAGCGCCATTTCCACTTGTGTAGTTCATCTTCCTACATGGGTTAGGCAAGCAAGGAAATACTCAAGGATATCCAAGATGACAAGAGTGAAATACTAGATGTATAAGATGTCAAAAAGGATATGTGGAATTTTGTTCCTTGAACTCAACATCCCAAAGGGCTAGATACTTGGTCAATGACAAGATTACTCATGATTTGAGTGTGTGGTAATCTTGTGGAATGTAGATCATCCAAGTACCTGCAAGGAGTTAGATGCAATACAAGGAGGCAAATGTGTCCAAGACATATGATCACCATCATAAGAGAAATATCAAGGATTAGTCAAGTGGGCTCATGCCTTGCATGCATCAATGGAGTTCTCACTCCAAGTTTGAAGCATCAATGATGTTCAACTCACTCCTTAAGCGACAAAACACCTTCTCATCAAGAGGTTTTGTAAAGATATTAGCGAGTTGTTTGTCAGTACGAACATGCTTAAGATTGATGTCACCCTTGGCAATATGATCACGAATGAAATGGTGACGAACTTCAATATGCTTCGTTCGAGAGTGTTGCACGGGATTGTGTCCAATTTTAATCGCACTCTCATTGTCACAAAGCAAGGGAACATGTCTCACATGTATCCCATAATCCTTAAGTGTTTGTGTCATCCATAGCAATTGAGCACAACACGAACCAGCAGCAATATATTCCGCTTCGGCAGTGGATAATGATACCGAATTTTGTTTCTTGGAGGACCAAGATACAAGGGATCGACCAAGGAATTGACACGTACCCGAAGTTGACTTTCTATCAACCCTGTCACCGGCATAGTCCGAGTCGGAATAGCCAACAAGGTCGAAAGAGGCCCTCTTAGGATACCAAATGCCAAAGTTTGGTGTGTGTATCAAATATCTCACAATCCTTTTAACAGCTTTAAGATGACATTCTTTAGGGGCTGCTTGATATCGAGCACACATGCATACACTCAACATTATGTCAGGACGAGAAGCACAAAGATATAGTAGAGAACCAATCATAGATCGGTAAACCCTTTGATCAACGGGTTCTCCATCTTTTGTCAAGTCATTATGTCCACTTGTAGGCATGGGGGTTCTCATACCTTTGCTTTCTTGCATGTTGAACTTCTTGAAGAGATCCTTGGTGTACTTTGTTTGTGAGACAAAGGTACCCTCCTTAGATTGCTTGATTTGCAACCCAAGGAAGAATTTGAGTTCACTCATCATGGACATCTCATACTTCTCCGACATGAGCTTTCCAAACTTCTTGCTAAAACGAGGGTTAGTTGAACCAAAGATAATATCATCAACATATATTTGGCACACAAATAGTTCACCATTAACCCTTTTCGTGAACAGCGTTGAGTCTATCTTTCCAATCTCAAAGCCTTTTTCAAGAAGAAAGCTAGTCAAGCATTTGTACCAAGCTCTAGGAGCTTGTTTAAGACCATAAAGAGCTTTGTGCAACTTGTAAACATGATTAGGCTTTTTGGGATTCACAAATCCGGGAGGTTGTTTCACAAATACTTCCTCCTCAATTTCACCATTTAGGAAAGCACTTTTGATATCCATTTGATAGAGAGTAATATCATGGTGATTGGCATAAGCAAGAAGAATGCGAATGGACTCAAGTCTAGCAACGGGGGCATAGGTCTCACCATAGTCCATACCTTCGACTTGTGTGTAACCTTGAGCTACGAGACGAGCCTTGTTGCGGATGACTTGTCCTTCATCTTGCTTGTTCCGAAACACCCATTTGGTTCCAATGACGTTTTGATCATCCTTGGGCTTCTCTACCAAAGTCCATACCTTGTTCCTCTCGAAGTTGTGTAGTTCTTCGTGCATAGCGTTCACCCAATCCGGGTCTTCAAGTGCTTCTTCTACCTTCATAGGTTCAATACTAGAGATAAATGAGTAATGCTCACAAAAGTTAGCTAAGCGAGTTTTAGAGCGAGTAATTCTCCCGGAGTTGATGTCGTTCATCATTTGTTCCACGGGATGATTTTTCTTGACTCTTGCTCGGACTCGGGATAGCTTTTGTTGAGGTTGTGGCTGAGCTTCCTCATCATCTTCATCTTCCTCTTCTTCTTCTTCATTGTTGTTGGTGTTGTCTTGAGGCGGTGGAGAAGGAGGTTGTGGTGGATCTTCTTGTTGCACTTCCTCATCTTGGTGAGTTCCACTTGTGGAGGCCTCCATGTTGCCTTGAGGTTCATCTCGCCGTGAGGTAGGGGGCTCCACATATGTAGATGAGGTACTTTCCTTCACTTCCATGGGACGGATCTTTCCAATAGATAAATCTTGGATAGCTTCCGATGGGTCCTTGTCTCCTACATCAATAGGCATTTGCTCTACTTGCGAGCCATTAGATTCATCAAACTTCACGTCTACCGTCTCTTCAACCTTTCGGGTGAAATTATTGTAGACACGGTAGGTGTGGGAGTTTGATCCATAACCAAGAAAAAAGCCTTCATGAGATTTAGGAGCAAATTTAGACCGACGATGCTTATCAAGGATATAGCATTTCGAACCAAAGACACGAAAGTATCCCACTTGGGGTTTGTTACCGGTGAGGAGCTCGTATGATGTCTTGCCGAGGAGCTTATGAAGATAAAGCCTGTTGATAGCATGACAAGCTGTCTCGACCGCTTCCCCCCAAAAATGCTTCGGTGTCTTGTATTCATCAAGCATCGTTCTCGCCATCTCTATGAGCGTTTGGTTCTTCCTCTCAACAACTCCATTTTGTTGAGGAGTGTACGTAGCCGAGAACTCATGTAGAATCCCTTCCTCATCGAGAAAAGAGTCTACATTGGCGTTCTTGAACTCCGTTCCATTGCCACTCCGAACTTTCTTGATCTTCACCTCAAATTGATTTTGGGCCTTTTTGGCAAAGGTTTTGAAGATTCTCTGAACCTGCGATTTTTCATCAAGGAAAAATACCCACGTAAATCTGGAATAATCATCAACTATAACTAGACCAAAGGAGTTACCACCAAGGCTTTTGTAAGCATTGGGACCGAAGAGATCCATATGAAGAAGCTCAAGCGGTCTCCTTGTGGTCATGATGTTCTTCACGGGATGACTTCCACCTACTTGTTTTCCTGCTTGACAAGTACTACAAAGTCTATCTTTGTCAAAGAAAACATCTTTAACGCCAAGAATATGATCACCTTTGATCAGCTTGTCTAGATTACGCATACCAACATGTCCAAGCCTTCTATGCCATAACCAACCTTTAGAGGATTTAGCAATGAAGCAAGCTCTAGGTTGGGCTTTCTTAGTGAAATCAACAATATATAGATCACCTCTACGGATACCGGTAAACGCCATGTTATGATTGTCACGACGAAAGACTTGGCAATCTACTTCGGTGAATAGCACATTGAATCCAAAGTCAGCTAATCTAGACACGGAAAGTAAATTGTATCCAAGAGATTCTACAAGCATGACATTTTGAATAGAGCTATCATGAGATATGGCCACCTTACCAAGGCCAAGTACCTTACCCTTGGAGTTGTCTCCAAAAGTCACATACTTGCGTGGACCATCGTTCTTTGCAAGCTCTCGAAACATGTCTTTGTCTCCGGTCATGTGGTCCGTGCATCCACTATCAAGAATCCACTCTTTTCCGCCGGACATGTAGTCTCTCAGATTTGCCATAAGATTGAGACTCTTCATGATCTTGTCTAGCTCGGTGTCCGAATCGGAGTAATCATCATCATGCTCATGCTCATCATCATATTGACCCATAGATTGTTCATCATCAACACCTAGGTCAATTTGATAACTACTTGCATTAGTTTTGTCAATGTGACAATAATCATCGGAATGCAATACAAGAGCATTTCTAATTAAAACATTGATAAGACCGGGATCACCCTTCTTTTTCATAAGATCACGAAGCTCAAAGAAGCATTTATCAAAGTTGGGATCATTGGGGCGCATCATATCAAATTCAATAGTCTTGTATAGAATTTCATCAAGACCTCTCAAAAAGTAGTCCGGATAAAGTTCTTCCAAGAACTTCCACATAGCATAGGCGCACTCAAAGTTTGTAACGAGCTCAAGCAAGTTATCGGGTAACCCTCTAATGATAAGATTTACAGTCCTAAGGTTACGAAGCAAATCAAGCTCTTCATCCATGGTAGGGTGCAAGGGGTCAAATGGAGGCACATAGGGGGTCTCAACATATTTGCGCAAATTGTACGTCTTAAAGATAATAAGCATTTCAATCCTCCATGAGTTATAGGACACTCCATTAAGAATAGGCACTCTATGGCTAACACTCCCAAACGTAGACACGTCCATCTTCCTCCAATGGTGTGTAAACCAAAGCAATGGAGAACAAAGCTCTGATACCAATTGAGGGATCGAAGAAGGTGAGAGTGTCTAGAGGGGGGGTGATTAGACTACTCGACAAGATAAAAATTCTGTCTTTTATCAAGGACAGATTTTGGCAGATTTTGCATAACACACAAGTCAAGTAGCACACTACACATGCAATTCTAGAGTATGGGCAGCGGAAAGTAAATTGCACAAGTAGTAAAGAGAAGTGGAGAAGATCAAACGCAATTTGGAGACGCAATGATTTTTCCCGTGGTTCCGATAGGTGGCGCTATCGTACATCCACGTTGATGGAGACTTCAACCCACGGAGGGTAACGGCTGCGCGAGTCCACGGAGGGCTCCACCCACGAAGGGTCCACGAAGAAGCAACCTTGTCTATTCCATCATGGCCTACGCCCACGGAGGGCTAGCCTTACTCGGGGTAGATCTTCATGAAGTAGGCGATCTCCTTGCCCTTACAAACTTCTTGGTTCAACTCCACATCTCGACTACGGAGGCTCCCAAGTGACACCTAACCAATCTAGGAGGCACCACCCTCCAAAAGGTAATAGATGTTGTAGATGATGATGAACTCCTTGCTCTTGTGCTTCAAATGATAATCTCCCCAACACTCAACTCTCCTCACTGATTTGGCTGTGGTGGAAGAAAGGATTGAGTGGAAAGCAACTTGGGAAGGCTAGAGATCAAGCTTCATATGGTGGGAATGGAGCAACTTGATCTCAACACAAGGGTAGATAGTTCTCTTCTCAGAAATGTAAGGTAGGAGTGGTAGTTCTTTCTGATGGCTCTCTCCACGAATGAAGAGGGGGTGGAGGGGTATAAATAGCCTCCACACAAAATCCAACCGTTACACACATTTGAGCAATCTCGGTGGGACCGAAGTGGACAACTCGGTGAGACCGATAGTTCAAATAATGTGAACGTTGGGATTTTCGGTGGGACCGAATATACAATCTCGATTAGTCCGATTCGTGCAATGACAAGAGCATGCCAGTTTCGGTGGGACCGACTTCATCATCTCGGTGACACCGATTTGATGACAGAAGGTTACAGAAACTTGGCAACTCATGTTTCGGTGAGACCGAGTTCAGAATCGGAAAATCCGAGTTTACTAGGGTTTGGCTTATGGCTGAGGTGATTCATCTCGGTGTGACTGAGTTTGGAATATCGGTGGGACCGAGACTACTTATGAGTGTATATGGCAGTGAAAGTTGCTGATAGTTTAGGAGATGTATCACTAAGCACTTGAGCAACGAGATCATCATCATAACCTCATCCCCTTTTAATAGTATTGGCTTTTCCTATGGACTCAATGTGATCTTGGATCACTAAACCAAAAATGGAGTCTTGAGCTTTTGCCAATGCTTGCCTTAGCATTTTGAGGGGTCCACTTCTTTAGTCCTTTTGCCATGCCAATGTGATTGAATTTCCTGAAACATACTTGATAAAAGCATTAGTCCAACCACAAAGTATGTTGTCATTAATTACCAAAACCACCCGGGGAGCAAATGTGCTTTCATACTACTATTTTCTTTGTCAATCCTCTTCGTTGGCACCTGCAAATAGAAGTGCACTTTTAGCAATGTAAGTAAGCAACATAAATCTTACAAGGTCGTAAGCATATTCCCATCAGTTGGCTCAATTTTGGAAACTTTGCCATCATGTTTTTTTTTCAAATTTCAGTCTAAGGCAAACCGCACTTCATGCACCTCACATATTAGAAGTTCGCATATTAGAAAAGGAAGGAGGATATTAAGCTACCATGTAAAAAAAAACACTAGATCAATTGTAGATTAGAAATTTGACAACGGCCCATATTCATTTACATGACATGTCATATGATTGCATACCAGTAATAAGCAAGTTTAGGTCTCTTAAGGATGAGAAATCTGCTCCTAAAATAACGATGCTATGTGCAGACTTGGAGAATGACAAGACATGTTATTTACTACCCCATAAGCAAAAATACCATTCTACTACCATAACCATCCATTCAACTGGGAAGATCCAACGATACTAGTCAGCGCACACATACTAAGATCACAAAGGCAGGAGAGAATAAAGGAAACCAAGAGAGATACCTGTGGATGATAGCGTCGATGGTGATCTGGATTGAGTTAGCATCGGTGAGGAGATGGATTAACTCCATGGTGTGCTTGATGATACGCACGGCCACGATCTTCTTGCTGTTGTTGCATCCATGCACTCGATGACAGGGCACCAATGCCTCCAAATAGAACAAAATCATCATCGTTAACCCATAGCTTCAAGTAGAAGCTAAGTATATATCAAGTGACAGTGAAACCAAGTTCAGAAAAACACTGAAAATAATTATTTCATGTCATGCAGAGTTCAAACTGAATAAACATGTGCATGCTGCTGCTCGAAATCGTCCACGGAGGGTGCCTGCTGCTCCGAAGCGAACAAACATGTAAGAGCTAGTGTTCTTGAGCTAGTATGGAATCTAATCAAGCTAGTATAGGAGACATGTAGTTACTGCTGCTAGCATATATAGAATTCAACCAAGCTGCCTGTGCTTGAGCTAACTTGATGGTGGCATTAATAGTAGGGTACAGATTTCACGCAAGACATGAAAGTTTCATGAACCAAATGATTATTAGTATTAACTAGTCATCAACTCGTGCATCACTGCACGGGCTAGAACAAATATGTTTTATATTTTATTGATGTCACATAATATCTTATATCCGTGCATTATTTCATTTTGCTTTTATTGCTTTGTCGGATTCATTTTGGTTAATAGCGGTTTTTTCATCCAAAGTGTCGCATCAAGATTATAAGACAATCAAAATGAGTTTACATCTCACATTTTGCATATTCCTATTTAGAACATTTGAAGAAACATAACTTAGTTAGGCATGTTTTATATTAGTTAGTAAGTACACTTTAATACAATAAGGAGTACAAGAAATATTTTATTTTCCGATTTTACCCACTTGTAAAAACTCAAAGTTATAAACGTCTAGATAATTTTGCTCAAAATATATATGATCGTTTAATTAAAAAATAAAGAGGGTTCCTTACATATGTACATCATGGTTGGCCACATTTGCCTTAGGGTGTCGCAACAACAATAATTATTTAAGGTATTCGTGGTACTTGAAGTTCGGACATTTGATGTAGGCTATATTTTTTTAGAAAATTAACCCAAATGGACATGGATGGTAAAGATTCTCGACACAACACATGAGTTGACAAAAGGCTATCCTACTTCAAAGATGGTCGTAAATATCTCCACATTGGTTTAGTGCAGCACTATATTTAAACTATATATCAAGATAAGAATAAATATGGTTCCAGAGTAGCAGAAGATGTACATGTTTAGTTTTCATATGCATTGTAAACTCTATTAGAGGAACAAAAGTATACAAACATCCTCGTATTCTGACAGTCGGACCTTTGTTGCATATTCAAAAAACGAAAATTAACACTTGGTTCATAATAAAGAGGAAGTCCAGTAGCATGCTCTTATGATGCAATGGTATATTATGATTCAGTTTCTCAAAAATCATTGGGCTGCACGGCGTGATGCATGCAGCAGCACCCCACATTCACATGGCATCACGGTGTACTTCATCACACTGTCTCAGACAAGGTTGCATGGCTGATCCGACCATGGGCTACCCATCGAGCCATAAATCGGTGACAACACATTTGCTCATTAGATTTACTTCAGGATGTAAGTGGCGTTCGGCCCCACTAGTCCCACATGTGCGACCCACCAAAAAAAGACACTAAAAAAATAGCGCGCTATAGCGTATTGAGAATTGTCTCGCTAAATATATCGGTGTACAATGTCTCGCTAACAACATATTTAGAGGTCGGCGCTATTTTGCTGTAGCTAGTCCTGGCCATCTCTGGCCCGGCCCTGTCGGCTACCCAGGCCCGGCCCTAAAATCCAGGGCCTAGGCCCGACGGGCTTGCCCGTGGGCTGGGCTTGGGCCTGAGTTTTGAGCCCACCAGCAGGGCCTGGACGGGCCTGGGCTTGGCATATTGACATTTTAAGGAAGAGGCCCGGCCCATGGCCCTAAGCCCTAAGGGCTTTTCAAGGCTTTTTACCAGATGGGCCGGGCTTGGGCTTGAAAAGTAGGCCCGATGATAGGGTCTGGGCCTCAGTTTTCTGCCATGGGTTTTTTAGGGCCTGGCCCAAGCCCGGCCCGGCCTGGCCCATGGCCAGGTATAGCTGTAGCGCGCTATTTTTTCATTAAAAAGATCAAATGACGTTGGTGGACGTCCAGCAAAAATAAATGGCACAAATGGACTGCCCAGAGAAACCCGTGAGGCGAGCGGTGGACCACAACATCTTACGCGCACATGCCTAGGCACCGTCGCCGGCTCGCCGATGCCTTCCCGTTTCATCCCTTCCTTCCATGTCGCCACTGTCACCGCAATGTTTCTCGGTTAGGCCGCCATCGGGAAGCGCCGAGGACCAAGACGAGCCTTGCGGGTGTACTATCTCTGCAATCCTGCTGATACTGTCTTCAGCTCCAACGGCGACGACGTCGGCTTTGACGTCAGGCGCAACTAGGGACGGCGGATGAGGCCTTCGGCAACGACTTCATGGTACCTCTGCTATGCTCCCTGATACGTCTCCAACGTATCTATAATTTTTTATTGTTCCATGCTATTATTTATGAAGTCTTGGATGTTTAATGGGCTTTATCATTCACTTTTATATCATTTTTGGGACTAACCTACTAACCCAAAGGCCCAGTCCATATTGATGTGTTTTGCCTATTTCAGGGTTTTGCAGAAAAGGAATATCAAACGGAGTCCAAACGGAATGAAACCTTCGCAGGAGATATTTTTGGAGGAAATCACGCACGAAAGACTTCGGGGCCAAGCCAGAGGAGAGAGGGCCCACCCTCGAGGGTGGGGGCGCGCCCCCTGCCTCGAGGGCAGCCCCTGTGGCCCCGGTGCCCCTCTTCTTCCTATATATACCTACGTACCCCATAAACTCCATACGAAGAGAGAAAACCCTAATTCCACCGCCGTAGCTGCTGTTCCCGTGGAGATCCCATCTTGGAGCCTGTTCCGGGAGGGGGATCCATCACGGAGGCCTTCATCATCATCATCATCGCCCTCACCATGAGTTGTGAGTAGTTTACCACATACCTTCGGGTCCATAGCTAGTATCTAGATGGCTTCTTCTCTCTCTCTGGATCTCAATACAAAGTTCTTCTCGGTCTTCGAGGAGATCTATTCAATGTAATCTCTTTTTGCGATGTGTTTGTCGAGATCAGATAAATTTTGAGTTTATGATCAAGGTTATCTATGAAAGATATTTTGTTCTTCTCTGAACGTTTTATGTGTGCTCATAATATCCTTGCAAGTCTCTTCAAATTACTGGTTTGGTTTGGCCTACTAGATCTATAGGTCTTGCAATGGGAGAAGTGCTTGGCTTTGGGTTCAATCTTGCGGTGTCCTTTCCCAGTGACAGTAGGGGCAGCAAGGCATGTATTGTATTGTTGCCATCGAGGATAAAAAGATGGGGTTTTCATCATATTGCTTGAGTTTATCCGTCTACATCATGTCATCTTTCTTAAGGCGTTACTCTGTTCGTATGAACTCAATACACTAGATGCATGCTGGATAGCGGTCGATGTGTGGAGTAATAGTAGTAGATGCAGGCAGGAGTCGGTCTACTTGTCTCGGACGTGATGCCTATATACAATGATCATCCTAGATAGTCTCATAATTATTCGCTTTTCTATCAATTGCTCGACAGTAATTTGTTTACCCGCCGCAGAATATCACTATCATGAGAGAAGCCACTAGATAAAACTATGGCCCCTGGGTCTATTCTCAACATATCAATCTACATCTACTTTACCTTTCTCGCTTTTATTTGCTGTTTTGTTAAACTAAAAAATACCAAAAATATTATCTTATCATCTCTATTAGATCTCACTATCGTAAGTGACCGTAAAGGGATTGACAACCCCTTATCGCGTTGGCTGCGAAGTTCTTATTTGTTTGTGCAGGTGCGAGGGACTGGCGCATGGACTCCTACTGGATTGATACCTTGGTTCTCAAAAACTGAGGGAAATACTTACGCTACTGTGCTGCATCTCCCTTTCCTCTCCGAGGGAATACAACGCAAGCTCAAGAGGTAGCACTCCCCCTCGCGCTCACCTTCATGTCCCTCACTGCTGCGACGTGGCCTATGGGACCTGGGAGATGGACCGGTGGATGCCGTACATCGTCCGAGTAGTAGGCAGTGAGGACTGATGCAGATTCAGGCTGCAGTAACTTAAGAACTGAATGACATGGAGCAAGCTTCAGACTTCAGAAACCGCGTTGCATGCCGTTCCCTTCTAGGTAGATGAAAGGTTCAGACTTAAGACACCTCGTTGATGCAGATTCGTCACTCTCCATTAGATCTACTTGATAGCCAGAATCATGTCCTTTGGGTTCAGCTTTGATAATCTAAGTTGTAGATAAATGTTGAATCTAGAGATTTACAGTTGCCAATTTCCTGTACTATGTTTGCTCTATACTGAATGATCGGAGGGGGTACTAATTAGGCTTGTACTAATGGCACTATATTGTAAGTAGTATATCCGTGTCAGTTTGCTTTGTAAATATGTGGTACTATGTGGACACCACATACGCCACAAAAAAGTTAATTGGACTATGACATAATCCTACATAAGAAGTGGTGGTGAAAGCGGGCAAGTCCCACAATGCCTAGCGAGCTGTCCATTTACATCATGAGATTTATTGTTTCTTTATTGGAGTGCAATAGAGATCATAATCGAATTGCGCATAGAAACTAAAGCAATACTTGCTGTTATGTTGTGTCCATAACAATTGCAATTGATGTCAACTTCAGATCAGATGTTCAAGGGGTGGAAATAGAGGTTGGAGCTCACCACGTGTGGGGGTAGGAGGGGAGGAGGACGTCCTGCAGCAGCAGTTTCTCCTCATCGGAGCAGCTCCTGCAAAAAAAAGGGCGTTCAACATGTCTAGATCGGGAAGAGAAACAGAACAATTAGCACAATACACGCACGCATGAAGTGGAGAAGAAGAGAAGTTGTAGAAGAAGGAGACAGCGGGAGTAGGCTCCATTCCCGGCGACATGCTGGCCCAAACCCTAGCTGCTGGGCAGGGTCGCGCTTGGCCCCTGGAGGATGCGAGTGCCGGATCTGGCCCGATGGGAGGAAGGCGCAATGTGAGGGGGCACGGTGGTGTGCTGGGCGCCGCCAGAGGACGCCAGAATCAGGCGGGATAGGGCGTTGTAGGTGGTGGCGGCGGCGAGGAGCGGTGCGGGGAAGATGGGGCGACGAGCGAGAGAGGAGCTCAGGCCTCAGGGTGGGTGGGTGGGATTTCGCGTTCGCGGCCTGGATCTTCTTGGTTTATTATTCGCGGGCTATGAGATTGAAAACCAAACAATATCGTTCGCAGGCTTACACAAAACTCTGGCCGCCAAAACGTGAGTCTGACTTCACCTCACATTTGTCTAAAAGAAGACTTTACCTCACGTTTTTTTCTTTCTTACTATTTCTTTCTTTATTTTTTTCCTCAAAATAAATAACTATTCAGAACTATAATTCAAACAAAAAAACAACTTTTCCCAACACATGAAAAGTAAAAAAAAAACGTAATTCCCGTCTTCATAAAAAAAAAACTTTCCTTACCGGGCATGCATGGATGGCTCGCTCCCATCGCTCTCGGCCCGGGCCTCCCCCCCCGCCCCCACGCAAAACCCTTCCACGGACTATCTCTCCGGGTTGCCCTGTCACCCTCGACGATGGCATGTGCGGCGTTCACCATCGAACGACGCCATACACAATCGGGATTGGACCACTCACCACTCGCCTCCACTACTATTACTTCAATAGGCACTCCATGACGATCTCGGGAGGGAGCACATTGTTGCAATAAGTTGCATGTTTGTGTCGTATATGTCGTTCTCTCGATGACGGCACACACAACGTCTCTCCCGATTACACGTCCAACAAAAGGGGACACAAACTTCCATGACGCTACAGGGCTCCCGGACCATCAAAAGCGTGCCACCATGGCTCCCGCGTCGGTGTCGGCATCATCTTGGAACGGCAGACAATGTTACCAAAGAGAGTTTTTATTTTCTTTGCACAAAAATGTCATTTTCTATTTTTGGAGTGCCAAAATGGGGTTTCTGTGAAGAACCTAGCAAATATTTATTGCAAAATGGCACCACTTAATTTTTGAAAACTATTGTCAATTTGTAGAAGAAGGAAACAATGGACCAAATGGTTGCATTTCAAAAGCTTTCCATCCACCTTTCGATAAATTGACAAATTTCTGCCGTTTCAACATGAATCAGGTCAAAATTGAATTACACATGCTTCATAGTATGTCATCCATTTTTCGTAAAAATCATTTTAGGTACATAAGTATCTATTTCATCATAGGTCCACCAAGATTTTCACAAGATTCTAGGTCTAGCTAAGAACTGTCTTGCCACCATTTTGGTGGCATTTTGAAATCGGCACAAGAATAAAAAAATAAAAAACTTTCGCATCGTGTCATTATATATAACATAGTTTACAGGGAAAATAACAAACTTGGAATACGTAAGATATGTAAAAAAAAGTGTTTTCATAAATGAGCTACCATGTATGAAGATTCATGTCTTTCAAGTTAAATGACCAATGTTATAGCCACATTCATGGCATAATTTGTTCAACTGACGCAATATTGTGCATATTTTTTTATATTACGATGACAAACAATGTTGGTTTTGGGAGTTTCTATTTTTTTCCAAAAAATCTTTTCTCTATTTTCGGAGTGCCAAAAATAGGTTTTTTTGTGAAGAACCTACCAAATATTGGTTGCAATATGGCACCACTTCATTTTTCAAAAATATTAGACCATATTTTGTGTATAATCGATCAATTTTTTGAATGTAAAATGCTTTCGATCCACTTATCAAAAAGATAAATTTTCGCCGATTCAATATGATCTGAGTCAAATTTGAACTACACCTGCTTCATAGTTTACTACTTATTTTTTGAAAAACCATTTCTAGCTACAAGAGTAGTCATTTCATCAGAGATTCGACAAAAAATTCACAAGATTCCACCCCTAACTACGAACGGTCATGCCCGCCGTTTTGAAAATGACATAAGACATTTTAAAATAGAAACAAATAGGAAACCTTCAACATTGTGTCATTATATATGACCTCCCATGAAAAATAACAATCTTGAAATACTGCAAACATCTAAAAAAAGTACTCTCGGAAATGAACATTCTCCGAACTCATGAACATTTTTGGAATCAGTGAACTTTTTTTGAAGCAATATTTTTCCCTAGAATTTCGGACCAATTTTCAAATTTTGTAAAAAATTTTGAATTTTGTGAACATATTTTAGAAATACACGACTTTTTTTGAATTCAAGGATATTTTGCTTGAATTCATGAACATATTTTGAATATGCGATTTTTTTCCGAAATCATGAATGATTTTTTATTTCCCAAATTGTTTTCTCAAATCGTAAAGATTTTTTTAATAAGCAATTTGTTGTCAAAATCATGAACATTTTTTAATATGCGAACATTGTTTTCAAAATCACAAACAGTTTTTGAATCCGGAAAAATTTATGACTTCTCAAAAGAAACCATGCACATTTTTGAATTCTCGAACACTTTTTTGGACTTGGAATTTTTTTTTATATTAAGAAATTTTTGAAATCAAGAATTGTTTTAAAGACGAAAAAACGAAATAAAAAAGGGGTTGTCCGATCCATCATGGGCCAGCCAAAAAGGCCGCGCTGGGAAAGGATGTCCCTAGCCTCGTCCCACCCCGCTCGGTGGCTCACATTAAATTTGATAGACACGCTGGAGCAGCAGTAACTTGGTATTGGTGTGGTTGTTTGGCATAATCTTATTCGGACCATTTGGTACAGGGCGCACACGGACGAGACTTGCTTGCTCCCCGCGCGTGTGCCCATCTGTGCTCCCGTGTACGTTGCTTGATTTGATTGGAACAAAATAAGGCCCGACCCCACCCCCCTTAAAATCAGGGGGGAGATGATTAGATTAGAAAAGAAAAAGGAAAAAAGACAGCCGTAGGATGAAGTGAGAGCACGGATGGGAGCATGAGGAGGGAGCAGGCAAGCCGGATCCGGCGCATACTCCCTATACACTTGGTTTTATAACGGGCCGGCCCATCTTGCTTTCTTGTTTCTTAAAAATTCCCCAAAAAAAGGTGCGCCACCCGCGACTAGAACCACGCCGGTCGTTGATGTAGCCATCACAACAGCCAGTCAGACCAGATGACCACATGTGCTATAGTCGAACTTTTTATTTTCTTTATTTATATAAACGCAGAAAAGACTGCTGCTTTCCATGTTTCCTTTTTTTCTATCTTTGTTTCTTTTCTCTTTCTTAAAATGAGTGATCTTTTTTAAAGGCGACCAAATTTTCACAAAATCGGCGAACTTTTTTCAAGTTCGAGGAACTTTTCTCAAATTCGATGAACTTTTTTCAAATGTGATGATTTTTTTATAGTCGATGAACCTTTTTTCAAAGTCGATGAACTTTTTTTGAAAATCGGTGAACTATTTTCAAAGTCGATGATATTTTTTTGAAAATAATGAACTTTTTCAGTTTTATGAAAACTTTGAATCGATGAACGTTTTTGAATACATGAATTTTTTATAATTCGTGAATTTTTTAAATATGTGGACATTCAATTTTTTTTCATATTTCTTTTCAAAAGAAATCCCGTTTTTCTAAAAAGCGCATCTAATGTTAGTTCTTAGAGGTTTCGTGTTGTAGC
Organism: Secale cereale; assembly: GCA_902687465.1. Lineage (NCBI taxonomy): Eukaryota > Viridiplantae > Streptophyta > Magnoliopsida > Poales > Poaceae > Secale > Secale cereale. The sequence continues at coordinate 309,551,445 of LR738709.1, read as the reverse complement.
CTATCAACAAGAGCTTAATAGGTCTATTAGTTGGCCACCAAGCTTTGGAGCTAACTGGCGCAGGATCGAATCCTATCAAGATTGAGGATTCTCGGGTAGTTTTTCTGCGCATTAATACGTTTTTTGCACTGCCTTGCGTTCTCACGGGCCGGCCCACTAGCGTGGTGCAGTGGGCGCCAGTTGTGTCAACGGGCGCATAAGGGTGTGTTTGGTAGGGTGTATGAGGGTGCATGAGAGCAAAAGTTCCCTTCTCGACCCACTTTTGGGTGTTTGGTAGAGTGTATGAAGGGTGCATGAGCCCACACAAGCTTAACACAAATACACTAGGTGCATGCATGAGGAGAGCATGCATGAAGAGGGGTGTTGAGATGAGCATGCATGGAGAGTGAACAACTATGTTGAGTTGAGAATGCAACCAAACACACCCAAGGCGCTGGGAGGAGCTCTCGTGGTTTGAGATACTAGTTTAGACAGACAAATCTCAGGTTCGAAGTACCACACCGTCTCATTTTTGCTGCTTTAATGGGCATTTGGTACGTGGCCCCGTTGTCAGCAAGGTAGGTCTCACTTGTCTGGATGGTATGCCTACATGTCAGGTCGGTGAGTCTAGTAGGTGTAACTAATGCAATGTCACACCCATGTTGCAATATTTTTCCGAATTCATGAACATTTCAAAGAAGAATAAAACAAAATAAAAAACATAACTTAATAATTATAAATTCAAATAATATATTTTTCCGTTGTTTTACTTGTAACTAATGCAACGTCACATCCATGTTGCAATATCTTTCCGAATATTACCGCAAATTGTTATTTTGTTGAAATATAGTCTTTATTACAAAAAAATGACTGCCTCGCGCAACGGAATTTATTTGTCACGATATTGCTACCATATTACAACGCTGATGCAGTTTGTTGCAATAGGTACCCACTTTTTGCAACAATATGTGTAACTAATGCAACATCACGCTGATGTTGCAATATCTTAGTCTATTACAATAAAATGACTGCCCTCGTGCAACGGAATTTTTCGTTGCAATACCACGACCATATTGCAATGCTGACACAGTTCGTTGCAATATGAGGCCTCTATTGCAACAAATTTAGTATTTATCGTGACCAAACTAAGTTATGGCAATATGTGCGGCCTATTACCACAACCGGAGAATTTGTGGTAATATTGCGTTTTATTGCAAAAAAACGTAGTTGTAGGAATAAATTTTGTTGCAATAGAACAGAATCCTTGTAGTGAGGCCTCCGTGGGAGCACAGCCTGCCACAGGAGGTAGGAGTAGTCGGCACGACCGACGCTGCTTTGGGCGGCAGGAGCAAGAGACCAGAGGTTGAAGAAGCACTATGGCCGTTGGATGGACATCGTACGGTCACTAGAGTTAGAATCGTTCATATTGACTAACTTGACAAAGCCCTCTGTCCCCGTCAACTTAGTAGGCCCACAAGTCAGCCACCCACTATGGTGGGTCCCAGCTAGCAGGGGGTATTCATTTTTTTGTGCGTCATAAGGAGGCACTTGCTTGCATGCGAAGATATAGCTGATGGGTCCGACCTGTCAGTGGGAGGGACGTTTTTTCGCGAAATACAGAATCCCTTCCCGTGGGTCCTAGCTGTCATGTGGCGGAATCATTATTTTGCGCGTAATAAGAAGACATTTCCTTGCGTGCGGCCGTGGACCTAGCTGTCAGCCTCTCCACGTATAGTCCACTTATGATGGATGTGATTCATTGACCACGTTGACCAGGCCGCGCCGAGAGCACCAGGGCGATGGACGACGGCAAGGCCTAGGAAGGGAACGACACGGAGCCAGGGAAGACCCGGTAGTTGTTTCCCACGCGGAGGAGTACGAGGGTTTACTGGTTCGTCTGCCGTCCCCGGAGAATAACAGCAGGTGTGGGTGAGTAGAGGGATGGCTAGGCCAGCGATGGGAGTACGGTGGGGCGGTGAGGCCTGCGCGGCAGTATAGCCGGCCGCGGGAGGAGGGAGCAGGCAGTCCCGTCGGCGCTTGTTTGAGCGGCTCGAGCAGGAAAAGCAGAGATTGAAGAAGCACGACAGCCTTTGGATGGACATCCAACAGTCACTGCTCTCGTGTGCATTATATCTAATAATGTACAACCCATTTACTAATTCTTAAGATTTTTTTGGAGCCCATCTTCTTTTTATTAGCATTACACCCCATATTATGGCCATGGTTAAAAAGTATACTTTTTTTTGGCATATCTCGGTCCGGTCAACTGTTTTTAATCCTGAAATATCGATTCACATTCAAACTATTTTGAAAAATAATTTATATAAATATAAAATCCAAATAATTGTCCACGCGTAAAAATCAATGGAATTTAAAATATTGTAATGAAAAAAATTGAAACTAATTCCCGGTTTGATGTGTTTTAAAAATGTACAGCCCATTTCTGGGCAAACCGAATGAAACTCTCCTCATCTTGAAAGATTTGCAGCCCAGCATGGTTGATAAAGCACGTAGGCCTCGTTTGGGTATTTCTTAAAAAAAATAGAACTGGGCTAGCCATTTTCAGCAAGAAAAAAACACAACTGGGCTCATGATGTGGTAAACATAAATAAAACTCTGGCTAGATGGGCCACAGCCCCCACACAGCCCCGTTGTTACTATTTACTAGGATGGATGGGCTGTTTTGTCTTGGGCCCAGAGAAACAACTAATACTAGTACAGTGGAGACACTCTACAGCTACCCAGAAAAACAATTACTACTAGTACAGTGGATACAATACCGCTTCTAGCTCCTCCTAGGTCATCGAAACATCTCCCTCTACTGAATGCCGTTATACTTTTGTTCACCGACATGCGGGCTATGCAGCGTGTGGGCCCAAATGCCATCCACCAAATTAGAAGGCAGTATCCAGGCGAAGAGTCACCCCAGTCGTAGCGCGGCAATAACGAGCCGTCGTATCACAAAACCCCACCTCCCCGTAGTCTAAGTTTGACGGACAAAGCAACCATCATTTCAGTCTTCGCTGAATCCCCTTCTCCCTCACCGTCTTCAAGAAAGGCAACACTTGCATATGCCACTGTTCTTCTCTCCCAACGAAGGGAAGGTAAGCGGATCCGTGATGTTGGTATATTTTCATTCATAGAAAAAAAACTTTTGCAAAGCAGTAACTGATCCTCACTCTCTTTTTTGTTACGTTGTCATTGCGATTGTGTTTTCCTTTCAGTGGTCTCCGAGTATTCGTCAGTTTCTTGACGGACCAAGGAGAACAAGGCAAAGATCTTCCAATATTGGAGCAGACGCGGGAGGCTGATCCCCAAGAGACAGAGAGCTCCAAGAAGATGGAGGCAGCCACCGACCCGACCCTAGATACGCTCACGACCACTACTGAGATGGTCAACATGTTGGAAATATGCCCTAGAGGCAATAATAAAATGGTTACTATTATATTTCCTTGTTCATGATAATTGTATAGTGTTCATGCTATAATTGTATTATCTGGAAATCGTAATGCATGTGTGAATACATAGACCACAACATGTCCCTAATGAGCCTCTAGTTGACTAGCTCGTTGATCAATAGATGGTTACGGTTTCCTGACCATGGACATTGGATGTCATTGATAACGGGATCACATCATTAGGACAATGATGTGATGGACAAGACCCAATCCTAAGCCTAGCACAAGATCGTGCAGTTCGTATGCTAAAGCTTTTCCAATGTCAAGTATCCTTTCCCTAGACCATGAGATTGTGCAACTCCCGGACACCGTAGGAGTACTTTGGGTGTGCCAAACGTCACAACGTAACTGGGTGGCTATGAAGGTACACTACGGGTATCCCCGAAAGTATCTGTTGGGTTGGCACGAATCGAGACTGGGATTTGTCACTCCGTATGACGGAGAGGTATCTCTGGGCCCACTCGGTAAGACATCATTGTAATGAGCTCAATGTGACTAAGGGGTTGCTCACAGGATGATGTGTTACGGAACATGTAAAGAGACTTGCTGTAACGAGATTGAACAAGGTATCGGTATACCGACGATCGAATCTCGGGCAAGTACTATATCGGTAGACAAAGGGAATCCTATACGGGATTGATTGAATCCTTGACATTGTGGTTCATCCGATGAAATAATCGTGGAACATGTGGGAGTCAACATGGGTATCCAGATCCCGCTGTTGGTTATTAGCCGGAGAGATGTCTCGGTCATGTGTGCATGATTCCCGAACCCGTAGGGTCTACACACTTAAGGTTCGATGACGCTAGGGTCATAGGGAATAGATGTACGTGGTTACTGAATGTTGTTCGGAGTCCTGGATGAGATCCCGGACGTCATGAGGAGTTCTGGAATGATCCGATGGTAAAGATTTATATATGGGAAGTCCCTATACGGTCATCAGAATAG